>CM038678.1:739858545-740492576 GCA_021605205.1 Aegilops longissima | reverse complement strand
TCTATACTTATCAAAATTATAGGTCGTACATAAGAGACTAGTAGTCAAAATTAAACAAAGAAACTAGCATCAAAATTGAATTTTTTTCCTATGCTGCCCCTCCTACTGGAAGGATAGAAGGGCGCCCTTGAAAATTTTACACAGTGAAAATCACACATCCATGCTAGCCGCTCAGCACTGTCTGTTGCTCCCCTGGCTGGTGCCACCCTACTTCATCTCCTTTGTCTCCAGCCGTGTCACTGCACTTTCCGTCAATTAATTGCCTCCATGTGGAAGGTCGTCGGGCAAAGTAAATCGTCCTTGCTTTTGTCGGTGCGATTGGAATCCATATTTTTATAGGCCATACACATTGAAAATTGTTGGCCGAAATTACTTGTGTGGCATGATAAAGGAACAGTTTTTGGACTGCAAGATTATTTAGAGGGGATTTTCATCACTTGGCCCTTATATGAAAACATGTAGGTATCAAATTTAAGGAGACTTGTGAACCCTCACCATATTCGGTTTCCTACTATGGAAATTGTATAGATGGCTTCATGTCCTCTATTTAACGCGGGTACATGTAGGACTGCAAACAAAAAGGGAAGATCCATTTTACCAGGAACCATTTTCAAAAAATTGATAACATTTATGATCATTTTCGACCACTAACCTATTAATAAAATTTATTTTCTAAGTTATCTATGTACCATAATGATGTTGACACTGAATACTTTATTTTAAAATGTTGTGAGTTTCCGGCCGACCAGGTATCATTTTCGTGTAAAAGATATCTTCCCCGATTGTTTTTCAGCCCTACTCGCATTGTTTTGGATTTATTTTAGGATTTAGTTGCAGCGCACTTAAAGCGGTAAGAGACATATACATGTCAACAGTAAACACGTGTAGTGACTTTGTCAATCTCGAGATCTACAGACTTTGTTTTCGGAGGTACTCATAGGGGTAGTACGTGTTTGCATGTGTCCATAAGGCTAATTGTGCATGTATGATGTATGTAAGAACTAAGCATATGCATTTGTACTGTGACAAAAAAAAAAGAGCCTTTCAAAATATACTCCTATATAACAGGATGGGTGCGCGCTTCCAGATACTGTTCTTCTTGGAAAAAGGAAGAACCGTAGGGGTGTAGTAAAAAATTAGGAATTTTTTTTCTCCACTTGTCATGGTTTGCTGCGGGTCCAGACTGATTGAGCTAAGATAAAAGCCGGGTCTCATTTATAGATTCTCTTTCTGTCATCTCTATAAATATATATGACCCATGCAACAGGCCAGGAGCGGCAGGCCACTGCAAACCTCATACCTAGCTAGCTTAGTTTGATCTCATCAATCGAGAGCTTCCCTTGGTCATCCTAGTCCGTCCTAGCCAACCCAAGCTAGCCAACAAACCATGGCAACCAATGATTTGTGGGCCGGGATTGGATCAGCTCTGGCGTTTTTAATTACCCTCATCACCATGGCTATGAACCAATCCAGGATCAAATTGTTGATCAACAAGATCAGCGCCTACCTCAACCCATACATACAAATCACCATCCCTGAGTACGGCGCCGAGAGTTTCAAACGCAGCGACTTCTTCGTTGCGATCGAGGCCTACCTCTCCGCCTTGTGTCATCAAGATGGTCGGGTGCGCAAGCTGAAGGCCGAGCTCGAGAGCGACATGCAGAAGCCCCAAGTTTCAGTTGACGACGATCAAGAGATCGTTGATACCTTCAAAGGTGCCACGCTCTGGTGGTACGCCGACACAGAGCTCCCGAGGACCACTGTCATCAGCTACCGCGCTGGTGATGAGAAGCGCCGCTTCTACCGAGTTGCCTTCCATAAAAGGTTCCAGAAACACATCGTGAATGACTACCTGCCCTATGTCATAAAAAATGGCCGTGACGTCATCGCCAAGAACCGCCAGCACCGCCTCTTCACCAACAACGCAAGTAGCCAACGGAGCTCCTACGACAGAGAAAAGAGCCTCTGGAGCCACGTGGAGTTCCGGCACCCGGCGAAGTTTGACATGCTCGCTATGGACCCCGCCAAAAAGGAGGAGATCAAGGATGATCTCAATGCCTTCAAGATGGGAAAGGATTACTATGCCAAGGTCGGCAAGGCATGGAAGCGTGGATACCTGCTGTTTGGGCCCCCAGGCACCGGTAAGTCCATGATGATCGCCGCCATGGCCAACTTCATGGACTATGACATCTATGACATGGAGCTCACGACGGTGAAGAACAACACGGAGCTGCGGAAGCTCTTCATCGAGACCAAGGGAAAGTCCATCATCGTCCTCGAGGACATTGACTGCTCCGTCGACCTCACCGGCAAGCGCAGCGACAAGAAGAAGGCCCGTAAGAAGTCCGGCGACCAGAGCGACATGGCGACCATGCGACAGAAAGAGGATGAGAAGAAGGACGACGAAGACAGCAAGCTGACCCTTTCTGGGGTGCTCAACGTCATTGACGGGCTATGGTCGGCGTGCGGCGAGGAGCGCATCATCATCTTCACCACCAACTACAAGGACAAGCTGGACGAAGCGCTGATCCGGCCAGGTAGGATGGACATGCACATCGAGATGTCCTACTGTGGATACGAGGCATTCAAGGTGCTGGCCCATAACTACCTGGACATCAACGAGTATCAGTTTTTCGAGCAGTTTGGTGAGATACACCGGCTGCTGGATCAAGTTGACATGTCCCCGGCGGACGTTGCCGAGCACCTGATACAAACGGAGAAGAAGGATGCCGGCGCGTGCTTGCAGGGTCTCATCCGAGATCTGGAAATTTTAAAAGCCAAGAAGAACTCGGCAGCAGATTGTTATCCATAGGATCCAATTTCAATAGTGGTACCAGATTTAAACCCGACAGTGATCAATATATTTGAGGTAGCAAGGGACAGTACATTGGAATCATAAAGTGCCCCCGTTTGTATAAGTAGCTAAGCTATGCTTGCCCCCATTTGTTTAATTAATTTTGTAATCTCTCTATTTTCCCTTTTTGTACTTCGTTCTCTTCTTAATAAATTCACATTAGGGGCTTTGCCCCTCCTGTTTCCTTCCAAAATAAGTACCTAAGCTATGCTTAGTTTGCACAAAACGTTGTGCTTTCAACTACTGCTATCACAAGTCATGACAATAAATTATACTTCCACAGTCCCAAAGTAAATATATCTTTAGAATTGCTCTAATTAAGTTAAACATTTCTTAAATTTAACCAAATTATATAGAAGAGCACTCAATATCAAATTTATACAAGTGGATACACGGAATATATTTTCATAGTATATTTACTTGGTACCATAGATATGTTGGTATTCTTCCCTTTAAAGTTGGTTAAAATTATTTGACTTAGGAGAACCATAGAAATCGATATATTATGGGACCGGGAGAGTATATAGATTAAAATGACCACAATTAAAGTAGAAGCAACTGTTCTCTTCAAAAGTCTAACAAAAGACTTGTCATCATATTGTTATTTGCCGAAAGACGAGGCCGGAGATTCTGTGCTACTCGGTCGTGTGTGAAGCATGTGGAGGGGTACCTTGAGTGCTTATCCTGTTATATGGCCACTTGGACATCATTAAAGGCAAAACGTTCTTTGCTTCAGCCTTCATGTGCTCTTCTGTTCGTGAGCTTTGTTGGTCCGTTTCCTTGTGCACACCTTCAAAAATTCCTAGACTTTGGTGCAAACATTGGCCGCCTTTGCTTTCGTTTCCTTCAGCTTGAAAAATTCCTAGACCTAGCCGCAAGCATTGCCTGCTTTTTCTTTCATCACACAAACAGAACACAGAGGGATCAATTCTGTGTGAAAGGAGGAAGCTGCAGGTCCATGAGATCTTTTGCTTTAGCTAACGTGTGCTGCCACAAATAATATATCGAATACTTACAAGGTGATTTGCACACCCTGAAAATGCTAAATGTTATTCATCCTCATAGACAAAGCATGTGAGCGGAGCACTTTAAAGAACTGTCGTCCTTCATCCCTTGCACACCTTAAAGAATTACTCACATTACAAGCAAGCATCGCTTGATATCTTCTCTTGTGCCTCACAAAAATGCTCAAAGAGAGATTCTTTAAGAAAAGATGAGGTAGCAGAAAATATATATAGGGTTTGTCTATGAGTAGTTTAGAAACGGAGGGAGTAGTTTATTTGTGGGATGGAACCCCTAAAAAATGTGGGATGGATTATGTTGTTTTGAAACAAATTAACTATAATTTTGCATGCACTTAGAGAAGTTTTTGCGCGGTCCGACTTTTTTGTCTGCTTCTGGTCCGTTACCGTACCGTGTCCGTTTCCGATATATTCCAACGTACATATTTGTTTCCATATATGTACCGCATTTGTATCTATTCTGAATCCGAAAGAAAAATATGGAACATGATAGGTATGAGGATTATCCGCCCGAATCCATCCCGGTCTTATCCCTACGAACACCCTCCGTTGAACATGGTCTATCTCTTGACAACCTTGAAATGACACCAACTTTTGCAAGAAGGTGGGCATGCCGATGATAGGCATGCGTACTTGGTTTGAACAACTTTTGACACATATGCAAGTTATGACATGCCTGGCCATTTATCAGCTTTTTTTAACCGACAAAACCCTAGGAAATAGAAAACTTGTCAAAAACCCTAACAACTTAATTAGCATGGTGCTTTAAATTGGTCATACAAGACCATGAAACAAAATTAGGGTCATTTAACGGATGTCGAGAAACGAAGTGCTCCCAAACGGACCCTTCTAGCCTACCCAAACACTCTTCGTTGAAGATGGTATTTTATTAGAAATCTCGGGGACTGACCTCAACCTTTGCAAGAAAGGTGGGCTTGCCCATGTTAAGCTTCCATGCCTGGTTCGAATGACTTCCGATACCGTATGCATGTTGCGACACGTCCGACCATTTATCGGCCTTTTTTCACCAGTCAATATGGCACGGTGCCTTCAATTGGTCATACAAGCGCATGGAAAAATTGGGGGCATTTCAAGTATGTCGAAAAATAACTTGCTCTCAAACGAAGCCTTCTAGCCCTAACCGAACACCCTGTTTTGAACATGTTCTATTTTTGGACATCCTCAAACTGTGAGGAGGTGTGAATGCCCATGTAGGCACCCATGTCAGGTTTGAACTATTTTTGACACCGTATGCAAGTCGTGACAGCCTTTTTTGACCGAGAAAAAAATTGTCACCATGCCCAGGCCCATTGGTGCCCTATTTTAGATAAGTCATTCGAGAGCAGGTCATTCAACAAGTTTTGCACTTTCGACAAGTCATTCAAGGCACACTAAACCCTAAAACCTAAACATGCCAACCCTAGACACTCTATGTTGAACTTAGTGTTTTTTTGGACATCCTTAAAATGACCCCAACCTTTGCCACCAGATGGACATGCCCATGGTAGCATCCGTGTTAGAACGACTTTTGGTAACCCATGCAAGTTGTGACACGTCCCGCCATTCTAGAGCAAGTCATTCAACAAGTTTTGCACTTTCGACAAGTCATTCAAGGCACCCTAAACCCTTAACACTAAACCTGCCAACCCTAGACACTCTATGTTGAACATAGTATTTTTTTGGACATCCTTAAAATGACCCCAACCTTTGCCACCAGATGGACATGCCCATGGTAGCACCCATGCCAGGTTAGAATGACTTTTGATAACGCATGCAAGTTGCGACACGTCCCGCCATTTATCAGCCTTTTTTGACCGAGAAAACATTAGAAAGTGCAAAATTTGTAGAAAATCCAAGAAACTTGGCATGGTGCCTTGAATTGGGCATACAAGGCCATGGAAAAAAATTGGGGCCATTTGAAGGATATCCAAAAAAACATGCTCTCGGACTCTTCTAGCATACTCGAACACCCTACATTTAAAATTGTGTTGTTTAGTACATCCTTATAATTACCCCAACTTTTGCCACCAGGTGCAAATGCACATGGGAGGCATCCATGGCAAGTTTGAATGACTCTCGACACCGTATGCATGATGGGACACATCCGGTGTTTATTAGCCCTTTTTGACCGAGAAAACTCCAAAAAAATGGAAAACTTTTTGAAAACACAAACAACTAAGCATGATGCCTTGAATTGGTCATACAAGGCCATGGAAAAAATTGGGGTCATTTTAAGGATGTCGAGAAACAACGTGCTCTCATACGAAGCCTTTTCACCAAAAATGCTACACTTACAGAAATATTTTACGGGCTGATCTTACGGACCCCTTGGTCACCAATCCTCACTCCCGATTTTCACCGCTAGGCCCCCTCCTTCCTAATCTTCTCCAACCATATTTTGACACATGAGTCCTTAACATCTGTCCCGTTGAAATACGTTCGTAAGTCTAGCATCGTTGCCTTTTGACCTACCCAGACACCTCCGTTGAACATGGTCTATTTTTAGAAATTTTTTGAAATAATCTCAACTTTTGCAAGCAGGACCATGCCTATTGTAGGCATCCATGCCAGGTTTGAACTGGACACCGTATGCAAGTTGCAGCAGTCCGTCCATTTATCGCCATTTTTTGGCCGAGAAAAGTCCACAAAATGCAAAATTAGTAGAAAGCCAAAACATTTTGGCATGGTACCTTAAATTACCCATACAAGCCAATGAAAAAAATTGGTATCATTTAACTGATGTCGAGAAACAACATGCTCTCAAACGGAGCCTTCAGGCCTACCCGGATACCCAACGTTAAACATGATGTTTTTTGAACATTCTTGAAATGACATCAACTTTTGCCAGCATGTAATCATATCCATGCTAGGTTTGAAGGAAAAAATATTTAAAATAATAATTTAAATTGGTGCTTGAAACCATTATTTTAAATTTTTAAGATAACTAATAAATAACATGGGATAAAATTGAAAACAGTAAATGCTTTTGTTTAAAAGCATTAATAAATATTCAAGGGAAAAAATAATTTATCACAATTGAAAACAGTTACTCAAAACTGTTATTTTTGTATTCCAAACAATATTTCAAAATTTTGAACATGTTTCGAAAAGAATAATAAATTTCAAAAATGATACAAAATAAACTAACAAAAAATAGAGGGAAAACAAAAAAAAAAAAAAAGCTTACGCCTTTGAAAAAAATTCATGAATTTTGAAAGAGTTTGTAAAAGTTGAAAACTGGATTTGAAAAACATTTGTGCCTTTGTAAAAAGTTCTTGGATTTAGCAAAAAGTTCACCGGCTTTTAGAAAAGAAAGTAAAATTAAGATATAGAAAAATAAAGAAGAAAAAGAGGAAGAAAAACCCGGCCAAAACAAAACTGAAAAAAAAAAGAATCATTCAGGTTCAAGTATCTTTGCTAGATTGAAGGAAAGAAAAGAAGGTAAGCAAACAGATCAGGAGAAGTGTCCAGTTGGTTTGTTCGGTGGTGTACTTTTTTTTAACCTTTATATCTATAGGAAATAAATGGTGTAAATGGGCCAACCGCGGAGTGGGGTCGGCGACATGGCGTATTCGCTCAAAGAAAAAAAAAACATCAGTGTGTGTACATACCGGCTGCTTACTTATCATACATATGAAAATGAGTATAATTTGCAAGAAGTCCATATTGCCCTTTATACGTTTTGTGAGGAAGATTGTACCGAAGCGGAACTCATATTACAAAATATTCTCATCAGAACCTACATTGTCAGCCACGAAGCATATTGGCAAGCTGGACACCTAGGTTTCCTAGGGGTGATGCTGCTGAGAGAAAAACATAGCAGCCTTCTATTGGTTTGGCCACATCGGAAAATTCTGTTCGTGAGGTAGTGACTGTACCTCCCCTCGGACGAAGTCCGGCACGTACGCTAGTTGGGTTCTTGGTGCCTGGTCATCCGTCTGGACAGGTAGAGATTCGTGACCACCAGCGCAGCCCTCCAGACGGCACGGCCAGGCACGACGTCGCCGTAACGAGCTCCATGTCATTCTCTGTGGTGGGGAATCTGGTCAAGCCTCCAGTCCTCCACAAGCCGCCGCTCTAGCCCTGATCTGTCCATGCACTCGTTGTGGCCCCAGATACATGGGTGGATGGCACCTGTATGTTGTGAGAATTACGTGTATGTTCCTCAGGTGCAAACGGACGTATATATGATATACAAGAGTAGGCCACGACCTCACCTATACAAGGCAATTAGGAGGTGGGTCCAATACATAAATATGCACAACACATATACATAAATATGGCACAGCGGCTGATGCAAAGACTGGACCGGAACTCCTCAAATGACGCCGTAGACAAGCCTTTGGTCATGATATCTGCAAATTGTTGGGAAGTAGGGACGTGTAAAACACGAATATGACCAAGAGCCACATGTTCCTGAACAAAATGGATATCCAACTCAATATGCTTGGTCCGTCGATGATGCACCGAGTTAGCAGAGAGGTACACCGCGGATACGTTGTCGCAGTAAACCACAATGGCACGGTCAACGGGGCAAGAGAGCTCCTGAAGCAGCTGGCGAAGCCACGAACACTCGGCGACAGCGTTGGCCACCGCATGATACTCAGCCTCAGCACCGGAACGAGAGACCGTAGGCTGCCGCTTGGATGACCACGAGATAAGTGAGGGTCCAAGGTAGACACAATAGCCCGAAGTGGAGCGACGAGTGTCAGGGCAGCCCGCCCAGTATGCATCGGAGTAGGCGGTAAGGGCGGTGTCGGCGGAGGCGCGAAGCGTGACGCCAAGATCCATAATGCCACACATATAGCGGAGAATCCGCTTGACGGCAGCCCAGTGAACGTCTCGAGGAGCATGCATTTGAAGACACACCTGCTGCACGGCATACTGGATCTCCGGTCGACTCAGAGTGAGGTACTGGAGAGCACCAACGATAGACCGATAGAAAGCAGCATCCGAAGCAGGAGAACCATCCTTGGCAGAAAGCTTGGCCTTCGTATCAACAGGCGTAGCGGCGGGCTTGCAGTTAAGCATGCCGGCGCGCTCCAGGAGCTTGTGAGCGTACTTCCGCTGAATAAGGAAGAAGCCATCCGGACGGCGCACCACCTCGACACCGAGGAAGTAGTGCAAAGGACCCAAGTCCTTGATGGAGAACTCAGCGCGAAGACGAGCCGTGAGCTGACTGAGAAGACCAACTGTACATGCCGTTAGGATGATGTCGTCGACATAGAGCAACAAGTAGGCCATGTCAGACCCCTGATGATAGACGAAGAGCGAGGCGTCCGAGCGGGTAGAGCGGAACCCGAGCTGGTGGAGAAACGCCGCGATGCGCTGGTACCAAGCGCGCGGAGCCTGCTTGAGTCCGTACAAGGACCGCGAAAGTAGGCACACGTGGTCGGGAAGCGCCGGGTCAACAAACCCGGTGGGCTGCTGGCAGAAGACCTGCTCCTCGAGGTGACCATGTAGGAAGGCGTTGGAGACGTCCATCTGGTGCACCGGCCAAGCACGGGAGACCGTAAGGTGGAGAACCGTGCGTATCGTGCCGGGCTTGACGACCAGAGCGAAGGTGTCGGTGAAGTCGATGCCAGCACGCTGTCGGAAGCCACGAACGACCCAGCGCGCTTTGTAGCCATCAAGGGTACCGTCAGGACGGAGCTTGTGTTTAAAGACCCACTTCCCGTTAATCACGTTGGCGTGCCGGGGACGGGGAACAAGCTGCCACGTCTGGTTGCGCAATAGGCGTCAAACTCCTCTTGCATCGCAGCCATCCAGAGCGGGTCACGGAGAGCGGCTCGAACGGAGGACGACAATGGCTACGGCTCAGAGGTGGACGCCGCATGCACATAGTCATCTGAGGCATAGCGCGAGCTCGGACGAAAAATGCTCGTACGGGCGCGGGTGACCGGACCGGCCACAGGCGCCGGGGGCGCCGAGGGGTCGTGGGGCGCCGGGCGCCGGGCGCCGTGGGGCCCACAGCACCGAGGGGCCAGCTGGGGCCGGGCGTCGGGGCACCGGGGGCACGGGGCATGGCGCCAACGTCGGGGGCGCCGCTGGAGGAGGCGCCGCATGCGGGGGGCGCGCCTCAAAGCTAGGGGGCGGGCCAAGAGAGGCGCACGAGCGCCCTGCGAGAGGCGTCGAGGAGCCCGCGTCACCGGTGGCGGGAGGAACAACCGGGGGTATCTGGTCAAATGGAAACACATGCTCATCAAAGTAAACGTGTCGGGAAGTGAACACACAGTGGGAGACGGGATCGTAGCACTGATATCCCTTGGAGTTGGAGGGGTAGCCGATGAAGATGCAAGCGGCAGAACGAGGTGCGAGTTTGTGAGGAGCGGAGTCCACAGTGTTAGGATAGCAAAGGCACCCGAAAATACGCAAGCCATCATAACACTAGTAGAAAAACACCTATTAGTCCCGGTTCGTAAGGGCCTTTAGTCCCGGTTCGTGAACCGGGACTAATGGGTCGTTACTAATACCTCCACCCTTTAGTCCCGGTTCTAACACGAACCGGGACAGATGGTCCTCCATGTGGCCGGTGCGCCGAGCCTAGGCAGGGGGGCCTTTGGTCCCGGTTGGTAGCAACAACCGGGACCAAAAGGCATCCACGCGTCAGCATTCCAGTGGCTGGGGTTTTTTTTTTTTTTTGAAAAGGCGGGGGGGGGGTTGGGGGGTTTTAGGGGGTTAATTTAGGTGTTTCATATATTGTGTTAGCTAGCTAATTAATAGAGAGAAGTGTCCTCTCTTTTGTCCGTGCTTGGTCGACGCTACGTACTATACATATGTATAGAGAGGACTAGCTAAACACGCTAGCTAGCTAGTAAGCAAACGAAGGAAACAGAAGATCGTCATGAACATATATGCATACAGAGGGAAGTGATGATATCGACCACCTCTCCTTCTCCGAGAGATTGGTCGAACAACAAGTTCTCGTATATCTATCCGACACTACCGGCTACATATATACAATAATTATCTTTTACAAAAATAATCTCCTAACATACGGACGCGTGGTCCACATAGTATTCTCCGTCTTCAGCGATCACGTGGTCAAGAAAGAATGCCGCAACTCTTGAATTGCTCGCAGGCGATCTGGTGCTAGCAGTTCATCCCGCATCCGAAACATCAAATTTTAAGAAGGGGGTCAATACATAACTCAACACAAATGATGGTAATAAAATAAAATTGTGAATATTGTTATTTACGCACTTCATATTGTTTGTCAGAGTAGCCCCGCTCACAGGTCGTGTGGCGGATGGACTCGCAAATGTAGTATCCACAGAAATCATTCCCTTGTTCCTGCCATAACCACTTTACAAGAAATAGAGGTCAATCAAACTGATAATTAGCAAGCATGTTAAATGGTATTGATGAAACTAGCGCTTGAATCACTAGGAGACGCGTGGAATATGCTACTATAGTACTTAATTTCGGGTGTCTAAATTGCAGCTTCTTCGGCAGTCCCGGAGCTTTTTTGGTGAATTTTCTCCAAACCCTGCCATACAAAGAAAACAATTACTTGATATCAGAAATGAACAGAGTTGCTGATATGGTGGATAATGATCGATTTAACTTACTTCTCGAGCATTTCAGTCATGTCCGCATACTCCTTGGGATCTTTTCGTCTCGAGTCTAAGACAGTTACTACTCCCTGCTCAAGCTTAATCTCTAGGAGAATATAGTGGTACCTGCGCATGCATGCATAACTCATCAATATTGCATTACTATAACCTGGACTAATAAGAGAAACCGAATATGCCACAAGACAGTAACACTCACTTGAAGTTGTAAGGAAAGAGTATTATATCCTTGTGTTCATTTATTACCAACGATTGTAGCAAGTTTGCCTCGGTATTTTCGGCATGAAATTTAACCTCAGTTGCATCTATGAGATATGTGTTAATGAACCCAATGGAACCCACTTGTCTTTTCTTCAATTAGGCGATCTTCAATCTGCATAATATAGTGAGGACAATTATAAATACATGCAATGAAAGAGCTGAGTTATATAGAGAGACTTAATGACAGAAGTAGTACTACTTACAGACAATAGCAGGTGACCGTTGCTTTATCGAGGGCCAATTGATTGAAAAACTGATAGAACTCCTCAAATGGAATAGGCATCAGTTCAATTCCAACGAGGTCATGCTCCTTTTTAACTCTCACATACAAAGTACTCCTCCCCTCAGACTCTCTGCAGGTTTTCATGTACCAATCATGCAATCTTCGCATCATCGTTGATAGAGAGCTTTCATCTTTGACAAGAGGCTTCCCGTACTCGTATCTTTGTATCTGCACCTCCAAGAAATCATAATGTACATCGTCGGACAGGTAATCTTCAGGATTTCCATAACTGGGCACCATCCTCGGAGAGACGATGTCGCTAGCAGGCACCTTGAGCGGGGGGCACGATTGCTTCGCTTGTTCGCCGAGCTGGGCAATTTGTTTCCCAGCTCGTCGTTCTTTCATTCTTTGATCACTTTGAGTACGTCCCGACCTCTCCGCTTCGGCAAATGCCTTTCCAATAATGCGCTCATAGTTGCCTTTCGGCGGAGACTTGGGTGGTTTCCTCAGGGCAGCCAGAGTGCGCTTCGCTTTCACCGGATCTACCTTCTCCTCCGGAGGTGGACGTCTCTTTGCTTTCAACCCTGCAAACCAGTCATCCACTTCGGTCTGCGCGATCTTCGCGTTTTCCTCCTCGGTCCTCTCGTATGGTAACTTCTCTGGAGTCTTTAGAGAAGGACCGTATCTGTATTTCCTCCCGCCTTTGGTTGTACTGCTAGACACCGACAGAGCAGACGGAGCGGATGTCTTATTTTTTGCTTGCTTACGAGGCGGAGGAGAAGGACTACGACGCGCCGGAGCAGCCTGAGCGGCGGCGGGTCTCTTCCGCCCTTGCTGACAAGGCGGAGAAGGAGGAGGCTGGCTGCTCGGTCGCGCCGGCGCAGGCGGAGAAGGAGGCGGAGTGCCGCCACGCGCCGGAGAAGGAGGCGGAGTGCCGCATGCGTGCCCTGATCATGACTCGCCGGAGGAGGAGGCGGTGGAGGAGGCGTAGTGCCCTGACTCGCCGGAGGAGGAGGAGGAGGCGGAGGCGTCCAGTTCGGAAGGTTGATGAGCTCCTTCCGCCATAGGCATGGAGTCTTCAGAGCAGAACCCAGCCTAGTCTCCCCTTCACCGGTAGGGTGGTCAAGCGGGAGGTCCTCAAATCCCTCCGTTATTTCATCCACCATCACCTTAGCATATCCTTCTAGAATCGGCTGGCAGTGATAAGTTGTGCCGGGTCCACTAGGATAAACTTGGCCAATAGCCGCCTTGACCTTCAAAGTCATCCATCGCGTCATAATGTGGCAACTTTGAGACTCCGTGATACCATCCACGGGATAGCCGGCAGGAGCCGTCAAAACATGCTCCGGCTGAAGCAGCTCGGTGGAAGCCACGCTGCTTCTCCGCTGAGATGGCGGGGTAGCTTGGGGGGAAGCTTCGGCAGGTCGTTTGCTCCGATCTGCTGCTTCTCGTTCCTCTAGCCCCATTACCCTTTCGTGCAGCGCCTGCAGTTGGTCCTACTCCAGTTTCTTCCTCCTCTCGTGGGTTTTGTAACCCCCTGTGTCCGAAAACCAACCTTCCACAAAAGGGAGCCTGGCGTGCCTCGTGTCCGTCCAGGGTGCTCAGGATTCCCAAGGGCCATTGTGAGCTCGTCCTTCTCCCTGTTTGGAAGGAACGTCCCTCGCTGCGCTGCATCGATATAGTGTCGAAACTTCCTGAGTGGTATTTGCAGTTGCTCGTCCGTCCACTGGCACTTCCCTGTTACAGGGTCCAAGGTTCCGCCAGCCCCGAAGAACCAAGTCCGCAGCGGTCAGCGATATATTGTCTCTGTTCGATCCCTTTTCAAGCAGATCATGCTCAGCCTTGGACCACTTTGGCTGGGCTTTGAGGTAGCCACCTGACCCCGTGCGATGGTGAAGCTTCTTCTTCGCAGCATTTTGCTTGTTTGTCGCCGACATCTTCTTAGTCTTTTCCGATGTCTTGTGGGCCACAAATGCGGGCCAGTGATCTTTGATCTTCTCATATTTGCCGATGAATTCTGGTGTCTTATCTTTCTCGACAAACTGGTTCAGCTCTTTCCTCCACCTCCTCATTAGGGTTGCCATCTTCTTAAGGGCACAAGACTTGATTAATTGCTCTTTAACTGGCTTCTCCGGATCCTCCTCTGGCGGTAGGGTGAAATTTGCCTTCAGCTCAGTCCAAAGATCTTCTTTCTGCATATCATTGACATAAGACACCTCAGGGTCTTCCTCCTTAGGCTTATACCATTGATGGATGCTGATCGGGATCTTGTCCCTAACAAGAACCCCGCACTGAGCAGAAAATGCCTTCCTTGTCCGCATGGGTTCAATCGGTTCGCCGTCGGGCGCGATTTCTATGATCTCAAACTTTTCATCCGAGCTCAACTTTTTCTTCGGGCCTCGTCTCCTTACCGAAGTTGTGCTCGATCCGGAGGGCTAGAAATTATAAGGAAGAAAGACGAGAGTAATTAATATGTGTATATATATACCAATACAATGGATGCATCAATTAACTAGTCAGCACGGGCTTAACTAATATATATATACCTGGCCGGACTCGGTTCGGTCACCGAGCAATCAAGACGGTCTCCTACGCTTGTACCTCCATTGTGTCACCGAGCCATCATGAACATAGTCCTCTTCTTGTACCGGCATTAATGGGTCGAAGCCATCATGAACATAGCCCTCTTCTTCACCCAGTCCGCTTTCGTTGAGAAATGACGCAACTTCATCACTTCCTTGTGCGATTATGTGCCCCAACATCGCTTGTGTTTCTTCGTCTCGGGAGTGCTCCATAGTTTCTGCAAATATTTACAACATGTCAATTATTATTCAAACATGGTACAGATGGATATATATATATATATATATATATATATATATATATATATATATATATATATATATATATATATATATATATATATATATATATATATATAGTGGCAAACGAGAACTAGCTAGCTAATCACAATAAGGAATCATGTTAGTTTGGGTGGCCTCGAGAGAGTTAATTTGTCGGGTAGGGGTGCGCGGCGGGAGGGGGTAGGAGACCAACATCGTTTTCTCTCTAGGGTTTGGGGTCGCCTCGACACAACGCTTCAAGGGTTAATTAGGGTGGCCTCGAGAGAGTTAATTTGTCGGGTAGGGTTGCGGCGGGAGGGGGTAGGAGACCAACATCATTTTCTCTCTAGGGTTTGGGTTCGCCTCGACACAACGCTTCAAGGGTTAATTAGGGTGGCCTCGAGAGAGTTAATTTGTCGGGTAGGGGCGCGGCGGGAGGGGGTAGGAGACCAACATCGTTTTCTCTCTAGGGTTTGGGTGTCCCCGAGAGTTTTGGTCGAGCGAGAGGGCCGAGAGGGGGGTGCTGTCGTTGTATAAGTTATCACGGTCGAGAGGGGTATATATATCGACCGCCCCTCATGTTGAAGTTTCTTCTTTCTCCTCTATTCCTTTCTTCTTCTTCTACTCTTCTTTTTCTTCTTCTCGCGAGAAAGGAAAATAAGGAAAAGGAAGAAAAGAGGAAGAAGAAAAAAAAGAAGAAAAAAAAAGGAGAGAGAAGAAAGAATAGAGGAAAGAAGAAAATAGAAATTTTCTATTTTTATTCTTCTCCTCTATTCCTTTCTTCTTCTTCTTCTTCTTTTTCTCTCTTCTTATTTATTTCTCCTCTTCTTCCTCTCCTCTTCTTCTCCTTTCTTCCTCTTCTAATTTCCTTTTCCTCTCATTCTTTTAGTATTGCTTGTTTTAAAAAAATGTTCAAATAGAAAATTTGAAAAAAACAAAGGTTTTGGCTAATGCATTGTTCATATGAATATACAAACATTTGCATATTCTACAATAATTAATATCACCAAAAAATCTATGAACAGATATTCATCTCTATGATCATATCATAGACATTTCTATCCTCTTGTCACGATGATCTTCAACTTCACTCTGAAATTACTTGAACCATTCAATAATTCAGACTTGTGTTTCATCAAGTAAATATACTCAACATCTACTGAATCATCCGTGAAGTAAGAACATAACGATATTCATCGTGATGCCTCAAGACTCATTGGACTGCACACATCAAAATGTGTTACTTCCAACAAGTTGCTATCTTGTTCCATCTTATTGAAACCGAGGCTTTTCAATCTTGCCCATGTGGTATGATTTGCATATCTCAAGTGATTCAAAATCAAGTGAGTCCAAACGATCCATCTGCATGGAGTTTCTTCATGCGTGATACACCAATAGACATGGTTCACATGTCTCAAACTTTTCAAAACGAGTGAGTCCAAAGATCCATCAACATGGAGCTTCTTCATGCTTATACCAATATGACTTACATGGCAGTGCCACAAGTAAGTGGTACTATCATTAAGAGTTTTGGTCGGCGAGAGGGCCGAGAGGGGGGTGTTGCCGTTGTATAAGTTATCACGGTCGAGAGGGGGTATATATATCGACCGCCCCTCATGTTGAAGTTTCTTCTTTCTCCTCTATTCATTTCTTCTTCTTCTATTCTTCTTTTTCTTCTTCTCGCGAGAAAGGAAAATAAGGAAAAGGAAGAAAAGGAGGAAGAAAAAAAGAAGAAAAAAAAGAGGAGAAGAAGAAAGGAATAGAGGAGAAGAAGAAAAATAGAAAATTTCTATTTTCTTCTTCTCCTCTATTCCTTTCTTCTTCTCCTCTTCTTTTTTCCTCTTCTTATTTATTTCTCCTCTTCTTCCTCTCCTCTTCTTCTCCTTTCTTCCTCTTCTAATTTCCTTTTTCCTCTCATTCTTTTAGTATTGCTTGTTTTAAAAAAATGTTCAAATAGAAAATTTCGAAAAAAAACAAAGGTTTTGGCTAATGCATTGTTCATATGAATATACAAACATTTGCATATTCTACAATAATTAATATCACCAAAAAATCTATGAACAGAAAAAAAACCTAACTTTTCTAAAATCTATCTTTTGCATATATGAAAACATTAATACACATATGAACAAAAACATGCTCTGAACAATTTTTGAACATCTACATACACATATATAGCCACATACATACACATATATATATATATATATATATATATATATATATATATATATATATATATATATATATATATATATATATATATATATATATATATGAACAAAAAACTAATTAAACTAATAAAATAAAAAAACCAGAGCCGGTGCTTGTGGCGGCTCTCACAGCGACAGTGGGGCGGTGAGATGACAATGGCGACGGTGGGGCGGCGAGGCGCCCGACGCGGCGACGAGGACGGCGCTGGCTCGGTAGGCGGCGGCTTGGCGGCGGCGTCGGCGACGGCGAGGTGGAGCAACTGGCGGCGTCGAGGAGGGTCGGCGTCGTCGGGGGCAAATGGCGATGGGATTCTGAAATTTTGCAAAGTGTTTGCTTATATAGCAAAGGCATTGGTCCCGTTCGTGAAACCAACGGGACTAATGCCTTTTTAGTCCCGGTTGGTGCCACCAACCGGACCAAAGGCCTCCTTTTCGGCAGCCCAAAGGGCGGAAGCGGTGGCCTTTGGTACCGGTTGGTGCCACGAACCGGTACCAATGCCCCCTTTAGTCCCGGTTGGTGCCACCAACCGGGACCAAAGGCCCCTGTGCTGCCCGCGTCACTGCCAAAGTTTAGTCCCACCTCGCTAGTTGAGAAGGGCGTGCAGTGGTTTATAAGCCCCACTGCCGCACCCATCTCGAGCTCCTCTCCACCGCAGGCTTTCGGGCCTACTTGATATGCTTTGCCTGGTGGGCCTTCTGGGCCTACTGCGGGCCTGAATCCTGGCCCATAGTAGGGTTTCTAGTCGTATCCAGGCCGTGGGGGCCCAGTAGGAGGCATTTTTTTTGTTTTCTTTACTTATTTTTGCTATTTTATTTTTTCCAGTTTTTTGTTTTGTTTTCTGCATTATTTATTTTCTTTTGTTTTTGCTTTGTTTTTAATTCTTTTTGCTTTTAGTTTTACTGAAAATTATAAACTTTCTGTTAGTGCCATTAGTTTTCAATAGGAGGCATTTTTTGTTTTCTTTACTTATTTTTGCTATTTTATTTTTTCCAGTTTTTTGTTTTGTTTTCTGCATTATTTATTTTCTTTTGTTTTTTCTTCATTTTTAATTCTTTTTGCTTTTAGTTTTACTTAAAATTATAAACTTTCTGTTAGTGCCATTAGTTTTCAGTAGGAGGCATTTTTTGTTTTCTTTACTTATTTTTGCTATTTTATTTTTTTCCAGTTTTTTGTTTTGTTTTCTGCATTATCTATTTTCTTTTTTTTGCTTTATTTTTAATTCTTTTTGCTTTTAGTTTTACGAAAATTATAAACTTTCTGTTAGTGCCATTAGTTTTCAAATTTGAAAACACTTTTTTTTGTTTTTTGCTTTATTTATTTTATTTTGTTTCTACTTACAACAAAATACTTATTGTTGCTATTTTAATTATTACGAGGGCCGAACCATAAGACATTAAAGCATTTCAAATGAACTCTGAAAAAGTTGAAAGTTGGCATGGTATCATAAATTGACCCACATAGCATGTGCATGTACAAAACGGACAATGGTATCATACTCGTCAGTTACAAATTTGGCATGGTATCATCATAATAGTTGCGGGAGAAAGTCTTCACTTTTTCTTCGCTTGTGTCATTTGCTTATTGCGCCGTAACCATGGATAATCTTCATCGTTTATCAGGATTCTGGGGTCAGCCTTGACATTAAAGGGAGGAATTTCATGAAACTTTTCATAATCTTCAGACATGTCTGTCTTGTCCTCCACTCCCACGATGTCCCTTTTTCCTGAAAGAACTATGTGGCGCTTTGGCTCATCGTATGATGTATTCGCTTCCTTATCTTTTCTCTTTCTCGGTCTGGTAGACATGTCCTTCATATAGATAACCTGTGCCACATCATTGGCTAGGACGAACGGTTCGTCAGTGTACCCAAGATTTTTCAGATCCACTTTTTTCATTCCGTACTGTGGGTCTACCTGTACCCCGCCTCCTGACAGATTGACCCATTTGCACTTAAACAAAGGGACCTTAAAATCGTGTCCGTAGTCAAGTTCCCATATGTCCACTATGTAACCATAATATCTGTCCTTTCCCCTCTCGGTTGTTGCATCAAAGAGGACACCGCTGTTTTGGTTGGTGCTCTTTTGATCTTGGTTAATCGTGTAAAATGTATTCCCATTTGTCTCGTATCCTTTCCAAATCAATACAGTCAAAGATGGTCCCCTGGACAACAAGTACAGCTCATCACAAACAGTGTTTTCACCTCTGATACGTGCTTCCAACCAACTGTTGAAAGTCCTGATGTGTTCACATGTAATCCAGTCGTCGCCTTTGCTCCGGTGTTTGGGCGCAGACTGTTCTTGTGTTCATCGACATACGGGTCACCAAGGTAGAGTTCTCAGAACTGTGTAGTGTGCTTGAGACCAAGAATATCCGTCCCTGCATATAATTGAGTCCCTTCCAAGCGTGCCTTTTCCAGTCAGTCTCCCCTCATACCACGATTTAGGGAGACCTATCTTCTTAAGGCCAGGAATGAAGTCAACACAAAACCCGATGACATCCTCTGTTTGATGGCCCATGGAGATGCTTCCTTCTGGCCTAACGCGGTTACGGACATATTTCTTTAGGACTCCCATGAACCTCTCAAAGGGGTACATATTGTGTAGAAATACGGGCCCAGAATGACAATCTCGTCAACTAGATGAACTAGGACGTGCGTCATGATATTGAAGAAGGATGGTGGGAACACCAGCTCGAAACTGACAAGACATTGCACCACATCAGTCCTTAGCCTTGGTATGATTTCTGGATCGATCACCTTCTGAGAGATTGCATTGAGGAATGCACATAGCTTCACAATGGCTAATCGGACGTTTTCCGGTAGAAGCCCCCTCAATGCAACCGGAAGCAGTTGCGTCATAATCACGTGGCAGTCATGAGACTTTAGGTTCTGGAACTTTTGTCCGGCATATTTATTATTCCCTTTATATTCGATGAGAAGCCGTCGGGACCTTCATATCGAGCAGGCATTCAAAGAAGATTTCTTTCTCTTCTTTCGTAAGAGCATAGCTGGCAGGACCTTCATACTTTGCTTCGAGGCATGCCCTCTTTTTCGTGCAAGCGTTGCAGGTCCTCCGTGCCTCGGTGTATCTTTTGTCTTCCCATACACGCCCAATAAGCCTAGCAGGTTCACGCAAAGGTTCTTCGTCACGTGCATCACGTCGATCAAGAGCGGACCTCTAGGTCTTTCCAGTAGGGTAGGTCCCAAAATATAGATTTCTTCTTCCACATGGTGCGTGATTCTCAGCGTCATTCGGAACAGCTAGTCCGTCAGGACCCTTTCCAAAGATTACGTGTAAATCATTGACCATAGCAAGTACGTGATCACCGGTACGCATGGCGGGCTTCTTCCGGTGATCTGCCTCTCCTTTGAAATGCTTGCCTTTCTTTTGACGTTGATGGTTGGTCGGAAGAAATCGACGATGGCCCAGGTGCACATTCTTCCTGCAGCTTGCCAGGTATATACTATCGGTGTCAAGTAAACAGTGTGTGCATGCGTGGTATCCCTTGTTTGTCTGTCCTGAAAGGTTACTGAGAGCGGGCCAATCGTTGATGGTCACGAACAGCAACGCCTTTAGGTTAAATTCCTCATGTTTGTGCTCATCCCACGTACGTACACCGTTTCCATTCCACAGCTGTAAAAGTTCTTCAACTAATGGCCTTAGGTACACATCAATGTCGTTGCCGGGTTGCTTAGGGCCTTGGATGAGAACTGGCATCATAATGAACTTCCGCTTCATGCACATCCAAGGAGGAAGGTTATAGATACATAGAGTCATGTGCCAGGTGCTGTGATTGCTGCTCTGCTCCCCGAAAGGATTAATGCCATCCGCGCTTAAAGCAAACCATATGTTCCTTGGGTCACGTGCAAACTCAACCCAGTACTTCCTCTCGATTTTTCTCCACTGCGACCCGTCAGCGGGTGCTCTCAACTTCCCGTCTTTCTTACGGTCCTCACTGTGCCATCGCATCAACTTGGCATGCTCTCCGTTTCTGAACAGACGTTTCAACCGTGGTATTATAGGAGCATACCACATCACCTTCGCAGAACCCTCTTCCTAGGGGGCTCGCCGTCAACATCACCAGGGTCATCTCGTCTAATCTTATACCGTAATGCACCGCATACCGGGCATGCATTCAGATCCTTGTACGCACCGCGGTAGAGGATGCAGTTATTAGGGCATGCATGTATATTCTGCACCTCCAATCCTAGAGGGCATACGACCTTCTTCGCTGCGTATGTACTGTCGGGCAATTCGTTATCCTTTGGAAGCTTCTTCTTCAATATTTTCTGTAGTTTCTCAAATCCTTTGTCAGGCACAACATTCTCTGCCTTCCACTGCAGCAATTCCAGTACGGTACCGAGCTTTGTGTTGCCATCTTCGCAATTGGGGTACAACCCTTTTTTGTGGTCCTCTAACATGCGATCGAACTTCAGCTTCTCCTTTTGACTTTCGCATTGCGTCCTTGCATCGACAATGACCCGGCGGAGATCATCATCATCGGGCACATCGTCTGGTTCCTCTTGATCTTCAGCAGCTTCGCCCGTTGCAGCATCATCGTGCACATCGTCTGGTTCCTCTTCATCTTTAGTAGCATCACCGTATTCAGGGGGCACATAGTTGTCATCGTACTCTTCTTCTTCGCCGTCTTCCATCATAACCCCTATTTCTCCGTGCCTCGTCCAAACATTATAGTGTGGCATGAAACCCTTGTAAAGCAGGTGGGTGTGGAGGATTTTCCGGTCAGAGTAAGACTTCGTATTCCCACATATAGGGCATGAACAACACATAAAACCATTCTGCTTGTTTGCCTCAGCCACTTCGAGAAAATCATGCACGCCCTTAATGTACTCGGAGGTGTGTCTTGAACCGTACATCCATTGCCGGTTCATCTGCGTGCATTATATATAATTAAGTGTGTCAAAAATCATTACAGAACATCATGAATAGATAATTAAGTGACCAAATTAATAGAAGTTCATCATCACATGAAAACCGAAGTACATACATAGTTCTCATCTAACAACATAAATCTCTGGAGAGCATCTAAATTAATTAAACCATACACTGAAACTATGTAAAACATTTCAATGCGAAAACAAATGCGATCATAATCGCAACCAATGTAAAAACTGATCCAACGGCATAATGATACCAAGCCTCAGTATGAATGGCATATTTTCTAATCTTTCTAATCTTCAAGCGCATTGCATTCATCTTGATCTTGTGATCATCGATTTACATCCGCAACATGCAACTCCAATATCATCTTCTCCTCCTCAATTTTTCTAATTTTTCCTTCAACAAATTGTTTTCTTCTTCAACTAAATTTAACCTCTCGACAATAGGGTCGGTTGGAATTTCCGGTTCAACAACCTCCTAGATAAATAAAATCTATGTCACGTTGGTTGGCATAATTGTCATAAACAATAAATGAACCACTAGTTATGAAAACATATATATATATATATATATATATATATATATATATATATATATATATATATATATATATATATATATACCACATCCGAATCATAAACAGGACGAGGGCCGACGGGGGCGGATACCAAAACCATCGCACTATATAAGATGCAATAATAAAAGTAAGAAAATTATACAAGTATCTATATAAACATACAAGTAAGAATTTGTTTTCCTTTCATAAAGAAGATAAGAACAAGAGGCTCACCACGGTGGTGCCGGCGACGAGATCGGCGCGGGCGATCGACGACGGTGAAGACGGGGACGGGACGTGACGGACCGCTAAACCTAGACAAATATTAAGGAAAATGGAGTTTGGAGGTCGAGCTTGGAGAGGAGAAAGCTTAAGTAGTGTGGATTGGGCATTCCATCGAACACCTCGTGTGCATAGGAGGTGAGCTAGAGCACCACAAAGCTCTCCCCTCGCCGGCCTCGAAAAACAAAGCACTGGGAGTGCTTTGCTCGCGGGCGAGGGGTATATATAGGCAACTAATTGGTCCAGGTTGGTGACTTGAACCGGGACTAAAGGGCCGCCTTTGGTCACGGTTCAAGCCACCAACCGGGACCAATGGTGGTGGGCCAGGAGCGAGGCCCATTGGTCCCGGTTCGCCCCACCAACCGGGACCAAAAGGTCCGGACGAACCGGGACCAATGGCCCACGTGGCCCGGCCGGCCCCCGGGGCTCACGACCCGGGTCCAATGCCTCCATTGGTCCCGGTTCTGGATTGAACCGGGACTAATGGGCTGGACCGGCCTGGAACATTGGCCCCTTTTCTACTAGTGTAAGATGGGGGCGTACCGAAGAGAAGATGGTGAGGTGCATAGTTCCACCGTGGGCGGCAAGGCGAAGGTTAAGGAGAAGAGAAGCAGTAGCAAGTGCGTCCAGCCAGAAACGAGGCGGGACATTAGCATGGAACAGGAGCGTGTGAACGCAGTCGTTCAGAGTGCGAAGGACGCGTTCGGCTCGACCGTTCTGCTGGGAAGTATACGGGCATGTGAGACGAAAAACTGTGCCGTGATGCGACAGAAAAGTGCGGAAAGCAAGGTTGTCGAACTCTTTTCCATTGTCAGTCTGAAGAGTAAGGATGGGACGCCCAAACTGCATGCTGACATAGGAGTAAAAGCTGACAAAGTGAATAGTGCATCCAACTTTCTACGCAAAGAAAAAGTCCACACATAATGAGAATAATCATCAAGGATAACCAGATAATATAAATAGCCCGAATTACTAGGAACCGGAGAGGTCCATACGTCGCTATGAATCAACTGAAAAGGAAAAGAAGCTTAAGTGTGACGGGATTTATTAAACGGGAGGCGGACATGTTTGCCCACACGACAGGCATGACAGGTGTGATCCTCTATCTTATTGGCAACTGAAACTGAAACTCTTAAGCATATGACAAAGTGTGACGGGATTGGGATGACCCAAACGAGCGTGCAGGGACGCCGGTGGAGAGAGCAACCGGTGAGGTGGTGGAGGTGTACGGCGGATGCACCGGATAGAGCTCGTCGAGGCTGTCACATCGGTGAAGTACCATCCTGGTTCGAGCGTCCTTGACACAAAACTCAAGCCCGTCAAATTCAACAGTAACAGAATTTTCACGAGTTAAACAACGAATGGAAACAAGGTTCTTAATGAGATGAGGTGACACAAGTATGTTAGACAAAGTAATAGGCATGGAATTAGAAGGAAAAGAAATGTGCTCGACATGTGTGATAGGGAGGGTGGAACCGTCGCCAACAATGATGTGGCGGTCGGTGGTGACGGGAATGAAGGAGGCAAGATTACCAGGATGAGCAAACATGTGAGCCGTAGCCCGGTATCCATGTACCAATTATCACATCTGGTGTAGTTGTCCGGTGTAGGAGCGACATGTAGTGCGGGAAGGAGCACCGGGTCCCAAGGCGCCGGCGGCAGGGCCGACGAGGGAGACCGAGACGCCATGGGGAGGACGTAGCCACCGCTCGGCAGTGGCGGTGGGTACTCTCCCGGGTAGGCCGGATTGCCCACTGGAAAAACCTGCTGGCCCGCTTACAGATGCTGCAGGTGCTGGGCGCCATCTGGCTGCGGTCCAGCGGGCGAGTGCTGGCTTGCGGACGACCCCACCAGGACCCGGAAGCACCGTACGGGGGCGCGTCGAACATGCCGCGCAACAGCAGCGCATAAACTTATTTTGTAACTTGTTCGGTGATCAAGAACACGCACATAGGGAGCACAAGAATCGATCGAAGCATATACTCGCCATCATTCGACTAAGTTTATAAACAATATAGTATGAACATTTACAATAATAAACTTGTTAATGTTTTCTTCTACAAACATTTTTTGTTGCAAGTAATTTTTCTACAAACTTGGTTAAAATGTAAAAAGTTTGACTCTAAACAAAGCTAATTGGCACAGTAAATAAAAACGGAGTGAGTACCTCATATATCCCACTCAAGGAGAGAAAATTCGACGGGCAGAGTCGGCGCCGACGGCGGGGCGACGATGAACGGGCCGAAGAGCGTCGGCGGTGGGGCGGCGACGTACGCCAACGGGGGCGGCGGAGCCGAACCGTGCGGCAAGTCGGGACGGGCTGACGGGGCCGCCCCATAGGGCGCCGATGACAGGACGGCAGAGGTGACGGCGGACGGGCCGATGGACGCCATCACGGTCCAACGGCGGTCGGCGTTGGGCGAGTTACGCACGGCGGAGGTCGCTTCGGAAACAAGCCCGAACGGAAGCGTTGGTGACGAACTCAGCTGGAAACAGACCTCGGGGAAGCTTTTGGTTTCTTGAACGACCGGGCTAATGATTTGACCACAAAAGGCTTCATAGGCTCCAGGCTTGCCGCGTCACGCGACTTGGGCAGCGGCGGCTCGGGCGATGCAGGGCTGGCGCGGCTGGGATAGGTAGCGCGCGTGGGTAGCGAAATGCAGGCGGCGACTCGGGCGATGCAGGCAGGCGCGGCTGGGATAGAGCGTGTGCGGGGAAGCGAGCGGAACACGTGGTAGGGTAGCGCGCACGGGGTAGCAAAGGTCGGTGCCGGAGGTGCGAACGAGCGGCGGCGGCAGCGGAAGGCTAGGGTTAGAATCCGGAAATAGATATCATGTATGTTGTGGGAATTACGTATATATTTCTCAGGTGCAAAGGCACATATGTATGATGTACAGTATAAGAATAGGTCACGACCTCAACTATACAAGGTAATTAGGAGGTGGGCTCAATATATAAATATGCACAAACACATATAATCAACAGCACCGAAGCCCCTGGCCTCGATCTGGTCGACGATCCGTTTGAGGCTGAAACCCGTCGACAAGGGCGGACAGGGCGACTCACTCGAAGCCGGCCATCCTCGATCTGGGTGAGCTGGCCTCAGGGTCAATGACCATGGCGATCCCACCTGCAGGTTACCAAGGACAGAACGGTGCTCGTCCAATCCGAGCACGCAACGTTTGCAAGGCGAGGAGTGGATGACCAGCTAGCAGCCAGCTACAGCCTACATATGCCGCATCCGACAGAGAGAAGACCATCCGCGTAGGATCAGAAGGCATCGACAGGCGACGGCGGCTACCCTATCTTCTTCCTCCTCTGTAATTTCCCCTTCGCAAGAACAGATCCTCCTCTGTAATTCCTGTGTAAGCTACTGCTTCGGAGAGCTAACCGAGATCACCACCTAGACCACCACTCGTACGCTATCAGCTGGGCTCCTCCTCCGTTCCTGTCTATTTTTTCCTGTTCATGGTGAGTTCCTCACATCGTCGTCAAAGATGGACGACAAGGAGAATTGCAGCCGCCGCTCCGACGAGACGGCGACCGGCATATAGATGGCCGGCTATCTCTTTAGCATGCTCTCCCGTGCTTCCGCTGAGCCACCTCACCGCTTGTCTAGCCCCTACCAGCACCTCAGCGCAGGGGTCGTCGCCGATGGCGCGCGACACAGAGTTCCTCATCACGTCCTGTCTCCTGAGTAGCTGAGTCGCTCATAGTCTCCTCAGCAACGGTGTCCGGCCTGGAGGCTGTAAGTAGGCGTCGGCTGGTCGATGCTGGCAATCCTTCTCGGTGTGATGGAGTACAACACACCTGCAGTGCAGAGTATGTGTGTGGCAATTCGTCAACATGGGCTTCTGTATGCAACGTGCGTGATGTTGGACCTAACTCCTAACGCAAGCTGCAGGGCAGCAGGGGGGCACTACTGACGAACCAACCCGTGGTTGAGATGGTTAGGTGGACAGTGGTATTCCCAACCCACCAAGATTTAAATCTTGGTGCTCGCATTATTTCTGGATTTATTTCAGGATTTCCGGCGATGCGCTTTCAGTGGGAGGAGACGTTCCCGTCGATGACGAGACGCCTACGGTGGCTTCGTAAATCTCAAGATGATATGCCGGCTTAGACTCTCGGAGGTGCTCATAGGGGTAGGGTGTGCGTGTGTGCGTTCATAGGGGTGAGTGTATGCGCGTGTATATGAGCGCCTGTGTCTGTATTGATGCTCAAAAACAAAGCAGAGGGGCACTACTATCTGATAAAAAGAAAATTTTGTGTGGCTGACGTTCGAGCCCCGCGCGTGCATATTATTTTATTTTTCTTCTTTAATAATCTCATCCGTCAATCTTTATGATTAATACTAGCACAAATTCCCGTGCGTTGCAACGGGAAAAAAAATAAAGGGACGCTGATGATAAAAATCATATACCAATTGAGAGTGAACATGCACATAACTGATTGAAGGAGGAAATTTAATGGGACATACCCTATGCATTCGCGAGACTTTATGTATCCATGTATCTGTCTTCCCTCTGCTTTCTGATTGAAATCAAATGCACAACATCGAAACATGAATAATTTGCATTTAGAATGCTTGCCTTGCCACTTAAGTCATTGCGTGTTTGCGTTGACCTCCTTTGACTAAAATAACAACGGCTTCATTTCCTATTTTGAAGAGGCAGAAGGTGAATTAAGTCTGGCGGACCTTCACAAGAGGCTCTTGCAAGCAACGAAATTGATGTTTCGCAAGCATGCATGCTCCACTGCCCATCAGATCACAAGATGAAAAAAATATGGAAATTCCATCAGAAAGGCCATATATACTTGATCGCAAGCACATGTGCTAAGTCTGATTAGCGTCGCCGGCTGGTGGACAACACCCGCCGCCGGGGCCGGACCGCTATGGTGTGTGGTCACCACCACGCAGACCGCTCCTCTGTGTTGGTCCGCCTCGCCGCCGAGCTGTTGCACTATGTGGTCGGCCGATGGCTAGCGCCGGCCAAACTGCCGCGTCGTGCATGTCCGTTGAGTAGCAGACTCTCACATCAGTTTACCAGCTCGCAGATCCCACATCCCTGTTAACATTAATTCATATCTATACTTTGGCATTTCAAAAATATGATGTCTAAAATGTAAAGGATTTACAATGCTTGACGCTCTTTTTGTTGACACATTGCGGCCAGCAGTAGGAGCACACCCCCCATGCCAACATATCCACTTCTTTCCTCAACATCATCATCAGGCCTCGTTGGGGATCATGGTTAGGGCACACAGAGCTATGGGAGTGATAGTAAAACGGAGAGGAGTGCTGCCCTATCCCAGCTGACGTGCGAGGGCGAAACATACGCGAGCAAGATGAAGTGTTGTCGCACTCTTTCTACTCTTCATCCCTCCCTCCTCCCTTCTTGTCTCACCAACGACATCGGTGACATCCAGAGTTGAGGAATGTCTTAATTGTCAGCAAGTCTGAGTGAGCTCCAAATACCTCCTCCCTTTTAGGGATATCTTGTTCCAATATTTCACTCACTTTTAATTATTGTACTTCCTCCGTTTCTAAATATAAGTATTTCCAGAGATACCAATGCAAACTATATACGAAGCAAAATGAGTGAATTTATATTTTAAAATATGTCTATATACATCTATATGTAGTTTATATTAAAAATATTATAAAAAACATATATTTAGTGGCGGAGGGAGTATCTGATAATGTATTTATAAGATGTCGTAGGCATGAACATTAAACTATGACAGTAACAACAAACATCAAGTAATTAACCGCAAAAAAATCAAGTAATTATAATCAGCAAAATTAATTTACGTGCGGTAGAATCTAGTACTATTTCCGTCCAACGTGACAGTGGAGGGTGAGGATGCTTTTTACATATGCGATTCGCTGCCTATTCTGCATCGTACAAAAATCATAAGAGATCTGTCGTATGTGAACTCTTATAATCGGTACTCATTTAGATTTATTTTTTCGATCGGCAGAACATATAGCTTCCAGCAGCTTCTGATCGGTGCAACAATTAAAAGAAGCACTAGACTAAAAATCCCCACCGCTCCCTTATCCCCTCATCCAACAATAGTTCGTTCCCAGCAGCGGTGCTGTATCCTCTTTCTCCGCCCAGCAGCCCCGAGAGTTCGTGCTGTGACACTTCCTCTGCTCTGACGCCCGGCCTTGTCGCGTTGCTTGGGCCTAAATAGCCATGAAAAGTGAAAGTAATGATGAAAAAATGAATAAACTTTATTTTCTGTTAGGGAACCGCCTATGATGTATCTATGATGGAAAGTGTTGGGATGCTTCAAATCATTTTCGTTGATGGGAAAAGTATGCCTCTTAAAAATATTTTTATCTCTCGATTTAAGCTTTGAGTTCTGGCACCTCTACAAATCCCTACTTCTCTCCACTAGTAGAAAACGGGCCATTTGTCCGGGTTCATGAGGCCCATTTGTCCCGGTTGCCGAACCGGGACTAAAGGGTCGGTACTAAAGCCCAATACCTTTAGTCCCGGTTCGCCTAGGAACCGAGACAGATGGGACTCCATGTGGCCGTTGCAGCTTTCCCAGGCAGGAGGGCCTTTTGTCCCGGTTGTTGCCATCAACCGGGACCAAAAGGCTTCCACGCGTCAGCAGTTCATGGACTGTGGTTTTTGTTTTCTTCTGAGGGGGGTAGAGAAGTGTCCTCTCTTATCTCCGTGCTTGGTCGACACTACGTACTATACGTATAGAGAGGACTCGACACACTAGCTAGCTAGTAAGCAAATGAAGGAAACCATTAAGTACAGAAGATCGTCATGAACATATACACAAAGAGAAGTGATCGACTTCTCCTTCTCCGATAGATTGGTCGAACAACAAGTTTTTGTATATCTATCCGACGCTACTGGCTACATATATCTATATCTATACCTACTAATAAAGCAAGGTGTGTTTCTCCAATTTTTTCATCCGTTCACCGACGAAAATATATATTTTTTACTATCCGAGGTGGTACTAACATTTTGTGCATCCATGTGCTACAAAAAGAAATACGATTGGTCCAGAATTTCGTACAAGGGCCGCGCCCTGTGGCCCACTTATTTTCTTGCCCACAAAGCTGAGAAAATACTATTTGCCGCCCATGGCGATAGATAGTTGGAGCCTCGCACAGATAGCCCTGGACTGGGCCGGCCCTTTTTCCTTTTTTCTATTTAACATTTTATGTTCCTTTCTCCTTTTCTTTCCTCTTTATTTTTTATTTTTTCATTTTTAAGTTTATTTATATTTACTTTTTTGATAAATTAAACATTTGAAAAAATGTTTTAAATATTCATTTTTGTAGAATGTTCAGAATCCAAAATTTTATTACCGCTTTTAAAAATGTTCGATATTCAAAAATTATCATTCGAATTTGTTCAAACTCAAAAAATGTTTGTGTTTTCCAAAATTGGTCAAGATTTTCAGAAATAATTGTGTTTTCAAAATGTTTCAAATTCAAAAATATTCTTATTGTAGTGAAAGATTCACGAATTAAATGTAAAAATATTATAAATAGATCCATATTGCTCTTTACCTAGAGTCGTACCAATTTATAAACGTGTGTGAAACTACAAGTAGTAATAAGTTGTATGAAAGATTCAAAAAATGTTGTATTTTCCAAAATTGTTCAATATTCTTAAAAAAATTGCATTTTAAAAATGCTCGAAATATGGAAAATATTCCTGTTTGAGAGAAATGTTCAATAATTCAAATAATGTTCGCATTAAAAAATTACACGTTTTCTAAAATTATTCTTAATGGTCAAAACATGTTCTTGCTTTTTGAAAATTGTTCACAAATTCGAAAAATGCTCATGTTCTTATAAAAGGATCATGTTTTTGAAAAATGTTTGTGAATTTTAGAAAATGTTCCCGTTTCAAATTTATATTCTGTATTTCTGAAAATGTATGAAAAATGTTCCCGTTCTTAAATATTTACTTTAGCCATTGGTCAGCAGGACGTGTTTGTGCGAGTGAATGACAACATTGTGTCGGGTGTTTGAGATCGTGAGTACAATCCTTGTACTCATTTTTTTCTGGATTTTTACTCACGCCTTACAGATATAGGTCGATTCCGTGTCTGAGAATTTCACACGCCACACAATTTAGCCAGCCCAACTACCTAGGAAATAGGGAAAAAATATTCAGTAGGCTCATATTGATCGTTTACATACAGTTGTAACAATTTATATACGTGTGCAAAACTATATGTAGCAAATTGAATGAAGGATGGATGAACTAAGCCGGATGAAGAATGGATGGGTTAGTACGTGAGCTTTCTAAAAAAGAATTAAATCCAGTACGTGAGCTAGATGGATGGATTGCTAGCTGAACTATCTACAAAAGGGCCCTAAATTTCTCAAGGATTCCTACTCGAGGCAAAGAGAAGAGAAGACCCGACTATGTGCGCTAGATGCATGAAAAAGAAAAGACCCAGCGACCTCCAACATTATGGAACTTCAACCTTAAATCCCCTCGACCAAGGAACCCAAAAATAGTGGAGTACAATTACCTCCGGCTGTACATATCGGTGGCTTGTACATGGAAAAGAGAAGACCCGCCTCATTTCCATATTATTAAACTTAATGCCTTAAAATCCCCTCGAATGAATGAAAAATATATTGAAATAATTCACGGACCTTCTCTGGCGTACAATCACTTAATAATACCCTTAAATTCACTGGATCAATGAATGAAAAAAATAGCGGATTGATTACTTCACACGCGGCAAAACCTGGAACCAAACTGTTCCTTGACGTGCACACAGGGTTTTTCTTGCACATATTGTTCTCACTACATTAAGTGGACACTATTTTTTCTCCCGTTGCAACGCATGGGCATATGTGCTAGTATATATACAATATAAGATCTCTTACAAAATCCCCTAATATCTGAACTCAACTTTCACATGGTATTCTTCGTGTTTGTCGATGACGTGGTCAAGAAAGAATCCCGCTAATTCCTCTTGAATTGCTCGTATGCAATCTTGTGGTAGGAGTTCATCCCGCATCTGAAACATCTAATTTAAAGAAGAGGGTCAATACATATATATGAATGAAACTCAACACAAATGATGGTAATAAAATAAAATTGTGAATATTATTGCTTACGCACTTCATATTGTTGTTTAGTGTAGCCCCGCTCACGGGTGGTGTGGCGGATGAACTCGCAAATGTTGTATCCACAGAAGTAATTCCTGGGTTCCTGCCACAACCACTTTACAAGAAATAGAGGTCAATCAAACTGATAAGCAAGCATGCTAAATGGTATTGATGAAACTAGCTAGAATCAATGGGAGATGCGTGGAACTAGCTAGTAGCTAGTACTTACTTTCAGGTGGTTAAACCGCAGCTGCGCCGACAATCCCGGAGCTTGTGGGGTGAACTTTTTCCAAACCCTGCCAGACAAAGAAAATAATTACTTGATATCAGGAAATGAACAAAGTTGCCGATATGGTGCGATACTGATCGATTGAACTTACTTCTCGAGCATTTTAGTCATGGTCGCATACTCCTCCGAATTTTTTCATTTGGAGTCTATGACGGTTACTAGTCCCTGCTCAAGCTTAATCTCTAGCAGAATAAAGTGGAAGCTGCACACGCATGCATAACTCATCAATTACATTACTATAACCTTGAGTAATAAGGGAAACCGAATATGCACAAGACAGTAACACTCACTTGTATTCGTAAGGAAAGAGTATCGTAGCTTTATTTTGATTTCGAAGTAACGATCGTAGCAAGTTGGCCTCGGCATCTTTGGGATCATGTTTAACATTCCATTCATCCATGAGATTTGTGTTAATGAACCCAATATCACTTACTTGTCTTGTCTTCAATTCGGTGATCTTCAATCTGCATAATATAGTGAGGATAATTATATATACATGCAATGAAAGAGCTGAGCTATATAGAGACTTAATTAATTACAGAGAAGTAGTACTTACAAACAGTAGCAAGTCATGATTTTTTTATCGAGGGCCTTTTGATTGAAAAACTGGAAGAACTCCTCATAGGAACAGACAACAGATCAATTCCAACGAGGTCGTGCTCCTCTTTAACTCTCAGCGTCAAAGTATCTGTCCCAGACTTCTTGCAGATGTCCATGTACCAATCATGGAATCTTCGCATTATCATTGTTAGAGAAGTACCAGGTTTGACAAGAGGCTTCCCGTGCCGGAATCTTAATGTGTCCACCCCATTGTTTCAAAAAGTGCATCGTCGTCGGGCATGTAATCTCCAGGATTGGTACCGGGCAGTGATGACCCACAAGTGTAGGGGATCTATCGTAGTCCTTTTGATAAGTAAGAGTGTCGAACCCAACAAGGAGAAGAAGGAAATGACAAGCGGTTTTCAGTAAGGTATTCTCTGCAAGCACTGAAATTATCGGTAGCAGATAGTTTTGTGATAAGGTAATTCGTAACGGGTAACAAGTAACAAAAGTAAATAAGGTGCAGCATGGTGGCCCAATCCTTTTTGTAGCAAAGGACAAGCCTGAAAAAATTCTTATATGAAAGAAAGCGCTCCCACGGACACATGGGAATTATCGTCAAGCTAGTTTTCATCACGCTCATATGATTCGCGTTCGTTACTTTGATAATTTGATATGTGGGTGTACCGGTGCTTGGGTACTACCCTTTCTTGGACTAGCATCCCACTTATGATTAGCCCCTATTGCAAGCATCTGCAACTACAAAAGAAGTATTAATGTAAACCTAACTATAGGGATCCAAATCAGCCCCTTACGAAGCAACGCATAAACTAAGGTTTAAGCTTCTGTCACTCTAGGAACCCATCACCTACTTATTACTTCCAAATGCCTTCCTCTAGGCCCAAACAATGGTGAAGTGTCATGTAGTCTACGTTCACATAACACCATTAGAGGAGAGACAACATACATCTCATCAAAATATCGAACGAATACCAAATTCACATGACTACTTATAGCAAGACTTCTCCCATGTCCTCAGGAACAAACGTAACTACTCACAAATCATATTCATGTTCATAATTAAAGGGGTATTAATATGCATATTGGATCTGAACATATGATCTTCCACCGAATAAACCAACTAGCATCAATTACAAGGAGTAATCAACACTACTAGCAACCCATAGGTACCAATCTGAGGTTTTGGGACAAAGATTGGATACAAGAGATGAACTAGGGTTTGAGAGGAGATGGTGCTGGTGAAGATGTTGATGGAGATTGACCCCCTCCCGATGAGTGGATTGATGGTGATGATTTCCCGCTCCCGGAGGGAAGTTTCCTCGGCAGAACAGCTCCGTCGGAGCCCTAGATTGGTTCCGCCAAGATTCCGCCTCGTGGCGGCGGAGTTTCATCCTGAAAGCTTGCTTATGATTTTTTTTTCAGGGTAAAAGACTTCATATAGCAGAAGATGGGCACCGGAGGGCTGCCAGGGGGCTAGGGCGCGCATCCCACCCGCGTGGACGGTGGGTGGCCCCCCTATGGTATTTCTTCCGCTCAGTATTTTTTATTAATTCCACAAATGACTTTCGTGGAGTTTCAGGACTTTTGGAGTTGTGTAGAATAGGTCTCTAATATTTGCTCCTTTTCCAGCCCAGAATCGTAGCTGCCGGCATTCTCCCTCTTCATGTAAACCTTGTAAAATAAGAGAGTATAGGCATAAGTATTGTGACATAACGTGTAATAACAGCCCATAATGCAATAAATATCAATATAAAAGCATGATGCAAAATGGACGTATCAAATCCCCCAAGCTTAGACCTCGCTTGTCCTCAAGAGGAAGCCGATATCGAAAAAAATGTCCACATGTTTAGAGATAGAGGTGTCGATAATATAAAATACGGACATGAGGGCATCATGATCATTCTTATAACAGCAACATATATATTTTGTCATATGATTTATTATGCTCAAGTAATAATCTATTCACAAGATCAAGTACGAATCAGAAACTTCATTGAGAACCAACAAACTATGATCTCAGTCATTGAAGCACTTGCAATTTATCATAACATCGGAAAGAGTCAAAATAAGAGCTTTTCAGCAAGTCCACATACTTAACTATCATTTAGTCTTCCACAATTGCTAACACTCACGCAATACTTATGGTTATGGAGTTTTAATCGGACACAGAGAAAGATAGGGGCTTATAGTGTTGCCTCACAACCTTTTACCTCAAGGGTAATGTCAACAATAATAGTTCATGCTAACTTACATCCAATTATATATATATATATATATATATATATATATATATATATATATATATATATATATATATATATATATATATATATATATATATATATATATATCAGATCTTTCCAACACGAGGTGCTTGCCAAAGGATAAAATATAAAAAGGAAAGGTGAAGATCACCATGACTCTTGCATAAGGTATAAGACAAAAGTAAAAGATAGGCCCTTCGCAGAGGGAAGCAGAGGTTGCCATGTGCTTTTATGGTTGGATGCATGAAATCTTAATGCAAAAGAACGTCACTTTATATTGCCACTTGTGATATGGACCTTTATTATGCAGTCTGTCGCTTTTATTGCTTCCATATCACAAGATCGTATAAAGCTTATTTTCTCCACACTAATAAGTCATACATATTTAGAAAGCAATTTTTGTTGCATGCAACATGACAACTTACTTGAAGGATCTTACTCAATCCATAGGTACACATGGTGGACTTAGTATCTCTACTTGATGCAAGGAATTTGGCTAGCATGAGGGGGAAAGGCAAGCTCAACATGTTGGATGATCCATGACAATATACTTTATTTCGGATATAAGAAACATAACCCATTACGTTGTCTTCCTTGTCCAACATCAACTCTTTGCCATGTCATATTTTAATGAGTGCTCACAATCATATAAGATGTCCAGGATAGTATATTTATATGTGAAAACCTCTCTTTCCTTATTACTTGCTATTAATTGCAACGATGACCAAAACTATGTTTGCCAACTCTCAACAACTTTTATTCATCATACTCTTTTTGTGAAGTCATTACTCTCCATAAGATCAATATGATCTCTTTTGTTTCTTTTATTCTTTCTTTTATTTTTATTCCCTCAAGATCATAGCAAGATAGCAAAGCCCTTGACTCAACACTAATCTTTATTATATATAGCTCACGGACTCAATTACATAGAGGGATCATAAAGCAAAATTCAAAACTAAATCATACCAAAACTTTATTCTACTAGATCGAGATATTACTAAAATGACCGAACTAAGAAAAACGGTAAAGATAAGAGTGTGAGGGTGATACGATACCGGGGCACCTCCCCCAAGCTTGGCAGTTGCCAAGGGGAGTGCCCGTACCCATGTAATTATCTCTCCTTTGCTGGTGAAGAAGGTGGTGATGATGATGGATAGTCGCACATCGAGCGTAGGAGCTCTTCCAATTTGTGGATAATTCCCTTGAGTGCGACGATATGATCCTTCAACAAAATATTTTCACGTGTGAGATACTTGTTTTGTATGCGAGCTAACTCAATCATCTTGAAAGCTTCAATCTCAGTTGGGGTAAAGAGCTTGTTGATCTCCCCGAGTTCTTCTCTCTTCAGCTCCATCTTCATCATCCAAGCATCGTTGCCTTCATTGTTGGAGGAGGGTGACGACATGATCCCTGGCCTTGACAAATCTGACAGAAAACAGATCGAAACAAAGACAGAAGATATTTGCGTGATACAGTGGTCAAAACCTTCGGGAGATTATATAATGAATTTTTACCGACCAAAAGAAGTATCCTGCAAGAAAATGGAGTCCGGAGAGCACCCGAGGTGCCCACGAGGCAGGGGGGCGCGCCCAGGGGGGTAGGGCGCGTCCTCCACCCTCGTGGACGCCTCGTGTCCTTCCTGGACTACTTATTATTTTCTTATTTTCTGAAATATTCCAAAACGGAGAAAAATTGCTATTAGAACTGTTTTGGAGTCGGTTTACTTACCGTACCACATACCTATTCCTTTTCGGAATCTAAAACGTTCTGGAAAGTGTCCCATATGTATTCCTCCGGGGTTACGGTTTCAATAACATTAGTTTCAACATTTATAGGGTTGCCTGAGATATAATGTTTGATTCTTTGACCCTGCACCACCTTTGGATTCGTGCCTTCAAAGTTGTTCATTTTTATGGCACTAGAACGATAGACCTCCTCGATGACGTAAGGGCCTTACCATTTAGAGAGAAGTTTTCCTGCAAAAAATCTTAAATGAGAGTTGAATAGCAACACATAATCACCTACGTTAAACTAACACTTTTGTATCCTTTTGTCATGCCATCTTTTAACTTTTTCTTTAAACAGTTTGGCATTCTCATAGGCTTGGGTTCTCCATTCATCAAGTGAGCTAATGTCAAATAACCTCTTCTCACCGGCTTTATGTTATAGTTCGAGAGGTAAGTGACATGCTTTATATACCATTTTATACGGAGACATACCCATAGGATTCTTATATGCAGTTCTATAAGCCCATAATGCATCATCAAGTTTCTTGGACCAATTCTTTCTAGATATATTAACAGTCTTTTGCAAAATTAATTTGAGCTCTCTATTACTCAATTCTACTTGGCCACTAGACTGCGAGTGATATGGAGATGCAATTCTATGATTAACATCATACTTAGCAAGCATTTTATGAAAAGAACCATGAATAAAATGTGAACCACCATCAGTCATTAAGTATCTAGGGACTCCAAACCTCAGAAAAATAACTTCTTTAAGCATCTTAATAGAGGTGTTATGATCAACACTACTAGTTGGATGTAGCGACCTGACCCAAAATCGGTCAAATCTCTGTGTCGGTACCATCCCAAGATCATGCTGGTACTCACAGTACATCGATGAAATAATCAAAGTTCAATCACACCTGAATTTATTACACGATTCTCATATAGAGTCTTTATTACAATAGAATAAATTTGGCCAAAGGCCAACTCATGAGAAAATAAACTACTAAAGTTGCGGAAGCGTAGAAGTATAGCGAGTCCATCCGACTCCAAAGGGCAATCGCCAAGCACGGAGCGTAGCCTCACTCCTGATCGGAATAAATCTCTGCAACATAAGACGTTGCAGCCGTATAGGTCAACTTTTTGAATAAGCTGGCAAGTCATGTTGAGAATAACAATAATAAAATTACTATCAAGATATGCATTTTTGGCTGTGGGGCTCTAAGTTTCATCATTTTGCGAAAAGCCAGTTTTTTCCTACTACAGTGGACTTACTTGCAAATGCTACAAAATTGTTGGTAGTTATTGAGATGGTTCCGCCAACCAATATCTCATTCCCAGATTATTAAGTCATAAACCCCTCAAATTAATTTATTAGTTTTAGTGTTGAGATTTTCGAATACTTCCAAGTTCCAGAGGCTCAATTTGTCCATAACCGGGGACACAGCTAATCGATTAGATCTTTAACTCTGCAGAGGTTTATGACTTTACCCGCAAGAATCATTCCTCCTTTTAAGTCTTCGCACTTCATGGTGTTTGAAGACGGACGAATGAAACAGGTCTTCCAAAGAGTTCTTCTGCTACTGCCGTACCCATCCAATCCTACCGCTCTTCTACATCTCGTAGTACCGCCCAGCCAGTGTCACTACTAAGGTTAACCCAGCCAGAGCCCATAATTGCTTGCGGCTGCACAGTAAGCTTCGGTCAATGGGGCATCCATCCGCCTCTTCGTGGCTGGGTGAAGCTTTCCAAGATGTCATGGCACTTCTCCATGCATCCCGCCAACCACTGGGTTCTCCAGGTGCCCATCAACCGCCCTCCACCCAAAGAGTGAATTCAAGTCCGCCTTGATCTTGTAGTTCATGGGGTTGTCATCATCATTGACTCTCACATCTTGCTTATGAATTTCTCTCAACCAAAACCCGCCTCACGAGCATAGCAAAATAAACTACTTCCTCCCGGGTCATGGTAACAAGGGATTGGTTCATCCTACCACATGATACTACTCAAGATTAATAACTTCAAAATTTCAACTACTGCATGCATGGTGGGTGGTATAATTTTCTAATGCACAAAATCATAGGTATTGAAAATAACATGATCAAAGACTTGCCTTGCTGATGATCCTCGTAAGCTAGGGATTCATAGTAGCAAGCTTCGCACTCCGGAAACTCTACCGAGACAAGCAATAATTCACAATAAGCATACAACAATGATCACTTTCATAACAGCATAGTAATATGAAACACACCAAACAAACAAATCCAAAAACCCAAAAGAAACTCAAAGGAAATCCAACTCAAGGTTTTTCCTACTTCAAGCAACAACTAAAAAATAGTATTACTTAACAAAATTTTTCTCAACATAGCCTAATCATGGATTTATGTTAACTTAACAGAAAGAATGCATTAAGCAACTAGGAGCAAAAAGAATCAATTTAAAATCTATTATGAAACTCCTATTAGGCCTAATTCAATTTCTATTAAGAAAAATAAAATAAAAGTTTTATTTATTATAAATAAAAGTTCATCCTATAAAGTGACAGAAACTATCCTAGAATAATCAATCACATGTGAAAATAAATTGATTTACTAATTAAAATAATAGGAAAACAGTAGCTAGTTAATTAAGTAGGATTAACAAGATTCTGTTTAAAACTATTTTTTATTAATCCTAAAATACCCAAATTAATTCCTACGGTTGGGCAATGTCAAAATAAAGTTGGGATAAAAAGAATCATATAAAAATAATTTTCCTAACTCATTTTATGGCAGATTTACTATTCTGACTAAATCTAAAATAAAGCAATTTTAATTAATGTTAACATAGCTAAATATATTTTCTACAGAAACTATAGAAAATTTGCAAACCAACAAAAAAAGAATCACCTAAAAATATTAAGTAGAATAAAAGTTATGAATTTTTCAAATCAGGAACTATTCTATTAAAACAGAAAACGGAAATAAAAGAAAAATGGCCTAATGGGCCTAACCTACGCACTGAGCGTAATATAACTAAAATGGGCCCTAGGGTTAAACGAATCGGGCCGGGCTAAATAAAAAAAAACCTAACTAAAACTAAACCGTAACGAACCGGAAATAAAACCGGGTTTTATTTAAAGCGCAGATTTCTTCTGGGTTCTAATCCTAGCCGTCGATATAGATCGGACGGGGGAGGGTAACTCCGGTGGCTTACCGGAGCTCGACGGCGGCGGCGGCGGCGGTGGCGAGTGTGTTGGCCTCTCCGGTTGTCGGGGAGGTCGTCGGAGTGGTCCGGCGGGTGCGGGGCGACGAGGGGGGGTTCTGCTGGAGTCGACGAGGCTCGGGGAGGTCTAGGGCGACGGCGGCGAGGCGAATGGCGGCGGAGGTGAGCTCGGGCTCCGGCGAGCTCGTGAGGAGGGAGGAGGGTTCCATGAGGGGCGAGGGGGGAATGGGGGGGGAGGGGTTTATAGGGGCCTCGGCTTGGGCAGGGAGGCAATCGGGAGGGGGATCGGATCCCGGATCCGTCGGGATCCGGCGATCGGCGGCGGCGCGGGCGAATGGGCGTGGGGTTGAAGGAGGGGTGGGGTCCGCCTGCCAGAGAGAGAGAGGGGGGTGCGGCGCGGTCGGGCGACCGAGCCGAAAGGTTTCGGCGAGGGGTGGCTCGGCCGCTGGTCGGCTCACTGGGCTGGCCCTCTGGGCCGCCTAGTGGGCCGGCGGTGGTGGCCTCGGCTGGCTGGGCCAAGTATTCGGCCGGCGCCTTGGGGGTTCTTTTTTTAATTTATTTTTAATAAAAACAAAAACAGAGATAACTTATAAAATATAAATATTTTATATAGGGCATATATATACCAAAATGATCAGGGGAATATTCCCTATCATTTGAACATTTTTCCAAAGGCAAAATCCAAACTTTATAAAAATTCATTTTTTTCAAATTCCAATAAAACTCAAGTTTGAATTCAAAACTTTTGGCAATGTCTTCCTCTGATATTTTTGGAGTGTCATGTTTACTCCTCTCATACTTTTTCTCAAGTATTTATCAGACATAGTTTTTGAAATGATTCCCACTTGCCATAGTTTGAATTCAAATTCCAAAACTCAAAATCTTCTGAAACTTCAAATGGCACTCAAATTCAAACAGAATGCATAGATGCTTAGCTATAATTGTAAAACATTCCAAATAGGAAATTTGGGATGTTACAAACCTACCCACCTTAAGATGAATCTCGCCCTCGAGATTCGGGTTGGCTAGCAAATAGGTGCGGGTGGTCTCAAGAAGGTCTTCTTCGCTCCTGTGTGGCTTCTTCCTCGGAGTGGTGACTCCACAAACCTTGCAAAACTTGATGACCTTGCTGGGTGACTCGCTCGCAGTCTCGAGAATTCGGACGGGTTTCTCCTTATAAGTCAGATCACCGCTGTCAAGCTGTATGGCCTCTAGGGGCACCGTGTCTCTCAACGGAATATCGGCCATGTCAAGATGACACTTCTTCACCGAGAAACATGGAAGACATCATGAACTCCGGACAATCCTTCCGCAATTCCAACTTGTAAGCAACTTCTCCACGATGTTCGAGGATTTTGTAGGGCCAATGAATCGGGTGCTAACTTTCCTTTGACACCAAACCTCTTGATTCCACGAAGTGAGACACACGAAGATATGCTCGGTCTCCCGCTTCGTAAGTTACTTCCTTACGCCATCGTCGGCATAACTCTTCTGTCTCGACTGTGCTATCTTGAGTCTGTCTCAATCAGGTTGACTTTCTCTTCGAATCCCGATAAGGTCGGAACCGAAAAGGATCGATCTCCAACACTATCCCACAAAGAATGGTGTTCTCGCACCTCCTTCCGTATAGAGCTTCGAAGGGGCCATCTTCGATCGGATTGATAACTGTTGTTGTATGAGAACTCTGCGATGGCAAATTATCATCCCAGCTAGACCCATAGTCTAGCACACAAGCTCTCAACATGTCCTCCGTAATCTGGTTGACTCTCTCGGTCTGTCCATCTGCTCATGGATGAAAAGCTGTATCAATTCCAGCCTCGCACTCCAAAGTTTCATGCAACTGCTTCCAAAACTTTGAGGTAAACTGTGTTCCTCTATCCGACACGATTTTCCTCGAACTCCATGCAGACATACGATCCTGGTCATGTATATCTTGGCCAGCTTAGCACTGGTATAGGTAGTCTTCACGGGAATGAAGTGAGCTACCTTGGTCAAACGATCAACTACTACCCAGATGGAATCATAACCTGAACGGGTCCTGGGTAATCCAGTGATGAAATCCATTCCAAGTTTCTCCCATTTCCAATCGAATCGGCAAAGGTTGAAGTAACCCTGCTGGCTTCGATGTTCTGCCTTTACTGCTGACAAACATCGATATCGCTACGTACTCGCAATATCCTTCTTCATACCTGTCCACCAGAAACTTTCCTTCAAATCCAGGTACATCTTGGTGTTGCCGGGGTGAATCGAGTACGGTGAATCATGAGCCTCCTGAAGAATTAGCTTCCTGAGTTCGGGATCATTGGGTACATAAATACGATCCTCGAACCATATAGCTCCGTGTTCATCCTTACGGAATCCTTTAGCTTTTCCTTCATTCATCTTTTGCTTTATCTCATCAATTTCCTTGTCCGACTTCTGGGCTTCACGAATCCTTTCGGCCAAAGTGGACTGTACTTCCAGAGTTGCAACATATCCTCTCGGAACTATCTCCAGTCAGAGATCTCTGAGGTCATCGACTAACTCCTGAGGTAATCCTCCTGCTATAAGAGTATTCACATAACTCTTACGGCTCAAAGCATCTGCTACAATATTAGCCTTACCGGGGTGGTAATGCAATCTCATGTCGTAGTCCTTTATCAACTCTAGCCATCTCCTCTGCCTGAGGTTCAACTCTTTCTGCATGAAAATATACTTCAAGCTCTTGTGATCTGTGTAAACATCACAACGGTTTCCGATAAGGAAATGTCTCCAGGTCTTGAGTGCATGTACTACGGCTGCTAACTCCAAATCATGTGTGGCATAATTCATCTCGTGAGGTCGTAGCTGTCTGGAGGCATAAGCTACAACTTTTCCTTCCTGCATGAGTACTCCTCCGAGTCCTTGACGAGAAGCGTCACAATAAACCTGGTATTCCTTGTGTATGTCCGCAAAATCAACACCGGGCTGTAACCAAACGCTTCTTCAATTCCTGAAAACTGGCTTCACATTCCTCGTCCAAACATACTTGGCTTCCTTCTTCAACAGCTCAGTCATGGGCTTGGCAATCTTCGAAGTTCTCAATAAACCTCCGATAATATCCTGCGAGTCCGAGAAAACATGGATCTCCTTGATCGAGGTGGGTGACGCCAATCGGTGACTGATTCAACCTTGGCGGGATCAACTGCTATTCCTTCTCCTGAAATAAGATGTCCGAGGAATCCAACTTCCTTTAGCCAAAATTCACATTTGCTGAACTTGGCATACAACTGATGTTCTCGAAGTTTCTCCGTAACTAGACGCAAATGTTCCTTATGCTCTTCCTCGCTCTTGGAGAAAATCAATATATCATCGATGAACACCACGACAAACTTGTCCAGATATTCCATAAATACCTTGTTCATCAAATTCATGAAGTATGCAGGAGCATTAGTCAATCCAAATGACATGACGGTATACTCATATAAACCATACCGTAGTGAATGCTGTTTTGGGTATATCCTTTTCACGGATCTTCAATCGATGATACCCGATCAAGATCGATCTTCGAGAATACGCTGGCTCTACTAGCTGATCAAACAAGTCATTAATCATCGGCAGAGGGTACTTGTTCTTGATGGTCACTTCGCTCAACGCACGATAATCCACAACCATCCTCAAGGTTCCATCCTTCTTCTCTACCAAAAGAACTGGGCTCCCCAAGGTGATGAGCTTGGCGAATATATCCTTTCTCCAATAACTCATTAATTTGATCCTTGATCTCTTTCAACTCATTCGGGGCATCCGATAGGGTCTCTTGGATATTGGGGCTGTGCCGCAATAACTCGATCAGAAATTCAATGTCCCTGTCCGGTGGCATTCTCGTAATTCCTCCGGAAAACATCGGAAAGTCTTGCACCACCGGCACTTCCTCCTAACAACTCCCGTGAGGGAATGCACTGATTCTTCATCCGGCTGTGCTGGCTACATACTTGATCCTCTTCGCCCGGGGTGGTGAGCAGAATAGACTTGCGGGCACATCTATGTTTCCTTCGAACTCGTCAACCAATCCATGCCTAGGATTACATCCAAGGTCTGGGTTTCCAATAATATGAGGTTTGCGGAAATTTATGGTTCCCGATGTTGAGGGTTGCATGACAGCCTAAACCTGCCATCATTTCTCCTCCCGCGAACCGACGCCAAGGGGCTTCTAAGGGTTTTAGTGGGCAACCCGCATTTTCCACAACTACCCTTGATATGAATGAACGTGTTGCACCGTAATCAAAGAGTACCAATACTGAACGTGAATTCAATAAAACTTACCAACCACGTTGTTCGGCTGATCATAGACGCCCTCCACGCCAATGTGGTTCACCGAGCACGAGGGAACGGGTTGGGCTTCTTCGCCGAGCCTCCATTGCCGTTTCCATTCCTCTGCTTGGCCTCCGGGCAGTCGGTGGCATAGTGCCCTGTCTTCTGGCACTTGAAGCAGGTGATGTGGCTCAGATCCTTCGGAGCCGGGGCAGAACGATGCTGATTGCCATTACCGCTTCCATTTCCATGGCCATGGCCTGACTTGTTGTCCTGGCTACGGTTGTTCCCATTTCCTCCATGGTTATGGCCTCCATGGTTATGATGGGTGTGCCCTCCTGAGTATGGTGCATAACGGGCTTCGCCGAGCTCCCGAGTTGTGCTTCCCTCGCTGTACTTCCGCTATGCTTTCAATCTGCTGCTGCTTGCCTTCAAGTATGACGGCCTTGTCTACCAGCTCCTGGTAGTTGGCGAAGGTAGCCACAATAAGCTGCATACTCAGCTTGTCGTTGAGTCCCTCGAGAAATTTCTCCTGTTTTGTGGCATCTGTGGCCACATCATCCGGGGCATAGCGGGCTAGCTTGCTGAACTCATCCACGACAGCCACAAGACGGTTCTCTGGCGTAAGTTGCGGAACTCACGCTTCTTCAAACTCATGGCTCCAGCTGAAACATGAGCGGTGCAGAAGGCCTGCTAGAACTGATCCCACGTGATGGCACCAACGGGATAAGTGGCGGTGTAGTTCTCCCACCAAGATGCTGCAGGTCCATCAAGTTGATGCGCGGCAAAGCGCACCTTCTCTCGCATCGGTGCATCCAACAGTGATTAGCTCTCTTCCGACTTTATGGAGCCAATCATCACCACAATCGGCTCGGTGCTACTAGAGAACATCGCGGATTCAGCCTCGAGAATCGAGTCAAGTTGTCCACGGGGGTGGTGGCGGTGGATTGTTGGTGTTGTTGTTCTGATTCTGGATGAGTAGCTGCATGAGGGCATTCTGCTGCTGGAGCAGCTGGGTGAGCTCTAGTGGAAAACCGGTGTCATGTCTCGGAGGCATCTGGTGTTTGGAGTGGATGAGAAAATTAGAATAGAACAATGGTCTAATGAGAAATAACACTACCCATATGAATGCACAATCATAAACACACCAATCATTTATTCATTCCACTCAAACATGGTTCAATCTCGATTACAAAAGCTCATGACTAATCGAAGGAAATATCGCCTAACTGATCGATTTAAAAGGTAAAAATAACATGGTGGTCGACTAAAAGTCTTCATCAATAATCCTTGCGCCCTCCGTGTGATGTCCTCTGTTGTGGCGCCTCCTCTTGCGGCTTCTTCCAAAGGAACTCCCTTCATAATCCTGATCATTGCTCACGGGGTCCGTCATCTCCACTCGGAAAAGGTCCTCTCCCAAGTCCATCTTTTCCTCTATTGCGCAAGCTTCATCTTCGTGTCGCCGACCGTCTCCATGAAGTCCGCGACTTCTTCCTCATGGTTAAGGAAGTCTGCGTGTGCCTTCTCCTCCAGCCCAGCCACGGAACAATAGCCTGCTGTGTGCCTTCGAGTTACGGCGAGTCCGGATCTCCGCTTCTGAGGAGACACTCCAAGTCCTGGATATAAGAGAGAGTGGAGTCGTCCTCTACGGTACGGATGATATCTCCATTCCTTGCCCTGCGAGAAACCATGGCGAGGTCTGAGGGATCGAGTTCGGCCCTGTACTCCTCTCGGAGATGTCCAAGGGCACGATAGATCGCCATGTCCCTTCCGATGATCCAGTTGAAGTCGGTGAACTCAAAGTCAATAGGCTCCGTGTGTCCTCCGAAGGTTCTCCCTGGAATATGCACCTCAATCCTGTAGCGGGTGTCCGTCGGAAGTGCATTGGTTGGCTTCCCGGTGATCGAGGGCAGAGCAATCTTCAGCTTCTTCACCATCTGGACTAGCTTCCTTCCGAAGGGCATCGTCTCGTCGGGCTGGCAAAACTCCGGTAGCAAAACTGGGGTGAACTCGACGGCCATCTAGAATGTTGAAAATCGGAGAGGAGTTAGAAATGAACATGGGAGAATTACGGAATGATAAGGATATAAAGTAAATGGTCTCTTCCTATGGCTTTCCGATCCTAGGGGTTACGATCCTACGGTCAGGGTGTGCTCTGATACCATCTCTGTAGCGAACTGACCCAAAATCGGTCAAATCTCTGTGTCTGTACCATCCCAAGATCATGCTGGTACTCACAGTACATCGATGAAATAATCAAAGTTCAATCACACCTGAATTTATTACACGATTCTCATATAGAGTCTTTATTACAATAGAATAAATTTGGCCAAAGGCCAACTCATGAGAAAATAAACTACTAAAGCTGCGGAAGCGTAGAAGTATAGCGAGTCCATCCGACTCCAAAGGGCAATCGCCAAGCGCGGAGCGTAGCCTCACTCCTGATCGGAATAAATCTCTGCAACATAAGACGTTGCAGCCGTATAGGTCAGCTTTTTGAATAAGCTGGCAAGTCATGTTGAGAATAACAATAATAAAATTACTATCACTATATGCATTTTTGGCTGTGGGGCTCTAAGTTTCATCATTTTGCGAAAAGCCAGTTTTTTCCTACTACAGTGGACTTACTTGCAAATACTACAAAATTGTTGGTAGTTATTGAGGTGGTTCCGCCAACCAATATCTCATTCCCAAATTATTAAGTCATAAACCCCTCAAATTAATTTATTAGTTTTAGTGTTGAGATTTCAATACTTCCAAGTTCCAGAGGCTCAATTTGTCCGTAATCGGGACACGGCTAATCAATTAGATCTTTAACTCGCAGAGGTTTATGACTTTACCCGCAAGAATCATTCCTCCTTTTAAGTCTTCGCACTTCATGGTGTTTGAAGACGGACGAATGAAACAGGTCTTCCAAAGAGTTCTTCCGCTACCGCCGTACCCATCCAATCCTACCGTTCTTCTACATCTCGTAGTACCGCCCAGCCAGCGTCACTACTAAGGTTAACCCAGCCAGAGCCCATAATGGCTTGCGGCTGCACAGTAAGCTTCCGTCAATGGGGCATCCATCCGCCTCTTCGTGGCTGGGTGAAGCTTTCCGCAAGATGTCATGGCACTTCTCCATGCATCCCGCCAACCACCGGGTTCTCCAGGTGCCCGCCAACCGCCCTCCACCCAGAGTGAATTCAAGTCCGTCTTGATCTTGTAGTTCATGGGGTTGTCATCATCATTGACTCTCACATCTTGCTTACGAATTTCTCTCAACCAAAACCCGTCTACGAGCATAGCAAAAATAAACTACTTCGTCCCGGGGTCATGGTAACAAGGGGATTGGTTCATCCTACCACATGATACTACTCAAGATTAATAACTTCAAAATTTCAACTACTGCATGCATGGTGGGGTGGTATAATATCTAATGCACAAAATCATAGGTATTGAAAATAACATGATCAAAGACTTGCCTTGCTGATCATCCTCGTAAGCTAGGGATTCGTAGTAGCAAGCTTCGCACTCCGGAAACTCTACCGAGACAAGCAATAATTCACAATAAGCATACAACAATGATCACTTTCTTAACAGCATAGTAATATGAAACACACCAAACAAACAAATCCAAAAACCCAAAAGAAACTCAAAGGAAATCCAACTCAAGGTTTTTCCTACTTCAAGCAACAACTAAAAAATAGTTTTACTTAACAAAAATTTTCTCAACATAGCCTAATCATGGATTTATGTTAACTTAACAGAAAGAATGCATTAAGCAACTAGGAGCAAAAAGAATCAATTTAAAATCTATTATGAAACTCCTATTAGGCCTAATTCAATTTCTATTAAGAAAAATAAAATAAATGTTTTATTTATTATAAATAAAAGTTCATCCTATAAAGTGACAGAAACTATCCTAGAATAATCAATCACATGTGAAAAATAAATTGATTTACTAATTAAAATAATAGGAAAACAGTAGCTAGTTAATTAAGTAGGATTAACAAGATTCTGTTTAAAACTATTTTTTATTAATCCTAAAATACCCAAATAAATTCCTACGGTTTGGCAATGTCAAAATAAAGTTGGGATAAAAGAATCATATAAAAATAAATTTCCCAACTCATTTTATGGCAGATTTACTATTCTGACTAAATCTAAAATAAAGCAATTTTAATTAATGTTAACATAGCTAAATATATTTTCTAGAGAAACTATAGAAAATTTGCAAACCAACAAAAAAAGAATCACCTAAAAATATTAAGTAGAATAAAAGTTATGAATTTTTCAAATCAGGAACTATTCTGTTAAAACAGAAAATGGAAATAAAAGAAAAATGGCCTAATGGGCCTAACCTACGCACTGAGCGTAATATAAGTAAAATGGGCCCTAGGGTTAAACGAATCGGGCCGGGCTAAATAAAAAAAAACCTAACTAAAACTAAACCGTAACGAACCGGAAATAAAACCGGTTTTATTTAAAGCGCGATTTTTCTTGGGGTTCTAATCCTAGCCGTCGATATAGATCGGACGGGGGAGGGTAACTCCGATGGCTTACCGGAGCTCGACGGCGGCGGCGGCGGCGGTGGCGAGTGTGTTGGCCTCTCCGGTCGTCGGGGAGGTCGTCGGAGTGGTCCGGCGGGTGCGGGGCGACGAGGGGGGGGGTTCTGGTGGAGTCGACGAGGCTCGGGGAGGTCTAGGGCGACGGCGGCGAGGCGAATGGCGGCGGAGGTGAGCTCGGGCTCCGGCGAGCTCGTGAGGAGGGAGGAGGGGTTCCGGCGAGGGGCGAGGGGGGGGTGCGGGGAGGGGTTTATATAGGGGGGGCGCCTCGGCTTGGGCAGGGAGGCAATCGGGAGGGGGATCGGATCCCGGATCCGTCGGGATCCGCGATGGCGGCGGCGGGCGAGTGCGTGGGGGTTGAAGGAGGTGGGGTCCGCCGCCGAGAGAGAGAGAGTGGCTTGGCTCGGGCGACCGAGCCGGAAAGGTTTCGGGCGAGGGGTGGCCTGCCGTTGGTGGCTCACTCACTGGCTGGCCTCTCGGGCCGCCTAGTGGGCCGGCATGATGGGTGGCCTCGGCTGGCTGGGCAGTGCTGGCTGGTGCCTGGGGGGTTTTTTTTTAATTTATTTTTTAATAAAAACAAAAACAGAGATAACTTATAAAATATAAATATTTTATATAGGGCATATATATACCAAAATGATCAGGGGAATATTCCCTATCATTTGAACATTTTTCCAAAGGCAAAATCCAAACTTTATAAAAATTCATTTTTTTCAAATTCCAATAAAACTCAAGTTTGAATTCAAAACTTTTGGCAATGTCTTCCTCTGATATTTTTGGAGTGTCATGTTTAGTCCTCTCATACTTTTGCTCAAGTATTTATCAGACATAGTTTTTGAAATGATTCCCACTTGCCATAGTTTGAATTCAAATTCCAAAACTCAAAATCTTCTGAAACTTCAAATGGCACTCAAATTCAAACAGAATGCATAGATGCTTACCTATAATTGTAAAACATTCCAAATAGGAAATTTGGGATGTTACATTGGAATAGCTTCTACCCACTTAGTAACGTAATCATCAGCAACTAAAATATGTGTATATCCATTAGAGGAAGGAAACGGTCCTATATGATCAAAGCCCCAAACATCAAATGGTTCAATAACAAGAGAATAATTCATAGGCATTTCTTGACGTCTACTAATATTACCAATTCTTTGACATTCATCGCAAGACAAGACAAACTTACGGGCATCTTTGAAGAGAGTAGGCCAATAAAAACCGGATTGCAATACCTTATGCGAAGTCCTATCTCCAGCGTGGTGTCCTCCATAAGCCTCGGAGTGACACTTGCGTAGGATCTGTTCCTGTTCATGCTCAGGTACACAACGTCTAATAACACCATCTACTCCTTCTTTATAAAGATGTGGGTCGTCCCAAAAGTAATGTCTTAAATCGTAGAAGAACTTTTTCTTTGGCTGGTATGTGGAACTAGGTGGTATAAATTTAGCAACAATGTAATTAGCATAATCAACATACCATGGAGCAGTACGAGAAGCATTTATGACAGCTAATTGTTCATCTGGGAAGCTATCATCAATAGGTAGTGGGTCATCAAGAACATTCTCTAACCTAGACAAGTTGTCTGCAACGGGGTTCTCAGCTCCCTTTCTATCAATAATATGCAAAACAAATTCTTGTAATAGGAGAACCCATCTAATAAGTCTAGGTTTAGCATCTTTCTTTTCCATAAGATATTTAATAGCAGCATGATCAGTGTGAACAGTTACTTTAGAATCAACAATATAAGGTCTAAACTTATCACAAGCAAAGACAACTGCAAAAAATTCTTTCTCAGTAGTAGCATAATTTCTCTGGGCACTGTACGTCTAGAGTTTTACTAGCATATTGAATAACATTTAGTTTCTTATCAACTCTTTGTCCTAGGACAGCACCTATAGCATAATCACTAGCATCACACGTAATTTCAACGGGTAAATTCCAATCAGGTGGCTGAACAATAGGTGCAGAAATCAAAGCTTTCTTAAGTATTTCAAATGCTTCTACATAATCATCATCGAAGACAAAAGGAATATCTTTTTGTAAGAGATTAGTCAGAGGCCTAGAAATTTTAGAGAAGTCCTTAGTGAACCTCCTATAAAAACCAGCATGACCAAGGAAACTTCTTATACCTTTAATGTCCTTGGGACACGACATCTTTTCAATAGCATCAACTTTAGCTTTATCAACTTCAATACCTCTTTCAGAAATTTTATGCCCCAAGACAATGCCTTCATTAACCATAAAGTGGCACTTCTCCCAATTCAAGACAAGACTAGTATCTTCGCATCTCTTCAAAAATCGATCAAGGTTGCTCAAGCAATCATCAAAAGAAGATCCATAAACAGAGTAATCATCCATGAAAACCTCACAAATCTTTTCACAAAAGTCAGAGAATATAGCCATCATGCATCTTTGAAAGGTAGCAGGTGCATTAGATAAACCAAAAGGCATACGTCTATAAGCAAAAGTACCGAAAGGGTTGTTGGAAATATGCCCTAGAGGCAATAATAAATTAGTTATTATTATATTTCCTTATTCATGATAATCGTTTATTATCCATGCTATAATTGTATTGATAGGAAACTCAGATACATGTGTGGGTACATAGACAACACCATGTCCCTAGTAAGCCTCTAGTTGACTAGCTCGTTGATCAATAGATGGTTACGGTTTCTGACCATGGACATTGGATGTCGTTGATAACGGGATCACATCATTAGCGAGAATGATGTGATGGACAAGACCCAATCCTAAGCCTAGCACAAAGATCGTAGTTCAGATGCTAAAGCTTTTCTAATGCCAAGTATCATTTCCTTAGACCATGAGATTGTGCAACTCCCGGATACCGTAGGAATGCTTTGGGTGTACCAAACGTCACAACGTAACTGGGTGGCTATAAAGGTGCACTACAGGTATCTCCGAAAGTATCTGTTGGGTTGGCACGAATCGAGACTGGGATTTGTCACTCAGGTTGACGGAGAGGTATCTCTGGGCCCACTCGGTAGGACATCATCATAATGTGCACAATGTGACCAAGGGGTTGATCACGGTATGATGTGTTACGGAACGAGTAAAGAGACTTGCCGGTAACGAGATTGAACAAGGTATCGGGATACCGACGATCGAATCTCGGGCAAGTACAATACCGCTAGACAAAGGGAATTGAATACATGATCAATTGAGTCCTTGACATCGTGGTTCATCCGATGAGATCATCATGGAACATGTGGGAGCCAACATGGGTATCCAGATCCCGCTGTTGGTTATTGACCGGAGAACATCTCGGTCATGTCTGCATGGTTCCCGAACCCGTAGGGTCTACACACTTAAGGTTCGATGACACTAGGGTTATAAAGGAAGTTTGTATGTGGTTACCGAATGTTGTTCGGAGTGCCGGATGAGATCCCGGACGACACGAGGAGTTCCGAAATGGTCCGGAGGTAAAGATTTATATATGGAAAGTTGTTGTTCGGGTTCCGGGAAAAGTTCAGTTTTTTCGGTATTGTACCGGGAAGCTTCCAGAAGGTTCCGGAGGATTCCGGAGGGGTCCGGAGGTCCGGAAATTGTTCCACCACGTCCAATATAGCAGCATGGGCTGCAAGGGGGCGCCCTAGCCTTAATGGGCCAGGATCACCAGCCCCCCCAAGGCCCATGCGCATGGGAGAGGGGAAACCCTAAGGGGGAGGGCCTCCACTTGACTTGGGAGGCACTCCTCCCCCCTTGGCCGCCCCCTAGATGGGATCTAGGGCTGGCCGCCGCCCTAGGGGTGGAACCCTAGGTGGGGCGCAGCCCCCCCTCCCCTATATATAGTGGAGGCAAAGGGGCAGCCCAGCAGACGGTTCTTCTCATGTTGGCGCAGCCCTACCTCTCTTTCTCCTCATATCTCGCGGTGCTTGGCGAAGCCCTGCTGGATCACCACGCTCCTCCACCACCACCACGCCATTGTGCTGCTGCTGGATAGAGTCTTCCCAAACCTCTCCATCTCTCCTTGCTGGATCAAGGCATGGGAGACGTCACCGGGCTGTACGTGTGTTGAACGCGGAGGTGCCGTCCGTTCGGCACTAGGATCTCCGGTGATTTGGATCACGACGAGTACAACTCCTTCAACCCCGTTCTCTTGAACACTTCCGTTTAGTGATCTACAAGGGTATGTAGATGCACTCTCCTTCCCCTCGTTGCTGGTTTCTCCATAGATAGATCTTGTTGACATGTAGGAAAATTTTGAATTTCTGCACGCTCCCCAACAAAGGGCATCATGAGCTAGGTCTATTATGTAGATTCTTTGCACGAGTTGAACACAAAGTAGTTGTGGGCGTTGATTTTGTTCAATATGCTTACCGTTACTAGTCCAATCTTGTTTTGACGGTATTGTGGGATGAAGCGGCCCGGACCGACCTTACATGTACACTTACGTGAGACAGGTTCCACCGACTGACATGCACTTGGTGCATAAGGTGGCTAGCGGGTGCCAGTCTCTCCCACTTTAGTCGGAACGGATTCGATGAAAAGGGTCCTTATGAAGGGTAAATACCAATTGGCATATCACGTTGTGGTTTTGCATAGGTAAGAAACGTTCTTGCTAGAAACCCATAGCAGCCACATAAAACATGCAAACAACAATTAGAGGACGTCTAACTTGTTTTTGCAGGGTATGCTATGTGATGTGATATGGCAAAGAAGAATGTGATGAATGATATGTGATGTATGAGATTGATCATGTTCTTGCAATAGGAATCACGACTTGCATGTCGATGAGTATGACAACCGGCAGGAGCCATAGGAGTTGTCTTAATTTATTGTATGACCTGCGTGTCATTGAACAACGCCATGTAATTACTTTACTTTATTGCTAACCGTAGCCATAGTAGTAGAAGTAATAAGTTGGCGAGACAACTTCATGGAGACATGATGATGGAGATCATGGTGTCATGCGGTGACGATGATGATCATGGAGCCCCAAGATGGAGATCAAAGGAGCAAAATGATATTGGCCATATCATGTCACTATTTGATTGCATGTGATGTTTATCATGTTTATACATCTTATTTGCTTAGAACGACGGTAGTAAATAAGATGATCCTCGTTAAAATTTCAAGAAAGTGTTCCCCTAACTGTGCACCGCTATGCGAAAGTTCGTCGCTTCAAGCACCACGTGATGATCGGGTGTGATAGATTCTTATGTCCACATACAACGGGTGTAAGCCAGATTTACACACGCCAAACACTTAGGTTAACTTGACGAGCCTAGCATGTATAGACATGGCCTCAGAACACAAGAGACCGAAAGGTCGAGCATGAGTCGTATGGAGGATACGATCAACATGAAGATTTTCACCGATGATGACTACTCCGTCTCACGTGATGATCAGACACGGCCTAGTTGACTCGGATCATGTAATCACTTAGATGACTAGAGGGATGTCTATCTGAGTGGGAGTTCATGAGATGAACTTAATTATCCTGAACATAGTCAAAAGATCTTTGCAAATTATGTCGTAAGCTCGCGCTTTAGTTCCACTGTTTAGATATGTTCCTAGAGAAAATATAGTTGAAAGTTGACAGTAGCGATTATGCGGACAGAAGAAAGCTTATGTCCTTAATGCACCGCTCAGTGTGCTAAACCCAAAACGTCGTTTGTGGATGTTGCGATCATCGGACATACACGTTTTGATAACTACGTGATAGTTCAGTTAAACGGTTTAGAGTTGAGGCACCAAAGACGTTTTTCAAAACGTCGCGAAACATATGAGATGTTTCGAGGGCTGAAATTGGGATTTCAGGCTCGTGCCCACGTCAAGAGGTATAAGACCTCCGACGATTTTCTTAGCCTGCAAACTAAGGGAGAAAAGCTCAATCGTTGAGCTTGTGCTTAGATTGTCTGAGTGCAACAATCACTTGAATCGAGTGGGAGTTGATCTTCCAGAGATAGTGATGTTTCTCCAAAGTCATTGCCACCAAGCTGCTTGAGCTTCGTGATGAACTATAACAAATCAGGGATAGATATGATGATCCTTGAGATATTCGCGATGTTTGACACCGCGAAAGTAGGAATCAAGAAGGAGCATCAATTGTTGATGGTTGGTGAAACCACTAGTTTCAAGAAGGGCAAGGGCAAGAAGGGATACTTCATGAAACAGCAAATCAGCTGCTGCTCTAATGAAGAAACCCAAGGTTGAACCCAAACCCGAGACTAAGTGCTTCTGTAATAAGGGGAACAACCACTGGAGAAGAATTACCCTAGATACTTGGTAGATGAGAAGGCTGGCAAGGTCGATAGTAGTATATTGGATATACATTAAGTTATTGTGTACTTTACTAGTACTCCTAGTAGCAGCAGGGTATTAGATACCGGTTCGGTTGCTAATTGTTAGTAACTCGAAATAAAAGGCTACAGAATAAACGGAGACTAGCTAAAGGTGAGCTGACGATATGTGTTGGAAGTATTTCCAAGTTTGATGTGATTAAACATCGCACGCTCCCTCTACCATCAAGATTAGTATTAAACCAGAATAATTGTCATTTGGTGTTTGCGTTGAGCATAGACATGATTGGATTATGTCTATCACAATACAGTTATTCATATAAAGAGAATAATGGTTACTCTATTTATTTGAATAATACCTTCAATGGTCTTGCACCTAAAGGAATGGTTTATTGAATCTCGATCACAGTAAGACACATTTTCATGCCAAAAGATATAAGATAGTAATGATGGTACCACTTACTTGTGGCACTGCCATGTAAGTCATATTGGTATAAAACGCATGAAGAAGCTCCATGTTGATGGATCTTTGGACTCACTCGTTTTTGAAAAGTTTGAGACATGCGAACCATGTCTATTGGTGTATATGCATGAAGAAACTCCATGCAAATGGACCGTTTAGACTCAATTGATTTTGAATCACTTGAGACATGCAAATCATACCACATGGGCAAGATGACTGGAAGCCTCATTTTCAGTAAAATGGAACAAGAAAGCAACTTGTTGGAAGTAATACATTTTGATGTGTGCAGTCCAATGAGTGCTGAGGCACGCAGTGGATATCGTTATGTTCTTACTTCACGGATGATTTGAGTATATACTGAGTGTATTTACTTGATGAAACACAAGTCTGAATTATTGAATGGTTCAAGTAACTTCAGAGTGAAGTTGAAGATCATCGTGACAAGAGGATAAAATGTCTATGATATGATCATAGAGACGAGTATCTGAGTTAGGAGCTTTGGCACGCAATTAAGACATTGTGGAAATTGTTTCACAATAAATACCGCCTGGAACACCATAGTGTGATGGTGTGTCCGAACATCATAGTTGCACCCTATTGGATATGGTGCGTACCATGATGTCTCTTATCGAATTACCACTATCGTTCATGGGTTAGGCATTAGATACAACCGCACTCACTTTAATAGGGCACCACGTAATTCCGTTGAGATGACACCGTGAGAACTATGGTTTAGAGAAACCTAAGCTGTCGTTTCTTGAAAGTTTGGGGCTGCGACGCTTATGTGAAAAAGTTTCATCGTGATAAGCTCGAACCCAAAACGGATAAATGCATCTTCATAGGATACCCAAAATGGTTGGGTATACCTCCTAATTCAGATCCGGAAGCAAAAGTGATTGTTTCTAGAAACGGGTCCTTTCTCGAGGAAAAGTTTCTCTCGAAAGAATTGAGTGGGAGGATGGTGGAGACTTGATGAGGTTATTGAAACGTCACTTCAACAAGTATGTAGCGGGGCACAGGAAGTTTTTCTTGTGGCGCCTACACCAATTGAAGTAGAAGCTTATGATAGTGATCATGAAGTTTTGGATCAAGTCACTACTGCACCTCGTGGGGGACAAGGATGCGTACTACTCAGAGTGGTACAGTAATCCTGTCTTGAAGGTCATGTTGCTAGACAACAATGAACCTACGAGCTATGGGGAAGCGATGGTGGGCTCATATTCCGACAAATGGTTAGAAGCCATGAAATCCAAGATAAGATCCATATATTAGAACAAAGCATGGACTTTGGTGGACTTGCCCGATGATCGGCAAGCCATTAAGATAAATGGATCTTTAAGAAGAAGACGGACGTGGACGGTAATGTCACCGTCTATGAAGCTCGACTTGTCGCGAAGAGTTTTTCACAAGTTCAAGGAGTTGACTACGATGAGATTTTCTCATCCGTAGCGATGCTTAAGCCCGTCGGAATCATGTTAGCATTAGCTGCATTTATGACATCTGGCAGATGGATGTCAAAACGAGTTTCCTTACCAGTCTTCGTAAGGAAAGGTTGTATGTGATACAATCAGAAAGTTTTTGTCGATCTAAGGATGCTAAAAGGTATGCTAGCTCCAGCGATCCTTCTAAGGACTGGAGTATACATCTCGGAGTTGGAATGTGCGCTTTGATGAGATGATCAAAGATTTTGGGTTTATACAAAGTTTATGAGAAACTTGTATTTCCAAAGAAGTGAGTGGGAGCACTATAGAATTTCTGATGAGTATATGTTGTTGACATATTGTTGATCAGAAATGATGTAGAATTTCTGGAAAGCATATAGGGTTGTTTGAAAAGTGTTTTTCAATGGAAAACCTGGATTAGGCTACTTGAACAATAAGCATCAAGATCTATAAGATAGATCGAAATGTTTAATAATGCTTTCAAATGAGCACATACCTTGACATGATCTTGAAGGTGTTCAAGATGGATCAGTTAAAGAAGGAGTTCTTACCTGAGTTGTAAGGTATGAAGTTAAGAGTTAAAGCTCGACCACGGCAGAAGAGAGATAAAGGACGAAGGTCGCCCCTATGCTTCGAGCGTAGGCTCTATAGTATGCTATGTTTGTGTACCGCACGAAGTGTGCCTGGCCATGAGTCAGTCAAGGGGTACAAGAATGATCCAGGAATGGATCATTGGACAGCGGTCAAAATTGTCCTTGGAGTAAATAAGGACATGTTTCTCGGTTATGGAGGTGATAAAGAGTTCGACGTAAAGAGTTGCGCCGATGCAAGCTTAACACCTATCCGGATAGCTCTGAGTAGAGATACCGGATACGTATAATGGAGCAACAATTTGGAATAGCTCCAAGTGGAACGTGGTAGCAGCATCTACGATATGACATAAAGTTTTGCGAAATACATAGGGGTCTAAATATTGCAGACCCGTTGACTACAACCTCTCTCACAAGCATAAACATGATCAAACCCAGAACTCATTGAGTGTTAATCACATAGTGATGTGAACTAGATTATTGATTCTAGTAAACTCTTTGGATGTTGGTCACATGGCGATGTGACCTGTGAGTGTTAATCACATGGCGATGTGAACTAGATTATTGAGTCTAGTGCAAGTGGGAGACTGTTGGAAATATGCCCTAGAGGCAATAATAAATTAGTTATTATTATATTTCCTTGTTCATGATAATCGTTTATTATCCATGCTATAATTGTATTGATAGGAAACTCAGATACATGTGTGGGTACATAGACAACACCATGTCCCTAGTAAGCCTCTAGTTGACTAGTTCGTTGATCAATAGATGGTTACAGTTTCCTGACCATGGACATTGGATGTCGTTGATAACGGGATCACATCATTAGCAGAATGTGTTGGAAATATGCCCTAGAGGCAATAATAAAAGTGTTATTATTATATTTCTTTGTTCATGATGATTGTCTTTTATTCATGCTATAACTGTATTATCCGGAAATCGTGATACACGTGTGAATACATAGACCATAACATGTCCCTAGTGAGCCTCTAGTTGACTAGCTCGTCGGTCAACAGATAGTCATGGTTTCCTGACTATGGACATTGGATGTCATTGATAACGGGATCACATCATTAGGAGAATGATGTGATGGACAAGACCCAATCCTAAGCATAGCACAAGATCGTAGTTCGCTTTTGCTAGAGCTTTTCCAATGTCAAGTATCTCTTCCTTAGACCATGAGATCGTGTAACTCCCGAATACCGTAAGAGTGCTTTGGGTGTAACAAACGTCACAACGTAACTGGGTGACTATAAAGGTGCACTACAGGTATCTCCGAAAGTGTCTGCTTGGGTTGACATGGATCGAGATCGATTTGTCACTCCGTATGACGGAGAGGTATCTCTGGGCCCACTCGGTAATGCATCATCATAATGAGCTCAAAGTGACTAAGTGGTTAGTCACGGATCATGCATTACGGTACGAGTAAAGTGACTTGCCGGTAACGAGACTGAACAAGGTATTGGGATACCGACGATCGAGTCTCGGGCAAGTAACGTACCGATTGACAAAGGGAATTGTATACGGGGTTTGATTGAATCCTCGACATCGTGGTTCATCCGATGAGATCATCGAGGAGTATGTGGGAGCCAACATGGGTATCCAGATCCCGCTGTTGGTTATTGACCGGAGAGGCATCTCGGTCATGTCTGCATATCTCCCGAACCCGTAGGGTCTACACACTTAAGGTTCGGTGACGCTAGGGTTGTAGAGATATTAGTATGCAGTAACCCGAAAGTTGTTCGGAGTCCCGGATGAGATCCCGGACGTCACGAGGAGTTCCGGAATGGTCCGGAGGTAAAGATTTATATATATGAAGTCCAGTTTCGGCCACCGGGAAAGTTTTGGGGGTCACCGGTATTGTACCGGGACCACCGGAAGGGTCCCGGGGGTCCACCGGGTGGGGCCACCTATCCCGGAGGGCCCCATGGGCTGAAGTGGCGTGGGAACCAGCCCCTGGTGGGCTGGTGCGCCCCACCCAAGGGCCCAAGGTGCCTAGGGTTGGAAACCCTAGGGGACCGTTGCCCCCCGAGGGGGCATGCGCCCCCCCCTGGTTGGAAACCCTAGGGGGCCGTTACCCCCGAGGGGTGTGCCCCTGGTTGGAAACCCTAAGGGGCCATTGCTGGGGCCGCCCCCCCATCTAGATGGGATCTCCAAGGGGGCATGCGCCCTAGCCTATATATAGTGGAGGGAGGAAGGCAGCAAGACCCGCATCTTGGCACCTCCTTCCCTTGCTACACCTCCTCCTCCCGCAGATGCTTGGCGAAGCCTGCGGATCCTCGCTGCATCCACCACCACGCCGTCGTGCTGCTGGATCTTCATCAACCTCTCCTTCCCCTTGCTGGATCAAGAAGGAGGAGACGCCATGCTGACCGTCACGTGTGTTGAACGCGAGGTGCCGCCTGCTCGGCGCTAGGATCTCCGGTGATTGGATCACGACGTGTACAACTACCTCAACCCCGTTCTTTTGAACGCTTCCGCTCGCGATCTACAAAGTGGTATGTAGATGCATCTCCCATGACTCGTTGCTTAGATGAACTCATAGATGGATCTTGGTGAAACCGTAGGAAAAATTTTAATTTTCTGCAACGTTCCCCAACAGTGGCATCATGAGCTAGGTCTATGCGTAGTTCTCTTTGCACGAGTAGAACACAATTTAGTTGTGGGCGTGGATCTTGTCAACTTACTTGCCGCTACTAATATTATCTTGCTTCCGCGGTATTGTGGGATGAAGCGGCCCGACCAACCTTACACGTGCGCTTCGTGAGACCGGTTCCACCGACTAACATGCACTAGTTGCATAAGGTGGCTGGCGGGTGTCTGTCTCTCCTACTTTAGTTGGAGCGGATTCGATGAAAAGGGTCCTTATGAAGGGTAAATAGAAGTTGACAAGATCACGTTGTGGTTATTCGTAGGTAAGAAAACGTTCTTGCTAGAACCCAATTGCAGCCACGTAAAAGATGCAACAACAATTAGAGGACGCCTAACTTGTTTTTGCAGCAATTGACATGTGATGTGATATGGCCAAGTTGTGATGAATGATGAATGACATATTGTGATGTATGAGATCATGTTCTTGTAATAGGAATCACGACTTGCATGTCGATGAGTATGACAACCGGCAGCAGCCATAGGAGTTGTCTTTATTTTTGTATGACCTGCGTGTCATTCAAGAACGCCATGTAATTTACTTTACTTTATTGCTAAACGCGTTAGCCATAGAAGTAGAAGAAGTCGTTGGCGTGACAACTTCATGGAGGCACAATGATGGAGATCATGATGATGGAGATCATGGTGTCATGCCGGTGACAAGATGATCATGGAGCCCCGAAGATGGAGATCAATGGAGTTTTATGATATTGGTCATATCATGTCACTACTATATAATGGCATGTGATGTTTATTATGTTTATACATCTTGTTTACTTAGAACGACGGTAGTAAATAAGATGATCCTTACAACAATTTCAAGAAGTGTTCTCCCTAACTGTGCACGCTGCTAAAGTTCGTCGCTTCTAAGCACCACGTGATGATCGGGTGTGATGGATTCTTACGTTCACATACAACGGTGTAAGACAGATTTACACACGCAAAACACTTAGGGTTAACTTGACGAGCCTAGCATGTACAGACATGGCCTCGAACACGGAGACCGAAAGGTCGAACACGAGTCGTATAGAAGATACGATCAACATGAGAATGTTCACCGACGATGACTAGTCCGTCTCACGTGATGATCGGACACGGCCTAGTCGACTCGGATCGTGTATCACTTAGATGAGTAGAGGATGTCTAATCTGAGTGGGAGTTCATTGTAATAATTTGATTAGATGAACTTAATTATCATGAACTTAGTCTAAAACTTTTGAATGATATGTCTTGTAGATCAAATGGCCAACGCTCATGTCAACTTGAACTTCAACGCTTCTAGAGAAACCAAGCTGAAAGATGACGGCAGCAACTATACGGACTGGGTCCGAACTTGAGGATCATCCTCATAGCTGCCAGAAACAATATGTCCTAGAAGGACCGCTAGGTGACGCTCCGTCCCGAGAACCAAGACATTATGAATGATTGGCAGTCTCGTGCTTGATGATTACTCCCTCGTTCGATGCGGCATGCTTTACAGCTTAGAACCGGGCTCCAAAAGCGTTTTGAGCATCACGGAGCATATGAGATGTTCGAGGAGCTGAAACTTGTTTTCCAAGCTCACGCCGGGTCGAGAGATATGACATCTCCGACAAGTTCTACAGTTGTAAGATGGAGGAAAATAGTTCATCGGTGAGCACATTCTCAAGATGTCTGGGTTGCAAACCGTATGACCCAGCTGAATATTAACCTCCACGATGAGGCGGTCATTGACAGAATCCTCCAGCTTGCTTCCACCAAGCTACAAGAGCTTTGTGATGAACTACAATATGCAGGGGATGGTAAAGACCATTCTGAAGTATTCTCTATGCTGAAGTCACCGAGGTTGAAATCAAGAAAGAACATCAAGTGTTGATGGTCAATAAGACCACTAAGTTTAAGAAGGGCAAGGGCAAGAAGAACTTCAAGAAGGACGGCAAGGAGGTTGCCGCGCCCGCAAGCAAGTTGCCGGAAGAAGTCAAAGAATGGACCCAAGCCTGAGACTGAGTGCTTTTATTGCAAGGGGAAGGGTCACTGGAAGCGGAACTGCCCCAAATACTTAGCGGAAAAGAAGGCCGGCAACACCAAAGGTATATTTGATATACATGTAATTGATGTGTACCTTACCATTACTCGTAGTAACTCCTGGTATTTGATACGGTGCTGTTGCTCATATTTGTAACTCACAGCAGGAGCTGCGGAATAAGCGGAGACTGGCGAAGGACGAGGTGACGATGCGCGTCGGGAATGGTTCCAGAGTCGATGTGATCGCCGTCGGCACGCTACCTCTTCATTTACCCATGGATTAGTTATAAACCTTAATAATTGTTATTTGGTGCCAAGTTTGAGCATGAATATTGTATCCGGATCTCGTTTAATGCGAGATGGCTACTCATTTAAACCGAGAATAATGGTTGTTCTATTTATATGAGAGATATGTTTTATGGTCATGCTCCGATGGTCAATGGTTTATTCTTAATGAATCTCGAGCGTAGTATTACACATGTTCATAGCATGAATACCAAAAGATGTAAAGTTGATAACGATAGTCCCACATACTTGTGGCACTGCCGCCTTGGTCACATTGGTGTCAAGCGCATGAAGAAGCTCCATGCTGATGGACTTTTGGAGTCTCTTGATTATGAATCATTTGACACATGCGAACCATGCCTCATGGGCAAGATGACCAAGACTCCATTCTCTGGAACAATGGAGCGAGCAACCAACTTGTTGGAAATCATACATACCGATGTGTGCGGTCCAATGAGTGTTGAGGCTCGCGGAGGATATCGTTATGTTCTCACTCTCACGATGACTTGAGTAGATATGGGTATGTCTACTTGATGAAACACAAGTCTGAGACCTTTGAAAAGTTCAAGGAATTTCAGAATGAAGTAGAGAATCAACGTGACCGAAAGATAAAATTCTTACGATCGGATCGTGGAGGAGAATATTTAAGTCACGAATTTGGTACACACTTAAGAAAATGTGGAATCGTTTCACAACTAACGCCGCCTGGAACACCTCAGCGTAACGGTGTGTCCGAACGTCGTAATCGCACTCTATTGGATATGGTGCGGTCTATGATGTCTCTTACTGATTTACCGCTATCATTTTGGGGATACGCTCTAGAGACAGCTACATTCACTTTAAATAGGGCACCTTCTAAGTCCGTTGAGACGACACCGTATGAATTATGGTTTGGGAAGAAACCTAAGTTGTCGTTTCTAAAAGTTTGGGGATGCGATGCTTATGTCAAGAAACTTCAACCTGAAAAGCTCGAACCCAAGTCGGAAAAATGCGCCTTCATAGGATACCCTAAGGAAACCGTAGGGTATACCTTCTACTTAAGATCCGAGGGCAAGATCTTTGTTGCCAAGAACGGATCCTTTCTGGAAAAAGAGTTTCTCTCGAAAGAAGTAAGTGGGAGGAAAGTAGAACTCGATGAAGTACTACCTCTTGAACAGGATAGTAGTGCAGCTCAGAAAATGTTCCCGTGATGCCTACACCAACCGAAGAGGAAATTCATGATGATGATCAAGGTACTTGGATCAAGTTGCTACTGAACTCAGAGGTCCACTAGGACACGCTCCGCACCAGTGGTACGGCAACCCTGTCTTGGAAATCATGTTGTTAGACAACAATGAACCTTCAAACTATGAAGAAGCGATGGCGGGCCCAGATTCCAACAAATGGCTAGAAGCCATGAAGTCCGAGATAGAATCCATGTATGAAAACAAAGTGTGGACGTTGACTGACTTGCCCGATGATCGGCTAGCGATAGAAAACAAATGGATCTTTAAGAGGAAGACGGACGCGGATGGTAATGTCACCATCTATAAAGCTCGACTTGTCGCTAAGGGTTATCGGCAAGTTCAAGGGATTGACTATGATGAGACCTTCTCTCCCGTAGCGAAGCTTAAGTCCGTCCGAATCATGTTAGCAATTGCCGCATACTATGATTATGAGATATGGCAGATGGACGTCAAAACAGCGTTCCTTAACGGATATCTTAAGGAAGAGCTATATATGATGCAGCCGGAGGGTTTTGTCGATCCTAAGAACGCTAACAAAGTATGCAAGCTCCAACGATCCATTTATGGGCTGGTGCAAGCATCTCGAGTTGGAACATTCGCTTTGATGAGATGATCAAAGCGTTTGGTTTATGCAGACTTATGGAGAAGCCTGCGTTTACAAGAAAGTGAGTGGGAGCTCAGTAGCATTTCTCATATTATATGTAGATGACATACTTGATGGGAAATGATATAGAATTCTTGGACAGCATTAAGGCCTACTTGAATAAGTGTTTTTCAATGAAGGACCTTGGAGAAGCTGCTTATATATTAGGCATCAAGAACTATAGAGATAGATCGAGACGCCTCATAGGTCTTTCACAAAGCACATACCTTGATAAGATTTTGAAGAAGTTCAAAATGGATCAGTCCAAGAAGGGGTTCTTGCCTGTATTGCAAGGTGTGAGATTGAGCTCAGCTCAATGCCCGACCACGGCAAAAGATAAAGAAGAGATGAGTGTCATCCCCTATGCCTCAGCCATAGGATCTATTATGTATGCCATGCTGTGCACCAGACCTGATGTAAACCTTGCCGTAAGTTTGGTAGGAAGGTACCAAAGTAATCCCGGCACGGAACACTGGACAGTGGTCAAGAATATCCTGAAGTACCGAAAAGGACAAAGGACATGTTTCTCGTTTATGGAGGTGACGAAGAGCTCGTCAGAACGGGTTACGCCGACGCTAGCTTCGACACAGATCTGATGACTCTAAGTCACAAACCGGATACGTGTATATGCTGAATGGTGGAGCGAGAAGCTGGTGCAGCTGCAAGCAGAGCGTCGTGGCGGGATCTACATGTGAAGCGGAGTACATGGCAGCCTCGGAGGCAGCGCATGAAGCAATTTGGGTGAAGGAGTTCATCACCGACCTAGGAGTCATACCCAATGCGTCGGGGCCGATCAAACTCTTCTGTGACAACACTGGAGCTATTGCACTTGCCAAGGAGCCCAGGTTTCACAAGAAGACCAGGCACATCAAGCGTCGCTTCAACTCCATCCGTGAAAACGTTCAGGATGGAGACATAGAAATTTGCAAAGTACATACGGATCTGAATGTCGCAGATCCGTGACTAAACCTCTCTGAAAGCAAAACATGATCAACACCGAACTCTATGGGTGTTCGATTCATCACAATGTAACTAGATTATTGACTCTAGTGCAAGTGGGATACTGTTGGAAATATGCCCTAGAGGCAATAATAAAAGTGTTATTATTATATTTCTTTGTTCATGATGATTGTCTTTTATTCATGCTATAACTGTATTATCCGGAAATCGTGATACACGTGAATACATAGACCATAACATGTCCCTAGTGAGCCTCTAGTTGACTAGCTCGTTGGTTAACAGATAGTCATGGTTTCGACTATGGACATTGGATGTCATTGACAACGGGATCACATCATTAGGAGAATGATGTGATGGACAAGACCCAATCCTAAGCATAGCACAAGATCGTAGTTCGCTTTTGCTAGAGCTTTTCCAATGTCAAGTATCTCTTCCTTAGACCATGAGATCGTGTAACTCCGGATACCGTAAGAGTGCTTTGGTGTACCAAACGTCACAACGTAATCGGGTGACTATAAAGGTGCACTACAGGTATCTCCGAAGTGTCTGCATGGGTTGACATGGATCGAGACTGGATTTGTCACTCCGTATGACGGAGAGGTATCTCTGGCCCACTCGGTAATGCATCATCATAATGAGCTCAAAGTGACTAAGTGGTTAGTCACGGGATCATGCATTACGGTACGAGTAAAGTGACTTGCCGGTAACGAGACTGAACAAGGTATTGGGATACCGACGATCGAGTCTCGGGCAAGTAACGTACCAATTGACAAAGGGAATTGTATACGGGGTTTGATTGAATCCTCGACATCGTGGTTCATCCGATGAGATCATCGAGGAGTATGTAGAGCCAACATGGGTATCCAGATCCGCTGTTGGTTATTGACCGAGAGGCATCTCGGTCATGTTCGCATATCTCCGAACCCGTAGGGTCTACACACTTAAGGTTCGGTGACGCTAGGGTTGTAGAGATATTAGTATGCAGTAACCCGAAAGTTGTTCGAGTCCGGATGAGATCCGGACATCACGAGGAGTTCGGAATGGTCCGGAGGTAAAGATTTATATATAGGAAGTCCAGTTTGCCACCGGAAAGTTTTGGGGTCACCGGTATTGTACTGGGACCACCGGAAGGGTCCCGGGTCCACCGGTGGGGCCACCTATCCGGAGGGCCCCATGGGCTGAAGTGGCGTGGGAACCAGCCCTGGTGGGCTGGTGCGCCCACCCAAGGGCCCAAGGTGCCTAGGGTTGGAAACCCTAGGGGACCGTTGCCCAGGAGGCATGCGCCCACAGTTGAAACCCTAGGGGCCGTTGCCCCGAGGGGCATGCGCCCCTGGTTGGAAACCCTAAGGGGCCGTTGCCCGGGGCCGCCGCCCCCATCTAGATGGGATCTCCAAGGGGCATGCGCCCCTAGCCCCTATATAGTGGAGGGAGGAAGGCAGCAAGACCCGCATCTTGGCACCTCCTTCCCCTTGCTACACCTCCTCCTCCCTTGAGATGCTTGGCGAAGCCCTGCCGGATCCCTGCTGCATCCACCACCACGCCGTCGTGCTGCTGGATCTTCATCAACCTCTCCTTCCCCCTTGCTGGATCAAGAAGGAGGAGACGTCACGCTGACCGTACGTGTGTTGAACGCGGAGGTGTCGTCCGTTCGGCGCTAGGATCTCCGGTGATTGGATCACGACGTGTACAACTACCTCAACCCCGTTCTTTTGAACGCTTCGGCTCGCGATCTACAAAGTGGTATGTAGATGCATCTCCCATGACTCGTTGCTTAGATGAACTCATAGATGGATCTTGGTGAAACCATAGGAAAATTTTTAATTTTCTGCAACGTTCCCCAACAGAATGATGTGATGGACAAGACCCAATCCTAAGCCTAGCACAAAGATCGTGTAGTTCGTATGCTAAAGCTTTTCTAATGTCAAGTATCATTTCCTTAGACCATGAGATTGTGCAACTCCCGGATACCGTAGGAATGCTTTGGGTGTACCAAAAGTCACAACGTAACTGGGTGGCTATAAAGGTGCACTACAGGTATCTCTGAAAGTATCTGTTGGGTTGGCACGAATGGAGACTGGGATTTGTCACTCCGGTTGATGGAGAGGTATCTCTGGGCCCACTCGGTAGGACATCATCATAATGTGCACAATGTGACCAAGGGGTTGATCACGGGATGATGTGTTACGGAACGAGTAAAGAGACTTGCCGGTAACGAGATTGAACAAGGTATCGGGATACCGACGATCGAATCTCGGGCAAGTACAATACCGCTAGACAAAGGGAATTGAATACAGGATCGATTGAGTCCTTGACATCGTGGTTCATCCGATGAGATCATCATGGAACATGTGGGAGCCAACATGGGTATCCAGATCCAGTTGTTGGTTATTGACGGGAGAACGTCTCGGTCATGTCTCAAGATGGTTCCCGAACCCGTAGGGTCTACACACTAAGGTTCGATGGCGCTAGGGTTATAAAGGAAGTTTGTATGTGGTTATGGAATGTTGTTCGAGTCCGGATGAGATCCCGGAATACGAGGAGTTCCGGAATGGTCTGGAGGTAAAGATTTATATATGGAAAGTTGTTGTTGGGTTCGGGAAAAGTTCAGTTTTTTGGTATTGTACCGGAAGCTTCGGAAGGTTCGGAGGATTCGGAGGGTCCGTGGTCTGGAAATTGTTCCACCACGTCCAATACAGCAGCATGGGCTGTAAGGGGGCGCCCTAGCCTTAATGGGCCAGGGGCACCAGCCCCCAAGGCCCATGCGCATGGGAGAGGGGAAACCCTAAGGGGGAGGGCCTCCGCTTGACTTGGGAGGCACTCCTCCCCCCTTGGTCGCCCCTAGATGGGATCTAGGGCTGGCCGCCGCCCTAGGGTGGAACCCTAGGTGGGCGCAGCCCCCCCTCTCCCCTATATATAGTGGAGGCAAGCGGGCAGCCCAATGCAGGCAAGTTCTTCTCATGTTGGCGCAGCCCTACCTCTCTTTCTCCTCATATCTCGCGGTGCTTGGCGAAGCCCTACTGGATCACCACGCTCCTCCACCACCACCACGCCATTGTGCTGCTACTGGATGGAGTCTTCCCCAACCTCTCCATATCTCCTTGCTGGATCAAGGCATGGGAGACGTCACCGGGCTGTACGTGTGTTGAACGCGGAGGTGCCGTCCGTTCGGCACTAGGATCTCCGGTGATTTGGATCACGACAAGTACGACTCCTTCAACCCCGTTCTCTTTAACGCTTCCGCTTAGCGATCTACAAGGGTATGTAGATGCACTCTCCTTCCCCTCGTTGCTGGTTTCTCCATAGATAGATCTTGGTGACACGTAGGAAAATTTTGAATTTCTGCTATGTTCCCCAACAAGGGCAAGTAAAAGTGCTCTTTTCTGGAACCTCTGCTGACACAGGTATTTGAGAGAACCTGGAGTAACCATCTAGAAAGCAAAAATGTGTATGTTTGGATAATCTTTCTAGTATTTGATCAATAAAATGTAGAGGGTAATGATCCTTTTTAGTAGCTTTATTTAACTTACGGAAATCAATTACCATCCTATAACCTGTAATAATTCTTTGCGGGATCAATTCATCTTTATCATTAGGAACAAAAGTAATACCTCCATTCTAAGCAATGGAGTAAATTATACCTGCCTCCAGGAGGTTTAGTATTTCTTTTCTTACCACTTCTTTCATCTTATGATTTAACCGTCATTGGTGATCAATAACTGGTTTGGCGTCTTTCTCCAATTTTATTTTGTGTTGGCATAAAGTGGGACTAATGCCCTTAAGATCACCAAGAGTATATCCAATAGCAGCACGGTGCTTCTTTAGAGTTTTCAATAATCTCTCCTCTTGTTGCTCTGAAAGGTTAGCACTAATAATAACATGATATATCTTCTTTTCATCAAGATAAGCATATTTAAGAGTATCAGGGGGTTTAAGCTCAAACACGGGATCACCCTTGGGTGGTGGAGGATCCCCTAGAATTTCAACTGGCAAGTTGTGTTTCAAAATAGGTCCATGTTTAAAGAATACTTCACCGATCTCCCTTCTTTCATTCATAAACATATCATTTTCATGGTCTAGCAAATATTCTTCTAAAGGATCATTAGGAGGCACGACAATAGAAGCAAGACCAATAATTTCATCCTTACTAGGCAATTCTTTATCATTGGGGTTGTCTACGAAATTTAGCAAAATTAAACTCATGAGACATATCCCCCAAACCAATAGTAAGAACATCCTTTTCGTAGTCTATCTTAGCATTAACAATATTCAAGAAGGGTCTACCAAATATAATGGGACAAAACTCATCTTGTGGGGAACCAAGAACAAGAAAATCAGCAGGATATTTAACTTTCCCACACAAGACTTCAACATCTCTAACAATCCCAATTAATGAAATAGTATCTCTATTGGCAAGCTTAATTTTAACATCAATTTCTTCTATATCAGCAGGTGCAATATCATGCATAATTTCTTTGTATATGGAATGAGGTATTGCACTTGCACTACCACCCATATCACATAAGCCATGATAACAATGATCTCATATTTTAACAGAAATAACAGGCATGCCAACAACAGGTCTATGTTTATTCTTAGTGCCGGGTCTAGCAATTCTAGCAGCTTCATCACAGAAGTAAATAACATGACCATCAATATTATCAGCCAAGAGATCTTTAACCATAGCAATACTAGGTTCAACTTTAATTTGCTCAGGTGGTGTAGGTGTTCTAGTATTACTCTTACGAACCACAGTTGAAGCTTTAGCATGATCCTTTATCCTAACAGGGAAAGGTGGTTTCTCAATATAGGTAGTAGGAACAACAGGATCATTATAAGTGATAGTCTTTTCTTCAACTTTAATAGGTGCAACTACTTTTACTTCAGTGGGAGGATTATATTTAAACCACTTCTCCTTAGGGAGGTCAACATGAGTAGCAAATGATTCGCAGAAAGAAGCTACTATCTCAGAGTCAAGTCCATATTTAGTGCTAAATTCACGAAAAGCATCGGTATCCATAAAAGATTTAACACAATCAAACTTAGGTGTCTGATACGTCTCCGTCGTATCTACAATTTTTGATTGTTCCATGCCAATATTCTACAACTTTCATATACTTTTGGCAACTTTTTATACTATTTTTTGGGACTAACATATTGATCCAGTGCCCAGTGTCAGTTCCTGTTTGCTGCATGTTTTATGTTTCGCAGAAACTCAATATCAAACGGAATCCAATCGGGATAAAAACGGACGGAGAATTATTTTGGAATATTTGGGATTTTCCAGAGGAAGAATCAACGCGAAGCAGTTCCCGAGGTGGCCACGAGACAGGGGGCGCACCCTCCCCCCTGGGGACGCCTGGCACCCTCGTGGGCCACCCATAAGGCGGTTGACGCTCTTCTTTTGCCGCAAGAAAGCTAATTTTATGGGGAAAATCTCGGCTAAAGATTCACCCCAATCGGAGTTACTGATCTCCGGATATAAAAGAAACAGTGAAGGGGCAGAATCAGGGAACGCAGAAACAGAGAGAGACAGAGAGATAGAACCAATCTCGGAGGGGCTCTCGCCCTCCCACGCCATGGGAGCCAAGGACCAGAGGGGAAACCCTTCTCCCATCTAGGGAGAAGGTCAAGGAAGAAGAAGAAGAAGAAGGGGGCTCTCTCCCCCCTTGCTTCCGGTGGCACCGGAGCGCTACCGGGGGCCATCATCATCACCGCGATCTTCACCAACACCTCCATCATCTTCACCAACATCTCCATCACCTCCCCCCTTCTATCTACAGCGGCCCACTCTCCTGCAACCCGATGTACCCTCTACTTGAACATGGTGCTTTATGCTTCATATTATTATCCAATGATGTGTTGCCATCCTATGATGTCTGGGTAGATTTTCGTTGTCCTATCGGTGATTGATGAATTGCTATGATTGGTTTGAGTTGCATGTTTTATTATTGATGCTGTCCTATGGTGCTCTCCGTGTCGCGCAAGTGTGAGGGATCCTGTAGGGTTTGCAATATTTTGCATGATTTGCTTATGGTGGGTGGCGTGAGTGACAGAAGCACAGGCCCGAGTAAGTAGGTTGTTTTCGTATGGGATAAAGGGGACTTGATACTTTAATGCTATGATTGGGTTTTACCTTAATGATCTTTAGTAGTTGCGGATGCTTGCTAGAGTTCCAATCATAAGTGCATATGATCCAAGAAGATAAAGTATGTTAGCTTATGCCTCTCTCTCAAATAGAATTGCAATAGTGATTACCGGTCTAGCAACGTAGTCAATTGCTAAGGGACTATTCCACAACTCCTACCACCACTTTCCCACACTCGCTATATTTACTTCATTGCTTCTTTATCTAAACAGCCCCTACTTTTTATTTACGTGTTCTTTATTATCTTGCAAACCTATCCAACAACACCTACAAAGTACTTCTAGTTTCATACTTGTTCTAGGTAAAGCGAACACTAAGCGTGCGTAGAGTTGTATCGGTGGTCGATAGAATTTGAGGGAATATTTTTTCTACCTTTAGCTCCTCGTTGGGTTCGACACTCTTACTTATCGAAAGAGGCTACAATTGATCCCGTATACTTACGGGTTATCAAGACCTTTTTCTGGCGCCGTTGCCAGGGAGTCATAGCGTGGGGTGAATATTCTCGTGTGTGCTTGTTTGCTTTATCACTAAGTAATTTTTATTTGCTGTTCTAAGTTGTTCTCTATCTTTATTTATGGATATGGAATAAGAAATACCAAAAAAATTAGGTGTACTTGCTACTCATGGAGATGGGGAACCTCCTAAAACCCTCGATGCTCGTTATGTGACAGAAATTATGTACTACTTTGATAATCCTAAGAAAACCCCATTCAACTTTGGTATGGGAGACACATAGGATCAACGTGAATACTTTAGGGATTATCGCTTGACACAAAAAGGGAAACTATTATGGGATCAAATTCATATGTTACGTTGGTATGCTCGTCAACTATGCTTGATACATGATTATGTTGGAAATATGCCCTAGAGGCAATAATAAATTAGTTATTATTATATTTCCTTGTTCGCGATAATCGTTTATTATCCATGCTATAATTGTATTGATAGGAAACTCAGATACATGTGTGGATACATAGACAACACCAAGTCCCTAGTAAGCCTCTAGTTGACTAGCTCGTTGATCAACAGATGGTTACGGTTTCCTGACCATGGACATTGGATGTCGTTGATAACGGGATCACATCATTAGAAGAATGATGTGATGGACAAGACCCAATCCTAAGCCTAGCACAAAGATCGTAGTTCGTATGCTAAAGCTTTTCTAATGTCAAGTATCTTTTCCTTAGACCATGAGATTGTGCAACTCCGGATACCGTAGGAATGCTTTGGTGTACCAAACGTCACAACGTAATCGGGTGACTATAAAGGTGCACTACAGGTATCTCCGAAAGTGTCATTGGGTTGGCACGAATCGAAACAGGATTTGTCACTCCGTGTAAACGGAGAGGTATCTCTGGGCCCACTCGGTAGGACATCATCATAATGTGCACAATGTGACCAAGGGGTTGATCACGGGATGATGTGTTACGGAATGAGTAAAGAGGCTTGCCGGAAACGAGATTGAACAAGGTATCGGGATACCGACGATCGAATCTCGGGCAAGTACAATACCGCTAGACAAAGGGAATTGAATACGGGATTGATTGAGTCCTTGACATCGTGGTTCATCCGATGAGATCATCGTGGAATATGTAGGAGCCAACATGGGTATCCAGATCCGCTGTTGGTTATTGACCAAGAACGTCTCGGTCATGTCGCATGTCTCCCGAACCCGTAGGGTCTACACACTTAAGGTTCGATGGCGCTAGGGTTATAAAGGAAGTTTGTATGTGGTTACCGAATGTTGTTCGAGTCCGGATGAGATCCCGGACGTCACGGGAGTTCGGAATGGTCTGGAGGTAAAGATTTATATATGGAAGTACTGTTTTGGTCACGGAAAAGTTTGGTGTTTCGAGAACGCATCGGGACCACCGGGAGGGTCCTGGGGTCCACCAAGTGGGGCCACTAACCCGGAGGGCTTCATGGGCCAAGTGTGGGAGGAACCAGCCCGGGTGGGCTGGTGCGCCCCACAAGGGGCCCAAGGCACAAGGGAGAGTGGGAGGGCAAACCCTAGGCGAGATGGGCCCTAAGGCCCATCTAGTGGGCGCCCTCTCCCTCCCCTTTTGGCCGCCTCCCCAAGCCCCATCTAGGGCTGGCCGCACCCCTTGGGGGTGGAAACCCTAGATGGGGGCGCAGCCCTCCCCTCCCCTATATATACTTCGGGTTTGGGGCTGCCCAACACACATGAGTTTTCTCCCTCTCTTGGTGCAGCCCTGCCTCTCCTCCTCCTCCTCTCTTGCGGTGCTTGGCGAAGCCCTGCTGGATTGCCACGCTCCTCCATCACCACCACGCCGTTGTGCTGCTGCTGGATGGAGTCTTCCTCAACCTCTCCCTCTCTCCTTGCTGGATCAAGGCATGGGAGACGTCACCGGGCTGTACGTGTGTTGAACGCGGAGGTGCCGTCCGTTCGGCACTAGGATCTCCGGTGATTTGGATCACGACGAGTACGACTCCTTCAACCCCGTTCTCTTGAACGCTTCCGCTTAGCGATCTACAAGGGTATGTAGATGCACTCTCCTTCCCTCATTTCTAGATTCTCCATAGATTGATCTTGGTGATGCGTAGAAAATTTTGAATTTCTGCTACGTTCCCCAACAGTGGCATCATGAGCTAGGTCTATTGCGTAGATTCTTTGCACGAGTAGAACACAAAGTAGTTGTGGGCGTTGATGATGTTCAATATGCTTACCGTTACTAGTCCAATCTTGTTTCGACGGTATTGTGGGATGAAGCGGCCCGGACCGACCTTACACGCTCTTCGTGAGACAGGTTCCACCGATGACATGCACTTGGTGCATAAAGGTGGCTAGCGGTGCCGCCTCTCCCACTTTAGTCGGATCGGATGCGATGAAAAGGGTCCTTATGAAGGGTAAATAGCAATTGACATATCACGTTGTGGTTTTGCGTAGGTAAGAAACGTTCTTGCTAGAAACCCATAGCAGCCACGTAAAACATGCAAACAACAATTAGAGGACGTCTAACTTGTTTTTGCAGGGTATGCTATGTGATTTGATATGGCCAAGAAGAATGTGATGAATGATATGTGATGTATGAGATTGATCATGTTCTTGTAATAGGAATCACGACTTGCATGTCGATGAGTATGACAACCGGCAGGAGCCATAGGAGTTGTCTTTATTTATTGTATGACCTGCGTGTCATTATACAACGCCATGTAATTACTTTACTTTATTGCTAACCGGTAGCCATAGTAGTAGAAGTAATAGTTGGCGAGACAACTTCATGAAGACACGATGATGGAGATCATGATGATGGAGATCATGGTGTCATGCCGGTGACGATGATGATCATGGAGCCCCGAAGATGGAGATCAAAAGGAGCAAAATGATATTGGCCATATCATGTCACTATTTTATTGCATGTGATGTTTATCATGTTTATGCATCTTAGTTGCTTAGAACGACGGTAGTAAATAAGATGATCCCTTACAACAATTTCAAGAAGTGTTCTCCCCTAACTGTGCACCGTTGCTAAAGTTCGTCGCTTCTAAGCACCACGTGATGATCGGGTGTGATAGATTCTTACGTTCACACACAACGGGTGTTAACGAGCTTAGCATGTACAGACATGGCCTCGGAACACACGCAATACACTTAGGGTTAACTTGACGAGCCTAGCATGTACAGACATGGCCTCGGAACACGGAGACCGAAAGGTCGAGCATGAGTCGTATAGTAGATACGATCAACATGAAGATGTTCACCGATGATGACTAGTCCGTCTCACGTGATGATCGGACACGGCCTAGTTGACTCGGATCATGTAATCACTTAGATGACCAGAGGGATGTCTATCTGAGTGGGAGTTCATAAGATGAACTTAATTATCCTGAACATAGTCAAAAGATCTTTGCAAATTATGTCGTGGCCTCGCGCTTTATTCCACTTGTTTAGATATGTTCCTAGAGAAAATATAGTTGAAAGTTGACAGTAGCGATTATGCGGACAATAGAAAGCTTATGTCCTTAATGCACCGCTCAGTGTGCTGAACCCCAAACGTCGTCTGTGGATGTTGCGAACATCGGACATACACATTTTGATAACTACGTGATAGTTCAGTTAAATGGTTTAGAGTAGAGGCACCAAAGACGTTTTCGAAACGTCGCGGAACATATGAGATGTTTCGAGGGCTGAAATTGGGATTTCAGCCTCGTGCCCACGTCAAGAGGTATGAGACCTCCGACGAGTTTTCTTAGCCAGCAAACTAAGGGAGAAAAGCTCAATCGTTGAGCTTGTGCTCAGATTGTCTGAGTACAACAATCACTTGAATCGAGTGGGATTTAATCTTCCAGATGAGATAGTGATGTTTCTCCAAAGACATTGCCACCAAGCTACTAGAGCTTCGTGATGAACTATAACATATCAGGGATAGATATGATGATCCTTGAGGTATTCACGATGTTTGACACCGCGAAAGTAGAAATCAAGAAGGAGCATCAATTGTTGATGGTTGGTGAAACCACTAGTTTCAAGAAGGTCAAGGGCAAGAAGGGATACTTCATGAAACAGCAAATCAGCTGCTGCTCTAGTGAAGAAACCCAAGGTTGAACCCAAACCCGAGACTAAGTGCTTCTGTGATAAGGGGAACAACCACTGGAGCAGAATTACCCTAGATACTTGGTAGATAAGAAGGCTGGCAAGGTCGATAGAAGTATATTGGATATAAATTATGTTAATGTGTACTTTAGTAGTACTCCTAGTAGCACCAGGGTATTAGATACCGGTTCGGTTGCTAAGTGTTAGTAACTCGAAATAAAAGCTACGGAATAAACGGAGACTAGCTAAAGGTGAGCTGACGATATGTGTTGGAAGTGTTTCCAAGATTGATGTAATCAAACAACGCACGCTCCCTCTACCATCAAGATTAGTATTAAACCTGAATAATTGTCATTTGGTGTTTGCGTTGAGCATAGACATGATTGGATTATGTCTATTGCAATACAGTTATTCATTTAAGGAGAATAATGGTTACTCTATTTATTTGAATAACACCTTCAATGGTCTTGCACCTAAAGGAATGGTTTATTGAATCTCGGTCGTAGTGATACACATTTTCATGCCAAAAATATAAGATAGTAATGATAGTACCACTTACTTGTGGCACTGCCATGTAAGTCATATTGGTATAAAACGCATGAAGAAGCTCCATGTTGATGGATCTTTGGACTCACTCATTTTTGAAAAGTTTGAGACATGTGAACCATGTCTATTGGTGTATACGCATGAAGAAACTCCATGCAGATGGATCGTTTGGACTCACTTGATTTTGAATCACTTGAGATATGCAAATCATACCACATGGGCAAGATGACTAAAAGCCTCGTTTTTCAGTAAAATGGAACAAGAAAGCAACTTGTTGGAAGTAACACATTTTGATGTGTGCGGTCCAATGAGTGCTGAGGCATGCAGTGAATATCGTTATGTTCTTACTTCACAGATGATTCGAGTAGATGTTGAGTATATTTACTTGATGAACACAAGTCTGAATTATTGAATGGTTCAAGTAATTTCAGAGTGAAGTTGAAGATCATTGTGACAAGAGGATAAAATGTATATGATATGATCATAGAGATGAGTATCTGAGTTACGAGCTTTGGCATGCAATTAAGACATTGTGGAAATTGTTTCACAATTAATACCGCCTGGAACACCATAGTGAGGGTGTGTCCGAACATCATAGTTGCACCCTATTGGACATGGTGCGTACCATGATGTCTCTTATCGAATTACCACTATCGTTCATGGGTTAGGCATTAGAGACAACCGCACTCACTTTAATAGGGCACCACGTAGTTCTGTTGAGATGACACCGTATGAACTATGGTTTAGAGAAACCTAAGCTGTCATTTCTTAAAAGTTTGGGGCTGCGACGCTTATGTGAAAAAGTTTCAGGTTGATAAGCTCGAACCCAAAGAGGATAAAATGCATCTTCATAGGACACCCAAAACAGTTGGGTATACCTCCTAATTCAGATCCGAAAGCAATAGGGATTGTTTCTTGAATCGGGTCCTTTCTCGAGGAAAAGTTCGTCTCGAAAAGTTGAGTGGGAGGATGGTGGAGACTTGATGAGGTTATTGAACCGTCACTTCAACTAGTGTGTAGCAGGGCACGTGGAAGTTGTTCCGTGGCACATACACCAATTGAAGTAGAAGCTTATGATAGTGATCATGAAGTTTGGATCAAGTCACCGACGTACCTCGTGGGGTGACAAGGATGCGTACTACTTCAGAGTGGTACGCAATCCTGTCTTGAAGGTCATGTTGCTAGACAACAATGAACCTACGGGCTATGGAGAAGCCATGGTGGGCCCAAATTCCGACAAATGGTTAGAAGCCATGAAATCCGAGATAGGATCCATGTATCAGAACAAAGCAAGGACTTTGGTGGACTTGCCCGATGATCGGCAAGCTATTGAGATGAATGGATCTTTAAGAAGAAGACGGACGAGGACGGTAATGTCACCGTCTATGAAGCTCGACTTGTGGCGAAGAGTTTTCTCACAAGTTCAAGGAGTTGACTACGATGAGATTTTCTCATCCATAGCGATGCTTAAGTCCGTCGGAATCATGTTAGCATTAGCTGCATTTATGAAATCTGGCAGATGGATGTCAAAACAAGTTTCCTTACCAGTTTTCGTAAGGAAAGGTTGTATGAGATACAATCAGAAAGGTTTTGTCGATCCTGAGGATGCTGAAAGGTATGCTAGCTCCAGTGATCCTTCCATGGACTGGAGTAGGCATCTCGGAGTTGGAATATACTCTTTGATAAGATGATCAAAGATTTTGGGTTTATAAAAGGTTTATGAGAAACTTGTATTTCCAAATAAGTGAGTGGGAGCACTATAGAATTTCTGATGAGTATATGTTGTTGACATATTGATGATCAGAAATGATGTAGAATTTCTAGAAAGCATATAGGGTTGTTTGAAAAGTGTTTTTCAATGGAAAACCTGGATTAGGATACTTGAACAATAAGCATCAAGATCTATAAGATAGATCAAAATGTTTAATAATACTTTCAAATGAGCACATACGTTGACATGATCTTGAAGGTGTTCAAGATGGATCAGTCAAAGAAGGAGTTCTTGCCTGAGATGTAAGGTATGAAGTTAAGAGTTAAAGCTCGACCACGGCAGAAAAGAGAGAAAGGACGAAGGTCGTCCCCTATGCTTCAGACATAGGCTCTATAGTATGGTATGTTGTTTGCCGCACCGGAAGTGTGCCTTGCCATGAGTCAGTCAAGGGGTACAAGAATGATCCAGGAACAGATCATTGGACAGCGGTCAAAATTGTCCTTGGAGTAAATAAGGACATGTTTCTCGATTATGGAGGTGATAAAGAGTTCGGCGTAAAGGGTTACGTCGATGCAAGCTTTAACACCTATCCGAAAGTGACTCGAGTAGCAAACCGGATCGTATAGTGGAGCAACCATTTGGAATAGCTCCAAGTGGAGCGCGGAAGCAGTATTTACAATATGACATAGAGATTTGCGAAGTACATACGGATCTGAATGTTGCAGACCCGTTAACTAAAACCTCTCTCACAAGCAAAACATGATCAAACCCCAGAACTCATTGAGTCTTAATCACATGATGATGTGAACTAGTTTAGTGACACTAGTAAACTCTTGGATGTTGGTCACATGGAGATGTGACCTATGAGTGTTGATCACATAGCGATGTGAACTAGATTATTGACTCTAGTGCAAGTGGGAGACTGTTGGAAATATGCCCTAGAGGCAATAATAAATTAGTTATTATTATATTTCCTTGTTCATGATAATCGTTTATTATCCATGCTATAATTGTATTGATAGGAAACTCAGATACATGTGTGGATACATAGACAACACCAAGTCCCTAGTAAGCCTCTAGTTGACTAGCTCGTTGATCAACAGATGGTTACGGTTTCCTGACCATGGACATTGGATGTCGTTGATAACGGGATCACATCATTAGAAGAATGATGTGATGGACAAGACCCAATCCTAAGCCTAGCACAAAGATCGTAGTTCGTATGCTAAAGCTTTTCTAATGTCAAGTATCTTTTCCTTAGACCATGAGATTGTGCAACTCCCGGATACCGTAGGAATGCTTTGGGTGTACCAAACGTCACAACGTAACTGGGTGCCTATAAAGGTGCACTACAGGTATCTCCGAAAGTGTCTGTTGGGTTGGCACGAATCGAGACTGGGATTTGTCACTCCGTGTAAACGGAGAGATATCTCTGGGCCCACTCGGTAGGACATCATCATAATGTGCACAATGTGACCAAGGGGTTGATCACGGGATGATGTGTTACGAAATGAGTAAAGAGACTTGCCGGAAACGAGATTGAACAAGGTATCGGGATACCGACGATCGAATCTCGGGCAAGTACAATACCGCTAGACAAAGGGAATTGAATACGGGATTGATTGAGTCCTTGACATCGTGGTTCATCCGATGAGATCATCGTGGAATATGTGGAGCCAACATGGGTATCCAGATCCGCTGTTGGTTATTGACCGGAGAACGTCTCGGTCATGTCGCATGTCTCCGAACCCGTAGGGTCTACACACTTAAGGTTCGATGGCGCTAGGGTTATAAAGGAAGTTTGTATGTGGTTACTGAATGTTGTTCGAGTCCGGATGAGATCCCGGACGTCACGAGGAGTTCGGAATGGTCCGGAGGTAAATATTTATATATGGGAAGTACTGTTTTGGTCACCGGAAAAGTTTGGTGTTTCCTAGAACGCATCGGGACCACCGGGAGGGTCCTGGGTCCACCAAGTGGGGCCACTAACCCGGAGGGCTGCATGGGCCAAGTGTGGGAGGAACCAGCCCTGGTGGGCTGGTGCGCCCACAAGGGGCCCAAGGCAAGGGAGAGTGGGAGGGGCAAACCCTAGGGCAGATGGGCCCTAAGGCCCATCTAGTGGGCGCCCCTCTCCCTCCCTTTGGCCGCCTCCCAAGCCCCATCTAGGGCTGGCCGCACCCCTTGGGGTGGAAACCCTAGATGGGGGCGCAGCCCTCCCTCCCTATATATACTTGGGGTTTGGGGCTGCCCAACACACATGAGTTTTCTCCTCTCTTGGTGCAGCCCTGCCTCTCCTCCTCCTCCTCTCTTGCGGTGCTTGGCGAAGCCTGCTGGATTGCCACTCCTCCATCACCACCACGCCGTTGTGCTGCTGCTGGATGGAGTCTTCCTCAACCTCTCCCTCTCTCCTTGCTGGATCAAGGCGTGGGAGACGTCACCGGGCTGTACGTGTGTTGAACGCGGAGGTACCGTCCGTTCGGCACTAGGATCTCCGGTGATTTGGATCACGACAAGTACGACTCCTTCAACCCCGTTCTCTTGAACGCTTCCGCTTAGCGATCTACAAGGGTATGTAGATGCACTCTCCTTCCCTCGTTGCTAGATTCTCCATAGATTGATCTTGGTGATGCGTAGAAAATTTTGAATTTTTGCTACGTTCCCCAACAGATTATACTTATTGCTCTAGGATGAAGGATCCACACATTCCCTTTTCATGCAAATTCAATGATAATAAAACCTTAGCTTCTTATGCTAATGGTGTATATAATTACTATGATGTTGAACAAATAGAAGAAATTGTTGCTTTTCTGTGTGCTTATGAGATTGAATCTATGTTTAAAGAGTTTGATGATTTTGATGATTCAGTTTATAGACCTGAAAATTTTGCTATACTTAGATAGTGTTATAAGAATTATGAATACAATTACAATATTGGTGCATTTATTGAGGAAGTCTCCGCTATCCAAGAAGAGACTAATATTTTGCAGGAAGCTATGGAAGAAGAATTTGATGAAAATGTGAGCTCATTGGATGAAAAAGATGATGAGGAGAGCGAAGAACAAAAGGAGGAAGAGCGGATTAGCTACCCATGCCCACCTTCTAATGAGAGTAACCCTCCAACTCATATATTGTTTAATTCCCCTTCGTGCTTACCGAAGGATGATTGCTATGATGATTGTTATGATCCCGTTGATTCTCTTGAAATATCCCTTTTTGATGATGCTTGCTATGCTTGTGGCCAAGATACGAATATAAATTATGCTTGTGGAGATGAACTTGCTATAGTTCCTTATGTTAAACATGAAATTTTTGCTATTGCACCCACGCATGATAGTCCTATTATCCTTTTGAATTCTCCCTAATACACTATATCGGAGAAGTTTGTGCTTATTAAGGATTATATTGATGGGTTGCCTTTTACCGTTGCACATGATGATTTTGATAGATATAATATGCATGTGCTTGCTGCTCCTACTTGCAATTATTATGAGAGAGGAACTATATCCCCACCTCTCTATGTTTCCAATATGATAGAATTGCAAGAAACTGCTTATACTATGCATTGGCCTTTACTTGGTGTGCATGAATTGTTCTTTTATGACATGCCGATGCATAGGAAGAGAGTTAGACTTCGTCATTGCTTGATATATGTTACTTTGTGCTCACTACTAAATTACAAATCATTGTTAACTATAATTGGCTTTGATATACCTTGGGATCCGGGTGGATTCATTACTTGAGGAGTATATGCCTAGCTTAGTGGCTTTAAAGCAAGCGCTGTCAGGGAGACAACCCGGAAGTTTTAGAGAGACATTTGTTTCTGTTGAGTGCTTTTATATAGTTTAAAAACATAAAAAAACAAAGAGTGGAACCTAAAACTTTTCAAAAAGGAAAGTGAAAGTGAGAGAGACAAGCATTGTTGAAGTGGGAGGGCTCCTTGAACTTTGTTCATGCTCACGGAAACTTTGTGTATCTTAATTACAGAAACTTTTCATAAAAAATAATTATCCCCTTGTAAAATCCCATTGTATTATAAAAATAATGTGCCAAGGTTTGCCTTTAGGATGTTTACAATGCTTGTTGGTTTGTACGGTGCAGGACAGAAACTTTGGCTGTAGTGCGTGATTTTACTTTTTTTTTCTGGAACATCAAATGGTTCTGATTCTTTTTGCACTGTCTTGCTGTACAACTTTTTTATTTTTCCTAATTTTGGTAGAATTTTTGGGGTACCAGAAGTATGGTGGATGTTCAGATTGCTACAGACTGTTCTGCTTTTAACATATTCTGTCTTTGATGCATAGTTTGCTTGTTTTGATGAATCTATCAATTTATATCAGTGGATTAAGCCATGAAAAAGTTATGTTACAGTAGACACAATGCACAAACAAAATATGAATTGGTTTGCTACAGTACTTAGAGTGGTGATTTGCTTTATTATACTAACGGATCTTACCGAGTTTTCTGTTGAAGTTTTGTGTGGATGAAGTGTCTAATCGAGGAGGTCTCGATATGAGGAAAAGGAAGAGAGGCAAGAGCTCAAGATTGGGGATGCCCGAGGCACCCCAAGTAAATATTCAAGGAGACTCAAGCGTCTAAGCTTGGGGATGCCCCAGAAGGCATCCCCTCTTTCTTCAACAAGTATCGGTATGTTTTCGGATTCGTTTCGTTCATTCAATATGTGCAATCTTGGAGCATCTTTTGCATATTAGTTTTCACTTTTCTTTTATGCACCATGCTGGTATGAGAGAGTCCTTGGTTGATTTATAGAATGCTCGTTGCACCTCACTTAAATCTTTTGAGTATGGCTTTATAGAATGCTTCATGTGCTTCGCTTATATCTTTTGAAGTTTGGATTGCCTGTTTCTCTTTACATAGAAAACCGCCATTTGTAGAATGCTCTTTTGCTTCACTTATATTTGTTAGAGCGTGGACATATCTTTTGTAGAAAGAATTAAACTCTCTTGCTGCACTTATATCAATTTAGAGAGATGACGGGAATTGGTCATTCACATGGTTAGTCATAAAATCCTACATAAACATGTAGATCGCTGAATATGATATGTTTGATTCCTTGCAATAGTTTTGAGATATAAAGATGGTGATATTAGAGTCATGCTAGTTGGTGGTTGTGGATTGTAGAAACACTTGTGTTGAGGTTTGCAAGTCCCGTAGCATGCACGTATGGTAACCGTTGTGTGAAAAATTTGAAGCATGGGGTGTTTCTTTGCTTGTCTTCCTTATGAGTGGCGGTCGGGGACGAGCGATGGTCTTTTCCTACCAATCTATCCCCCTAGGGGCATGCGTAGTAGTACTTTGCTTCGACGGCTAATAAACTTTTGCAATAAGTATATGAGTTCTTTATGACTAATGTGAGTCCATGGATTATACGCACTTTTACCTTTCCATCATTGCTAGCCTCTTCTTTACTGTGCATTGCCATTTCTCACCTCGAGAGTTTGTGCAAACTTCGCCGGTACATCCAAACCCCGTGATATGATACGCTCTATCACACATAAGCCTCCTTATATCTTCCTCAAAACAGCCATCATACATACCTATTATGGCATTTCCATAGCCATTCCGAGATATATTGCCATGCAACTTCCATCATCATCATATACAGGACTTGAGCATTCATTGTCATATTGCTTTGCATGAACGTAAGATAGCTAGTGATACGTCTCCAACGTATTTATAATTTTTGATTGCTCCATGCTACTTTATCTACTGTTTTAGGCAATATTGGGCTTTATTATCCACGTTTATATTATTTTTGGGACTAACCTATTAACGGAGGCCCAGCCCAGATTTGCTGTTTTATGCCTATTTCAGTGTTTCGAGGAAAAGGAATATCGACGAGTCAAACGGAACGAAATCAATCGGAGAAGTTATTTTTGGAAGGAACCCCACCTGATGGACTTGGACCCCACGTCAAAAGATACGGGAGGTGCTCACGAGGGTGGGGGCGCGCCCTCCCCCTGGGCGCGCCCCCCTGCCTCGTGGGGCCCCCGTAGCTCCACCGACATTCTCCTTTCACCCATATATAACGTCGTACCCTAAAACTTCCAGAACAGAAGATAGATCAGGAGTTCCGCCGCTGCAAGCCTCCAGAGCCACGAAAAACCAATCGGGACCCCTTTCCGGTACCCTGCCGGAGGGGGGGTCCATCTCCGGTGGCCATCTTCATCATCCCGGCGCTCTTCATGACGAGGAGGGAGTAGTTCACCCTCGGGGCTGAGAGTATGTACCAGTAGCTATGTGTTTGATCTATCTCTCTCTCGTGTTCTCTCTCGTGTTCCTCTATGGCACGATCTTGATGTATCCCGAGCTTTGCTATTGTAGTTGGATCTTATGATGTTTCTCCCCCTCTACTCTCTTGTGATGAATTGAGTTTCCCCTTTGAAGTTATCTTATCGGATTGAGTCTTTTATGAGAACACTTGATATATGTCTTGGTGATCAACTTGCGGGTTTCGTGACATTGGGAACCTATGCATAGGGGTTGGCACACGTTTTCTTGATTCTCCGGTAGTAGCTTTGGGGCACTCTTTGAAGTACTTTTATGTTGGTTGGATGAATCTGAGATTGTGTGATGCATATCGTACAATCATGCCCACAGATACTTGAGGTGACAATGGAGTATCTAGGTGACATTAGGGTTTTGGTTGATTTGTGTCTTAAGGTGTTATTCTAGTACGAACTCTTTTATAGATCGATCCGAAAGAATAACTTTGTGGTGGTTTCGTACCCGACCATAATCTCTACGTTTGTTCTCCACTATAAGTGTCTTCGGAGTGACTCTTTGTTGCATGTTGAGGGCTTGTTATATGATCTATCTATGTTATTATTGTTGAGAGAACTTGCACTAGTGAAAGTATGAACCCTAGGCCTTGTTTCCTATCATTGCAATACCGTTTACGCTCACGTTTATCATTAGTTACCTTGCTGTTTTTATATTTTCAGATTACAAATACCTTTATCTACCATCCATATTGCACTTGTATCACCATCTCTTCGCCGAAACAGTGCACCTATACAATTTGCTATTGTATTGGGTGTGTTGGGGACACAAGAGACTTTTTGTTATTTGGTTGAAGGGTTGTTTGAGAGAGACCATCTTCCTCCTACGCCTCTCGTGGATTGATAAACCTTAGGTCATCCACTTGAGGGAAATTTGCTACTGTCCTACAAACCTGTGCACTTGCAGGCCCAACAACGTCTACAAGAAGAAGGTTGTGTAGTAGACATCAAGCTCTTTTCTCAAGCGTCGTTGCGGGAGGCTAGGTAAGTGAAGGTATATCTTTAGATCTTGCAATCGAATCTTTTGTTTCTTGTTTTAGCACTAGTCTAGTTTATAAAAGAAAACTACAAAAAATGGAATTGAGTTTGTCTCATACGCTTCATCTTTTTAATATCTTTCGTGAGTATGATGGAAAGGAAAATTGTGCTCAAGTACTATAAGAAGAATTACATAGAATTCTTGGCATAAAATATGTGAATCATGAGCATGATTGCAATGTTGTTAGTATGAATTCCTTGAATATCCGTGATGCTAATGATATGCAAAGCCACAAGCTTGGGTAAGCTATGTTTGATGAAGATGATATTTTTTATCCCCCAAGCTTTGATGAGCAAATTTACTATGATGAAAGCATGCCTCCTATCTATGATGATTATTGTGATGACACGTATGCTTTAAAGAATAATGATAACCATGAAACTTGTCATCTTGATCTTAATTTCCAATCACATGATAGTTATTTTGTTGAGTTTGCTCCCACTACCATTGATGAGAAGAAATTTGCATATGTGGAGAGTAATAAAAATTCTATGCTTGTAGATCATGAAAAGAATGCCTTAGGTGCTGGTTATATTGTTGAATTCATTCATGATGCTACTGAAAATTATTATGAGAGAGGATCATATGCTTCTACATATTGCAATAATATCAAGTTTCCTCTCTATGTGCTCAAAGTTTTGAAGTTATGCTTGTTTTACCTTCCTATGCAAGTTGATTATTGTTCCCACAAGTTGTTTGCTCACAAAATCCCTATGCATAGGAAGTGGGTTATACTTAAATGTGCTAGTCATATTATTCATGATGCTCTCTTTATGTTTCAATTCTTATCTTTTATGTGAGCATCATTGAAATCATCATTCCTAGCTAGGGGCTTTAAACGATAGCGCTTGTTGGGAGGCAACCCAATTTTATTTTAGTTTCTTACTTTTTGGTTCTGTTTAGGAATAAATAATCCATCTATACTCTGTTTAGACGTGGTTTTGTGTTTTAATTAGTGTTTGTGCCAATTAGAACCTTTGTGAAGACTTGGGTGAAGTCTTTATGATCATGCTGTAAAAAACAGAAACTTTAGCGCTCACGAGATTAGCTAGAACTTTTTACTGGAGAGTTCTATTTAGTTGATTCTTTTTGCAGATGATTACTAGACAAATTCCTCAGGTCCACCAATTTATTTTAGAATTTTTGGAGTTCCAGAAGTTTGCATTAGTTACAGATTACTACAGACGGTTCTGTTTTTGACAGATTCTATTTTCATTGTGTTGCTTGCTTATTTTGATGAATCTATGGCTAGTAAAATAGTTTATAAACCGTAGAGAAGTTGTAATACAGTAGGTTTAACACCAATATAAATAAAGAATGAGTTCATTACAGTACCTTGAAGTGGTGTCTCGTTTTCTTTCGCTAACGGAGCTTACGAGTTTTCAGTTGAGTTTTGTGTTGTGAAGTTTTCAAGTTTTGGGTAAAGATTCGATGGACTATGGAATAAGGAGTGGCAAGAGCCTAATCTTGGGGATTCCCAAGGCACCCCAAGGTAATATTCAAGGACAACCAAGAGCCTAATCTTGGGGATGCCCCGGAAGGCATCCCCTCTTTCGTCTTCGTTCATCGGTAACTTTACTTGGAGCTATATTTTTATTCACCACATGATATGTGTTTTGCTTGGAGAGTCATTTTATTTGTGTTAGTATTTGCTTGCTGTTATTTATAATAATGTTTTGCATCTTTATTTCCAATAAAAAAGTCAAGGATAGCCTTTGCCATGCTTATTTTGCTAGTATACATGTTGTTGTTTGAAAACAGAAAGTTTACCGTTGTTGCAAAAATTCCCTAGAAAAGTCAGAGAGTGGTATAATGTTGAATCTTTTTGCATATATAGCTCTGATAAATGTATTACAGTGGGTATTTTAGTTCATATTTTTGGAGTTAGGGAAGTATGATGAATCTTGCATTCTTTACAGACTGTACCGTTCTGGCAGATTGCTGTTATGTTTGCATTGTTTGCATATGTTTGCTTGTTTAATGATTCTATATGAGAATAGGAGTATTAAATATGCAGAGGAATTTAGTATGCAATGTTGAATAATAATGTTAGCGATTTGTTACAGTAGAAAATGATAAGGTTTTGCATTGGTTTATACTAACATATCTCACGAGTTCTTGTTGAGTTTGTTGTGAATGAAGCTTTTGATAAAAAGAGAAACCATGGTATGAGAGGAATTAAGGAGACACAAAAGTTCAAGCTTTGGGATGCCCAAGACACCCCAAGATAATATTTCAATAAGTCTCAAGCATCTAAGCTTGGGGATGCCCCGGTAGGCATCCCACCTTTCTTCTTCAACAACTATCGGTTAGTATCAGTTGAGCCTAAGTTTTTGCTTCTTCACATGAGTTGTGCTATCCTTGCAATGTATTTTTCTTTAGCTTTGCTTGCTGTTTGAATAAAGTATCAAGATCTGAAATTATTAAATGGGAGAGTCTTCACATAGTTGCATAATTATTCGACTACTCATTGATCTTCACTTATATCTTTCGGAGTAGTTTGTTTTTGCTCTAGTACTTCACTTATATCTTTTAGAGCATGGTGGTAGTTTTATTTTGAATAAACAGATGATCTCTCATGCTTCATTTAGATTACTTTGAGAGTCTTAAATAGCACGGTAATGTGCTTAATCATAATATGCTAAGCATACAAGATTTGTAAGAATTCTTATGAGTGTGTTGAATACTAAGATAAGTTTGATGCTTGATAACTGTTTTGAGATATGGAGGTGATAATATCAAAGTCATGCTAGTTGAGTAGTTGTGAATTTAAGAAATGCTTGTGTTGAAGTTAGCAAATCCTGTAGCATGCACGTATGGTTAAAGTTATGTAACAAATTTGAAACATGAAGTGTACCTGGCTTGTGCATCATTATGAGTGGCGGTCGGGGACGAGCGATGGTCTTTTCCTACGAATCTATCCCCCTAGGAGCATGCGCGTAGTACTTGATTTTTTATGACTTCTAAATTTTTGCAATAAGTATATGAGTTCTTTTTACTAATGTTGAGTCCATGGATTATACGCACTTTTACCTTTCCGCCTTTGCTAGCCTCTTCGGTACCGTGCATTGCCCTTTCTCAACTTGAGAGTTGGTGCAAACTTCGCCGGTGCATCCAAACCCCGTGATATGACACGCTCTTTCACACATAAGCCTCATTATATCTTCCTCAAAACAGCCACCATACCTACCTATTTATGGCATTTCCATAGCCATTCCGAGATATATTGCCATGCAACTTTCCACCGTTTCGTTCATCATCATCATCATGACATACTTTACTTTTGTCATATTGCCATTGCATGATCATGTAGTTGACATCGTATTTTTGGCAAAGCCACCATGCATTAGTTTTCATACACGTCACTCTTGATTCATTGCACCATCCCAGTACACCGCCGGAGACATTCATATAGAGTCATATCTTGTTCTAGTTTCGAGTTGTAATCCTTATGTTGTAATCAATAGAAGTGTGATGATCATCATTATTAGAGCATTGCCCAAAAAAAAGAGAAAGGCCAAAAAGAAAAAAAAAGAAAGGCCCAAAAAAAGAGAAAGGGAAAAAAAAGGCCCCAAAAAAAATAAAAAAAATAAAAAGGGCAATGCTACTATCTCTTTTTCCACACTTGTGCTTCAAAGTAGCACCTTATTCTTCATGTAGTGAGTCTTATATATTGTGCTTCAAAGTAGCACCATTTTTTTCATATAGTGAGTCTCATAAGTTGTCTTTTTATACTAGTGGGAATTTTTCGTTATAGAACTTGGCTTGTATATTCCTACGATGGGCTTCCTCAAATGCCCTAGGTCTTCATGAGCAAGCAAGTTGGATGCACACCCACTAGTTTTCTTTTGTTGAGCATTCATTTATAGCTCTAGTGCATTCGTTGCATGGCAATCCCTACTCCTCATGTTGACATCAATTGATGGGCATCTCCATAGCCCGTTGATTATCCTCGTCAATATGAGACTTTCTCCTTTTTTTGTCTTCTCCACACAATCCCCATCATCATATTCTATTCCACCCATAGTGCTATATCCATGGCTCACGCTCATGTATTGCGTGAAGGTTGAAAAAGTTTGAGATTATTTAAGTATGAAACAATTGCTTGGCTTGTCATCGGGGGTATAGAAGTTGGGAACATCTTTGTGTGATGAAAATGAAGCATAGCCTAGCTATATGATTTTGTAGGGATGAACTTTCTTTTGCCATGTTATTTTGAGAAGACATGATTGCTTTGATTAGTATGCTTGAAGTATTATTATTTTTGTGTCAATATGAACTTTTGTCTTGAATCTAATGGATCTGAATATTCATATCACAAGTAAGAAGAATTACATTGAAATTATGCCAAAGTATCACTCCGCATCAAAAATTCGTTTTTATCATTTACCTACTCGAGGACGAGCAGGAGCTAAGCTTGGGGATGCTTGATACGTCTCCAACGTATCTATAATTTTTGATTGCTCCATGCTACTTTATCTACTGTTTTAGGCAATATTGGGCTTTATTATCCACTTTTATATTATTTTTGGGACTAAGCTATTAACCGGAGGCCCAGCCCAGATTTGCTGTTTTATGCCTATTTCAGTGTTTCGAGGAAAAGGAATATCAGACAGAGTCAAAACGGAACGAAATCAACTGGAGAAGTTATTTTTGGAAGGAAGCCCACCTACCTGATGGACTTGGACCCCACGTCAGAAGATACGGGAGGTGCTCACGAGGGTGGGGGGCGCGCCCTCCCCCCCTAGGCGCGCCCCCTGCCTCGTGGGGCCCCCGTACCTCCACCGACGTTCTCCTTTCACCCATATATACCGGCGTACCCTAAAACTTCCAGAACAGAAGATAGATCGGGAGTTTCGCCGCCGCAAGCCTCCAGAGCCACGAAAAACCAATCGGGACCCCTTTCTGGTACCCTCCCGGAGGGGGGATCCATCTCCGGTGGCCATCTTCATCATCCCGGCGCTCTCCATGACGAGGAGGGAGTAGTTCACCCTCGGGGCTGAGGGTATGTACCAGTAGCTATGTGTTTGATTTGTCTCTCTCGTGTTCTCTCTCGTGTTCCTCTATGGCACGATCTTGATGTATCCCGAGCTTTGCTATTGTAGTTGGATATTATGATGTTTCTCCCCCTCTACTCTCTTGTGATGAATTGAGTTTCCCCTTTGAAATCATCTTATCGGATTGAGTCTTTTATGAGAACACTTGATGTATGTCTTGGTGATCAACTTGCGGGTTTTCTGACATTGGGAACCTATGCATAGGGGTTGGCACACGTTTTCTTGATTCTCCGGTAGTAGCTTTGGGGCACTCTTTGAAGTACTTTTATGTTGGTTGGATGAATCTGAGATTGTGTGATGCATATCGTATAATCATGCCCACGGATACTTGAGGTGACAATGAAGTATCTAGGTGACATTAGGGTTTTGGTTGATTTGTGTCTTAAGGTGTTATTCTAGTACGAACTCTTTTATAGATCAATCCGAAAGAATAACTTTGTGGTGGTTTCGTACCCGACCATAATCTCTACGTTTGTTCTCTGCTATTAGTGTCTTCGGAGTGACTCTTTGTTGCATGTTGAGGGCTTGTTATATGATCTATCTATGTTATTATTGTTGAGAGAACTTGCACTAGTGAAAGTATGAACCCTAGGCCTTGTTTCCTATCATTGCAATACCATTTACGCTCACATTTATCATTAGTTACCTTGTTGTTTTTATATTTTCAGATTACAAATACCTTTATCTACCATCCATATTGCACTTGTATCACCATCTCTTCGCCGAACTAGTGCACCTATACAATTTGCTATTGTATTGGGTGTGTTGGGGACACAAGAGACTTTTTGTTATTTGGTTGCAGGGTTGTTTGAGAGAGACCATCTTCCTCCTACGCCTCTCATGGATTGATAAACCTTAGGTCATCCACTTGAGGGAAATTTTCTACTGTCCTACAAACCTGTGCACTTGCAGGCCCAACAACGTCTACAAGAAGAAGGTTGTGTAGTAGACATCAAGCTCTTTTCTGGCGTCGTTGCCGGGGAGGCTAGGTAAGTGAAGGTATATCTTTAGATCTTGCAATCGAATCTTTTTGTTTCTTGTTTTAGCACTAGTCTAGTTTATAAAAGAAAACTACAAAAAATGGAACTGAGTTTGTCTCATACGCTTCATCTTTTTAATATCTTTCGTGAGTATGATGGAAAGGAAAATTGTGCTCAAGTACTAGAAGAAGAATTACATAGAATTCTTGGCATAAAAGATGTGAATGATGAGCATGATTGCAATGTTGTTAGTATGAATTCATTGAATATCCGTGATGCTAATGATATGCAAAACCACAAGCTTGGGGAAGCTATATTTGATGAAGATGATATTTTTTGTCCCCCGAGCTTTGATGAGAAAATTTACTATGATGAAAGCATGCCTCCTATCTATGATGATTATTGTGATGACACGTATGCTTTAAAGAATAATGATAACCATGAAACTTGTCATCTTGATCTTAATTTCCAATCACATGATAGTTATTTTGTTGAGTTTGCTCCCACTACCATTGATGAGAAGAAATTTGCTTATGTGGAGAGTAATAAAAATTCTATGCTTGTAGATCATGAAAATAATGCTTTAGGTGTTGGTTATATTGTTGAATTCATTCATGATGCTACTGAAAATTATTATGAGAGAGGATCATATGCTTCTACATATTGCAATAATATCAAGTTTCCTCTCTATGTGCTCAAAGTTTTGAAGTTATGCTTGTTTTACCTTCCTATGCAAGTTGATTATTGTTCCCATAAGTTGTCTGCTCACAAAATCCCTATGCATAGGAAGTGGGTTAGACTTAAATGTGCTAGTCATATTCTACATGATGCTCTCTTTATGTTTCAATTCTTATCTTTTATGTGAGCATCATTGAAATCATCATGCCTAGCTAGGGGCTTTAAACGATAGCGCTTGTTGGGAGGCGACCCAATTTTATTTTAGTTTCTTACTTTTTGGTTCTGTTTAGGAATAAATAATCCATCTATACTCTGTTTAGACGTGGTTTTGTGTTTTAATTAGTGTTTGTGCCAATTAGAACCTTTGTGAAGACTTGGGTGAAGTCTTTATGATCATGCTGTAAAAAACAGAAACTTTAGCGCTCACGAGATTAGCTAGAACTTTTTATTGGAGAGTGCTATAAATGATTCTTTTTGCAGATGATTACTAGACAAATTCCTCAGGTCCACCAATTTATTTTATAATTTTTAGAGTTCCAGAAGTTTGCATTAGTTACAGATTACTCGGCTTGTCATCGGGGTTGTGTATGATGGGAGCATTTTGTGTGACGAAAATGAAGCATGGCCAAACTATATGATATTGTAGGGATAAGCTTGCTTTGGCCTTGTTGTTTTGAAATGACATGATTGCTTTATTAGTATGCTCAAAGTATTATTGTTTTTATGTCAAATGATAGACTATTGCTTTGAATCACACGTGTCTTAATATTCATGCCATGATTAGATACATGATTAAGATTATGTTAGGTAGCATTCCACATCAAAAATTATCTTTTTTATCATTTACCTACTCGAGGACGAGCAGGAATTAAACTTGGGGATGATGATACATCTCCGTCGTATCTATAATTTTTGATTGTTCCATGCCAATATTCTACAACTTTCATATACTTTTGGCAACTTTTTATACTATTTTTGGGACAAACATATTGATCCAGTGCCCAGTGCCAGTTCATGTTTGTTGCATGTTTTATGTTTCACAGAAACCCAATATCAAACAGAATCCAATCAGGATAAAAACGGATGGAGAATTAATTTGGAATATTTGGGATTTTCCGGAGGAAGAATCAACGCGAAACAGTGCCCGAGGTGGCCACGAGACAGGGGGGCGCGCCCTCTCCCCTGGGCGCTCCTGGCACCCTCGTGGGCCACCCGTAAGGTGGTTGACGCTCTTCTTTTGCTGCAAGAAAGCTAATTTTATGAGAAAAATCTGGGCGAAAGATTCACCCCAATCGGAGTTATGGATCTCCGTATATAAAAGAAACGGTGAAGGGGCAGAATCAGGGAACGCAGAAACAGAGAGAGACAGAGAGATAGATCCAATCTCGGCGGGGATCTTGCCCCTCCCACGCTATGTGAGCCAAGGACCAGAGGGGAAACCCTTCTCCCATCTAGGGAGAAGGTCAAGGAAGAAGAAGAAGAAGGGGGGATCTCTCCCCCTTGCTTCCGGTGGCGCCGGAGCGCTGCCGGGGGCCATCATCATCACCGCGATCTTCACCAACACCTCCATCATCTTCACCAACATCTCCATCACCTTCCTCCTTCTATCTACAGCGGTCCACTCTCCCGCAACCCGATGTACCCTCTACTTGAACATGGTGCTTTATGCTTCATATTATTATCCAATGATGTGTTGCCATCCTATGATGTCTGAGTAGATTTTCGTTGTTCTATCGGTGATTGATGAATTGCTATGATTGGTTTGAGTTGCATGTTTTATTATTGTCCTATGGTGCTCTCCGTGTCGCGCGAGCGTGAGGGATCCTCGCTGTAGGGTTTGCAATATGTGCATGATTTGCTTATGGTGGGTGGCGTGAGTGACAGAAGCACAAACCCGAGTAAGTAGGTTGTTTGCATATGGGATAAAGGGGACTTGATACTTTAATGCTATGGTTGGGTTTTACCTTAATGATCTTTAGTAGTTGCGGATGCTTGCTAGAGTTCCAATCATAAGTGCATATGATCCAAGAAGAGAAAGTATGTTAGCTTATGCCTCTCCCTCAAATAGAACTGCAATTGTGATTACCGGTCTAGTAACATAGTCAATTGCTTAGGGAAAATTCCACAACTCTTACCACCACTTTTCTACACTCGCTATATTTAGTTTATTGCTTCTTTATCTAAACAGCCCCTACTTTTTATTTACGTGTTCTTTATTATCTTGCAAACCTATCCAACAACACCTACAAAGTACTTCTAGTTTCATACTTGTTCTAGGTAAAGCAAACACTAAGCGTGCGTAGAGTTGTATCGGTGGTCGATAGAACTTGAGGGAATATTTGTTCTACCTTTAGCTCCTCGTTGGGTTCGACACTCTTACTTATCGAAAGAGGCTACAATTGATCCCATATACTTTCGGGTTATCAATGTCATACCTGACTCCTTACCTTCGTCGAGATCCCAATCTTCAGAGTTGCGTTTAATTCTTTCCAAAAAATACCATCTGAATTCAATAGTGTTCATCATAAAAGAACCAGTACAAGAAGTATCGAGCATGGAGTGATTGTTCAGAGAAAGTCGAGCATAAATTTTTTGAATAATCATTTCTCTTGAGAGCTTATGATTGGGGCATGAATATAACATTGACTTAAGCCTCCCCCAAGCTTGAGCGATGCTTTCTCCTTCGCGAGGCCAAAAATTATATATATAATTGCGATCACGATGAACAAGATGCATAGGATAAAACTTCTGATGAAATTCCAATTTCAATTGTTTGTAGTTCCATGATCACATATAATCACATAGCCTAAATCATGTCAATGCCTCTCCCTTCAAAGATAAAGGGAATACCTTCTTCTTGATAACATCGTTGGGCATACCTGCAAGCTTAAATAATTCACAAACTTCATGCACATAGATTTGGTGTAAATCGGGATGCAATGTTCCACCTCCTGTAAAGGGATTAGCTAGCAGTTTCTCTACCATACCCGAAGGAATTTCAAAGTAATCATTTTCAGTAGGTTCAGTAGGTTGAGGAGCAACTCTTTGCTCTACTAGTTGGGGTGAAGATACCCCGAACAAGCCCCTCAAAGGATTATGTTCCATAGTAACAAGTGACAGTAAATTTCAGCACAATTTATAAATTTTTCCTTACGAAGTTCCACTCACCAAAGGTGCTTCACTCCCCGGCAACGGTGCCAAAAAAGAGTCTTGATGACCCACAAGTGTAGGGGGTCTATCGTAATCCTTTCTATAAGTACGAGTGTCGAACCCAATGAGGAGCAGAAGGAAATGACAAGCGGTTTTCAGTAAGGTATTCTCTGCAAGCACTGAAATTATCGGTAACAGATAGTTTTGTGACTAAGGGGTAACAAGTAACAAAAGTAAATAAGGTGCAAGAAGGTGGCCCAATCCTTTTTGTAGCAAAGGACAAGCCTGGACAAGTTCCTATATGAAGGAAAGCGCTCCCGAGGACACATGGGAATTATCGTCAAGCTAGTTTTCATCACGCTTATATGATTCGCGTTCGTTACTTTGATAATATGATATGTGGGTGGACCGGTGCTTGGGTACTGCCCTTTCTTGGACAAGCATCCCACTTATGATTAACCCCTATTTCAAGCATCCGCAACTACAAAAGAAGTATTAAGGTAAACCTAACCATAGCATGAAACATGTGGATCCAAATTAGCCCCTTACGAAGCAACGCATAAACTAGGGTTTAAGCTTCTGTCACTCTAGCAACCCATCATCTACTTATTACTTCCCAATGCCTTCCTCTAGGCCCAAAAAATGGTATAGTTTCATGTAGTCGACGTTCACATAACACCATTAGAGGAGAGACAACATACATCTCATCAAAATATCGAAGGAATACCAAATTCACATGACTACTTATAGCAAGACTTCTCCCATGTCCTCAGGAACAAACGTAACTACTCACAAATCATATTCATGTTCATAATCAGAGAGGTATTAATATGCATATAGGATCTGAACATATGACCTTCCACCGAATAAACCGACTAGCATCAACTACAAGGATTAATCAACACTACTAGCAACCCACATGTACCAATCTGAGGTTTTGGGACAAAGATTGGATACAAGAGATGAACTAGGGTTTGAGAGGAGATGGTGCTGGTGAAGATGTTGATGGAGATTGACCCCGTCCCGATGAGAGGATTGATGGTGATGATGATGGTGATGATGATGGTGATGATTTCCCCCTCCCAGAGGGAAGTTTCCACGGCAGAACAGCTCCGCCGGAGCCCTAGATTGGTTCCGCCAAGGTTTTGCCTCGTGGCGGCGGTGGTTCATCCCGAAAGCTTGCTTATGATTTTTTTCAGGGTGAAAGACTTCATATAGCAGAAGATGGGTGCCAGAGGGCTGCCAGGGGACCCACGAGGCAGGGGGCACGCCCCCCACCCTCATGGACGGTGGGTGGGCCCCCTCTGGTATTTCTTCCGCTCAGTATTTTTTATTAATTCCAAAAATGACTTTCATGGAGTTTCAGGACTTTTGGAGTTGTGCAGAATAGGTCTCTAATATTTGCTCCTTTTCCATTGTAATCCCAAATGCCGGCATTCTCCTCTTCATGTAAACCTTGTAAAATAAGAGAGAATAGGCATAAGTATTGTGACATAACATGTAATAACAGCCCATAATGCAATAAATATCGATATAAAAGCATGATGCAAAATGGACGTATCAGGCAGCATCCCTGGAAAATTAGCGACGATATCGCTAGACACACTGAGCGAGGGGCATGATTGCTTCGCTTGTTCGCCGAGCTGGGGAATTTTTTTCGCTTTTCTTTGTTCTGTTAGCCTTTGATCAATGCAAGTACTTCCTGATCGCTCCGCTTCCTTATATGTCATTTCAATGATGCGGTCATAGTTGGATTGTGGCGGAGGCGGTGCTGGTGCTGCAGGGCATCCAAAGTGCGCTTCGCTTTCACCGGATCTATCTTCTCCACCGGAGGTGGATGTTTCTTAGCTTTTACCGATTGAAAGAAGTCATTCACTTGGCCTTCATAGATCTTCTGGTTTTCCTCATCGCTCCTCTCGTATGGTAACTTCTCTAGGGGCTTGAGAGACGATGGACCGAATTTGTATTGCCTCCTGCCTCTGGCTGTACTGCTAGACACCGGGGCAGCCGGAGCGGCTGCGGCTGTCTTCTTTCGTTGCTTAAGAGGCGAAGCAGCCGAAGGCGTACTGCTACGATGCGCCGGAGCAGCCGGAGCGGCGGCGTCTGTGTTCCGCCGTCGCATACGAGGCGGCGAAGGAGGAGGCGGGCTGATCGGACGCGCCGGAGCAGGCGGAGAAGAAGGCTGAGCACTGCCACCCTCACGCGCCGGAGCAGGAGGCGGAGTGCCATGATCACTCGCCAAAGGAGGAGGAGGAGGAGGCGGAGGAGGCGGAGGAGGCGGAGGAGGCGGAGTGCCTAGCTGACTCGCCGGAGCCCTGAAGTTCAGAAGGTTGATGTGCTCCTTCCGCCATAGACACAGAGTCTTCATAGCAAGACCAAGCTGAGTCTCCCCATCACTAGTAGGGAGCTCAAGCTGGAGCTCCTCAAATCCCTCTGTTATTTTTTCCACCATCACAATAGCATAGCCTTGTGGAATCGGATGGCAGCGAAAAGTTGCTCCGGGTGAAGGAGGGTACACAGAGCCGACAGCCGCCTTGACTTTGATCTGAAGCCATTGCGTCATAAGGTGGCACTGGTGTGAATCCGTGATAAAATCCACGGGGTAGCTAGGATCCGTCAAGTCAGGCTGCTGAACGAGCTCAGTGGAATCCACGCTGCTTCTCTGCTGAGATGGCGGGGTAGATTCTGGGGTAGCTTCTTGGGCAGGATCTCGTAGCTACTGGTTCACAACATCTTGTCGTTCCTCTAGCTTTCATACCCTTGCCTTAAGTTGTTGCAGTTTGCTCTGCTCCACTTTCCTCCTCCTCTCTTGGGTTTTGTATCCGCCTGCGTCGGGAAACCCAACCTTCCACGCAACAGAGCCTGGCATGCCTCGTGTTCGTCCAGGGTGCTCAGGATTCCTGATGGCACTTGTGAGCTCAGCGTTCTCTCTGTCAGGAATGAACGGCCCTTCCTGCACTTCCTTGATTGCTTTCCAAAGCTTCATGACAGGTGTTGCAAGTTGCTCGTCAGTCCTGCAGCGCTTCCCTGTTTCATGGTCCAAAGTTCCACCATTCCCGAAGAACCAAGTCCTTGAACGGTCTGGCCAATGCAATGTCTCTGGTTCGACCCCTTTAGCAATCAGGTCCTGCTCAGCCTTGTCCCACAATGGCCGGGCTTTGAGGTAGCCACCAGACCCCGTGCGATGGTGATGCTCCTTTGCAGCATTTATCTTGTTAATCGCTGACATCTTCTTACTCCTCTCCGATGTCTTGTTGGCCACAAATGCGGGCCAGTGATCTCTTATCTTCTCAAATCGGCCGGTGAATTCTGGACTCTTGCCTTGGTCGACATACGTTGCTTTCAACTCATTCTTCCACCTCCTGAATAGACCTGCCATCTTCTTGAGAGCATCAGAATTGATCAATGGCTCTATAACTGGATTCTCCGGATCCCCCTCTTCCGGTAGGGTGAAATTTACCTTCAGCGCAGTCCAAAGATCAGCTTTCCGTCTATCTTCGACAAAAGAAACTTGAAGCTCTTCCTTCTTAGGCTGATTCCATAGCTCGATGTTGATCGGGATCATGTCCCTAACAAGAACCCCGCACTGAGCAGAAAATGCTTCCTTGGTCCGAAGGGGTTTAATCGGTTGGCCGTCGCGCACGATTTCTGTGATCGTGAACCTTTCATCCGGGCGCAACTTTTTCTTAGGGCCTCTTTTCGTTACCGAAGTTTTGCTTGATCCAGTGGGCTATAAAAGAAGAAAGAAGAGCTAATATATGTACATAGCAAAACAATTAATTCATCAATTACCTCGCCGGACTTTGCAACAGCTGATCCCAACTCTGTTCGGTCACCGGAGCCGTCATCACGGTCGCCGGAGCCACCGTCACGATCATGACTTTCCTCCTCCATTGTTTGATCACCGCCTCCTTCCTCTCCTTCCAGACCTTCTTCGAGGTCGTTGAGAAACAACAAGACATCACCTACGCCATGGATTATGTCCCCCAATATCTCTTCTTATTCGAAGTCTCTTTGATGATCCATAGTTTCTGCAAATATTACAACATGGCAATTAATATACAAACATGAGAGATGGATATATTAATAGTGGCAAACATAGACCCCTCGGCGACCCTCGACCCCTCGACGAATGCTACGTCTTGAGCTTGCGTTGGTTTTCCCCGAATAGGAGAGGATGATGCAGCACAGTAGCGTAAGTATTTCCCTCGGTCTTTGAGAACCAAGGTATCAATCCAGTAGGAGGCCACGCACAAGTCCCTCGTACCTGCACAAAATGATAGCTACTCGCAACCAACGCGATTCAGGGTTGTCAATCCCTTCACAGTCACTTACGAGAGTGAGATCTGATAGAGATAATATTTTTGGTATTTTTTATATATAGATGCAAAGTGAAAAGTAAAAAAGCAAAGTAAAAACAAAGCAAGTATAAAAGTGATGGAGATTGATATGATGAGAATAGACCCGGGGGCCATAGGTTTCACTAGTGGCTTCTCTCAAGAGCATAAGTATTCTACGGTGGGTGAACAAATTACTGTTGAGCAATTGACAGAATTGAGCATAGTTATGAAGTTATCTAGGTATGATCATGTATATAGGCATCATGTCCGAGACAAGTAGACCGAAACGATTCTGCATCTACTACTATTACTCCACTCATCGACCGCTATCCAGCATGCATCTAGAGTATTAAGTTAAAAACAGAGTAACGCCTTAAGCAAGATGACATGATGTAGAGGAATAAATTCATGCAATATGATAAATACCCCATCTTGTTATCCTCGATGGCAACAATACAATACGTGCCTTGCAACCCTTTCTGTCACTGGGTAAGGACACCACAAGATTGAACCCAAAGCCATGCACTTCTCCCATTGCAAGAACTACCAATCTAGTTGGCCAAACCAAACGGATAATTCGAAGAGACTTGCAAAGATAACTCAATCATACATAAAAGGATTCAGAGAAGATTCAAATATTATTCATAGATAAGCTGGATCATAAAACCCACAATTCATCGATCTCAACAAACACACCGCAAAAAGAAGATTACATCGAATAGTTCTCCACGAGAGAGGGGGAGAACATTGTATTGAGATCCAAAAAGAGAGAAGAAGCCATCTAGCTACTAGCTATGGACCCGAAGGTCTGAAGTAAACTACTCACACTTCATCGGAGGGGCTATGGTGTTGATGTAGAAGCCCTCCGTGGTGGATGCCCCCTCCGTGAGCTCAAACAGGCCCCAAGATGGGATCTCGTGGATACAGGAAGGTATGGCGGTGGAATTAGGTTTTTGGCTCATGTTCTGATCGTTTGGGGTGCGTGAGGTATATATAGGAGGAAGGAGTACGTCGGTGGAGCTTGAGGGCCCACGAGGCGGGGGCGCCCTAGGGGCGCCCTCCACCTCGTGACCGCCTCTCTGTGCCTTGGCGTAGGGTCCAAGTCTCCTGGATCACGTTCGGTGAGAAAATCACATTTCCGAAGGTTTCATTCCGTTTGGACTCCGTTTGATATTCTGCCTCTTCGAAATACTGAAAAAGGCAAAAAACAGCAATTCTGGGTTGGGCCTCCGGTTAATAGGTTAGTCCCAAAAATAATATAAAAGTGGAAAATAAAGCCCATTATAGTCCAAAACAATAGATAAAGTAGCATGGAGCAATCAAAAATTATAGATACGTCGGAGACGTATCAGGCATCCCCAAGCTTAATTTTTGCTCGTCCTCGAGTAGGTAAATGATAAAAAGAGAATTTTTTATGCGGATTGATACTTTGGCATAATTTCAATGTAAATCTTCTTAATCATGGTATGAATATTCAGATCCGAAAGATTCAAGACAAAAGTTCATATTGACATAAAAATAATAATACTTCAAGCATACTAATCAAAGTAATCATGTCTTCTCAAAATAGCATTGCAAAAGAAAGTTCATCCCTACAAAATCATATAGTTAGGCTATGTTTCATTTTCATCACACAAAGATGTTCCCAACTTCTATACCCCCGATGACAAGCCAAGCAATTGTTTCATACTTAAATAATCTCAAACTTTTTCAACCTTCACGCAATACATGAGCGTGAGTCATGGATATAGCACTATGGGTGGAATAGAATATGATGATGGAGATTGTGTGGAGAAGACAAAGAAAAGGAGAAAGTCTCACATAGACGAGGATAATCAACGGGCTATGGAGATGCCCATCAATTGATGTCAACATGAGGAGTAGGGATTGCCATGCAACGGATGCACTAAAGCTATGAATGCTCAACAAAAGAAAACTAGTGGGTGTGCATCCAACTTGCTTGCTTATGAAGACCTAGGGCATTTTGAGGAAGCCCATCGTAGGAATATACAAGCCAAGTTCTATAACGAAAAATTCCCACTAGTATAGAAAGACAACTTATGAGACTCACTATATGAAAAACATGGTGCTACTTTGAAGCACAATATATGAGACTCACTACATGAAGAACAATGTGCTACTTTGAAGCACAAGTGTGGAAAAAAGAGATAGTAGCATTGCCTTTTTTATTTGTTTTCTTTTTTTTTGGCTTTCCTTTTTTTTGGCCTTTCTCTTATTTTTTTGGGCAATGCTCTAATAATTATGATCATCACACTTCTATTGATTACAACATAAGGATTACAACTCGAAACTAGAACAATGTATGACTCTATATGAATGCTTCCGGCGGGGTACCGGGATGGTGCAATGAATCAAGAGTGACATGTATCTATACCTACTAATAAAGTAAGGTGTGTTTTTCCAATTTTTTCATCCGTTCACCTAATTTTTTTATTCTTTTACTATCCGAGGTGGTACTAATCTTTTGCGCGGTGCACTCACCATCAAAAAAGCTCGTCCAAGGATTTTTATACATGGGCTGCCAGTAGACTCCACCGCATGGGCTGCCCATCCTTAGTATTTTTTCTGTCACATGGAGCAACTATAAATTTATGTGAATCATGTCTTGATTTTTTATTGCCAATTCTTTCACTTTTTATATGTCCGTTTGTTGACTCAAAGCAACAGAGAGCGATCAACCGATGCATCAAGAAGGAGGGGCCTGAGCTCTAGCAGCTGACCATCACGCCGAATGGAGCTCCCCGGAGCAGAGGTGCCTCCGTGGTGGAAGCCTGAGACGCCGAGTGGAGGAAAGGGGGCAACCGAGGAGTCGGAGTTGGAGGCGGGGAGGCTGGGCAAAGAGAGCCAGCGGGCGACAGAGACGCCAATGCATCTGCAGGCAGGCGAGCGGAAGACAGGAGCCTCGCCCTAGGACACACGCGGCGGCGCGGCGGCGCGGTGGCCTGCTACAGGGGCGTGCAGGTGTGGCGCTCAGGCATCGTTCGGCGAGGGGGCGACTAACATGGCGGGCGCCCGCACTAGAGGAGGAGCAGGAGGGAGGCACGGCAGAGCCAGCGGCGGGGCAGCGTCAGATGCGTGTGCTCCCTCCTGGTGAACACAGACGCAGCGAGAGGCGAGCGGCGGGCGCGGGCGGCACGCCACGGTGCCAGGGCGAGAGGAGGAGCGGAAGGGAGGGAGTCAGTCGTGCGGCGGTGGGGCCGGATGCGTCGGACGCGCGCCTTCGCCCGCGGTCAAACCAGACACAAGGGCCATCCATCACATCTCTTGTTGATGCAGGAGGACACGGAGGAGATCGCGAGGGCCGGTGACGCCGGGAACATATCGGATGCGGACGGATCTGATGACTCTGCAGGGATGGCAGCGACCTGCGCGGGGTTCACGCCACGGCTACCATGGAGGGAGGTTGTGCGGCGACTCTCTGTATAGTAAAAATAAAGGGAGACGACAGGGAGAAGGAAGAGAAGGAGAGGAAGAGACAAATTCCATAACTCCTTACTCCGTACTGCTGCTCCTCTAATTTTGCTGCTCTTCTGCTCTCCGTTGTTACTCTTTCCCATCTACTGAATCTCCCTTTGCTGCTCCTCATGCGCTCCTCTCTGAATCTCCCTTTGTTTTGGTTCAGTTTCGTACCTGTAAATATAATAACATGCTTTGTGTGTTAAAGAAAAGAAGCAATATATATATATATATATATATATATATATATATATATATATAGGACAAATTTTATCTACCACCAGTGGTAGTTACCACCACTTGAGTTTTATATGTAGTATGTAGTATCTATCAAATCGGAGAGTATGTATGCTGCATACTATGTAGTATATAAGAATGTTTAGGTAGTATATATACTATTTTTTGGTAGTATGTATCATATTTTGAGTATGCTCTCTTTTATGTACAAATATGTATGTATTTCACAAATATAATAAAACCATGGGCCAACTTGAATTTTTTTCATGCAACTCATTTTGGAGTATCTTATATATAGTATATGAACATACTTAAAATGATAAAGTAGGATATATACGACCATAAGATAGTATATGAGACATGTGGGGTAACTACCCCAGGTGGTAGGATGGATTTTCCTATATATATATATATATATATATATATATATATATATATATATATATATATATATATATATATATATATATATATATATATATATATATATATATATTATAGAAAAAGAAATATTGGAATCATCGGTATGACAAGTTCTGCAGCTATATGGAATATATAACAGCATATGCGCGTGTAGGCGAGGAGCTGCCCCTTTTTTAATTTCTCATGATCTGGGCCTATATGGGGTTTCTTCATGATCATCAGCATGGATGTTCAGAACAATATGTATGCATGGAGGGAACAATTATACAAGGATGTGTGTGTGTGTGTGTGTGTGTGTGTGTGTGTGTCTATCATACAATTCTACTACTACATGCATGTATTTGTTTATGGGTCATTTACAGTTGGCATGTTTTTACGATCTATAGACAAGCTTGATATAATTTCCCATGAGACAATAATAATGCACAGATCAAAAGAAAAATTGTTTAGATGGGCATGAGACGATTGCACTGAATGCTTGGCACCGTATCAATCATGAAATAAGATAACCTATCCAAAGGAACTTTCTGCCTGACCTGCTTGGCATAGAGGAAGTGTGTGTACCTTCTTCCTTCTTATGACAAACCAAATATGTTCACTGCATTTTCAGCCGCATGTATGCTTTGGAAGACAAACATACATAGTTTAGTTTTGTTGTTTTCCAATTCTATTTAACAGATGCAGACCAACATATAAGTTAAAATTATTTTACTAGCACTTTTCTATTGAAAATTGTTTTCCATTAATTGTTTCTCTCTGTTGATTTGTTTTTCCCTTAGCAACCATCGACCATCATTGCCCGTGACCTGACTCGCTTTCCCAAATGCACAAACAAATAATGCCTTGCATGCAGTACAAAATTTATTTCCATTCAATGCCAGCCAATGTTATTCTTACAGTATGTGAACAACAGACTAGAATATTATTCCTTAGGTTCATATGTGGCATTTGCTCATTTCATTTTCAATTAAATTTGCGAGTGAGCTATTTTAGTTAGAATTCACTTTAATAAAAATGAATGATCGTTTCAAGAGGTTAGTGTGGAAAGAAACTTCCTGAGGAATGTAGTGCAAAAGAATTTGTAGAACTTTTTTATATAGGACTAATTCACTCATACAATAAGAGCGCCTAGAAAAAATGATATGGATTCAGCCCTCTGAATTTTCAATTAAGAGATTTTGGATGAAAGATACCCTAAGGTCCAATAGAATGACCACCATGGCCACATTTATTATCGAAAGTGGTTGATGTTTGTCATGAACTATTTTGACTACAAATAATAGGAAAATAGGCCAAACATTTGCTAGACTCTGAGAGGATGCGGCGCGTAATGGTGTTAGAGTAGGCAGACGCCGGAGTATACGTGGCACGTTGACCAGCTTATATATATTGTTTTTCTTCCGTTGCAACGCACGGGCATATTTGCTAGTGAAAAATAATGCATGGTGGCTTTGCCACAAATATGATGTCAACTACATGATCATGCAATGGCAATATGACAAAAGTAATGTATGTCATGATGATGATGAACGGAACGGTGGAAAGTTGCATGGCAATATATCTCGGAATGGCTATGGAAATGCCATAATAGGTAGGTATGGTGGCTGTTTTGAGGAAGATATAAGGAGGTTTATGTGTGATAGAGCGTATCATATCACGGGGTTTGGATGCACCGGCGAAGTTTGCACCAACTCTCAAGGTGAGAAAGGGCAATGCACGGTACCGAAGAGGCTAGCAAAGGCGGAAAGGTAAAGGTGCGTATAATCCATGGCCTCAACATTAGTCAAAAGAACTCATATACTTATTGCAAAAATTTAGAAGTCATCAAAAATCAAGTACTACGCGCATGCTCCTAGGGGGATAGATTGGTAGGAAAAGACCATCGCTCGTCCCCGACCGCCAATCATAAGGATGCACAAGCCAGGTACACTTCATGTTTCAAATTTGTTACACAACTTTAACCATACGTGCATGCTACGGGATTTGCTAACTTCAACACAAGCATTTCTCAAATTCAAAACTAGTCAACTAGCACGACTTTTATATTATCATCTCCATATCTCAAAACAATTATCAAGCATCAAACTTATCTTAGTATTCAACGCACTCAAAAGAAAGTTTCACATATCTTGAATACCAAGTATATTAACATTAAGCAAATTACCATGCTATTAACGACTCTCAAAATAATCTAAGTGAAGCATGAGAGATCAAGTTTCTTTAAAACAAATCCACCACCGTGCTCTAAAAGATCTAAGTGAAGCACTAGACCAAAAATTATCACGCTCAAAAGATATAAGTGAAGCACTATGAGCAAACTATCAAGCTCAAAAAATATAAGTGAAGCACATAGAGTATTCTATCAAATTCCAATTCATGTATGGCTCTCTCAAAAGGTGTGTACAGCAAGGATGATTGTGGTAAACTAACAAGCAAAGACGCAAATAATACAAGACGCTCCAAGCAAAACACTTATCATGTGGTGAATAAAAATATAGCTCCAAGTAAATTACCGATGGAAGTGGACGAAAGAGGGGATGCCTTCCGGGGCATCCCCAAGCTTTGGCTTTTTGGTGTCCTTGGATTATCTTCGGGGTGCCATGGGCATACCCAAGCTTAGGCTCTTGCCACTCCTTGTTCCATAATCCATCAAAAAGAATTCACCCAAAACTTGAAAACTTCACAACACAAAACTCAATAGAAATCTCGTGAGCTCCGTTAGAGAAAGAAAACAAAAGACTACTTTAAGGTACTGTAATGAACTCATTATTTATTTATATTGGTGTTAAACCTACTGTATTCCATCTTCTCTATGGATCATAAACTATTTTACTAGCCATAGATTCATCAAAATAAGCAAACAACACATGCAAAACAGAATCTGTCAAAAACAGAACAGTCTGTAGTAATCTGTAACTAACGCAAACTTCTGGAACTCAAAAAATTCTACAAAACTTAGATGACCTGGAATTTTTTTTATTGATCAGAAGCAATTGGAATCAATATTTTATCACGTTCTAGTGATTTGTAACAATTCGGGCACTGAGCGCAAAGTTTCTGGAAATTACAGCAAGATCAAATAACTATCACCCAAGAAAGATCCAATAGGTTTAACTTGGCACAAACACTAATTAAAAGATAAAACCACATCTAAACAGAGGCTAGATGGATTATTTATTCCTAAACAGAAACAAAAACAAAAAAAAACTAAAAATAAAATTGGGTTGCCTCCCAACAAGCGCTATCGTTTAACGCCCCTGGCTAGGCATACAAGCAAGGATAGATCTAGGTATTGCCATCTTTGGTAGGCAATTCTTCAATGAGGCATCTACCTCCTTTATAATTTTATTTCTTTCTAGTAATTATCAAACTTTTAGGCACAAGATCGAAAAATTCATTCGTAGCAAATGGTTCCTTAATGATAGTAAAAAGATCGGGATGAATACTTATAGATTTAAGATCCGCAGTTTCCTTACTAGATGATTCACCCTTATTTTTAGGAACATACATAAGCTTGGCAATTTTAGTGGGAGGACTAGGAGTATTCTTTACGGAAGAAAAAGCGGTTCCCAAGTTGGTAATGATACCCTCAAGTTTATCGATTCGAGTGGAATCAAGATTTATTTTCTCATTAACCATAGGTTCTTTCTCCTTAATATTTTTCAAATTCATTCCTACCTTAGATCCATATTTAGTAATTTGATTATGGATCTTTTTGTCTAGATTTTCAATGGATTCAATGGTAGCAACTTTGTTTTCAATAATTTCAAGCCTTTGCATAACATGCTCCAAAGTTAACATAGTTCCATTAACCAAAAGAGGTGGTGAGCCAAATAAATTTATTAAAGCATTATAAGAATCAAAGGTATGGCTACCCAAGAAATTCCCTCCAGTAATGTTATCAAGGATATATCTATACCAAGGATTAGCACCTCCGTAAAAATTACGAAGAAGAACTAAAGTAGATTGCTTCCTGGTAGATCTATTTTGAGCATTGCAAATTCTATACCAAGCATCTTTTAGATTTTATCCCTCCCTTTGCTTAAAATTTAGAACTTCATTCTCGGGAGATAACGGAGAAGATATGAAACTAGTCATGACAGCAAGCAAACAAACTAACACACGGGCAAACAAAAGGAAAAGGAAAAAAAGAGAAGGAGATTGGGAAAGAGAGGGCAAATAAAATGGCAAGGGTGAAGTGGGGGAGAGGAAAACGAGAGGCAAATGGCAAATAATGTAATGCGAGAGATAGGGATTGTGATGGGTACTTGGTATGTTGACTTTTGCGTAGACTCCCCGGCAACGGCGCCAGAAATGGCTCATTGACGGGAGCTCAAATCTTGACTTGACTTGGCGTAAGCCTCCCCGGCAACGGCGCCAGAAATCCTTCTTGCTACGTCTTGAGCTTACGTTGGTTTTCCCCGAAGAGGAGAGGATGATGCAGCACAGTAGCATAAGTATTTCCCTCAGTTTTTGAGAACCAAGGTATCAATCCAGTAGGAGGCCACGCACAAGTCCCTCGTACCTGCACAAAACGATAGCTACTCGCAACCAACGCGATTAGGGGTTGTCAATCCCTTCACGGTCACTTACGAGAGTGAGATCTGATAGAGATAATATTTTTGGTATTTTTTATATATAGATGCAAAGTGAAAAGTAAAAAAGCAAAGTAAAAACAAAGCAAGTATAAAAGTGATGGAGATTGATATGATGAGAATAGACCCGGGGGCCATAGGTTTCACTAGTGGCTTCTCTCAAGAGCATAAGTATTCTACGGTGGGTGAACAAATTACTGTTGAGCAATTGACAGAATTGAGCATAGTTATGAAGTTATCTAGGTATGATCATGTATATAGGCATCACGTCCGAGACAAGTAGACCAAAACGATTCTGCATCTAATACTATTACTCCACTCATCGACCGCTATCCAGCATGCATCTAGAATATTAAGTTAAAAACAGAGTAACGCCTTAAGCAAGATGACATGATGTAGAGGAATAAATTCATGCAATATGATAAATACCCCATCTTGTTATCCTCGATGGCAACAATACAATACGAGCCTTGCAACCCTTTCTGTCACTGGGTAAGAACACCGCAAGATTGAACCCAAATCCATGCACTTCTCCCATTGCAAGAACTACCAATCTAGTTGGCCAAACCAAACGGATAATTCGAAGAGACTTGCAAAGATAACTCAATCATACATAAAAGAATTCAGAGAAGATTCAAATATTATTCATAGATAAGCTGGATCATAAACCCACAATTCATCGGTCTCAACAAACACACCGCAAAAAGAAGATTACATCGAATAGATCTCCACGAGAGAGGGGGAGAACATTGTATTCAGATCCAAAAAGAGAGAAGAAGCCATCTAGCTACTAGCTATGGACCCGAAGGTCTGAAGAAAACTACTCACACTTCATCGGAGGGGCTATGGTGTTGATGTAGAAGCCCTTCGTGGTGGATGCCCCCTCCGGCGGAGCTCCGGAACAGGCCCCAAGATGGGATCTCGTGGATACAGGAAGGTACGGCGGTGGAATTAGGTTTTTGGCTCCTGTTCTGATCGTTTGGGGGTATGTAGGTATATATAGGAGGAAGGAGTACGTCGGTGGAGCTTCGAGGGGCCCACGAGGCAGGGGCGCGCCCTAGGGAGGGCGCCCTCCACCCTCGTGACCGCCTCTCTGGTGCCTTGGTGTAGGGTCCAAGTCTCCTGGATCACGTTCGGTGAGAAAATCACGTTTTTGAAGGTTTCATTCCGTTTGGACTCCGTTTGATATTATGTTTCTTCGAAATACTGAAAAGGCAAAAAACAGCAATTCTGGGCTGGGCCTCCGGTTAATAGGTTAGTCCCAAAAATAATATAAAAGTGGAAAATAAAGACCATTATAGTCCAAAACAATAGATAAAGTAGCATGGAGCAATCAAAAATTATAGATACGTTGGAGACCTATCAACGACCCTCGACCCTCGGCGACCCGACACCCTCTACCCTAGTTTCCGACACCCTAGTTCCCGACACCCTCGTTCCCGATAAAAAATAAGAAGAGGAAGAAGAAGAAAAAATAGAGGAGAAGAAGAAGACAAAATAGAAGAAAAAAATAAGGAAAAAAAGAGGATAAGAAGAAGGAATAGAGGAGAAGAAGAAAAAATAGAATTTTTTTTCTATTTTTTCTTCTTTTCCTCTATTCCTTCTTCTTCTCCTCTTTTTTTTCTTCTACCTCTTCTTATTTTTTTCTCCTCTTCTGCCTCTCCTCTTCTTGTCCTTCTTCTTCTCCTCATGTCAAAGTTATCGTGGAGGGGGTATATCGACAACGACGACATATACATAGAAAAAAATGTTGTCGGGGAGGGGGTATATCGACCCCCTCATGTCGAAGTTATCGGGGAGGGGGTATATCGACAACGACGACATATACATAAATAAAAATGTTATCTGGGAGGGGGTATATCGACCCCCCCTCATGTCGAAGTTATCAGGGAGGGGGTATATCGACAACGAGGACATATACATAGAAAAAAAATGTTATCGGGGAGGGGGTATATCGACCCCCCTCATGTCGAAGTTATCGGAGAGGGGGTATATCGACAACGACGACATATACATAGAAAAATTTTATCGGGGAGCGGGTATATCGACCCCCCCCCCCCTCATGTCGAAGTTATCGGGGAGGGGGTATATCGACCCCCCTCATATCGAAGTTATCGGGGAGGGGGTATATATATCGACAAAATTATATCATCGAACAAAATTACATCATCATCATCATCATATCATCATATATACGTCTAAAAAAGTTTTCATATATATGATCATCATCATCTAGTAAAAACAATTGACCAAGTTTTCATATATATACAAAAACATCTAACAACATCTATATATATATAACAGAAAAATAACATCTATATATATATAACAGAAAAATAACATAACAGAAAAATAACATCTTGAGCAGGGGCACGGTGGCCGGGGCACGGCGGAGGGGCACGGCGGCAGCGCCGGCGCCTGCGCCGATGGGGTAGGGCAGGGGCACAGGCGCGCGCGGGACAGCGGAGGTGCGCGAGAGCAAGATTGCTCACAGGGGGAGACGGGGCTAGGTGGGCGGCGCGTCGAGGTGGGCAGGGGCATCGGTGGCGGCAGTGACGGCGATGGCGAGCAGCATGACAGCGTCGGTGGCGGCGCCGACAAGGTAAGCAGGGCGTCGGCGGCAACGGCGAGGAAGAAGAGCAGGGGCCAGAGGCGTCGGTGGCGGCGGCGACGGCGACGGCGAGGAGCCTGACGGCGTCGGTGGCGGCGGCGACGGCAAGGTGGAGCAAGGGCGGCCTGGCAGCGACGGCGACGAGGAGGAGCAGGGGGCTCGGGGAGAAGAAGATGGATTTGGTCGAAACTGCTAGGTGGTTTCTTATATACCCAGGGCATTGGTACTGGTTCGTGGCACCAACCGGTACCAGTGCCCCCCTTTAGTACCGGTTGGTGCCACCAACCGGTACCAAAGGTCTCTTTTCAGCAGCCCAAAGGGTGGGAAACAGAGGCCTTTGGTGTCGGTTGGTGCCACCAACCAGGACCAACGGCCTCGTGTTGCCCGTGGCCAAAACTTTAGTCCCACCTCGCTAGTTGAGAGGGGCGCGCGGTGGTTTATAACCCCCACTGCCGCACCCCTCTCGAGCTCCTCTCTATTGCAGGCTTACGGGCCTAATTGTCACTGCTATGCCTGATGGTCCTACTGGGCCTTCTGCGGGCCTGAATCCTGGCCCATAGTAGGGTTTCTAGTCGTATTCAGGACGTGGTGGCCTAGTAGGTGGCATTTTTTATTTTTCCCAGTTTTTTTCTATTTTTTGCATTATTTATTTTCATTTTTTTGCTTTATTTTTTAGTTCCTTTTGCTTTTAGGTAAAAAAAATTATAAACTTTCTGTTAGTGCCATTTGTTTTCCAGTTTGAATAGTTTAAATTGGAATTTTTTGAAATTTGTGTGAATCACTAGTTTTTGAATAACTTTACTGTAAAAATAAATTTTTGAGTGATACTTTTTCCTGCTATTTAATATTACTGTTTTTATCATTATATTCAAAAAATGATTTTGTTATTTTAGTTTCTAACACAAAAATTCTTTATGACAATTCTTTTTCTATTAAAGTTTCTAACAAAAAATTCTTTATGAAAATTCTTTTTCGTTTAATGTTTTGAACAGAAAATACTTTGATAATTTTGGTTGCATAAATTTTATATAATTTTAGTTTCAATAATACTAGAGGGTTATAGAAGTTTTTGAGTTGATTCCTTTTGCTATTGGAGTTTTATAAAAGATTTTAGTTGATTCTTTTTGCTATTGGAGGATATTATAGTTTTGTTTTAGTTGATCATAACAGAATATTTTAATTTATTATATTTAGTTCATTCTTTTTGCTATTAGTTCATTCTTTTTGCTATTAGTTCATTATTTGAGCTAGATGACCCTGAAATTGAAAAGCACTACACATGAACTCTGAAAGGGTTGAAAGTTGGCATGGTATCATCTTTTCACCCACATAGCATGTGCTAAATAGTTGACAGGGTTACGGCAAAACAAGATGCACTTCGTGTGTAAAATGGATAATCTCTTTCGAAGTATCAGGGTTTCGGACGGAAACTCGTCTGTTACAAAGGCATTCCATTTTTTTTGAACTTATTTGAACTCCAGACTTTTTGTGTGTTCAAAATGCACCATTCAAAGCCACATTGTCAATTTTCAACCCTCTCTCACTTCATTTGGTATTTTTCATGCCTATACTGATCTTTTTAGCTAAATGACCCTTAAATTGAAAAGCACTACAAATGAACTCTGAAAAGGTTGAAAGTTGGCATGGTATCATCATTTCAACCACATAGCATGTGGTAAAAAGTAGAGAGGGTTACGGCAAAAATTGGATGCACTTTTTGTGCAAAATGGACAATCTCTTTCGAAGTATCAAGGTTTCGGACGGAAACTCATCTGTTACAAAGGGATTCCATTTTTTGAACTTATTTGAACTCCAGACTTTTTGTGTGTTCAAAATGCACCATTCAAAGCCACATCATCATTTTTCAACCCTCTCTGACTTCATTTGGTATTTTTCATGCATGTACTGATTTTTTTAGCTAAATGACCCTTAAATTGAAAAGCACTACAAATGAACTCTGAAAAGGTTGAATGTTGGCATGGTATCATCATTTCAATCACATAGCATGTGCTAAAAAGTTGAGAGGGTTACGGCAAAAACTGGATGCACTTTGTGTGCAAAATGGACAATCTCTTTCGAAGTATCAGGGTTTCGGACGGAAACTCGTCTGTTACAAAGAGATTCCATTTTTTGAACTTATTTGAACTCCAGAATTTTTGTGTGTTCAAAATGCACCATTCAAAGCCACATCATCAATTTTCAACCCTCTCTGACTTCATTTGGTATTCTTCATGCTTGTACTGATTTTTTTTAGCTAAATGACCCTTAAATTAAAAAGCACTACAAATGAACTCCGAAAAGGTTGAAAGTTGGCATGGTATCATTATTTCACCCACATAGCATGTGCTAAAAATATGAGAGGGTTACGAGAAAAACTGGATGCACTTCGTGTACGAAACAGACAATCTCTTTGGAAGTATCAGGGTTTCGGACGAAAACTCATCTGTTACAAAGGGATTTCATTTGTTCAAATGTAATTGTGGTGATATTCTAGATCAAAGGCATCATCTTAATAGTTGTTGATAGAAAGTCTTCACTTTTTATTCTCTTGTGTCATTTGCTTATTGCGCCGTAACCATGGATAGTCTTCATTGTTTAACAAGGTGCTTGGGTCAGCCTTGACTTTGAAGGGAGGAATTTCATGAAACTTTTCATAATCTTCAGACACGTCTGCCGTGCCCTCCAATCCCATGATGTCTCTTTTTCTTGAAAGAATTGTGTGGCTCTTTGGCTCATCGTATGATGTATCCGCTTCCTTATCTTTTCTTTTTCTCAGTTTGGTAGACATGTCCTTCACATAGAAAACCTGCGCCACATCATTGGCTAGGACGAATGGCTCGTCTGTGTACGCCAGATTGTTCAGATCCACTGTTATCATTCCGTACTGTGGGTCTACCAGTACCCCGCCTCCTGACAGATTGACCCATTTGCACTTAAACAAAGGGACCTTAATATCATATCCATAGTCAAGTCCCATATGTCCACTATGTAACCATAATATGTGTCCTTTCCCCTCTTGGTTGCTGCGTCAAAGCAGACACCACTGTTTTGGTTGGTGCTCTTTTGATCTTGGGCGATCGTGTAAAATGTATTCCCATTTATCTCGTACCCTTTGTAAGTCCTTACAGTCGAAGATGGTTCCCTCGCCAACGAGTACAGGTCATCAGAAACAGTGTTTTCACACCTGAGACGTGTTTGGAACCAACTGTTGAAACTCCTGATGTGTTGACATGTAATCCAGTCGTCACACTGGTCCGGGTGTTTGGAGCGCAGAATGTTCTTGTGTTCATCGACATACGGGGTCACCAAGGTAGAATTCTGTAAAACCGTGTAGTGTGCTTGAGACCAAGAATGCCCGTCCCTACATATTATTGAGTCCCCTCCTAGCGTGCCTTTTCCACCCAGTCTCCCCTCACACCACGATTGAGGGAGACCTATCTTCTTAAGGTTAGGAATGAAGTCAACACAAAACCCAATGACATCCTCTGTTTGATGGCCCATGGAGATGCTTCCTTCTGGCCTAGCGCGGTTACGGACATATTTCTTTAGGACTCCCATGAACCTCTCACAGGAGAACATATTGTGTAGAAATACAGGGCCCAAAACGACAATCTCGTTGACTAGATGAACTAGGACGTGCGTCATGATATTGAAGAAGGACGGTGGGAACACCAGCTCGAAACTGACAAGACATTGCACCACATCACTCCTTAACCTTGATAGGATTTCTGGATCGATCACTATAACAGCTTGATTTTTTGGCCCTTTCTTTTTCTTTTGATTTTCTGAGGTTTTTGCCTGAGTTTTCTTTTTGTGTGGCTATGTGGTCTGGAAACTGAAGAAGATGCTCTCTTCTTTGCTTCCAGACTGGCTTATCATACCCAAATCCTTCCCTAGACCCTTCCATTTCCACCTTGGACCAAATCCCAATATTCTTTTTATTGGAAATATTCATTTTCTATTAAAGGAATTATCCTTTTTGCCCTAGGTTGTGAAGCAACCTATATTTCCATCACTCCTAAAATTTCCAAATAATTCTCATAATTTTTTTTGGTCATATCTTCCTCAAATATGGAAAAATATTTCATTTGCCATGTTTATCATCATCCTCAAATAATTCATTTCCTATTCTGCCCTAAATGGCACATTGTGAAGCAAGTGCTATTTCCCTTTGCCCAATTGACCTCAAACTCCTTGGACATATTTTCCTGTACATATCATTGCCACATGCCAAAATGCAACCTCATTTGCCTAGTAGTCATTTAATTATGATTTTCCAAAGTTTCTGTCCAGAAAGGAACTTTGTGAAGGAGGTACAAGCTAGGAATATCCAAATGAGTTGAAATTTTGCATGACCTTTCATATCATCATATCATAGCCCTCCACCAAAGTTGAGATCATGTAATGCCTCCATGTGATCTCAGCTTCAAATCTTTGTTTCTTTCCAAAATTTCAGTTTGTGAAGCAAGTATATTTTATCTTGCTCCATTATGACTGCAAATTTTTCTAGACCTTCTATTATCCATTTAACCTATCTCCACCCAATTTGGGCATATTTCATCTAGCCATTTTCCCTCTAGAATTTTTGCAAGTTTCTGGTCGTGGTGATGCTTGTGAAGCATGTACCATTTTGGTTTATCCAATTGGTATGAAACCTTTTGCAAAATCTTCACATGACCAAATAACTGTGCCTTGCCTAAGTTCAGCTTAAGTTGATACTCCATGTGAGTGCATCATCCAAATCCCCATTTCTGGCCATTATGGCACTTTCTACTGCAACCCCCTTCTAGACTCCTCTATTTGGGCTGATACTTGGTCATCACGGTCTTCTTTGAGAGTGATCAAGCCCTGCCAAAGCTCAGCTTCTGCCTCTTTCTATGTTTGTCTCCCCGCAGCACACACACCTTTCTGTTCATGTCTCCTGGATCCTTCTGCCAATCACTTCTTTGCCCCTACACCGACTTGTTGCTTTGTTTAGACTCAGGGCACTAAGATAAATGCCTTAGACATGGACGGTTTGGCCAGAACACACCGTTTGCACCAGCTCACGCGGTGACCACCGCCCTGGCATGCATTAAACGCGCTCTGTCAAGACCTCGGCGTTGTGCTCGTCCGTTCCTTGGTCGTCTCGACTCCCAGACATGTCCAGTAGCTTCCTCGTGATCGACTGCGTCGCCCTGTGCCCTTGCCCCCTCCGTCTTCTTCTCCGGTGAGCCGTCCCCCTCGCTACACAGTGCGCGCCCGTGACCACGTCGCTTCCTCCTCTGTTGGCTTCTTCCTCTTCTTGTCCCCGAGCTCTGCTCGTCTCCGTGACCTCAGCAGCTCGTACGTTCCCTACCACGTCGCCTTCCTGCGCCCTCCCGTGATCGATGCCGTCGCTAGAGCCTCGACCGAATGTGCCCGGCGGCACCCGATCCCGTGCCCCTCGCTCCGCCTATACGTAGCCCTCCCCACAGCCTCCCGAGCATCTCACTCAACTCACCCCACTCCCTGGACCCCGCCCAGGCGTCCCGTTGAGCCCCGGAGCCCCTCCTCGCCGTAGTTGGCCGTCATGCCCGTCGTCGGCCTCGGCCTAAATTGGCTCGAGCCGCGCCCTCTCCCTCCGTTCCTCCACCTCCATTATAACCACCTAGGTCCAGTGACTTCTCCCCACACTTCATCTCAGACTCGCTGCGCCCAATTATGCCCGACGCTGACGTCCGCCGGGCTCGAGTTCGCCGTCTCTCCCGGCGGCGTTGGAGTTCATGGGTGGGATGGATGGATGCGCCGCGCCGCGCCTTGGGGAACACTCTGGTGGTCCGAGCTCCACCAGAGGTGGCCGGAGCCGGCCGGACGAGCGCCGGCGCTTCGCTCCTACCTCTGCTCCTCGGGCGAGCGAGAGGAAGAGGACGACGACCTGTCCAGCTGGCCAGGTGGGCCCCGCGCCTTTCCCCGACCCCACCATTCAACCCCTCCGCCATTGACTTGGATACGCTGACGTGTATAAGTGGAACCGTACTTTACGTTTTACGTTTCTTCAATGCAAAACCGTATTTTTCTCTGTTCGTGACTAAAATACACTTTGTCTGCAGGAAAGCGTATTTCGTAGAAGCGCTTTCTCTTTTTCAGCTGCCAGCCGAAACCCCTAAGTTATGAACGTTCACCCGTTAGTGCAGAAAAAGAATACTTTTTATTTATTTTTCTTCCTAACGAAAGAATGGCCGTAACTTTTTGCTCGAGACTCCGATTAAGGTGAAACCAACGCCCACGTCTTCGTCTCGTCGAGCCCGTTCTGTTCCCCTCATTTTCAATATGGTTTGACATACTGGAAATGACCATTTTTCCCTTGCCCCTAATCAGCCCCCTTCGAGAGAGAACCCTTTCCGGTGATTCTTTCCGCGGCTTCGCCGCAATTCTTCCCGGTGCCTTCTTCATCCCCAGGCAAGCCACAACACCCATTTGCATGATGGTCATGTAGTAGCCATGGTTTTCAACTTGAAAATTTAATAAATGTCTGTTTGTTTACCTGCTACTGTTATCGTTGTTTCGGTACTGCTCATGGTTTCATTTTCACCTTCGTGTTGTTTCGATGCATCTGGTTATCATTTGTCTGACTAGTATTACTTTCATGCTTGGTAGTAGTACGTGTTGATGGCCTTCGGTGCATGACTATCGTCTGTTCTGAGTGTTGTTGCTATGCATGTTCCTTTGCATCCCATTGGTTAAATGCTTGCATGTAGTGTTGTTGTTATGTTCTTGCATGTTATTTGATGCTGATGCTAGTAGTTATGCCATGAGTAGTGTTATGCTCGTCAGTATGCCATGCTCATCTGGATAAATGCTTCACTATTGTTATGCTTAAGGCCTATGTTGCATCCATGTTTATGTTGATATCATGCTCATGCATTGTAGTTGCATCAACTCATCTTATTGCATTCAAGTTTAACCTGACTTAATTGAACTTCAACAACTGTTGGCTGAGTCATGGCGCCTCTAAATCGAACTGACGAGTACAACCACATTTACCTTTATGCGGGGTATTAATTCGGTCCTTTGTCGTGCCTCTCGCCGGTGCCTCGAACGAGGTAAGGTTATGCGCGGGCGCTACCTTGGCCGGGTAGGACGACATAAGCCTTGTGAGCCCGAGTTTGATTATGTGCACATGTCCCCGTTTGGGACCGTTTTGCCACGACGGTGGTCGAAGATGCCTTTGGTAGGCATGGGGCCACCCATGACTTAGCCCTCAGAGGGAGTTGGTCGGAGTGGCCGGGGAGAGTGTCATGGCAAGGGAAGGGTTTCGTCGGAACGCCATTGGTCCACCCGAATGGGAGTGCGAGGCCATGGGTTCTGTGATGTGGGTAAAGTGCGCTAACCTCTGCAGAGTGTGTGTTAAATCTATCAACAGCCGTGCCCGCGGATATGGGCCTAGTTTGAAGTCAGTCACACTATGGGTCAACAGTAATACTAATGATGTGCTTAATAACAACCCCAGTTCGATGATGAAAGAAGTTGGTTGATATTTATATGATCGTGAGAGGATCACCATGGTGTCGAGGATACCGAGTTGTTGGATATTTGTGGTGTTATGCGAGAATCACGGGTAAAGGTCAAACTCCTTGTGGTCATGTATTGATTACTACGGTATTGTTTATACCAAGCTTGATTTGATCCTGAGATGATCGTGTGATGTCCGAGGATGGTAAGTGATGCATGAAATAGTTACGAGGTAACCTCGAGCAGAGGAAGTTGGTGCATGATACTGTCATCATGTTGCATGTTAGTTTCATCATGTTTATATGTTCATGCCATGTTCATATTGTGCTAGCGGTATCATGTTGTTCATGTCAATTTGTTCTGTTAATATCATGCTAATCCTTGTTAACCTGTAATTGCCATGCTATTGTTTGTCTTGAATGCTTATGGTTATTGTGAACTTGTAAGTACATTCAATGTACTGACCTGGCGTGTCATGCCAGTTTGCAGGTCGTGCCGGATTTGATTGCTTGTTTGCCGTGGATTCTTTGTTTGCGAGCTAGGATAAGCGTTCTAGCCAAAGTCCCTGCAGAGTGGAGTTCACCACCGTCGTCGTTATTCCGCTGCTAGAAGTTATTCTGCTGCTTCGTGTTGTTCTGCTGCTTGCATAGAGCAACCGTGGTAGGCGTAGTGTCGCCCTGCCGATGTAATTCCATGTTATATTGGAATCCCTTGTACCCAATATAGATTGTAATAAAGAGCTGATTTGTTCTATGCTAAGCAGTGCCGTATTCTAGAAGGCTTCTCCTCGATCTCTGGGCTGGAATACGGGGCGTTCCGGTTTCTCTGAGCTGGGGTGCCACAATCACCTTCTGAGAGATTGCATTGAGGAATGAACATAGCTTCACAATGGCTAATCGAACATTTTCCGGTAGAAGCCCCCTTAATGCAACCGAAGCGATTGCGTCATAATCACGTGGCGATCATGAGACTTTAGGTTCGGAACTTTTTCTGCCATATTTATTATTCCCTTTATATTCGACGAGTAGCCAGACGGGACCTTCATACTAGGCAGGCATTCAAAGAAGATTTCCTTCTCTTCTTTGGTAAGAGCGTAGCTGGCAAGACCTTCATACTGCTTTGGAGGCATGCCATCTTTTTCGTGCAAATGTTGCAGGTCCTCCCGTGCCTCCGGTGTATCTTTTGTCTTCCCATACACGCCCAAGAAGCCTAGCAGGTTCACGCAAAGGTTCTTCGTCATGTGCATCATGTCGATTGAAAGCGGACCTCTAGGTCTTTCCAGTAGGGTAGGTCCCAAAATATAGATTTCTTCTTCCACATGGGTGCGCGTCCCTCAGCGTCATTGGGAACAGATAGTCCGCCGGGACCCTTTCCGAAGATTACTTTTAAATCATTGACCATAGCAAGTACATAATCACCGGTACGCATGGCAGGCTTCTTCCAGTGATCTGCCTCGCCTTTGAAATGCTTGCCTTTCTTTCGACATTGATGGTTGGTCGGAAGGAATCGACGATGCCCCAGCTACACATTCTTCCTGCATTTGTCCAGGTATGTACTTTCGGTGTCATCTAAATAGTGTGTGCATGCGTGGTATCCCTTGTTTGTCAGTCCTGAAAGGTTACTGAGAGCAGGCCAATCATTGATGGTGATAAACAGCAACGCATGCACGTCAAATTCCTCCTGTTTGTGCTCATCCCACGCATGTACACTATTTCCAATCCACGGTTGTAGAAGTTCTTCAACTAATGGCCTTAGGTACACATCAATGTCATTGTCGGGTTGCTTAGGGCCTTGGATGAGAACTGGCGTCATAACGAACTTCCGCTTCATGCACAACCAAGGAGGAAGGTTATAGATACATAGAGTCACGGGCCAGGTGTTGTGGTTGCTGGTCTGCTCCCCAAATGGATTAATGCCATCCGCGCTTAAACCAAACCATACGTTCCTTGCATCACCTGCAAACTCCTCCCAGTATGTTCTCTCAATTTTTCTCCACTGCGACCCGTCAACGGGTGCTCTCTACTTCCCGTCTTTCTTACGGTCGTCTCTGTGCCATCGCATCAACTTGGCATGCTCTTTGTTTCTGAAGAGGCATTTCAAACGTGGTATTATAGGAGCATACCACATCACCATGGCAGGAACCCTCTTCTGGGGGCGCTCGCCGTCAACATCACTAGGGTCATCTCGTCTGATCTTATACCGCAATGCACCGCATACCGGGCATGCGTTCAAATCCTCGTACGCACCATGGTACAGGATGCAGTCATTAGGGAATGCATGTATCTTCTGCACCTCCAATCCTAGAGGGCATACAACCTTCTTTGTTGCATATGTACTGTCGGGCAATTTGTTATCCTTTGGAAGCTTCTTCTTCAATATTTTCAGTAGTTTCTCAAATCCTTTGTCAGGCACACCATTCTCTGCCTTCCACTGCAGCAATTTCAGTACGGTACCGAGCTTTGTGTTGCCATCTTCACAATTGGGGTACAAACCTTTTTTGTGATCCTCTAACATGCGATCGAACTTGTGCTTCTCCTTTTGACTTTCGCACTGTCTCCTTGCATCAACAATGAACCAGCGGAGATCATCATTGGGCACATCGTCTGGTTCCTCTTGATCTTCCACAGCTTCCCCCGTTGCAACATCACCGTATTCAGGGGGCACATAGTTGTCGTCCTCTTCTTCTTCGCTTTCTTCCATCATAACCGTATTCAGCGTGCATTATATATAATTAAGTGTGTCAAAAACCATTACAGAACATCATGAATAGATAACTAAGTGACCAAATTAATAGAAGTTCATCATCACATTAAAACCAAAGTACATACATAGTTCTCATTGAACAACATATAGCTCTCCAGAGCATCTAAGTAATTAAACCATAGATTGAAACTATGTAAAACATTTCAATGCGAAAACAAATGCGATCATATTCGCAACCAATGTAACAATTGATCCAACGACATAATGATACCAAGCCTTGGTATGAATGGCATATTTTCTAATCTTTCTAATCTTCAAGCGCATTGCATCCATCTTGATCTTGTGATCATCGACGACATCCGCAACATGCAACTCCAATATCCACTAGTAGAAAAAGGGGCAAATCTGAGACACATTAGTGTCGGTTTGATTTTGAGCCGGAACTAATGTGTCCATTAGTGCTGGTTCCAACGGCTAGCCGGCCGTTCTCATTAGTACCGGTTCGTGGTGAACCTTTAGCACCGGTTCGTGCCACGAACCGGTACTAAAGAGATTGGTGGCAGGGTGTTGTCAGTCTGGGGCCCGTCCAGCACCTTTAGTACCGGTTCGTGGCACGAACCGGTACTAAAGGTCGACGTACATAAACCCTTCGTCCACCCGAGCCACTCTGTTCTTCCCCTTTCCCCTCACTTCCTCTATTCTTCCCCTCTCTTCCTCGAGCTCCTCACAAATTTTGCCCAAAATTTGTCAAGATTTGAAGGCCCCCATCCATTCAAATGATCACAAAGGTTAGCAACTTTGTCCTTTCAACTCTCATTGCTAGATTAGCTCTTGCAATGCTTTGTATAGTGATTAATTTGGGAGGAACTATATTTGCTATTATTTGATTTATATGCAATTTGAGGTCAAAAATAACACTTAGTTTGCATATGTATGTGTGGTTTACTTAGTGCCTTCTAAATCTCCGTCGTAACCACTGTCGATCGCCCGCACCGTCCCGTCGCCGGCACCACCTTGTGGTGAGGCTCTTGTTCATGAATGTTTTACATTACCAAATTGATGTTTGTGTGATTTGGATATATAGTTACTCGTATAATTATCTTACACGTACGTTGTTTGTTATACATAGTGCCATGGTTTTGATATCCGTCCCTGTCGGCCCTCGTCCTTGTTATGATTCGGATGTGGTATATTCTCTTTCAAAACTAATTGTTGCATTTCGTGTTTATGAAAAATTATGCCCATCAAGTTGACATAGATATTTTTATCTAGGAGGTATGTGAACCGGAAATTCCAACCGACCCTATTGTCGAGAGGTTAAATTTAGTTGAAAGAGAAAACGAGTATTTGAAAGAAAAATTGAAAATAATTGAGGGGGAGAAGATGGAATTGGAGTTGCATGTTGCCGATGTCGTCGATGATCACAAGATCAAGATGGAGAAAATGAGGTTGAAGATTAGAAAGATTAGAAAATATGCCATTGATAGTGTGGCTTGGTATCATTATGCTGTTGGATCAATTGTTACCTTAGTTGCGATATTGATCGCATTTGTTGTTGCATTTAAATTCTTTAGCTAGAGAGTTATTTGTATGTTGCATTTAATTAAGTGCTGTATATGAACTTTATGTATGAACTTGTATTAATTTGGTCTATTCGGTGTTGTGTGATGAAGATGAGCCGACAATGGATGTATGATGACCGATGCTCTCCCGAGTTCATTAATGGTGTGCATACTTTTCTGCTTGCTGCTGAGGAAAACAAGCGGGCGGATGGTTTTATGCCTTGTCCATGTGCTGGCTGTAAGAATGGTCACAGTTACTCTACGTCAAGAACCATTCACGTCCACCTATTTGAGTCCGGTTTCATGCCCCACTATAATGTTTGGACCAAGCACGGAGAAATAAGGGTTATGATGGAAGACAATGAAGAAGAAGAGGACGACGACGGCTATCCTGGCCATGGGTTCCCTGAATACGATGATACAACAATGGGGGAAGAAGCTGAGCCGGCAATGCGGGAAGAAGATGAAGAAGAGGCATCAGATGAGCCCGCTGATGATCTAGGTCGGGCCATTGCCGATGCAAAGAGAAACTGCGCAAGTGATCTGGAGAGGACGAAATTGCAGCGCATGTTAGAGGATCACAAGAAATTGTTGTACCCGAATTGTGAAGCTGACAAAAAAAAAGTTGGGCACCATACTTGAATTGCTGCAATGGAAGGCAGAGAATGGTGTATCTGACAAGGGATTTGGAAAGTTGCTAGTAATGATAAAGAATATGCTTCCAAAGGACAACGAATTGCCCGAGAGTACGTATGAAGCAAAGAAGGTTGTCGCCCTCTAGGGTTAGAGGTGCGAAGATACATGCATGCCCTAATGACTGCATCCTCTACCGCGGTGAGTACGAGGATTTGAACGCTGTCCCGATATGCGGTGCATTGCGTTATAAGATCGATCGCGATGACCTGGTGATGTCGAGGGCGGCGCCCGGAAGAAGATTCCTGCCAAGGTGATGTGGTATGCTCCTATAATACCACGGTTGAAACATTTGTTCCAAAACAAAGAGCATGCGAAAGCGTCGGTGGCACGCAGAAGACCGTAAGAAAGACGGAAAGTTGAGAGTACCACGACGGTTCGCAGTGGAGAAAATCGAGAGAAATCTATCGGGAGGAGTTTGCAGGTGACCCAAGGAACGTATGGTTTGGTCTAAGCGCATATGGCATTAATCCTTTTGGGGAGCAGAGCAGCAACCATAGCACGTGGCCTGTGACTCTATGTTTGTATAACCTTCCTCCTTGGTTGTGCATGAAGTGGAAGTTCATTATGATGCCAGTGCTCATCCAAGGCCGTAAGCAACCCGACAACGACATTGATGTGTACCTAAGGTCATTAGTTGAAGAACTATTATAGCTGTGGAATGGAACAGGTGTACGTGCATGGGATGAGCACGGATAGGAAGAATTTGACCTAAAGGCGTTGCTGTTCGTGACCATCAATGATTGGCCTGCTCTTAGTAACCTTTTAGGACAGACAAACAAGGGATACCGCGGATGCACGCACTGTTTGGATGATACCGACAGTATATATTTGGATAGTTGTAGGAAGAATGTGTACCTGGGACATCGTCGATTTCTTCCGACAAGGCATCCCGTCAGAAAGAAAGGCAAGCATTTCAAAGGTGAGGTGGATCACCGGATGAAGCCTCGCCACCGTACTGGTGCTGATGTACATGATATGGTCAAGGATTTGAAGGTAATATTTGGAAAGGGTCTGGCGGACAACCTGTTCGAAGACGCCGACGGATCGCACCCATGTGGAAGAAGAAATCTATATTTTGGGACCTACCATATTGGAAAGACCTAGAGGTCCGCTCCGCAATCGACGTGATGCACGTGACGAAGAATCTTTGCGTGACCCTGCTTGGCTTTTTGGGCATGTATGGGAAGACAAAATATATACAAGAGGCACGGGAGGACTAGCAACGTATGCACGGAAAAGACGACATACATGAGGGTCAGGCCAGCTACGCTCTTACCAAAGAAGAGAAGGAAATCTTCTTCGAATGCCTGCTCAGCATGAAGGTACCGTCTGGCTTCTCGTCGAATATAAAGGGAATAATAAATATGGCAGAGAAAAAGTTCCAGAACCTAAAGTCTCATGACTGCCACGTGATTATGACGCAACTCCTTCCGGTTGCATTGAGGGGGCTTCTACCGGAAAACGTTCGATTAGCCATTGCGAAGCTATGTGCATTCCTCAATGCAATCTCTCAGAAGGTAATCGATCCAGAAATCATACCAAGGTTCTGAGAATGATTTGGTGCAATGTCTTGTCGGTTTCGAGTTGGTGTTCCCACCATCCTTCTTCAACATCATGGCGCACGTCCTAGTTCACCTTCTTGAAGAGATTAACGTTTTGGGTCCTGTATTTCTACACAATATATTCCCCTTTGAGAGGTTCATGGGAGTCTTGAAGAAATATGTTCATAACCGTGCTAGGCCAGAAGGAAGCATCTCGAAGGGCCATGAAAATGAGGAGGTCATTGAGTTTTGTATTGACTTTATTCCTGACCTTAAGTCGATTGGTGTTCCTGAATCACGGCATAAGGGCAGACTGGAAGGAAAAGGCACGCTAGGAGGGCATCAATTAATATGTATGGACGGGCATTCTCTCACTGAAGCACACTACACAGTTCTACAGAATTCCGCCTTGGTGGCTCCGTATATGGAGGAAGACAAGAATTTTCTACACTCCAAACACCCGGAGAAGTCTGACGACTGGATTACACGAGAACAAACGAGGACTTTTGCCGGTTGGTTGCAGAAACGTGCCCTGAATGATGGCGGTATTCAAAATGACATGTACTCGATGTCCCAGTTACCATCTTCGAATATAATGACTTTCAAAGGGTACCAGATAAATGGGACTACATTTTACACGATCGCCCAAGATAAGAAGAGCACCAACCAAAATAGTGGTGTCCACTTTGATGCAACAACCAACACGGGAAAGGAAACATATTATGGTTACATACAGGACATATGGGAACTTAACTATGGAGGTGATTTGAAGGTCCCTTTGTTTCGGTGCAAATGGGTCAATATGACACGAGGCGGAGTAACGGAAGACCCGCAGTACGGAATGACAACAGTGGATCTCAACAATCTTGCGTATGCAGACGAACCATTCGTCCTAGCCAATGATGTGGCGCAGGTTTTTTATGTGAAAGACATGTCTACCAGGCCGAGAAAAAGAAAAGATAAGGAAGCGAATGGATCATACGATGAGCCAAAGCGCCACATAATTCTTTTAGGAAAAAAGAAACATCGTGGGAGTGGATGACAAGACAGACATGTCAGAAGATTATGAAAAGTTTGATGAAATTGCTCCATTCACAGTGAATATTGACCCGAGCATCCAGTTGAATGTTGAAGATTTTCCATGGCTACAGTGCAAAGGGACACACGTGAAGAAAAAGTTTCACACCCAAAGATCTGGGATGTGATCGGCTTCACTATCATCATTTTCTTCTGTGTTTCACACCCAGGAGGGAATCTCCGTAATAGTTAGGGTAGTTATGTGTTTTGGCATTTGAAACGCGAAGAAATTTTATGTGCAAACAAATTCTTTTCATGCATTTACTAATTTTTTCCAGCTAAATATTCACAAATAAACTCTAAATACAGCAAAAAAACAACTCAAAAAAAAAACAAAAAAATAAAGCGAAAAAAATAAAAAAAAATAAAAAAGCCCGCCTACTGGGCCAAAGCGGCCTGCATACGACTAGGAACCCAACCTTTTGTTGGGCCAGGATACAGGCCCGCAAAGGCCCAGTAGGCCCACAGGACAGAAGAGAACAGGTAGGCCCAGTAGGCCTGATTAGGAGAGGAGCTCGAGAGAGCTACCACACTGGAGATTATAAACCAGTGCGATAGCCCCTCGGCTAGGTGGGACTAAACTTGCGCACCGCCTGGAGCCAGAGCACCCCCTTTAGTACCGGGTGGTGGCTCCAACCGGTACTAAAGGGGGGGCCTTTAGTACCGGCTGTAGCCACCACCCGGTACTAAAGGGGGGCGCTTCCCGCCGCTTGGCCTTGCTAAAACAGACCTTTAGTACCGGTTGGTGGCTCCAACCAGTACTAAAGGTCCATCCTATATATACATCAGTTGGAAAAAATTCACTTTCCCTCTGTTTCTTCCCTCCAATCACGCCGCCTGCCCCGATCGATGCCCCGTCGGCGTCGCCGCCCCGCCCTAAATCGCCGCCCGGCCGTCCCGTCCCGTTGCGCTTGACCACCCACCCGGCCCGTCGTCGCGCCCTGCGCCATCGTCGTTGCCTCGCCGGTGAGCTCGCCCCGGCCGCCATGTCCACACACACACACACACACACACACACTACACACACACACTACACACACACACACACATTAGTTTGTTTTTATAAATTTTTCTGTTTTTTAGTTATAGAAATGTGAGAAGTTATTCTGTTTTTTAGTTATAGAAATATTAGAAATGTTAGTTATATAGAAATGTTATAAATTTTTTCTGTTTTTTAGTTATAGAAATATTTATAGAAATGTTAGCAATTTTATTGTTTTTTAGTTATATAAATATTAGAATTGTTATAGAAATGTTAGTTATATAATCAGGAAATTTTAGAATTAGTTTTAGTTAGATGAATTAGATTAATGTCAAATTGTTAGAATTTGCATATATATATAGCATTTAAGTTATCACAATCCAATCATTTAAAAAATGTTACTTTTTGCGGGCATATAGTATTTGTTCTCGACGATATGCCCGGCCCGCATCCTCGCCGTCGACCCGTTTGCGACGACGTCCTGCTTCAGAGGACCCATGTCCGGGACTGGGCTCCGCCGGGCTGGCACTGGGAGGTGCTACCTGGAGGGGCGCGCCGCTTGGTGAGGAACCCGGCCTCGGGTCCCGTCGTCGACCCTGATGTCCTTTGGTGGCGTTCGCGTGGGCCACATTCGGTGCAGAGGGAGCCGGCGCCACCGGAGGTGGTGCATCGCCGTGTCAGGGAGGAGGACGAGCACGTCCATCGCTACATGGCTGCTATGGACGTCAGGTTCTCCAATACTTGGCAGGTTCTTTGGGCAGATGACCGGAGATATGATCCTGTGACGGTTCCTTCTCTTTGGGTGTCCACCGCCCGTGCCCCAGGGACCGCGAGTGGCCTAGATTCTTCTGTAGTACTTGATCTTTATTAGGTACCTAGCCAGTGATGTATTCGATCTATAATATTCGAGACGATGTATTCGAGATTATATATATTAAGACGATGATGTATTCGAGATTATATATTCGAGACGATGTATTCAAGATTCAGTTTTTCCTTATTGATTGCATCCATGCATTGTAATTTGAATACTAAATTGTTTTATATTTCTTCTGTATTAGACAATACCGGCAGAGAGAGAAGAGGAATTGTTCGACATCATACGCAGCCCTCACAGGCTAGATGATCTGAATGAAGCAGATGACGGCTCCCAATATCTGAACAATACCGGAGAGGGTGATGAAAAGATATTCGATCTCGACGACCGAGCTGATGAAGTCATGAACTATGATTATGATTATGATGACACAGACAATGTTTGTGATGACACAGACAATGCTGATCTTCAAATAACAAAGACTACCGGCGAGGTATATTTATATAAGCAGGCATCATGGTGATCATCACATGTTTTTTTTTTGAAGATATATTAACGAATCGATCATTCTTCTTTCAGCCCTCTGGATCGAGCAAATCTTCTTCTACAGACAGCAGGACAAAGCGAGGGTCGGGCAGATTGTTGAAGGATGGTGTAAAGTACAACATCGAATCCATCAAACCTAGTGGCGAACCCCTCAAGCCTAAGAACATTGCGAACAAGTGGACTCGTCAGTGTGGAGTTCTTGTGAAGGACAAACTCCCGATCTCCATTCAAGAATGGAAAGAGCCAAAGCCTAAGCCTCCAGGTGTTACTTGGGTCGACGACAGAGCCAAAAAGGTCCTTTGGGAATCTCTGATGGAACATTTCACCCTACCAGATCATTTCACTGAAGCAGATGTGGAGAAAGTCAAGGGCGCTGCTCTTAAGAAGATGGCAATTGCATTCAACACCCACAAGAAAACTGTATGGGCCAACTACCTCGCTGCAGAAAGGAAGACTCCAGAATTCACGGGAACACTGGAGAAGCAAAGAGAACACTGGGACGATTTCGTGACCTTCAAGCATTCAGAATTATCTAAGGAACGGTCGATAAAAAATAAGGCAAATGCCGCAAAAAAGACGCAGTTCCATAGGCTGGGTCCAGGTGGCTACGCAGTGGGAATGCCTAAGTGGGATAAGTCTGAGCAAGAGATGGAGGATGCAGGGGTCACTCCGGTTACTAAGAGCTGGCCCCCCAGTTGAAGAACTTGGTTCTATGCGCATGGGTGGCGTTGGACCCGAAGACAGGCCTGGTTTCGAAGAAGGCAAGTCTAAAAGGAGCCAAACAAAAGATAATTGACGCAATAGAAGAAGCTCGAAGGGGGGTGTTCATGCCCAACAGAGAGAACGACGAGCTTACGCGCGCCCTGGGAAATCCTGAACACCCGGGAAGAACACGAGGCAAGGGCGTTATTCCCTGGTATGAGGGCTTTTCAGAATGGAACGAGGACTACAGGACCCGTGCAAGAAGGAAGATGGAGGAGGAGAAGAAAAGGAAGTTGGAGGAGGAGCAGAGGAAGCAGGACGCAGAACGCCTTCAAGGCCTAGAAGCAAGGCACGCGGACCTGGCACTCAAATTGTAGCAGCAGCAGCAGCAGATCGACTCACTTAGCCAGGAAAGGGGGTCTCAGCAGCGGTAGCAGCAAGCGGATGATCGTCCAGCATTGGATAGCACCATCCCATCCATGCCGAGAAGCAGCGTTGGTTCTGCACCGGGCGACACACTGCTGGATACATACCCTGTGGATGACATCATAGAGAACACTAACTGTGAGCTACACTCCAGAATGAAGAACATATCCATGAAGGTGGCGGACGGCTTGCTTTTCCAGTTACCCCCGAAGCAACCTTCCATTGCATCCCGATTCCAGAGGGCTATGCTCGTGTCATGGTTGATGAAGTGGTGGACCCATATTCGGGGCTACAGCTTGACATTCCTGGATGTGAAGACGAGCGCACACTGGGAGAAGCCATACATCGTATCATTCTATGGAGAAAGGATTTCATCATCTTTCGAAGTCCACCGACACCGCGTCGTTTGCCGACTCCTCCTTGAAGTCCGCCACCGAGTCAGCAGACTCCCGCTCCTCCAAGTCCACGAACGCGTGAGCCGACTCCTCCTTGAAGTCCGCCTCCTGGGAGAACAGGCGGCGCAATCGATCCCCCCGCTTGTTGTGGCAACAACACATGAGAGGAGGGTGCACGCCCAATATTATTGTGGGCAAACCGTTAAAGTTCCCCAGCTAGGCGATGTGGTAATAACGGAGGAGCATATAATGCAGGCTGAAATGCTCAAGATCTCTGTTGGACAACTCCTCGAAATTGAGCCCATGTCTCCGCTTATAGAGGAGGAAATAAAACGGAAATATGCCCGGGGCCAACCTTTGGTCGAGCCAGACAAGGTCAAGAACCTCCCAACGAGAATGTATGAATTGCATCAATGGTACATGAACATTACCAAGATTTCCAATCGAGAGTCCCTCATGGTGAATGTCAAGAAGGACCATTACTACCATGAGAAAGCTCTGCGCGTTGAGTATTCAGAACTATTTCAGTTATACAATCAAGACGCACTCAACAAATCTCTCTTCAGTTGCTATTGTCTGTAAGTGATTTGTTTCTGTAATTTTTGATCAATCATTACATGTAATTATCCTCACTAGATATTCTTTTCTGTGGTATTATATGCAGGATGACGATGTATGAAATGAAAAGATCTGGACGCTATGGCATTGGGTTCATTGACCCAAATACCATCAATGAGTACACATGGAATCTTGCAACTTCTCAAGTAAGTGTAGAGGAAAGCATGCTAGAGTTCTTGAAGCGCCTCAATAGCAATGAAGATATACTACTTCCTCACAACTTCCTGTGAGTTAATACAAATTCTGTTTTTGCTTACTAGCTAGCTAGATGTTAATAATTAAGTGTATACGGTTTATGATAGTTGATTAATTTTATGCACATGCCCGCTTAATTAAGACATGCAAACGTGTGCGCATGCAGTTTCCATTGAATCTTGTTAGTCATTAAATTTGACAAAGCAACAGTTGAAGTACTCGACTCGCTACTTAAAGAAGATAAAGACTACACCATCATGAAGGGGATAGTCAACAGGTAATTTCAATCATTATTAACTATATCTCGGCCTATTATTAGTTCGTCATTTCCTGATATGAACTATTTAATAACCCCTTTATTGATTTTCTTTGCCGGCGTGCAGGGCTTGGGCAAAGTTCATCAAGGTGACTCCAGGCAAATGGCCAAAAAAGTTGTTTTGGCATCGACCAAGGGTAAGTAATTAAGTAGTACTAGCTAGCTAGCCATCTCTTTAATTCTTGTTTCAATACCATTAATTAATTATCATGCTTGATTAATCATTATCTGGTTCAATTCCATTCTCGTAAAGGCCCTGAAGCAGGCGTCGGGGAATGATCTGTGTGCATTCTACGTTTGCGAGAACATTCGCATGATGGCGTCCGAAAGGAGCAGATCTCAAAGATAGGACTGGGTACGTTGTCAGAAATCTATTCACACCATTATAGATATCTTTTAACACAAGTTCAGAGAGGTGCGGGATAAGCTCCTACCAGCGGACCGCATACTAGCACTTCAAGAGGAAATTCCAGATTTTCGCTCGACCAGTTCATAGATCCCAAAGGAGAATACTATTACCCGCTACCGCCCCCATGAACCACTTGTCATCGTGCTCCGAAGGCACCAAGGCAACATGTAGGAGAAATTGTATATGTATATACATGTGTATGTGTGAATAGTTAATGATGTTGGCTGTGAGACATTCGATGATATTATTTATATATATATATATATATATATATATATATATATATATGCGTTCTACGTACAAGAAAATCTATTTATATATATGCATAACGTGTACAATTTGTAATATCGTGAAATACCAGCAAACAAAAAAGAATTAAATGGAAAATAAAGCCAAATTGAAAACACAAAATTAAAGCAAAATTAAAAAAACACCCAAACATTTAGTACCGGTTGGTGTTACCAACCGGTACTAATGTCCTACACGCACCCGGGCCTGGCTCGTGCCTCGTGGTGGCTCTTTAGCGCCGGTTCGTTACGAACCGGTACTAAGGGGGGGGGGGCTTTAGTCCCCACTCTTTAGTGCCGGTTTGCGAACCGGCACTAAAGTCCGTCACGAACCGGCACTAAAGGCCGGTTCTGCACTAGTGATCATCTTCTCCTCCTCAATTTTTTTATTTTTTCCTTCAAGAAATTGTTTTCTTCTTCAACTAAATTTAACCTCTGGATAATAGGGTCGGTTGGAATTTCCGGTTCGCATACCTCCTAGATAAATAAAATCTATGACACATTGGTCGGCATAATTGTCATAAACAATAAATGAACCAAATAGTTATAAAGATAATATATACCACATCGAACCATAGACAGGACGAGGGCCGACGGGGGCGGATACCAAAACCATCGCACTATATAATAAGAAGCAATAATAAAAGTAAGAAAATTATACAAGTATCTATCTAAACATACAAGTAAGAATTTTTTTCCTTTCAGAAAGAAGATAAGAACAAGAGGCTCATCACGGTGGTGCCGGCGACGAGATCGGTGCGGGCGATCACGGCGGTGAAGACAGGGACGGGACGTGACGGACCGCTAAACCTAGACAAATATTGAGGAAAATGGAGCTTGGAGGTTGAGCTTGGAGAGGAGAAAGCTGAAGTAGTGTGGCTCGGGCATTCCATCGAACACCTCGTGTGCATAGGAGGTGAGCTAGAGCACCACAAAGCCCTCCCCTCGTCGGCCAGAAAAAACATATTAGTGTGCTCTGCTCGCTGGCGAGGGGGTATATATAGGAACATCATTGGTCCCGGTTCATGGCTTGAACCGGTAATAAAGACCACCCTATGGTCCCGGTTCAAGCCACCAACCGGGACCAATGGTGGTGGGCCAGGAGCGAGGCACATTGGTCCCGTTTCGTCCCACCAACCGGGACCCAAGGGGCCATATGAACCTGGACCAATGCCCCCACGAGGCCCGGCAGGCCCCATGGCCTCACGAACCGGGACCAATGCCCCCATAGGTCCCGGTTCGTGACTGAACTGGGACTAATGGGCTTATCTGTCCCGAACGAAAGACATAATTTGTACTAGTGCTCCGCGAAGGGCCTTTCCTTTACTTATGCAATTTTTATTTTGAATTCGAGTCTCCATCTTCTCTTATAAAGCACCAACTAAGGGGCACAATAATCGTATGAGCATTGGGTGTAGCTAATATTCGAGTGTGTTTCATAAATGGATCAATGATTGAGCATGATGGGCTAGGGATAACTTGCTTCAGTGTTGATATTTTGAAAGACATGGTTGCTTGTTGGTATGCTTGAGTATTAAAGTCTTCATGTCAAAACTAGAATATTGCTTTCAATCATATAAAAGTCCATATGTCCATGCTATAAACAAAAGAAATGTGATGAATATGTTAGGCAACATTCCACATCAAAAATTCTGTTTTTATCATTTACATACTCGAGGACGAGCATGAATTAAGCTTCGGGATGCTGATACGTCTCCAACGTATCTATAATTTTTGATTGTTCCATGCTGTTATATTATCATTCTTGGATGTTTTACAATCATTTTATAGTCATTTTATATCATTTTTTGGTACTAACCGATTGACATAGTGCCCAATGTCAGTTGTTGTTTTCTGCATGTTTTTTACATCGCAGGAAATCAATATCAAACGGAGTCCAAACGCGACGAAACTCCTGGAGGATTTTATTTTGGGCCAGAAGACATCTAGTGGGCCAAGGAAGCACCTGGGGGTGGCGCGAGGGGAGCACCACCCACTAGGGCGCGCCAGGAGCCCAGGCGCGCCCTGGTGGGTTGTGCCCACCTCGGGTGCCCCCTGAACCGCCTCTTTGCTCTATAAATACCCCAATATTCCAGAAACCCTAGGGGAGTCGACGAAAATCAATTCCAGCCACCGCAGAGTCCAGAACCACCAGATCCAATCTAGACACCGTCATGGAGGGGTTCACCACTTCCATTGGTGCCTCTTCGATGATGTGTGAGTAGTTCTTTGTAGACCTACAGGTCCGTAGTTAGTAGCTAGATGGCTTCCTCTCTCTCTCTCTCTTGATTATCAATACAATTGTCTCTTGGAGATCCATATGATGTAAGTGAAGGAAATATGCCCTAGTGGCAATAATAAACTTATTATTTATTTCCTTATTTCATGACAAATGTTTATTATTCATGCTAGAATTGTATTAATCGGAAACTTAGTACATGTGTGAATACATAGACAAAACAAAGTGTCCCTAGTATGCCTCTACTAGACTAGCTCGTTAGTCAAAGATGGTTATGTTTCCTAATCATAAACATGTGTTATCATTTGATGAACGGGATCACATCATTAGGAGAATGATGTGATGGACATGACCCATCCGTTAGCTTAGCATTATGATCGTTACAGTTTCATTGCTACTGCTTTCTTCACGACTTATACATGTTCCTCAGACTATGAGATTATGCAACTCACGAATACCGGAGGAACACCTTGTGTGCTATCAAACATCACAACGTAAATGGGTGATTATAAAGATGCTCTACAGGTGTCTCCGAAGGTATTTGTTGGGTTGGCATAGATCGAGATTAGGATTTGTCACTCCGTATATCGGAGAGGTATCTCTGGGCCCTCTCGGTAATGCTCATCACTATAAGCCTTGCAAGCAATGTGACTAATGAGTTAGTTGCGGGATGAAGCATTACTGAACGAGTAAAGAGACTTGCCGGTAAGGAGATTGAACTAGGTATGATGATATCGACCATGGAATCTCGGGCAAGTAACATACCAATGACAAAGGGAACAACTTTTGTTGTTATGCGGTTTGACTGATAAAAGATCTTCGTAGAAAATGTAGGAGCCAATATGAGCATCCAGGTTCCGCTATTGGTTATTGATGAGAGATTTGTCTCGATCATGTCTACATAGTTGTCGAACACGTAGGGTCCGCACGCTTAACGTTCGATGACTATGCATTATGAGTTATGTGTTTTTGATGACCGAATTTTGTTCAGAGTCCCGGATGAGATCACGGACATGACGAGGAATCTCGAAATGGTCAAGACATAAAGATTGATATATTGGACTATGCTATTCGGACATCGGAAGTGTTCTGGGTGGTTTCGGGTAAAAACGGAGTGCCGGAGGGGTTACCGGAACCCCCGGGGAACTAATGGGCCACCATGGGCCTTAGTGGAGAGAGAGGAGGGCCGCCAGGGCAGACCTCCCCCCCTTAGCAGTCCGAATTGGACAAGGGAAGGGGGCAGCGCCCCCTTTCCTACTCCCTCTCCCTCTCCTTCCTTCCCCCTCTCTTCCTTGTGGAGGAATCCTACTAGGACTAGTAGTCCTAGTAGGACTCCCTCTCCTTGGCGCACCCCCTAGGGCCGGCCGGCCTCCCCCTCTCCTCCTTTATATACGGGGGCGGGGGCACCCTAGAACACACCAAGTTTGCCTTAGCCGTGTGCGGTGCCCCCCTCCATAGTTACACACCTCGATCATATCGCCGTAGTGCCAGTTGTTGTTTTCCACATGTTTTTTACATCGCGGGAAATCAATATCAAACGGAGTCCAAACGCAACGAAACTCCTGGATGATTTTTTGGGGCTAGAAGACATCCAGTGGGCCGAGGAAGCACCTGGGGGTTGGCTCGAGGGGAGCAGCACCCACCAGGGCGCGCTAGGAGGCCCAGGCGCGCCCTAGTGGGTTGTTCCAACCCCGGGTGCCCCCTGAACCGCCTCTTTGCTCTATAAATACCCCCAATATTTCAGAAACCCTAGGGGAGTCGATGAAAATCAATTCCAGCCGCCGCAGAGTCCAGAACCACCATATCCAATCTAGACACCATCATGGAGGGGTTCACCACTTCCATTGGTGCCTCTCCGATGATGCGTGAGTAGTTCTTTGTAGACCTACGGGTCCGTAGTTAGTAGCTAGATGGCATCCTCTCTCTCTCTCTCTCTCTCTCTCTCTCTCTCTCTCTCTCTCTCTCTCTCTCGATTATCAATACAATGGTCTCTTGGAGATCCATATGATGTAAGTCTTTTTGCGATGTGTTTGTTGGGATCCGATGAACTTTGAGTTTATGATCAGATCTATGTTTTTATCCATGAAAGTTATTTGAGTCTTCTTTGATCTCTTATATGCATGATTACTTATTATCCTAGATAAATATTCATTATAGAACCACATTTCCCATTTTGTATTTTAGAATAGCACAAATTGGATTTCCTTTTTTTGCTTTACATTTCTTGATAGTTCCATTTCATGGTTGTCATAACTTCTGAAGAAATGATGTACTTTAACTTGATTTGATATGTATTATTGTCGCCCGTAGCAACGCACGGGCATTTTACTAGTTGATGTAAAGAGCTTGATTGGATTGCTCCAAAAATTTGGCTTGCGAACATATTGGCATGCCAAATAATTGGCTAGCAATTGGTTCGCACCTAACATACCTTGCCAATCTCTCTTGACACATAGCCAAATATTTTCTTGAATTACGTATAGCCTAAATATTGATATAGAAGCCTCCTTGTCTTCTAACTAGTATTCCTCTAAATCAAAACCAAAGTTTCAACTCCACTTCCACCGGTTGGCCATGCCCTGGCTAACAACATGTCTAGAACTCCGCATCCAACATTTCTTCCAGATGTGGCATTTCTGTGTTGTCCCAGTGTAGAAACTTGCACTGATAATTCACCTCTAGTTGCTTGACTTTCGATGTCCATGGTTGGGAAAGAGTCAGCACCTAACTGTGGGAAAGATAGCATTCTTCATCAGTCAATAGCAGTAGCGCGGTTTGAAATAAGGCGCTACTGCTATAACTAGCTGGGGGGGCGAGGTCGTGGCAATTATAGCAGTAGCGCGGATTACTACAGATGCGCTACTCCTATTTTGATTTTAGCGGCGCGTTTTGCCGACACGCGCTACTGAAAGTACGCTACTGCTAAGTAGCAGTAGCGCCTTGTTTTGAAGCGCGCTGCTAGTAAGATTCTGTGTATAAGGTTTTCCCTAGTAGTGGATGTGTGCTGCGGCCTGCCTTATTTTATCTTGTGGGTATAATGAAGTACTGGGCCGATGTATGGGGTGGTCCTTCCACCCTCCAGCTACGCCATTGCGGCCGTGTATTATGATGTGTTGATTTATATATATAAAGCGGGACAAAAGCATATTTCAAGTAAGATATCTATAAGATATTAAAGGGAATAACCATCAACCTGTGGCATTAGTATAAATTATAGGTGTAAAAACGGGTAAGCATACAACTAGCTGACGCAAAATAGAATGCTATGAAACATGTTGCCTTTTATTGTATTGGTTTAGGGCCATGTCCGACCAAGCATACAACTAGAGACGAGGAAAATTAAATTTTAGATGGCAGTATGGCACTGCATTGTTTGAACATTAACTTTGAGCAGTCCATGGACTTCAAAAACTTTGACCAGCCCATGGTTGCAATGTATACTACTTCCTCCATTCCTAAATATAAGTCTTTGATAGTTCCATTTCATGGTGGTCATTACTTCGGAAGAAATGATGTACTTTAACTTGATTTGTTTATATGTATTATTGACGCCCGTAGCAACGCACGGACATTTTACTAGTTGATGTAAAGAGCTTGATTGGATTGCTCCAAAAATTTGGCTTACGAACATATTGGCATGCCAAATAATTGGCTAGCAATTGGTTCGCACCTAACATACCTTGCCAATCTCTCTTGACACATAGCCAAATATTTTCTTGAATTACGTATAGCCTAAATATTGATATAGAAGCCTCCTTGTCTTCTAACTAGTATTCCTCTAAATCAAAACCAAAGTTTCAACTCCACTTCCACCGGTTGGCCATGCCCTGGCTAACAACATGTCTAGAACTCCACATCCAACATTTCTTCCAGATGTGGCATTTCTTTGTTGTCCCAGTGTAGAAACTTGCACCGATAATTCACCTCTAGTTGCTTGACTTTCGATGTCCATGGTTGGGAAAGAGTCAGCACCTAACTGTGGGAAAGATAGCATTCTTCATCAGTCAATAGCAGTAGCGCGGTTTGAAATAAGGCGCTACTGCTATAACTAGCTGGGGGGGCGAGGTCGTGGCAATTATAGCAGTAGCGCGGATTACTATAGATGCGCTACTCCTATTTTGATTTCAGCGGCGCGTTTTGCCGACACGCGCTACTGAAAGTACGCTACTGCTAAGTAGCGGTAGCGCCTTGTTTTGACTATGGATCACATACGGATGTATATAGATGCATTTTAAAGTGTAGATTCATTCTTTTTGCTCTGTATGTAGTCCATGGAGGAATCTCTACAAAGACTTATTGTATTTTTGAATCGGAGGGAGGGCATACACAATGGATGGAACGTTATTTACCATCCATTTATTGTATCGGTTTAGGACCATGTCTTCTTTTTTTGTGCTTTAGGATTAGGACCATGTCTGACGACATTTTGCATGTCTTCTTTTTGCCCAGTGCAACACATACTACACCGATCGAAGAGGATCTCACTCATTGACACAGGCTTCATTAGAGTCTGGACACAATGCAAGACTGCATATGGTCTTTCAACTGCCTCCTCAAGATCTTTCCGGCCGGCGATCTCGGTATGGAGTCGACGAACAGCACCCTGCGCACCTTCTTGTACGGCGCGACCTGCTTCGCTACATGCTCCATGACATGTGCCTCAGTGACCTTGCTCCCGGGTTGCCTCACCACGAGCGCCATGGGTATCTCTCCTGCCTCCTCGTGAGGATATCTGCAAATTCACTCGAATCGTCAGTAGTGCAGGAGGTCGTCCATCGATTTGCATACAAGCAAGAGTTTGTTTATCTTTTCAATCGGGTGCTGTTTGTGCGGTAAACTGTCGTGATCGTTCCGAAATTATTGTTTCAGTGGACTTACGGCATAACTGCAGCGTCGACAATCTCTGGCAACGATTGCAGGACAAGCTCTAGCTCTGCAGGTGCAACCTGCAGTATCCAGTTTAGGACCATGCATCAATCATGCATGCGAACAAAATTATTGCTGCATGAGCATAACACGTTGTTCATGAGCCAAGAGCAGACCTGATAGGCCTTGTACTTGATGAGCTCCTTGAGCCTATCCACCACGAACAGAAACCCGTCCTGATCAATGTAGCAAAGGTCGCCCGTCTTCAGCCAGCCTCCCGAATCAAAAGTGGCCGCGTTCGCCTCGTCGTCACCTACGTAGCCTGCACCGACACAGAACCGTAAGTGATCCCAGTTTAGCGTCACAACAATATCATTGAACCGAGGGCGATGTGTGCTGTAGGACGGTGTTCGTGGGGCAGGTAACCTGTCATGATGGAAGGACCTCTCACCCACAGCTCCCCTTTCTGCCCGACCGACAAGGGCTCTCCGGTGAGGATGTCGACGATCTTCGCCACGACGTTGTGGGAGATGCGGCCGGAGGAGCCTATGCGGGAGCACTCGTCTCGGTCGATCATCAAGGATATGCCACCAGCCTCTGTTGATCCATAACCCTGAGCCAGATTCACCGGTATATTTTTTATCACATATACAACACACATTTGGTTTGTCTAATATAGGTAAAAGTTCGATTTCAAAGTGTGCGCGACAGTGTGAGCCTTATTCGTTCGAATTGAGGGAGTAACTGGTTTGATGTCAAAAGTTGGCTTGCCGATATGCAGGCAAGCAAACAAAAATAACTACCACTAGGTTGGAAGCCATCTTGCTTTGCCAACCTCCCTATACTAGTCAACTTTTTGGCAAGTTTTAGAGTTTCCCAATGATGTTTACCTAAATTTTGGTTACCAACCAAGCACTCTTTGTTGGTTTGATGTCAATAGCTGGTTTGCTGATACGTAGGCAAGCAGAAAAAAAAACTTGTCAATTTTTTGGCATATTTTAGAGTTTGGGAATGCTATCTACCTAAATTTTGGCTACCAACCAAGAATTCTCACAGTTGTTGATTGATTGTTCATGTACTCACCAAATCTTCACACTGAAGGGCCTTGGGCTAGTTATCTAAAGCAAAATTATGTAAAACTTAGTGATAGACATATCTCAACAGACATGTTTGATGAGCCTAACTTAGTTGGATGAGACATTGAATGTTTTTCTATATAACTTTACCTCCTCTTTATTAACTGGTAATCAAGTTTACATCCTTAATCAACAGAGGAAGTAGCTCATGTGGAGCATCTTCAAACAACTCATTACAAAAAGAAAGTCTAGCTAGTTTAGCTAATTCGCAAAAGCTACAATATTTGCTTCTCTTGGGCAAAACTCAAAAGTAATAGAGCTGAACACGCATGTCAGGTGATAACAGTTATCAATAATGGCCGCCACTTATATTATGGGATGGAAGGAATATTTGTGTGCGGACATTCAACAACGTCCTATAATATAAAAGCGTTTTTTATACTAGTTTGTGTCAAAAACACTGTTATATTATAGGACGGAGGAAGTAGTAGATAGTTCATGATTTCGTAGTTGGTTGGAGGCTTGTGACTTTTCATAATAGAGAATCTTAAAAGGAAGAGTGGACACACATGATTTGGTGAAGAGTTCTCCGTAGTCTGCCTGACACGTCATTTCAATCCCCCGTTTGGACCTTTACATCATGTTTTGAATCCAATTCCGCCCATATTAAAACCGAACATGCTACTCGTGCGACCTTTTCTTTTCTTTTTGCTCTGGACCTTTACATCTGTCTATGTTCAAGTGCATGCAGTAGACCTACCGCTTGCAATTTGTTCTTTATGCAAGGGCCGTACATTCTTCCGATGCGGTTGTATCAACTGAATGAAATGCTTTTTATAAAAAAATGATGTACTCTCTCTGTTCCGAAATATTTGTCTTTCTAGCCATCTTAAATGGATTACAACATACGTATGTATATAGACATGTTTTAAAGCGTAGATTCACTCATTTTGCTTCGTATGTAGTTACTTGTTGAAATTTCTAGAAAGACAATTATTTGGGAATGGAGGGAGTATGATACAATTTGTTGACCCTCGCATTTATTTAAGTTTTCTTTGTAGAGAAATAAATCAAAAAGGACAGACACATATGTACTGCTTTTTTCTTTTGAAAAGGACATATGTATTGCTAGTCATGAAAGGGATACGTTTCGAATTAAAGAAGATGGACGGCCGGACATGTAGATGTGATGTGGAAGCACTAACCATGAACAGGTCCACGTGGGGGAACCGCCGCGGGAACTGCTCCGCCACCGATCCCGGCAGAGGGGCGCCGCCGCAGATGACCCGCGCCAGGCTCGTCAGCCGGCAGCCGTCCTTTGTCATCCCCAGCACCACGGGAGGCGCCGCCATGATCTCCGTCACCTCCCACCGCCGCGCTGCCTCCAGCATTCCCCTCAGCCCTGCCCGTGCGGCCGCCTCCGTCATCACAACAGTGGTCGACCCCTGCGCCAGCCCGTTGAGCGTGAAGAAGAAACCCATGGTGTGGAACATGGGGGCGCCGATCAGAGTCCTCTCGTTGGCCTTCCTCGACTTCACGTGCAGGGCACGGAGCCCCGCCGCCCTCGCGATGAAGCTCCTGTGCGGCACCGCCGCCGCCTTCACCCGCCCCGTCGTGCCGGAGGAGTACAGGATCGTCGCTGTCGCTGACTGGCACACTCCAAACGGCGCCGACTGGTTCTCGCCATGGTCGTTGTGCAGGAGGGAGCGGAAGTGCGGGGTGTCGAGGAGAATGGTGGGGAGGCCGACGGGGAGCTTGGCGGCGGTGGAGGAGACCGCGAAGGCGAAGGACGCGCCGGAGAGGGAGACGAGGCGGGACACCTCGCCGGCGGTGAGGGCCGGGTTGGCCGGGGCCACGACCACGCCGACGGCGAGGAGCGCGAAGTAGAGCACGGGCACGTCGAGCCGCGCGGGGGCGAGGACGAAGGCCACGTCGCCGCGGCCGAGCGGTAGCACCCGCGATCGCAGCGCGCCCACGAGCGCGCGCACCTGGGACAGGAACGCCGGGTAGGAAACGGCCTCGCCAGTGGCGGCGTCGAGGAGCGCCGGGTGGGCGGGGAGAGGGGACGGCAGCAGCGACACCGCGAAGGCCGGGAATGTGAGTGGGACGTCGGCAGGCGGCAGCGGCAGCGGCCCGCGGAGGCTGAGGAACGACTTGGTTGCTGCGCAGTAGCCGGTGCGGGCGTCGATGGCGCCGTGGGCGCTGGACGACATTCTTGACCGGGGAACTCGCTCGTCGGTCGAGAGTGAGGCGAGGAGTTGGGAGGGACAAAGGTTGGTGGCGAGGCAGGCTGTCTCAATTGACAAGGCTGGGCAATCGACTAATAATTCATCGGCATGCTAGTGGACAAGTCACGCGCTAGTAGCACCTCCTTTCTAAATATAAGTTTTTTTTTTTAGATTTCAAGTATAAACTACATACGGATATACATATAAACATATTTTAAATGTAGATTCATTTATTTTGCTTCATATATAGTTTCAAATTGAAATCTCTAAAAAAGACTCATATTTAGAAACGGAGAAAGTACATGCCTTCTAGCCCTTTCGATTCTTCGTTAAAGCATCTCCATAGGTAATGAAAGAAGAAATTGATGAGAGCTCATTGGCTCAAAAAGACGAAAAAAAGAGTAAAGAACAAAAGGAGGGGAAGCAGATTAGCTACTCGTGACCACCTTCTGATGAAAGTAATTATTTAACTCATACATTGTTTGAATACCCTCCATGTTTACCGGAGTATGAAAATTATGATGCTGAAATTTATGATCATTTGAACTCATTAGATTACAATTTACAAACCCCTCTTTGACGACTTTGATTCTTATGGCCATGATGCCCCCCTTGAAAGACACTTCTCGAGATGAAGTTGCTATTGTTCCTTATAATAAAAACATAATTGTTAATGTTGCACCCACACTTGATAGTTTTGTCAACTAAAGCCTCGACCGTGAGCTTAGGGCTCCTGGTGACCCTAGGGCAAGTCCCCACCGCCTCCTAGTGCCCCTTCCTTAATATTGGTCGAAAACCCCGGAAAAAATTTACCGAGTATTTTGTATGTTCCTGCCACCTCCTATTATGTGATGATCTAGCCTGGAGGCTTGTCGAAGCCTTCTTCATCGACATTGTTGTCGTCATGACAATGTGTGAGAAGTCCTTTTTGGACGATGAGTGAACATGTAAATAATTTAAAAGGAGCAGAAGGCCAAGAAAAAAAGGAACAATACAGAAAAGAATAAAACAAGATAGAATTTATTAAAAATGATCAAGATAAATGAACTATAAGGCTATGCAAAAATATATAAAACTGAATGAAACACACACACACACACACACACACACACACACACACACACACACACACACACACACACACACACAAACTGAAAATGTACCAACACATGGAAAATATTGAACTAAACAAAAGAACCGAACAAAAGCAAAAAAACGCTCGAGCCTGAGAAAGTGCGCTGGACTAGAGAAGCCAAGTGGGGCTACATGTTGTGTCACTATTTTGTGGCCTACACGTAGAATTGAGATCTTCACTACAGGAAGGGGAAGCAAAACCTATATCTCGCTTACTGTGAATGCTCCTTCTGTCTCGCATGATGCTTTGTCCCCGTGTTGTAGCTACTGCACCGAACCATTTTCGTCTGTTCTTTTTTTTGTTCGCTGGGTTCGCTCGTGGTTATCTTCTGTTTTTTGTGTGTGAGGGCTTGTTCTTCGATATCACTGTTGGGGTATGATTTTCTTTGTTTTTATGTTTTGCATTGTATTTGCTTTGTCTTTTCATTACTTCACCAGTTTTCTTGTTTTCGTTCTCTTTCTTTTTGATTTTCTTTTGCTTCTTCCCTGATTTTACCTTTTTGCACTGTTTTTCTCAAGTTTTTTTTGTTTTCTTTCTCTCTTTGGTTTTCTTTTCTTTCTTTCTCTGGTTTTAGCTTTTCTTCTCTATTTTCTATAATTTTCTTTGCTTTTTATTTCTTATTTTGTTTCATCAGTTTTTTTCGTTTGTATTCAGTTTGTTTTGTTTTTCTTTGTTCCTTGGTTATTCTTCATTTCCTGATGGGTTTCCTGGTTTTCTCTGGGATTTTTTATTTTTTTATTTCTGAGGTGCTCCTTTTGTTTCTTCGGTTTTCACCGCATTTCTATGTTTTTTTATTCAACACATGTGCATATTTTTTATACGCATTTATACATTTTACATATACACCAAGAACATTTTTTCATTCCATGTTTAACAATTTTGAAATACATGATTAACATTAAAAAAATGTTGGACGACTACTTATTCCATACACATTATAAATTTCTGTTATATATCAGGAATATTTTTAATACATGTTTCGCATTTTTGAAATGTATGATTAACATTTTGTTATACACGACCAACATTTTTAAGATTTATGTTTTATTTTAAAAATTTTAATTCACATTTTACATTTTTGTATACACTGGGAACATTTTTTGTACACGTTTAGCATTTTGAAAAAGATAGATGTAATATTTTTTAAATATTTTGATGAGTGCTTTTACACACACACATTGTACACTTGCAGTATATATAAGGAACTTCCAACTCGAAAATTATATATCAGGGACATTTTTATACATGGTAAAAAATATAAATAACATTATATTAGTACACAATCAACATTTTTCCAAAATTTATGTTTTTATGTTCAAACTTTATAATACATGTTCAATATTTTCGGTATACATTAGGAACATTTTTTAGTACAAGATTAACATTTTTTAAATAGATGGTTAATATTTTCCAAACGTTTGATCAGAACATCTACAACCACAACTTGCAAATTCTAGTCCCCAATGGATAGTGAGCGGACAACACACTAAAAATTATTTCCACAAATGGATACCACAATTACGAATCCTCAAATCCATACAATTACATGCACCTGAAATCTAATCTAAAGCGAAGCCCGTCCGGCTCCGCCCTGTCCATGTTCGGCGGCTGGCTGTGCCAGCCCAAATGTTGGTTCGGTCACCAGCAAGGTAGAGTATGACATGGAACACACAGCGACTCACAGGACTCGAGGCGTCGCTTTCTCTCATGCCCTACTCTTCATCGTCGAAGCCCGTGCTCTGCACGTCGCCGGTGGCTGTGAGGTCGATGGCAGATCCGTCATGGTCGGAGCCATCCACGTCCACCATAACATGATTGTGGCGGCAGGGGTTGTCGAACACCATACGCGACATTGGAGTGTGACTCCACCTCACCGATGTGTGCAGCGGCCTACCGCACACGCTGCCTTACACGGCGGACATGTCACACAGTATTTGTGTCCAGCACGGCACTCGGATGCCAGACGGACCACACCGCCTTCGGGAAGGCAGCCAAACTAAGCCGGATCATTCTTAATTTTTTTCTTCTGTATTACAAAATATTAGTATCAGAAATATTCTAAATATATAGATTACAGAAGTATTTTACATAATGTTTTGAAATAGGTTAATATTGCATTTGAAAAATGTTAAATGTATAAGAAAAGTTTTTTTTCTCTATACGAAAAAGTACTTTTGAATAAATCAAAGTAGAGAAATGATAATTATGTGTAAAACATATGTTAATCATGTGTAAGAAAAATGTATTGTAAAAATTTGTTTAATTCGGAGAACATGTGTGTTACATTGAAAAATGTTCCCAAGTTTCAAAAATGTGGTCTGAACATTTAACAAGAATGTTTGTATAATTTAATTTGTTTTACTTAGTTTAGAAAAGTTAATTGTATTTACAAAATGTTTAACATGTATTTGATAAAAAAATCCGTGTATGTTTTTCCTAAATGTATATAATTTATTTTAAAATTGTGTAAATTTGTAAAAATGTTGATTAGTATAAGAGAAATGCACATCATATATGAATAATAGTAGAAATAATAACATAAATTAATAAAATTTAATATAGTCGTTGGAAAAAGCGAGACTTGTGTTAAAAATGTTATAAACTTATACAACAAAATTTACAATACATATATAAAATGTAGACATGTGTCACAAAAAAGAAAACGAACAAAAACCGACAAGGAAACAGAAGAAATGGTAAACCCCGAATAGAACAAAGAAAAACAAGAACGAAAGAAAATAAGAAACAAAGTATAAGAAAGAAAGAAAAACCAAAACAACCAATAAGAGAAGAGAGAAAATGAAATAGTTAAAAACAAGTAAAATGAAATAAAAAAATAAAACCAAACTACGCAGGTAGAAATGGGCCAGCCTGCTATTGTCACCTGTAGGCGATTCTTGTTTGGAATCAGTTCAAGCGACATATAACTCTGGCGTACATAGGCCTACTCCAGAGCAACCCCTATTTGACACTTCTTCACACCACCCTATGTAGCTACCCACTGTAATGAGCCGTATGTTATTATTATTTGCCTCTGGATTTTTTGGTTTTTATATTATGGTTTAAAAAAACATTTATTTATTTTCAAAAACTATAAATTTAAAAAGCCGTGTGTTAATTTTTATGAAAACAATTTTTAATTTGTTTGAAAAATTATTAAACTTGGATATTGTTTTTGAGAAGTTCAAGAATATTTTCTGAAAACGCGAATACCTTTTGAAATTAAGAATATTTTTAAGCACGGAAACCTTATAAAATTTCACACAATTTTTTTTAGAGAAAAGACGCAGCCGAGCCCTAGAAGGGCGCTAGCCTAGTCCGACTTTGAATTAACAAACCCATCAATCGGCCAGGATACAACTGCAGAGTACAACATAGGGCAAGAACAATAAAAAGCAACAAGATACAAAGGCGCTGGAAAAGCAGCAAACTAAGCCTCAATCAATTCACGCAAGAAGGATATACAAAGGTGCACAGAACTGGAGAAAATGAGGTCCTCCACCGCAGCTGCACATGGTCGGAAGAAATGTCGGCTCTGGAGATTATTAAGATGCACCAACAAGGCATGCCATCATCACGCCCAAGGGACCTCAGCACGACACCTCCATCCAACCCCGTCTTCGAAGGAGGCCACAACCTCCTTGCCTGGATCGCAAGGCGCCGAACCATCGAAAAACGGGAAGTTCCCCAAGAACATCGGGAAAAGCCGCCAGATAATTCCGAGGAGCAGATAAGAGCACCCAAATATGCCAACGAGGCTCAACTAAAGCAGAGCAAACTGCACAACCAATGACCAGAGCACGACAGACGAAAAGCTGCAGCTTGGACGAAGCAGGAGACGCCATCGGCTGCTGTCACCGCACCCCTACAGTGCCCACCATCACAACGCCCCCAAGGCGGCACCTTCAGGAAGGTCACGACGCCAAGAACGCCATCGTCGCCGCCCACCGGAGTTTGGGTTTTCACCCGAGGAGCAGGGGGTGGGGAGTAGATGGGCGGATCTTGACCGACGTCTCCAAGAAGGAATTCGGCGCCTGCAGGCGTTGACGTCGTCTCGGCCAGCCGGAGCCGACCAGGAGTTTCCTCCAATCTGGATCCCAACCACCAGATTCGCCCGCTGCCCGAGGCCTAGCCAGCCACGCCGGCACAGCCAGGATCTGACGAGGCCGAAGCATACCGAGCAGGTGGCGAAGGGCCACGGCCGGATCTGCTGCCGCCAACCGCCAGGGCAGCGACGACCGGATCTGGCGCCGTCAGCCGCCAGGGCGACCACAGGAGGTCCCCGTCCACCGGAGCACCGTTGGCCACCCAACCAGAGCCCCGACACCATGCCAACCCTCGCTGCACGCCGCATGAGCAGAGAGGCCCCGCCGGGGGACCGCCATCCCAGACCTAAAGCCCTCCGTGCGCGCCGAGCAACATAAACCCCGCCGCCGCGATGACGTGATCGCGCCCGGCCTTGTCCGGCCGAGCCTCGTCTTGGCGGGGAAGGAGGGAGGGGAGGGGACTGCGCTGGCGGGAAGAAGGTCGCCCCCTAGCCGCCCACGTGGGGCGGCACGGGCGAGGGGAGGAGGGAGGAGCAGCCTGAATTCCACACAGTTTTCTTAATTCCTAAACATTTTAGACATTTAAAATTGAAGAAAAAGGTAAAGACCTTCTACAATGTAGGGATCGCCCAGTCATAGATCCGGTCGACTATGTGCCTATGTGCAACACGTTGACACTTTACTGCAGCTAGCCGCAAGTAGGGAAGTGCCATTATGAGACGTTCTATACTATTAATAAAGAGGCAAAATCAACCAGGTGTAAAGGGTGGATGGGTATCGCCCTAAGATTTTGGCCTAATATATATACCTCAACATAAAGTAAAACTTGTATACATCACAGGAACCTCAAATTTTATACCTCGTTTACTGCAAGATAGGTGCTATAACTAGCGGTTTGGGAAACCTCCCATACTGTTTTAGGAAGGATACAGTCTGGATTCCCCCCTTCTTTTATGGGTTTTCTTTGCGGATTTATATTTTCATATTGATTTTATTATTATTTTTTCTTCTCCTTCTTTTCATTTTTTACTTTTTTTAGTACACATTGAACATTTTTTCAAAACATGTTTAACATCTATAGGAATACATGTCTAATATTTAACAAAGTGCAGATTGAATCTTTTAAAATATGCTGTGAATATTTTTAAACACGTGTTGAACATTTTTGAAAATTCCATGATCATGTTTTAATATGGGAAAACATTTTAAGCATTGCAAATATATTTTCAAATGTCACCAACATATTTTTGAATGGTATGACACTTAGTTTTTAAAATTACACAAATAAATTTTTACATTGCATGAACATTTGAAAATATGTTGGTGACAAGCATGTGAACAATTTTCTAAATGCTATCATTGCTTTCAATTGTATGAACATTTTTGTACAAATTATTGAACTAATTTTACATTTCATGAACATTATTTAAACCTTGTGTATTTTACACTAGGGAATAGATAAAATGTAAAGGAAAAAAGAAAGTGCAAAAAAGAGAAAAAATGAGCACTTGTTCGTGCATGTTGGTAGCCTTCTTTATTTTTCTTATCGAAGTTAGTCGCTATATTTTTCTAGGCGAAGCATCACTACCTTTTTTTAGCATGTCGCTACCTCATAGGGGAGCCGCATGCACTCAGGTCGTGTTGTTTGCCTGGCCCAGCACACTCGCGAGGCAGGCGATGCATCCTTAGAAATCGCTAGGATCGAGAATTAGACACTCCCCACATGAACTTGGTTTGCTTCAAATAACAATCGGAGAAAATAACCCCAGCTACAATCAAATAATCTCTCCGTTTCTTTTTAGTCCACATATAAGTTGTGTCTAAAGTCAAACGTAGTAAAGTTTGACCAAGATCATAGGAAAAAAATATGGATATTCACAATATAAATTTGATATCATCAAATGTATCATTTAATTAACTTTGCATCTCTAGCATGCTTCTTAAAATCGCAAACTGTAAAACTGGGATACGTGTTGAGAAAAATGCATTTTAAGGGTTCATTTTAGCTACGGCTGAACAGATACTGTAAAACAAACTATAAAACTGGGACAAAGAGCTTCTTCCTCCGGTCCGCCGCCGCCGCTTCCCCCCCAGCCGCCGTGCCGGCCCATGCCGCCGCGCCAACCACGCCGCCCGTCGCCGTCGCCCGTCGGTCGCACCCCGTCCTTGCCGGCAGCGCCCCATCACCATGCGGGCCACGCCCCGTCGCCTCCGTCGTCCATGTCCTGCCCTATTGCCAGCCGCGCCGGCCGAGACATGCCCCATTGCCTGTCGTGTCGGGAGGATTCCGACGGTCAGGCTGAGGTCATGGGAGGGCACGGTGACGTCGAGCTCCTCCAATTCGAACCGGCGGCGATCGATTGCACCGCCTAGCGGCCTTTTCCGGTGTTCGGTGATGAATTCCGACGAGTTTAGGGCGGATTCCGGCAAACTCCGCGGCGGGGAAAATATCGAGTGATACGGCTCACCACATGATACGCTGCTCCAGGATTGTGTGTTGCGTTGGATCTGCATGCAACGGACAGGATCAACTCGCTCATCATTTACACATACCCCCTTGATACATTTGCATCTGCACCCTCGAAAATAGCCTGTCTTTGCAAACTCATAACAGATTTCCACATCTCTCCTCAAGATCCCAATAGTTCTGAGTTTTACCTACAAGTATTGAATATTGTAGCCTGGTTGCTCTTATTTGAACCAAACCAAGAGGCGTGGATTGATCAAACTTAAATCACATAATTAGGCCATGTTCGGTTACTTTACTGGGGATCAACCAAGAAATGTAAAGATGAAATCTTGCCCGGCTGAAACAAATAAGCAACAGTGTTTACAAGTTCATACAGTAATCCAGTATGACAAGCGACAACAAAAAACATCTAAAATAAGCAATCATCGGTACAACAAGTGACAACAAAAATCCAGTATGGCTAAAGTAAGCACTATGTTTACAAGTTTATACAGATTCAACAATGTTTCTCTTATTTATGGCATGACAGTAATCCAAAGACGATATCGAACAAGTTCCTCTATGGTGGCGTTGAGGGCATCCGGTTTGGCCTTGTGCGCGGCAGCTTGACCACCTGCACAACCAGCCTCTGGTTACAGTAATCCGGAGATTGGGGTCATAGCGGCTGCCGCCGAGCTTGCGCCGCTGCAAGAAAACACTTGCACTTATTGTTTTTTCAAGCAAGATCGAAAGCCATGAAAGCAAGCTGCTAATAAATAGTTACTACATTATTTAGGTAAGATAGAAGCTCATAAAGAAGAGCGTATAATTAAGTAGCAGCATGAACCAAAATGAGCAGAGTATCCACACATATGTTTTGATTAGTGCAGAGTAAGGAATATGTAAATTCTCTTCCATGCACAAGAGTTCGAGTTGTAGCAAAAATTTGCTTCGTAAAGTTTTCTCTAGAAATAACTAAAAGATACATGTAACAGGCTCAGACAATTTCTAGAAATAACTGTTCCAAATCAAGTAGTTATACTAAGTTTTAAAATGGATAGGTAGCTGACAAAACACATTTTTCTACTAGCATGCTTTTGGACTTTCAGTGTGTGACACCATTTCGCTTGCATCAAGGAAAAAATGAGTATTGGATCAAGGAAAAGGGAGTACTGGACTATGCATAGGAAGACAATAGAATTGCTTCAGGACTGATTTTTTATTAACTGATCATAAGATAGATGATTCTTATTATTATCGCTTCTGATGCTTGCCCTTCACAGAATAGGAGCTCATCAACTGCAGCTCCAGCTAAAGTAAATCTGCTTATTACAACGTAAATAACTTATTTTTAGCCTTCAAACTTTTCTAATTTGTGTTGCTAAGAAGTGAGAATAACTTCAGTTGTCTTTGAGTTTGAATTAGTTAGCCACATCAAGTGTAAGTGTTGTGACACTCCAGTCCTTTCTAAAACTTATCCATGACTCACACAAGGAATTTGCCAAAGAAAGAAGCACATTCTTGTGTGTCTATATGTGGTCAAACTTATTTCCTACTGAAAATTCATCACAACATAAAGACTTCTGTACATATTTTCATGGATGGCTTCCACTGATTAAGTGCTACATTTATTTTGCGAATGTCACAGGGGTTACATTGTGGAGAAAAAACTCAGAAAACAATCTTATGTAGTCTGAAAAAGTAGATGCTGGACAAACACTATGGGATAAGAGGATAAAGTAACCAGATAGAGCTCGACACCTTTGATACGTGTTGCACTTTCCGAGGAACGGATTGCCAACAAGCATGGAGTACAACTCTGGAGGATGCAGATGCCAAACACATTTGGAGAACCGACACAGATAACTTGCCTTGCACCAATAGATTCAGCTCAGACACTGGTGATAATTGGATATGTCCCATGGTAGTCGGCAGCACAACGTGGACTTGCGCCATGGTACGCCACTCCAGCGGCTCGGAGAGGAATCACCCAATCGATAACGACTCCCCCAGCGCAGACATCCAGTGCTAATTAAAACTAAAGCAAAGTCAAAAAGTCGAACAAGAGAAAAATGGCCAACGATGCAACAAAGAAGACGGGGCTGCCTCTTCCCGATCCTTGCTGTGTACATTCTCCAGCTACGTCGGTGGTGGAGAGAGGTTTATCTCGGCCCGCTTAGGTTTAGAGTTTGTATCGGATCTGAGCAACGGACTCAGCGACCGCGCGCGAGATGAATAGGCTGTATATTATTGGGGCTAGGCTAGAAAGAATGCATGGGACTGCCGTCATGGTGGTTGGTGGCGGTGGAACAACCCTCACGTGCCCGGCGGCGGGGGAGCGAGTCTGCTTCATCCTGTCCCTCGGTACAGATCCAACGCTCCATCTTCGTATCACCAGATACGCACTCCTCCGCGGCGACGTGTTTGCTCCGACAAGGTTTGACCGGTATACGGGGCCCCCTAGGTTCGGCATTCCAACCTCCAAATATATGGGTTTCGTGTGTGCATTTTTGCTGCCCTTAAAAATTTTACTGGTTGGATCATTTTTACGGTTTCTGTTCTGGACACTTTTTTGACCAAAACTGTAAAACACAAAAATTATAAGGGCTTGATCACTTATACGGGGTCTACTAGAGATGCTTTATGGCCGCTGTTTCTTTATCAGTGGGTCGCCACTTGTGGCTAGGGTTTCGTCCAGATATCATTTGTATTCCGGAGACTATTTGAGTTTCAATAAAACCTAGCTCACCTCAAGAAAAAAAAGGAATACAAGCAAACACCCTCAAGGGTCAAAATAGACAAGAATTAGAGAGTTTGGTGTGCTGTTTTTAAGGATTGGAAGTTTAGTTTTTGTCTTTAAGTTTGTTTTGAACTTTTTCCGTGAACGCACGAAGAAGGGAGCATGAGGGATATTGGTAACAACTGCGACTTGGTCTTAAACAGTTTTTCCAGGCACACTGTACATGACTCGCGCGCATGCATCTTGATCTTCCTGTCCTGTCCTGTGTACGCCACATAGGACAAGAATTTAACTATGAGCAGCACACTGGTCACCGTCGAGTCGGCGGAGATCGCCATTATATCCGGTGTGCAGAGATTGCACATACATGCTCCGGAAGACACTGTATAAATAGAGATGTTCCAAACTGACAAATCACAATCCACACCCCCACCTGATCGACCGTTCGTGCAAGGAAGATGGCACTAGTAGCCCTCCTCGTCCTGGCAGTCTCGCTTGCCTGGCCGGCGTCGAGCCAGAGTCTGCCGGTGCTTGTTCCGGTGACCAAGGACTGAAGGACCCCGCCACCTCCCTCTACACGCTCCCGTTCCACTACGGCGCCAACCTCGTCGTCGACATCGCCGGCCCGCTCGTCTGGTCCACGTGCCAGCCCGGCCACCTGCCGGCCAAGTTCCCGTGCACGTTCCCCATCTGCCGCCTCGCCAACGCCTACCCCGTCCCGGGCTGCCACGAGCCAGGCTGCGAGCAGGACAGGCGCAAGGACGGCACCTGCACGGCGTACACGTACAACCCGGTCACCGGCGTGTGCGCCTCCGGGAGCCTCGACCGTACCAGGTTCGTGGCCAACACCCAGTGGCGAAGCCACGTTGTGGCTGTGCAGTCGCTTGACTACACAGGGATTTGGAAAGTAAAAGACCCCATGCATGTGTACTCAGCTGCAGAATAAACATATTCTGAATATTGACAACAAGGCCCACTTGTCATCTGTTATGGGTAGCGTTTGGCTGGGCAAGTAAACTAGCAAAGGAAGACTTAGATTGGTTGATCCACTAATCCCGTGATTTTATCCTTCCACAGTTGAACATCTTCCCGTGTAAATCTCTCCAAAATAGAGATGCGATATTTGAGGGCATGAGGCGCGTCAACCTCCGGCTAGCCGGCATGGTTTTGTGACTAGGAACCTCTTCTAATTTTAGTCTCTCACGATGAATACTACTATACTAAGAACTAGAAGATATTGCTGCTTATTAGGATTCAAGATGTCATTTTGTCAGTAAAATTTATATTATGCATACATATCAAAATATGCATGATCCAAAAGGTCCACTACAGAAATATATCTATATTAAATTATGACTTTATTGTTACTGTTTAATTTGTGTAAAAGAAATTTGCTACCAAAATCTTGACATCACAAGGTCTGGATCCTGGCACCGCCACTGCCAACACCACCGACGGGAGTAACCCGGTGAGCCAGGTGAACGTGAGGGCAGTGCCGGCGTGCGCGCCAGAGACGCTGCTGGCGTCCATGCCCCGGGGCTCCACGGGCGTGGCCGGGCTCGCGGGCTCCGGCCTGGCGCTTCCGGCGCAGGTGGCGTCCGCGCAGAAGGTCGCGAATAAGTTCCTCCTCTGCCTCCCCCGAGGCGACTACGGCAATGGCGTGGCCATCTTCGGCGGCGGGCCGCTCCACATCCACGGGCAGTCAGAGATCGACTGGACGCAGTCGCTGGAGTACACGCCGCTGGTCCAAAGGAATGGCAATCCGGCGTACAGCATCTTGGTCAAGTCCATCGCCATGGACAACACGCGTGTGTCAGTCCCGGACAGCGCGCTCTCCACCGGCGGCGTGGTGCTCAGCACGATGGTGCCCTACACCACGCTACGACGCGACGTGTACCGCCCGATCGTGGACGCGTTCGCCAAGGCCGTAGTGGCGCAGAGTCAGCATGGCTGGCCCGTGGCGCGAGCGGTGAAGCCCGTGGCCCCGTTCGAGCTGTGCTACGATTCGGGGACGCTGGTCAGCGGGCGGGGCGGCTATTTCGTGCCGGGCGTCACGTTGACGCTGGACGGCGGGAAGAACTGGACGATGTTCGGGGGTGGCTCGATGCTGAACGTGGAGCCGGGGACCGTGTGCCTTGCGTTCGTGGAGATGAAGGGAGTGAAGGCCGGAGACGGCAGGGCGCCGGCGGTGCTCATCGGAGGGTTCCAGATGGAGAACTTCCTGCTGGAGTTCGATATGGAGAAGAAGCAGCTCGGGTTCTTCAGGCTGCCGTTCTACGCGCCCTGCGGCCAATTCAATTTCACTCGGAGCGCCTAGACCGCCCTTTAATTTGCTGCAAGCATGTAATAATAGTACTATAATTCTGTTCATCACTTTCTCTACGGTGTATTATTCACGGTTTAGAGCATCACCAATGTATGATGTAAAATATATTATGCTTCGAATAAAATTTACATCACCAAAAAATAAGTTTTAAAATCTCTAACTCCAACAGATGATGTAAAATTTATATCATCGAAAAACCTCCAACTCCAACAGATAATGTGAAATTCTGTTCATCACTTTATCTATGGTGCTTTCTGTATCATAACGTTTTTTAGTACTGGATACATCTGTTTGAGCGACAATAATAAAATTGGAGGGAGTAATCCTTTTCTTTTTTGATGCAAGGCAGGCACTCTGCCGATTTTATGAGATAGTGAAAAAAGAATAGTGTTCATTACAGAATAATTACGAGGCAAATTGGACTAATAAAAATATTACTATCAAAAAACATCCTGCATTATAAAATGGAGGGCGTACATGGCAGCCACCGTGCCCAACCTCGTCTAGTCAATATTCCTTGATCAGATAAGCAACATCAGATGGTTAGAGGGACCGTGGTATCCTCAGTCCATCAGAGTTCAAATCCTTGTGCTCACATTTATTTCTGAATTTATTTTAGGATTTTTGGTGATGTGCATTCAGTGGGAGGAGACGTTCCCGTCAACGACGAGGTACCTATTGTGACTTCGTGAATTTCAAGATGATATGCCGGCTCGGTCTTTCAGAGGTGCTCATAGGGGTAAGGTGTGCGTGTGTACGTTCATAGGGTGAGTGTATGCGCGTGTATATGCACGCTTGGGTCAGTATTGTGTTTAAAAAAAAAGATAAGCAACATCAAGCCTCCGCGAAAAAAATAAGATAAGATGAGCAACATCAAGCACGTAGTGTGCTTACAAATAAGACGATTCCAGTGCGATGTTTCCAAATATCTCAAAGGACGTAGATGAGTACCTTGCTAAACAGCTTTGACTTTGTGGGCACTTTACAGTAATCCTTTCTCTAATGTTTTATGCGTTGGTTAAGTGATGTGCAATTTTCTTCACCCATCTCAGTTGTTATTTCAAGTTCAAATTGTTTTACTAAAAAACATGCATGCTGGCAAAACTGAAGCTTTGTAGCAAAGATCTTCACTCGTAAAACGCTAGGCGGCAGTGGGTTTTATCCGCCGAGTGCACAGCCGTACGATCTGCTCAAATCTTATTGTTTTTGCTCCCTCGCTCTCCGCATCCTTTTAGATCGCTCTATCCAGACTGTGGAAGTCATCCAACGCGGTTGTGTAGCGGCCCGCGAGACAGTCCGGACGCATTTTCTCCTACAAACCGAGATAAAAATGGGGTGGTTTGCGAGAGTTTGGACACAAGACACGTAGCATTCCGACACCCCGGCGCACCCAAAACCCTTCCCGGACCCCACGCCTTCAACCCTTCATCCTCTCGATTTTCTCTTCTTCCTTTTTCACTCTTGTCTTCGCCGCCGCTCCACCACCAGGCCGCCACGCCACACCCATGCCGGAACTCTACGTCTCCGTCACCTCCAGTGCTCGCAGGTCTCCACCCCGATTACCTTCCATCGCCGTTCAACCCCTGTCCTCCGGCCGCCCCGCCAGGTACCATCCGCTACTACTATCACTAGTAGAAAAAGGGTCTAATGTTCAGCACATTGGTACCGGTTCAAAAGACTAGGCGGGCGTCGATCATTAGTACCGGTTCGTGGAGAACCTTTAGTACCGGTTCATGCCACGAACCGGTATTAAAGATGCTGTGACAGGCTATTGTCAGGATGGGGCCCCACCAGAACATTTAGTACCAGTACGTGCCACAAACCGGTGCTAAAGTTATTTAGTTGCAGCGGTTTTTTAGTCCCACCTCGCTCGGCTAACAAGGTTTTTACCACCTTAAATATGTTAGTTCTCAAACTATCACAACCACTTGGTCTTCAGTGAACTCTATGTGTAGGATCTGTGACTGCAATAGGAGTCTTCGCCGGTTCTTAAACCGGGGTAGATTCCTATTGACAATTTAGATTCTACACAAAAAGATCATTGATGATCAATGTGTTTTTGATGTATATTTTACATGTTCACACGGACGGAAACTCATCAGTTACACCGGCATCAAACTTTCAACCCTTTCTGACATCATTTGTTATTTTTCATGCATTGACAGATTTGTTTTGACCTAAATGACCCTGAAATTGAAAAGCACTACAAATGAACTCTGATAAGATTGAGAGTTGGCATGGTATCATCATTTCCCCCACATAGCATGTGCGAAAAAGTAGAGAGGGTTACGGCAAAAACTGGATGCACTTCGTGTACAAACTGGACAATCTCTTTTGAAGTATTAGGGTTTCGGACGAAAACTCATCTGTTACACCGGCACTTCATTTTTTAAAACTTATTACAACTCCAGACTTTTTTTGCGTTCAATATGCACCATTCAAAGCACTGTCATAAACATTCAACCCTTTCTGACATCATTTGCTATTTTTCATGCATTTACAGTTTTTTTTGAGCTAAATGACCCTGAAATTTTTGAGCTAAATGACCCTTGAACAGCACCTTCCAGGCATCTTCGTGCGTAGTGTCGAAGAGCCGGCTCAAGGTTTGGTGCTGTGCCGGATCGAACTCCCACAAATTAAAGGCCCGTTGTTGGCATGGGAGAATCCGGCGGATGAGCATCACCTGGATTACGTCGACAAGCCTAAGATTCTTGTCCACCAGGTTCGGGACGCATGTTTGGAGTCCGGATAGCTCGTTCGAATTCCCCCACGTCAGGCCTGTCTCTTTCCATGACGAGAGCCGTATGGGGAAGCCAGATCTGAATCCGGGGGCCGCCACCCATTCGGGGTCGCGTGGCTCGGTGATATAGAACCACCCCGATTGCCACCCCTTTATTGTCTCCACAAAGGAGCCCTCGAGCCATAGGACCTTGGCCATCTTACCAACCATGGCGCCTCCGCACTCCGCTTGATGGCCTCCCACTACATTCGGCCTGACATTAAAAATCTTCAGCCATAGGCCGAAGTGCGGCTGGATGCAGAGGAAGGCCTCGCACACGACGATAAACGCTGAGATGTTGAGGATGAAATTCAGGGCCAGGTCGTGGAAGTCCAGGCCGTAGTAGAACATGAGCCCCCGGAAAAATGGGTGAAGTGGAAAACCTAGTCCGCGGAGGAAGTGGGGGAGAAACACCACCCTCTCATGGGGCCCGGGGGTTGGAATGAGCTGCCCCTCGTCGGGCAGCCTGTGCGTGATGTTGCCGGACAAATATCCGGCCTCCCGCAGTCTTGTGATGTGCCCCTCCGTGACGGAGGAGGCCATCCACCTGCCTCCCGCTCCTGACATGGTTGGAGAAAGGTTGAGGTGGGATGTGCGGACTTGGGCGCTGGAGCTCAAGTGCGCGAGAATGGATGAGCAAAGGAGGAAGAAGGCGTAGGTGAAAAGGTGGATCCTCATCCCCTTATATGGACGGACGAAGCTATGCGTCCCCCACCAGCCTGGTAAAACTCGCTTATCTCCCAAGCGTCGTAATCAATGGCGCGGATGGGTTACCCACGTCCGTATTGATGAGAATCCCGGAATAAGGGGGCACGATCTATGCTTTGATAAGACGTGCCAGGGAAACCGCCTCGCTAAACGCGCTGAAGTGGAACGGTAAAAAACGATTCATATAAAGGCCTGGCCGTGGTGTGAAGTCACGCCGCGGAATACGTCAGCAGATCTGTGCAAAAGTTATTCTCTCTACGGTGGTATGTGGAACTTGTTTTGCAGAGCCGGACACTGTCCTTGTGTTCAAAACCTTCTATGAAGTATTCAAAGGAGGAACCCGCCTTGCAATGCCGAAGACAATATGCGCGCCGGACTTGTCGTCATTGAAGCCTGGTTCAGGGGCTACTGAGGGAGTCCTGGACTAGGGGGTGTCCGGATAGCCGAACTATCATCACGGCCGGACTCCAAGACTACGAAGATACAAGATTGAAGACTTCGTCCCGTGTCCGGATGGGACTTTCCTTGGCGTGGAAGGCAAGCTTGGCGATACGGATATGTAGATCTCCTACCATTGTAACCGACTCTGTGTAACCCTAACCTATCCGGTGTCTATATAAACCGGAGGGTTTTAGTCCGTAGGACGAACAACAATCATACCATAGGCTAGCTTCTAGGGTTTAGCCTCCTTGATCTCGTGGTAGATCTACTCTTGTACTACCCATATCATCAATATTAATCAAGCAGGAGTAGGGTATTACCTCCATCGAGAGGGACCGAACCTGGGTAAAAACATCGTGTCCCTTGTCTCCTGTTACCATCCGCCTAGACGCATAGTTCGGGACCCCCTACCCGAGATCCGCCGGTTTTGACACCGACACCTGGTCTTCGGGAGGTCGAGTGATTCTCTTGTTGGTCGAGTGACAGTAGGTAGGGACACTCCCGAGTGACATGATGTCGAGTGGATTGCACTCGACATCTTCGACCGGGGGTCTCATGGTGTCTCTTGATCTTCTTGCCTTCTTGGGTAGTGTCCTTGGGTGGGATGTATAGGTCAGGCCTATGACCCTACCCCAGGTCTGTATCTTCATCAGTAGCCCACGAATGGATTAAGGTTCGAGTGGAAGTTAGGTTGGAGTTGAACTTGTTCTGACTCTTGTGCTTCGCGAGCGTTTTCTGCAAGATGGAAAACTCGCGTTGGTACTTCAGCGTCGACTCAGTCGCCTTGATCCATTCAGGGAGTCGTCGACTGAACTTGTGGCGTCATTTGTCGAGTGTTGTATTGGAATGCAGGATCTTGGGCGCGATTGACTGCTGCATATCCCGGATTTCGCGGGATACGAAATTTCGGGGAAGCGCGCGGGACGGGGAGTGCCGAAGCGGGCGGAGCGGATAAGCAGTGATGCCTCGATTTCCTTGGCGCCTTTTTCGCCACGTACGCAGCGTGCGACTGTTGCGGGATTTGACAGGATTGCCTGGTCTCACGCGTCAGCCACTCGGAAGCGACCCTTTATAAGGTGACGGGACTGATAATCCCCAAGTGCAAGGAATCATCGTAGCAATTTCCAAAGGTGGAAGTGATAAGTATGGAGTGTCGAACCTTCAAGGAGCTAAAGGTAAGATCAATATTCTCTCAAGACCTATCTGCCACTGATACGACTCTACGTGCACCTAACGTTTGCTTCCAACTAGAAACAAGAAATAAAACTGTGTCGTGGGTATGTAGAGGATAACTTTGTATGATATCGGAGAGTTAAAACATAAAAGTAGGTGCTGTTATCATAAAGTTAGAATATATTACTAAATAATATAAATAGCGAGTGTGGAATATTGATGGATCGGTGTGCGGAATTGTCCTAGGCAATTGTTAACAAGACCGATAGTCGTCATTGCAATTTCATATGAGGGAGAGGCATAAGCTAACATACTTTCTCTACTTGGATCATATGTACTTATGATTGGAACTCTAGCAAGCGTCCGCAACTACTAAAGATCATTAAGGTAAAACCCAACTATAGCATTAAAGCATCAAGTCCTCTTTATTCCCATACGCAACAACCCCCTTACTCGGGTTTGTGTTTCAGTCACTCACCAACCCACTATAAGCGAGTCATGAACGTATTGCAACACCCTACAGCAGGAATCCCTCATGCTTGCACGACACGGAGGGCACCATAGGACAGCACCAAGATAAAACATACAACTCGTACGAATCTAGACCATCAATCAACCCAAGGACAAAAGATATCTACTCAAAACATCATAGGATGGCAACACATCGTTGAATCATAATATGCGGCATAAAGCACCATGTTCAAGTAGGGATTACAGCGGGGTGCAGGAGAGTGGACCGCGTAAAGGAGATGAGGATGGGGATGATGATGGTGATGTTGATGAAGGCGATCACCGCGGCGATGATTCCCCTCCCGATGGCACTCCGGCCGGTGCCACCAAGAGAGAGGAGGAGAGGTTCTCCCCCTTGTGCTTCCTCCTCCATGGCTTTCCCCCTCTGGTCCTTGGCCTTCATAGCGATGAGGGCCCCTCCGAGATCCTCCTCCATGGCCTCCGGTGATGATGGCCCCCTCCGGCAGGGTGTCGGAGAGGGCCTAGATTGATTTCGCGTGGCTACAGAGGCTTGCGGCGGCGGAACTTCCGATCTAGGTTATTTCCCGAAGGTTTCTGTATTTATAGGAATTTTTGGCGTTGGTTTCACGTCAGGGGGGTCTCCGGGCTGTCCACGAGATAGGGGGGCGTGCCCCCCACTCTCGTGGGCAGCCCGGAACTCTTCTGGCCCAACTCCGATGCTCCGTGGTCTTCTTTTGGTCCATAAAAAATCCTCAAAAATTGGCACGTCAATTGGACTCCGTTTGGTATTCCTTTTCTGTAAAACTCAAAACAAGGAGAAAACAGAAACTGGCACTGGGCTCTAGGTTAATATGTTAGTCCCAAAAATCATATAAAATGACATATAGATGCATACAAAACATCATAGATGGATAATATAATAGCATGAATACTTCATAAATTATAGATACGTTGGAGACGTATCAGCATCCCCAAGCTTAATTCCTGCTCGTCCTTGAGTAGGTAAATGATAAAAGAAATAATTTATGAAGTGTGAATGCTAGCAGGTGCACAAGTTTGATCAAAGATAATTTCAATCACCTTTTCTAGCATCATTATGTGTCACAATAGTAGCTTATCTCATAAAACTTTTCATGATCAAGTAACAATCTATTCACAATGTCAAGTATGGTTCAGAAACATCATTGAGAACTAACAAACTATAACCTCATTCATTGAAGCAATTGCAATTTATCATAACATCATAAAGAGTCAAGAATAGAGCTTTTCAGCAAGTCCACATACTCAACTATCATATAGTCTTCTACAATTGCTAACACTCACGGAATACTTGTGGTTATGGAGTTTCAGCCGGACACTGAGAAAGATAGGGGCTTATTGTGTTGCCTCCCAACGTATTCACCTTTAGGTGATGTCAACAATAATAGCCCATGCTAACTTACATCCAATTGGATATATATATATATATATCATGATCTTTCAAACACGAGGAGCTTGCCAAAGGATAAAATGAAAAAGGGAAAGGTGAGGATCACCTTGACTCAAGCATAAAGAAAAAAAACATAAAGTAAAAGATAGGCCCTTCGCAGAGGGAAGCAGAGGTTGTCATGTGCGTTTAGGGTCGGATGCATAAAATCTTAATGCAAAAGAACGTCACTTTATATTGCCCCTTGTATGTGGACCTTTATTATGCAGTCCGTCGCTTTTATTGCTTCCACAACAAGATCGTACAAAGCTTATTTTATCCGCACTAATAAGTCATACATATTTAGATAGCAATTTTTATTGCTTGCAACATGACAACTTACTTGAAGGATCTTACTCAATCCATAGGTAGGTATGGTGGACTCTCATGGCAAAACTGGGTTTAAGGATATTTGGAAGCACAAGTAGTATCTCTACTTGGTGCAAGGAATTTTGCTAGCATGAGGGGGAAAGGCAAGCTAAACATATTTGGAAGGTCAATGATAATATACTTTAACTGGGATGTGAGAAAACATAAACCATTACGTTGTCTTCCTTGTCCAACGTCAACTATTTTAGCATGTCATACTTAATGAGTGCACCCAATCATAAAACATGTCAAAGATAATATATTTGTATGTGAACCTCTCTTTCCTTATTACTTCCTATTAATTGCAACGATGACCAAAACTACGTTTGCCAACTCTCAACAACTTTTATGCCTCATACTCTTTATATGTGAAGTCATTACTATCCATGTTATAAGCATATGAAACATATAGAAATTCAGATTTATACATTCAATTCATTCCCCCATTTACTCATAGGATATAAATGAAGCACATGAGTAAATGACAAACTACTCTAAAAGATATGAGTGAAGGACATTGAGTAGTCAAATAATTAACTAGCCATGGGAGTGTTCCTTTTTTAATCAATATTTCAGATCCAATGATTTTATTCAAACAGCAAGTAAAATTGAGAATACGCTGCAAGCAAAACACATATCATGTGACGAATAAAAATATAGCTCCGAGTAAGATGTACTGATAGTTTTGAAGACGAAAGAGGGGATGCCTTCCGGGGCATCCCCAAGCTTAGGCGCTTGAGTCTTCCTTGAATATTACCTTGGGGTGCCTTGGGAATCCCCAAGCTTAGGGTCTTTCCACTCCTTATTCTCCTCATATCGATATCTTACCCAAAACTTGAAAACTTCAATCACACAAAACTTAATGCAACTTCGTGAGACAAGTTAGTATGATAAAGAGTAAACTATGCACTTTGGTACTATAAAAGACAAGGTTCATAATTATTTTAAAATAATGCCTACTGTACCATATCGTTTCTACAATTTATATTGATAAATATAAGCCATAGAAATTAGAAAACAAGCAAACTATGCAATGAAAACAGAATCTGTCAGAAACAGAACAGTCTGTAATGATCTTAACAATAGCCATACTTATGCTACTCCAAAAATTATGAAATAAATTGGTGGACGTGAGGAAATTGTATAGTAATCTTATGCAAAAAGAATCAACTCAAAATCACTCTTCCGTAAAAATTGACAGCTAATCTTGTGAGCGCAAAGTTTCTGTTTTTTACAGCAAGATCACATTAACTCTCACCCAAGTCTTCCCAAAAGTCTTACTTGGCAAGCTATAAAACATGATTATTACAGTATATTAATCATGTAGACACACAAAAACAGTAAGTGTAAATATTGGGTTGTCTCCCAACAAGCGCTTTTCTTTAATGCCTTTTAGCTAGGCATGATGATTTCAATGATGCTCACATAAAAGATAAGAGTTGAAACATAAAAAGAGCATCATGAAGAATATGAGTAGCACATTTAAATCTAACCCACTTCCTATGCCTAGGGAATTTTTGAGCACACAATTTATAGGAACAAAATTCAACCTGCATAGGAAGGCAAAACAAGTATAACTTCAAAACTTTAAGCACGTAGAGAGGAAACTTGATATTATTGCAACTCCTACAAGCACCTATTCCTTCCTCATAATAATTTTCAGTAGCATCATGGATAACAACTTTGTTCTCATACTCAATTGGAACCTCTTCCGAAATACTGGAATACTAAATAAAGTTGACACTCTTCCAAATCCACTTTCATAAATATCACACTAAGATTCAACACCCTCCAAGATAGTGGGATCACTAATTCCTAAAGTTGACGCTCTTCCAAACCCACTTTAATTTATAGTATGATTCATACTCCAAAAGATATAAGTGAATTTCATGGATCATTCTACAATTAATATAGACTAACCAATGTCTAAGCTCAAAATATATAAGTGATGCACACGAAGCATTCTATAAAACCACACTCAAACGATTTAAGTGAAGCACAAAGAGCAATTCTATAAGATCATACTTAAAAGATATAAGTGAAGCACATGAAGTATTATATAAATCAATGAAGAGCTATATCATACTAGCATGATTATTAAAGAAAAATAAAAACACAAAGGACACAAATCATGTGAACAAAACAAAATACCGAGGTATACCGATATTTGTTGAAGAAGAAAGATGGGATGCCAACCGGGGCATCCCCAAGCTTAGAAGCTTGAGTATCCTTTAAAATATTTACTTGGGGTGCCTTGGGCATCCCCAAGCTTAGAAGCTTGAGTATCCTTTAAAATATTTACTTGGGGTGCCTTGGGCATCCCCAAGCTTGAACTCTTGTCTCTCTTTGTTCTTCTCACATCGGTAACTCCTCGTTCTTCAAACACTTCATTCACAAAAACTTAAATAAAAACTTTGTGAGATCCGTTAGTGTAATAAAGCAAACTACCACTTTAAGGTACTATAATTAATTCATTCTTTATTTGTATTGGTGTTAAACCTACTATATTCCAATTCTCTATGGTTCATACCCTTACATACTAGCCATAGATGCATCAAAATAAGCAAACAACACACGAAAAACAGAATCTGTCAAGAACAGGACAGTCTGAAGTAATCTAGAAGTTTAGTAAACTTCTGTAACACCAAAAATTATTAAATAAATTTGACGATTTGAACAATTTGTACAGAAGTAATGTGCAAAAATTTCAGACCCATTTGACTTTCCAGTGAAAAATGTAAATTCATGCGCTACAGCCAATGTTTCTGTTTTTGTTCTGCACATAGTAAGCAAGCAATCTTATCATACTAAAACCAAAGCTTGGCACATTATTTTTATAATACAATGGATATATACAAGGAGATAATTATTTACAGAGAAACTTCCATGAAAAATTCTACATTGTTTTCGTGAGCATGAACACAAGTGCTCAAGGTCGACCCTCACTTCTTCAATGCATAACTTTCCAATCACTTATCTTTTTGAAAAACTTTTTAGGCATGAGAGGCAAGTAAATATTTTTTGGTATTTTCATTATTTTTTTAAAAAATTTGTATGTTTCACCCACAACTAAACAGAAACAAAAAAGGAAAAACAAAATCTACTTAGTGAAGAAAGAAAACAAGCACACACGAAAATATCAACCCCACGCTATTGCTCCCCGGCAACGGCGTAAGAAAAGAGCTTGATAATCCCCAAGTGCAGGGAATCATCGTGGCAATTTCCAAAGGTGGAAGTGATAAGTATGGAGTGTCGAACCCACAAGGAGCTAAAGGTAAGATCAATATTCTCTCAAGCCCTATTTGCCACTGATACGACTCTACGTGCACCGAACGTTTGCTTCCAACTAGAAACAAGAAATAAAACTGTGTTGTGGGTATGTAGATGACAACTTTGTATGATATCGGAGAGCTAAAACATAAAAGTAGGTGTTGTTATCATAAAGTTAGAATATATTACTAAATAATATAAATAGCGAGTGTGGAATAATGATGGATCAGTGTGCGGAATTGTCCTAGGCAATTGTTAACAAGACCGATAGTCGTCATTGCAATTTCATATGAGGGAGAGGCATAAGCTAACATACTTCCTCTACTTGGATCATATGCACTTATGATTGGAACTCTAGCAAGCGTCCGCAACTACTAAAGATCATTAAGTTAAAACCAAACCATAGCATTAAAGCATCAAGTCCTCTTTATTCCCATACGCAACAACCCCCTTACTCGGGTTTGTGTTTCAGTCACTCACCAACCCACTATAAGCGAATCATGAACGTATTGCCACACCCTACAACGGGAATCCCTCACGCTTGCGCGACACGGAGGGCACCATAGGACAGCACCAAGATAAAACATACAACTCGTACCAATCTAGACCATCAATCAACCCAAGGACAAAAGATATCTACTCAAAACATCATAGGATGGCAACACATCATTGAATCATAATATGCGGCATAAAGCACCATGTTCAAGTAGGGATTACAGCGGGGTGCGGGAGAGTGGACCGCGTAAAGGAGATGAGGATGATGATGATGATGGTGATGTTGATGAAGACGATCACTGCGGCGATGATTCCCCTTGCGATGGCACTTCGGTGCCACCAAGTGAGAGGAGGAGAGGTTCTCCCCCTTGTGATTCCTCCTCCATGGCTTTCCCCCTCTGGTCCTTGGCCTTCATAGCGATGAGGGCCCATCCGAGATCCTCCTCCATGGCCTCCGGTGATGATGGCCCCCTCCGGCAGGGTGCCGGAGAGGGCCTAGATTGATTTCTCGTGGCTACAGAGGCTTGCGGCGGCGGGACTTCCGATATAGGTTATTTCCCGAAGGTTTCTGTATTTATAGGAATTTTTGGCGTTGGTTTCACGTCAGGGGGGTCTCTGGGCTGTCCACGAGATAGGGGGGCGCGCCCCCCACTCTCGTGGGCAGCCTGGGACTCTTCTGGCCCAACTCTGATGCTCCGTGGTCTTCTTTTGGTCCATAAAAATTCCTCAAAAATTGGCACGTCAATTGGACTCCGTTTGGTATTCCTTTTCTGTAAAACTCAAAAACAAGGAGAAAATAGAAACTGGCACTGGGCTCTAGGTTAATAGGTTAGTCCCAAAAATCATATAAAATGACATATAAATGCATATAAAACATCATAGATGGATAATATAATAGCACGAATACTTCATAAATTATAGATACGTTGGAGACGTATCAGGGACCGAGGCGTCTGCACTGTGCACACCTTTTCCTCCTTCTTCTTCCTCCGCTTCTCTGACGTGCCCAACTCTTCTGTTCCGACGCCGCCGCTCCGCCGCCATGGTGAAGGACAAGACGGCGGCGCTAGAACGCGCAAAGAAGACGAAGGGGGTGGCAAAGGGCAAAATGCAGCAACGCGGGTGGTCATCACGCGCGGGGCTGCCGTCGGGCTGGATCCAGGGCGATTGGATCCGGTCTTTGATTCGGCAGGAGGATCTGGACGAGCTGGCGGAGTCTGGGCTAATCGCTAAGGGAGAGGCAAGGCTGCCGGAGGGGGAGATGAATCCTCAGCCTCGATCAGGTGAGTGTGTTCTGCTGGCCACTCACGTCGACCGCGGTTTTTCGCTTCCCCCGCATCCTTTCTTCCGGGGGTTCCTGAACTTTTTCGGCGCTCAACTCCACCATTTTTCCCCTAACACCATCACGTATCTGGCCGCCTTTGTGTCGATGTGTGAAATTTTCTTGGGATGTCAACCACACTGGGGCCTTTTCAAACACATCTTCACCATCCGATCCCAGTCGGTCAAAAAGGCGAAGTCGAGTGACTCAAAGACCAATGTCATCCAGATGTGTGGGGGTTTAGGTATCCAGAAAAGGCATAGGAGCTCTTTTCCCGCTATGACTCTCCCTGAATCGGTTAGAGGCTGGCAGTCGACTTGGTTCTACTGTCAGGACCAGGCGGCTCCAGGTCGGTCTACAGGCCTCTCTCACTTCACATTCGACCGCTTCCAAACTCCTTCTCCACTCAAAGTGACCGCGGCTGAGAATGTGGAGACGAAGATGCTGGTAGAGAAAGTGGTCCAGCTTATCAATGAAGGTGTTACCGGCCTGGACCTGCTGGAAGTGTTCCTCAGTCGACGCATCCAGCCTCTCCAGGCCCGTGATCATCCTATGTGGCTGTACTCTGGACCTGAAGACACCGCCGGGTCCATCCAGAGGAAGTGTCATCCGAGACTGTGGCCATGTGGTTGAGGAGTATCACAGGCAATCAGGACAATCCCAGGGGATCCAGGCAAGTTATCCCTTTCAGAGACAACAATCCACCCGACAAGGTATGCCTTTTTGTTCTGACTGCTTGATGCATAAGTTCCGACTGAATTCGATGTCGACTGATTTTTGCTTGACTTTTCATCTTGTAGGTCTTCACTGAGATGTACTCAATGCCCAACGGTGAACAAGCCCTGGAGCAGGGCCAGGAAGAGGAGGCCAGTGCAGACGAGAGCGGCGAATGGGAGTCTTCGGACGGAGAGAATGAGGAGGAGAGCGAGGAGTTGGACGACGAGGAAGAGGTCGACTCGCGGCCGCGTTCTGAGCGCCGATCCAAGCAGCAGCACGACCTGGCGGGCGGGCGCGGGAAGAGCGTGGCTCTGAGTACGCACGCTCAGAAGCGCACTCGGACGTCAACTCCGGAACCGACAAAGAAGACCGCCAAGCAGCTCAAAGTTTCCCCTCCCAAGACTCGGAAGACTTTGCCGTGGATCAAGATGGACGTCCCAGTGGCTTCGGGGTGAGTAACATACTTGTGCTTATACATATCGACTGACATTTCTGTTCTGACCGATCGGGTTGTGCATCTTTCCAGACCCACCTCTGCTGCTACTGACATGGATGTCGATAAGGCATCAGGAGACAAGGAGGCCACCTCCTGAGCTGGTAAGTTCGTTCAACCAAGTTCCATTTAGTCGAGTGGGCGGTCAATCGGCTGAAAATTTGATACTTCTCTCTTTCTGTAGCTCCGCAAGAGATCGTTGTGCTCCATGATGACGAAGAAGAAGAAGCGCCTCTACAGGAGAGGAGGAAGAAGAGTGGAGGCTCAAGCAGGAGGAGGCTTGAAATCCAAGTCCCTCAGTCGACACCGGCTCTTGAGGCGGTGGTCGAACGTTCCGAAGGGCCGGTTCGTACCAACGTCACGTTCGCCAACCCACTGACGACTGATCGTCCGTCGGGATCGACTGCACATACACCTGCTGCACCGGTGCAACTCCACTCGTCTGACCCAGTAACTGCTTCGACCACCCTGGAGCCATCACTCTTTGCTACATATGAAACTCCAGACGACTCGCCGGGCGCCGCTAGGGAAGCTCTTCGTCAGGCGAACCTTGTCATGGAGTAGGTGAAAGTGATGCATGAGGCTAGCCAGGTAGCTTACAACGCCAGCACTGCCCCTTAGATCAATGTTCAGGTCAGCAAAATTCCGACTGAACTTTTGAGTGTTGCTTTATATCTAATCACCCAGTGGGTGTTCCTTCGTTTAGAATTTAGGAAATCTTCAACTCCGCTCGCCTCGAGCTGAGTCTCAGTAAACTGTTCGAATCAGTGGGGGCACACCGAGTGCACCCACTGGGTGTAGTCCCCAAGACCACGGTCGACTGCTGGCAGTCGACTGAGGTCTAATGATGTATCTCCTTTTTTTAACTCACGTTGGACAGGCCTTGCTGAGTATTGATCTGATTCAGTGGGGGCACGCTAAGTGCACCCACTGGGTGTAGTCCCCGAGACTACTGTTGAAGATTTGATTCGGCAGTAGTCTTAGAGTAATTTTTCTCCGTCACTGTCTCTTATTTCTGTCGACTGACATGTCTCTCTTGCTGGCTGCAGAGGTCTTGTGATCTTGGAGCTCGGCTCACCGAATTAAAGAAGAAGCATATCAGTGTTGAACTTGACCTTGAACTCGCGAAGAAGAATCTCAAGACCGCTCAAGAAGAAACGCCCATCATGCGAGGTAATCATTCGGCCGTTTTGTCTGCCTCGTAGCTCGCACTTTGCAATGGTTTTTCTTTCAGTCTCTTTGAACCGAGTGATTTCACACAAGCAGATGTGCGTAGTGAAAATCGCCAACTTCAGTATCGTCTAAAGAGTGTTGTTTCTTTAGACAGAATGAAGGAGGCTTTGGAGAAGAAGGACCTGGACCTTGCCGCTGCTCAGAAGGAAGCACGCGAGAAGACGAAGCTTGCGGACCAGAAGCTGGCTTCAGTCGGCAAATTGGAGGAGGAGAACGGGAAGTTGAAGGCCACCATCTCGGAAGCTAATCAGGAAGTCGAGCAGCTTAGGAAGGACAAGGAGAACCTGACCATAGAAGTCGGTGGCCTCAGAGCCAAGACAGACAAGCTGGAGTCTTATCTGGAACAACTTGCTGTGAGACTTGTTCTGAAGCTTGAAGGTATGATCATTCGACTAGTCAATTTGTCGCTGACTAAACTTTGTTGTCATGCTGTCGACTCATCGTTTTTCGCGATGGGACAGAACTGTGTCAGGACTTTGAAGCTGAAACTGGGCAGGTCGAGACGGATCTCGACCCCATCAATTGTCCTGTGAAAGATGACGTTGCAATGAATCTGCTGCGATTGGAGTAGCGCTTTGATGGTGTAGTTGCTTATCTGGCTCGACTGAAGGCGGCGATGACCCAAGTGGACGCTGAACTTTGGCCTCAGGCGGAGCTGTCTCAGGACCTCGAGTCACTGATGACTCGACTTAATCAGATTCCAGGCCGAGTGCAAGAGTGGAAGAAATCTTCTGCTCGCTGTGGTGCCGACGTCGCCTTATCATTGGTCCAAGTGCACTGCAAGCAGGCTAAGGAAGACAAGCTGGCTGCTCTCACGGTAGCGAATACTAAGAAGCACTCCTTCCAGACCTTCATGGACACCTTCCTCGAGGCAGCCACTCGCATCACCGACATCATCGACCTCGATAGCTTCTGCGATCCGGCCAGTCCTTCTCCCGCCGAGTGATTGAAAAATCATTATGCTTCACCTTTATTTGCCTCGGAATGCCGAGTGATTTTGTAACCGTTAAAACTCCTTTGGGCCTGATCCCGAGCACTTTATTCTGCGGTTAGGAATCTTTGGATTTATCTTTGAATATATTGCATTTGTCTTTGAGCGAAATTCGTTTTTCTCTCGGATTGGTGTCTGTTTGCTTGATGCAGCTTCTGAAGAAGAATCAGCAGTCGACCGATTGGACGATCCTTGAGCAGCATTGATCAGCTCATCAGCAAGGCACTCAACAATGGTCTTGACGTTCCTGTCAACCGTTGGAGGGGCCTATGACAGTGCGCACAATCTCGTCCTTCTTCTTGATGGTGCATCCCTCGGGGTCGCAGTCGACCCGACTCATTCGGCGGGACCAGTTAACTCATCGGCAAGAAATTCAGCAGTGGTCTTGACGTTCCTGAAAGTGACTCGCCCTGGCGACACACTCAATCTCGTCCTTCTTCTTGATGGTACGGCTCTGAAGTGGTGGTTGTGGTCGACCCTCACTTTGCATAACCTTCGAGTGGGAGGATTGCTCATCACTCGGTAAGATTTTTCAAACTTAGGCGAGTGTTGGACTGCAGCTAAGCCCCCGAGTGGGAGGATTGTTCACCACTCAGTAGGATTTTTTAAAACTTAGGCAAGTACTGGACTGCAGCTAAGCCCCCGAGTGGGAGGATCGCTCACCACTCGGTAGGATTTTTAAACTTAGGCGAGTACTGGACTACAGTTAAGCCCCCGAGTGGGAGGATTGGTCACCACTCGGTAGGGTTTTTAAACTTAGGTGAGTAATGGACAGCAGCTAAGCCCCCGAGTGGGAGGATTGCTCACCACTCGGTAGGATTTTTAAACTTAGGTGAGTACTGGACTGCAGCTAAGCTCCCGAGTGGGAGGATTGCTCACCACTCGGTAGGATTTTTAAACTTAGGCGAGTACTGGACTGCAGCTAAGCCTCCGAGTGGGAGGATTGCTCACCACTCGGTAGGATTTTTAAACTTAGGCGAGTACTGGACTGCAGCTAAGCCCCCGAGTGGGAGGATTGCTCAACACTCGGTAGGATTTTTCAAACTTAGGCGAGTACTGGACTGTAGCTAAGCTCTCGAGCCGGAACATTGCTCTTTCAATCTCGTCCTTCTTCTTGACGGTGCAACCCCAGGGGGGGGGGGGGTCATGGCTGACTTGTACCATTTGATGGGACTTTTTAAACTTAGGCGAGTACTGGACTGCAGCTAAGCCTCCGACTGAGAGGCAGACTCATCACTCGGCAAGATTTTTATATTACTTAGGCGAGTACTGGACTGCAGCTAAGCCTCCGAGTGAGAGGCGGACTCACCACTCGGCATGATTTTTATATTACTTAGGCAAAACGGATTCGCGGCTAAGCCTCCGAGTGAGAGGCAGACTCATCACTCGGCAGGATTTTTATGTTACTTAGGCGAGTACTGGACTGCAGCTAAGCCTCCGAGTGAGAGGCAGACTCACCACTCGGCATGATTTTTATATTACTTAGGTGAAACGGATTCGCGGCTAAGCCTCCGAGTGAGAGGCGGACTCACCACTCGGCAGGATTTTTATTACTTAAGCGACACGGATTCGCGGCTAAGCCCCCGAGTGAGAGACAGACTCACCACTCGGCAGGGTTTTTAAAACATGTAAAAAATGAACAACAATCGTTCGGAAGACTGTAAAATCATGTCTTTTGATAATCAAACTAAAAGGGTACTTCTTATTACATCTCATCAGTTCTAAATACTTAAGAGTAAAAAGGGCGGAGCAAATCCGCATTCCAGGCACGTGGCTCATCTTTATTATGCTCGACATTGAAGAGACGATACACTCCATTGTGGAGCACTTTGGTGACAACGAAAGGGCCTTCCCAAGCAGGAGCGAGCTTGTGAGGTCTCTGCTGGTACACTCGAAGAACCAGGTCTCCTTCTTGAAATGCCCGACCCCTCACATTTCTGGCGTGGATTCGACGCAAGTCTTGCTGATAAATGGTCGACCGGATCAAAGCCATCTCTCTTTCTTCTTCTAGGAGATCGACTGCATCTTGTCGAGCCTGCTCTGCTTCTTCCTCTGAGAAGAGTTCGACTCGAGGCGCGTTGTGGAGCAAATCACTAGGGAGCATGGCTTCGGCCCCGTAGACTAGGAAGAATGGAGTCCTTCCACTCGACCGGTTAGGGGTTGTCCTCAATCCCCAAAGTACTGATGGGAGCTCGTCGACCCAATCCCCTGCTGCATGCTTCAGGTCACGCATCAACCGGGGTTTCAGTCCTTTGAGAATCAATCCATTTGCCCACTCGGCCTGTCCATTCGACTGAGGATGAGAGACCGAAGCGTAGTCGACTCTCATGCCTTGGGAGGCACAAAAGGTTCTGAATTCTTCAGAATCGAAGTTCGAGCCATTATCCGTGATGATGTTGTGTCAGACGCCATATCTGAATATCAGTTCTCCGATGAAACTCACAGTTGTACTTGCTTCAAGGTTTTTAATGGGCTTGGCTTCGATCCATTTGGTGAACTTGTCGACTGCCACCAGCACATGAGTAAATCCACTCCTGCCAGTCCTCAGAGGTCCAACCATGTCCAATCCCCAGACGGTAAAAGGCCATACGAGCAGAATTGTTTTCAGAGCTGACGCAGGTTTATGAGACATGTTGGAGTAAAATTGATAGCCTTCACACTTGTCCACTATTTCCTTAGCCATCTCGTTGGCCTGCGGCCAGTAAAATCCGGCTCGGTATGCTTTGGCCAGGATGGCCTGAGAGGACGCGTGGTGACCACAGGTTCCCGAGTGAATATCATTGAGGATCATCCGGCCTTCCTCTGGCGTGATGCACTTCTGGCAGACTCTAGTTGCACTTTCTCTGAACAACTATCCCTTTATCACAGTAAAGGCCTTAGATCGCCGGATGATCTGTCGAGCCTCTTCTCCATTCTCCGGAAGTTCTTTCCTAAGAACGTATGCAATGTACGGCACTATCCAGTCGGGAGTAATGACAAAAACCTCCATGACCAAGTCGACCACGGCTGGGATTTCGACTTTAGTCGGATCTGTGGCACTCTTGGGCTGTGGCGATCTTCAGTGAAAGGATCCTCCTGAACTGAAGATGAATGAATATGTTCCAAGAACACATTGCGGGGAATGGCCTCTCTCTTTGAATCTATCTTTTCCAACTCATCTGCAGCTTGATTTTTCAATCGGGGTACATGGTGAAGCTCCAACCCTTCAAACTTCTTTTCCAACTTCCTAACAGCATTGCAATAACCAGTCATGGCTGGACTTCTGACATCCCATTCCTTCATCACTTGATTAACCACCAAATCTGAGTCGCCGTATACCATGAGGCGAGGGACGCCGAGTGAAATGGCCATACGCAAACCGTATAAAAGTGCTTCATATTCTGCTTCATTATTGGAGGAATCAAAATGAATCTGGAGAACATAGTTAAGCTTGTCTCCATGGGGGGACACCAATACTACCCCAGCACCTGATCCGTTTAGCATCTTGGAGCCATCGAAGAACATAGTCCAATGTTCCGAGTGAACTTGAGTCGGTAGTTTCTGCTCAATCCACTCGGCAAGGAAATCTGTGATTGCTTGGGACTTGATAGCTTTCTTTGCCTCAAACTTGATGTCCAGTGGAAGGAATTCAATCGCCCATTTTGCCACTCGACCAGTTGCATCTCTGTTATTCAGAATCTCAGACAACGGTGTGTCGCTGACGATTGTAATAGAGTGATTAGAGAAGTAATGCACAACCTTCTTCATGGTCATGTATATTCCATAGACAAGCTTCTGATAATGAGGATATCGTTGCTAGGATGGAGTCAAAACTTCAGAGAGATAATAAACTACGCGCTGAACCTTGTAAGCTTTTCCTTCCTCTACTCGCTCGACCGTGAGTACTGTGCTGACAACTTGTCCAGTGGCTGCAATATAAAGCAGTAAAGGCTCTTTGCTGATTGGCGCAGCGAGCACCGGCTGGGTGGAAAGCAGGGTTTTGAGTTCTGCAAACGTTGCATCAGCTTCCTCAGTCCACTCGAACTTATCAGATTTCTTCATCAGTCGGTAAAGAGGCAAGGCCTTTTCACTGAGACGAGAAATGAATCGACTCAAGGCGGCCAAACAACCAGTCAATTTCTGAACGTCATGCACTCGCACAGGGCGTTTCATTCGGAGGATGGTATCAACTTTTTCTGGATTGGCATCGATCCCTCGTTCGGAAACGAGAAAACCGAGTAACTTTCCTTCGGGAACGCCGAACGTGCACTTTGACAGATTAAGCTTGATATCGTACCTCCTTAGGTTGGCAAAGATTTCTGCGAGGTCAGTCAATAGGTCGGAAGCTTCGCGAGACTTGACCAATGTCATCCATGTACGCTTCCACATTCCTACTGATTTGGGTGAGCAGACACTTCTGAATCATCCTCATGAATGTGGCTCCGGCATTTTTAAGACCAAATGGCATGGTGACATAGCAAAAGCACCCGAATGGGGTGATGAAGGCTGTTTTTATTTCATCGGGACCATACAGTCGGATCTGATGATACCCGGAATATGCATCTAGAAAAGACAAGCGCTCACACCCCACAGTCGAGTCAACAATCTGATCGATGCGGGGGAGAGGGAAGTGATCTTTCGCGCAGGCCCGATTGATATGCTTGAAATCAATGCACATACGAAGTGAATCGTCCTTCTTAGGGACCATGACGACATTTGCAAGCCACTCGGAGTGGTAGATCTCTCGGATGAACTCTGTTGCTAGCAGCCGAGCCACTTCTTCGCCAATTGCTTTCCTCTTCTACATGGCGGACCGCCGAAGGTGCTCTTTGACGGGATTTTCCTTGGGATCGACACGCAAACGGTGCTCAGCCAGTCCTCTGGGTACACCTGGCATGTCAGAAGGTTTCCATGCAAAGATGTCCCAGTTCTCACGGAGGAACTGGATGAGCGCTTCTTCCTATTTGCTGTCGAGTGCCGTTGATATATGAGTCGGCGCGGCATTGGGGTTGGCCGGGTGAATATGAATCGGCTTCGTTTCACCAGACGACTGAAATGCAGATTCTGTGGCAGGCTTCTTGGCTCGGAGCAAATCACTCGGATCTGCATTCTTCTGATACTCTTGAAGTTCAACAGCTGTCATCTGCGCATCGGCAATTTTGGAACCCTTCTGGAAACATTCCTCCGCCTTTTGCCGATTGCCGGTAACTGTGATCACACCCTTGGGGCCAGGCATCTTCAACTTGAGGTATACGTAACACGGTCGAGCCATGAAACGTGCGTATGCAGGCCTCCCCAGAATGGCATGATAAGCACTCTGGAAATCCACGACTTCAAATGTCAACTTTTCTTTACGGTAATGCTTGGAATCACCGAAAACCACGTCGAGAGTGATTTGGCCGAGTGATTCGGCTTTCTTTCCGGGGATAACACCATGGAAGCTCATATTGCTCTCGCTAAGCTTGGACATCGGGATGCCCATCCCCTTCAAGGTTTTAGCATAAAGGATATTCAGACCGCTACCACCATCCATCAGCACTTTAGTCAGTCGAGTGCCTCCGACCACTGGGTCGACCACCAGCGCTTGCCTCCCGGGGGTGGCTACACGAGCAGGATGGTCTGACAGGTCGAATGTGATGGATTTTTGGGACCATTTCAGGTACGTGATCGTTGTCGCCGGAGCAACCATATTCACCTCACTGTTGATAACCTTCAACCGAGTCTTGCTCTCAACATCAGCAAAAATCATGAGAGTGGAATTGACTTTGGGATAACCATCGTCTTCCTCTTCATCCTCATCTTTGTCCGACTCTTTCTTATTCTCATTGGGTTGTTTCTCTCGAAACTGCTGGATCAGGAGTCGACATTGTCGAGTGGTACGCTTCGGGTAAATCAGATTACCTTCTTCATCTTTCTTCGTGTGGATGTGACATGGCAAATCCAGCACATCATTTCCTGCTTGGTCCTTCACCTTCTTAGGGGGCCAGGGCCCCTTAGGTTTTCCCTTAAACTTTCCTTGAGCCACTGCTGCAATCTCACCGGGTGCCGCTGGCTCGGCCTTGCGCTTCTGTTTCCGAATGGAGTTACCTCCACTGGCCTCTTGGCCGACTGGTTTACTCTTCCCGCTACGGATTCGGTCCTCTTCTTCTCCGTTAGCGTACTGGGTGGCTATCTCCATCATCCGAGTCAGAGTCATATCCCCAGTCCGACCGAATTTCAGGACCAACTCTCGGTACTTGACGCCTTCCTTGAAAGCGCACACTGCTTGATGCTCTGATACATTTTCAACGGTGTGATGCAAAGTGGTCCATCTCTGAATGAATTCCCTCAAAGTCTCATTCGGCTTCTGCACACAATGCTGCAACTCGGGCAACCCTGCTGGTCGCTTGCACGAGCCCTCAAAAGTTCTTACGAACACTCGAGCTAGCTCCTCCCAACTGTGTATACTGCCTGGAGTCAACTGAGTCAACCACGGTCGAGCCGACCCTTCCGACATAAGAGGGAAATGTTTCATCGCTATCTCATCGTTTCCGCCTCCAATTTGCACAGCCACTCGGTAATCCTCAAGCAAGGTTTCAGGCTTGGATTCTCCAGTGAACTTACTGACTCGGTTGCCAACCTAAAGTTGGGAGGAATCACTGCTGCCCAGATGGCTCTGCTGAAACACTCTGGGCCTGAAACATGCAATCTGCTGCCACTCGGACGATCTCTGCCAGGGTCTCCTCTATGCGCTCTGTTCCGGTCGACCAGGCCTTGAACGAGAATGGATCTCGCATCAAAGCCTGGCTCTCTTGGGTCGACTGGAGCTCTGCGCTCGTCACTGTGACGACGTCTGTCATCGTTCTGCTGAGGCACGTACGACGCACTCCTCGGAGGAGGTGTAGGCACTCAACGACGATTGTTGCGGTCGAACTGACGATCATACTGCCCACGGCCTTCGCGCCGCAGGGGCGATCTTGGGCTATGGGCCGACTGGACTGTATCCGCTACCACAGATCTGCTATGGATCCTATTTCGCGACTGAGACACTGCAATGTTCTGCTCTCCTGCTGCCCGGAGCAAGGCCCGGATCTACATCAACCCTCGGCCAGCCTCTGACTGGGAAGGTTGGATCGACTCTGCAATTCGGGCCGCAGCTATGAGGTTCTGAATCGGAGTACGGTATACCTTAGGTGGAGGCGGGAAAAGCTGCCGTCGACTGGACTCAGGGACCCGCTCCTGAGCTCGCTCGTCGAGAGCGCGCTGCAGGTTCTCCAGTCTTGTGCGCTCAGCCAAATTAGCCAAGCGTGCCTCCTCCAAGGCCCGAGCCTCGGGGGTTTCTCCAACGATGGGCGTGTGGAGTGCATCCATGTTGCGGCGACGAAGTTCTTCCCTCTGCTGCGAAGAAAGAGGTTGGGGATGATACTCCTCATGGACTCGCGACGGATCGCCACCACCATCTTCGCCGTCCTCGCGGCGAAAGCCAGGTGGGCCACGCGGACCATCGACCATCAGGACTTCAGCTGCAGGATCGCTGCTATCGCACTCGGATGCAGTCTCCGCGGAGCCAGTCGACAGATCGAACAGGCCGTGGAGAGTTTCGTCGGACTCGATTGCCGCGACTTGATGGGTGGCCGAACGTCGAGCCACCGCGTGTTTCACCCATCGCTGAAGCCGCGATCGACCGGATCGCTTGCGACGGCGTACAGCGGGGAGGGAAGACACCGTCGGAGCCGACTGATACTGGGTCGACGGCTGCCAAAGAAGGACGCCGCGAATGCACGCGCGGAAGTGCGTCACCCCTCGGACGGGAAGCGCCTCAATGTCAAGCGGAGCTTCTTGAAGCCACGCCGAGTCGTCGGCGACGAAAACAAGCGCGCCGAGACAGATCTCGCGGCCCTCAACCAACTCGCCGCCGGAAACCATGATGATGATCGGAAAAACTTGCAACTTCACCAATAAGTCGCTAAGACACCTGCCCCACGGTGGGCGCCAACTGTCGTGGTTCTAAGACTGACAGTAGAAAGGGGGGTAGGTATGGAGAGGCAAGATCTCAGCTATGGCGAAGGTGTACACACGGGTTTTACGAGTTCAGGCCCTTCTCGAAGGAAGTAACAGCCCTATGTCTCGGTGGTCGATTGGATTATATGTGTGATGTTACAGGGGGTGCGATCCCTTGTGCCAGAGGAGGAGGGTGGCTTATATAGAGTTTGCCAGGACCTCTCCCGCCCTCCATTACAAGGGAGTTAATGTACATAAAGTGGTGGCGTTACAGGTAACGCCAGCCTTAAGTGTTGTTAATGACCTTAAAGACTACGGAGTGAATGCGTGTCCGTTGCACGTGAGTGACTCCTGGTCTTCGGGAGGTCGAGTGATTCTCTTGTTGGTCGAGTGACAGTAGGTAGGGAGACTCCCGAGTGACATGATGTCGAGTGGATTGCACTCGACATCTTCGACCGGGGGTCTCATGGTGTCTCTTGACCTTCTTGCCTTCTTGGGTAGTGACCTTGGGTGGGATGTATAGGTCAGGCCTATGACCCTACCCTAGGTCTATATCCTCATCGCCAGGTTCCAATTGACCCACATGTCAGTGAAAGAACGGTAGGGTGCCGAATGTCAGAGGTTCCTCCTCCACTGCATGGTGTGTTAGTGCAGAGGGTTCACATGTTTCAGCTATTGTTCCATTGTTTCATCTTGTACTCCCGAGTTGCAAAAATGAAGTCCACTTTGGTGACTTCTCTGCATGCCCGCATGTGCTGCAAAGTCTCTAGGGCCTCAGCATGATCTTGCGGGGATGTTCACTTGACCGTCATGATCGCCTCTCAATTGCAAGGTGTTTTCATGGTTGGTGCTGAGGAATCGGTGTTTGACCATCTGATTGATCGGCTTGTCGAGGACTCCCTCATCAGGTCACTTGTCCACTTTGAGATCAGGTTCAGGAAATTGTGGATCGCCTAATGGTGGCATGCCCCTTGATTTGCCACAAGGTGGTGACGGTGTGGGGTAGTGGCCTTCACCCACATAGTGCATCTCTGGCGAACCCGGGCTGCGTAATAGAAAACATCTACCGGCCATCATGTGTCTCACAATTTGGGAACTGTGAGAGCACTGAAACACTATCAATTTCGACAATGCAAATCCCACAAAGCAGCTAGCTAGTCTTACATACTAAGATCTTGGAGGAAGGCAAGGCTTGCGTTTCGGTAGGGCTTTTAAAGGGGACATGCAACCTTCTTTCCACCATTTGTATATGTTGTGTAGGCGGGATATGGATGAGTAAACACATATTTAATCGTGGACGGACTATTTGGTCGAGTTGTAACTTGGTGGACAAGTATCTTCATCCTTCCCTTGTGTGTCAACAATAGGAGAATTGATCAATTCACTAGTAGAAAATGGGAAGATATTGCAATTGAACATGTACTCCCTCCATTTTCTTATACAAGACCACTATAGGAAATACATTTTGCATCTATACAAGAACACCAACAGTAATCGAGGCAAAAGTTAATGATATTTTCTCATATTAGCAACATGTTTAATACTTGCATACATGAAGTCATAATGACACTCAACTATTTCCTTGCTCAAAGTCCACTCAGGTTACTATTTCATTCTAGCCTGCAAATGAAAATAAAAGCTAGCCTGCAAAGCAGATATTAAATTTCACTTTAATACATGTGATCTGAGTTTCTGGCCTTGCATATAAAAATGGAGGGAGTACTAGCAATTTATCATTTACTCCATCCGTTTCCTTTTAATTTCCATGTAAGTTTTGTCCTAAGTTAAACTTTATAAGGTTTAACCAATTTTATATTTAAAAATGTTAACATCTACTCCCTCCGTTTCATATTAAGTGTTCCATATTAAGGCCATTAAGAAGCAAACATTGCTACGAGAAACTTTAACCAATCGTAAGAAAAAAGATGTAAAAACGAGTCAAAGATGGTGGACCGAGTTTAAAAATGTAAAAACAGAACTGCAAAATGTACGAGCAATCGAGGAAGTAGTAATTGGTTAGGTTTTTTGGTGCGTTTAGACTAAGGCCAATATTTAAAAAAATGTGAAGTGAATAGCAATATGCTTATTTTGTTCAACGATTCTAAGCAACCCCATGCTTAATCCAACACCATAATAAGAAAAAATAGGATAAATATTAACTCAATGAAATATCATATCTTTTATTATACTTATCACTCAAAATTAAGTTACGTATAGGACATTTGGTTATATCTTGAGTGCCTACACAATTTTTTTTTTCATTTGTTGCAGAGGAAATATAAACATTTCCCGACAGTTATAAAACAAGCTAATGTGTGTTAAACAAATAAATTCAATATGTTATTGATCTGTTTTCATATTGAACATCCATGCAATCTTCTGCACACAACAAGTATATCTGGTGGCTGCAGACAACAAATGTTCATTAAAAGAATTCAACTAATGTACCATTTGGAAAACTAGCCCATGCAGATGCATGAGTTGATGCGTAGTTTATAAAACACAAATTGATCCTAATTGAACACAACAATAATTCAAATTCTTTCGATGCATTTTACGAGATAATTATTAAGTGTTGAAGGAATATTATTTATGTTTCCCATAAGTGATGAGACCTATTACACGATATTAAGAATTTTGAATACACTCAATTTTTCTGTCAATATTTCACGTTGCCAAAATGCAAGTACAATCAATGTTTCTCATGAACTACTAATTATAACTATGTACAATGCTAGCCCGTGCAGATGCATGGGTTGATGACTAGTATAACAGAATGGCAAATCAATTGATCTCAAGAAAAATCAATTGCTTGAGGAATGGCAAATACCCGTCTCGGTCTCAAAGCTCCGCAACGCATTGGCAAAAAATTGATTGATCCAAAGAATTATCAATCACTTGAGGAATAGCAAATCCGTTAAAAACAGTAAATTACAGTAAAAACTTTAGGAAAATTTGATCAACCGTTTATAACAGATGGCATGTGCTTTTGTTTTAGTCGTACTAAACAAGATAGAACAGCTGACCAGTGTTTCAGGCTACTATATAATCTACATCATATGTTGGGTCTGTAGTAGTCCAATAAGACCTCTTCCAATGCAAAGGTGCTTAGGCCCTTCCCTGTGCTCCACCGTGGACAGGTGCTAAGCATGCCACATAAGCAAAAAAGTGATATGGCACAACATTTAAAGAGGGGAGAGAGTACTTTGGTGACCCCAGGAAGAACCAATGTCAAGCGCGAGAACCTAGGCAAACCACTTAAATGAAACAATTTGGCCAATGCATGAAAGACTTTAGGTGCTAACTCATTAAATAAAGTGTGCTTAGCAACAACAAGTTAAGCATCTATGCATTGGGGACTTGAGTTGCTAAGGTATTTAATGCACTTAGCACCTCATCTAAGCACCTTTGCATTGGGAGAGGTCTTAGATAAGATGCTAAGTGCATTAAATACCTTAGCAACTCAACACTCCAATGTATAGGTACTTAACTTCTTGTTGCTAAGCACACTATATTTAATGAGTTGTCACCTAAAGTCTTTCATGTATTGGTTAAATTGTTTCATTTAAGTGGTTTGCCTAGGTTCTCGCGCTTGACATTGGTTCACCAAAGTACTCTCTCTCCTCCTTAAATGTTGTGCCATGTCTTTTTTCGCTTATGTGGCATGCTTAGTACATGTCCATGGTAAAGCACTGGGAAGGGCCTAATACACTTGTAGATAGAAAAGATTTATTATTACAGGCAGAGGCAGTAAAAGCTCTAGGCGCTTCGAGTGAAATTGAAGTGGCTGCACTGCATATAGTAGGGCATCGTGCGCAACCCGAGCCGCTTCTTCTCCAAGTCGAACTCCAGCACGATGTTCTCCATCTGGAGCCCTCCCACGATCACCGTCGGCGTCCTGCCGTCCCCGGCCTTCACTCCCTTCATCTCCACGAACGCAAGGCACGCCGTCCCCGGCTTTACGTGTTGCCCAGCGTCTGCGCGTCGTAGCACAGGCGCACAGCTCGAACGGCGCCACAGGCCTCACCGCGCGCGCGACGGGCCCTCCCAGCGCAGCCTGCGCCGCCAGGGCCTTGACGAACGCGTCCACGAACGGGCGGTACACGTCGCGGCGGAGCAATGCGTAGGGCACCCTCGTGCTGAGCATCACGCCGCCCGTGGCTAGCGAGCGCTCAGAGACGGGGGCGCGGGTGTTGTCCATGCTGATGGACTTGACCGAGATGTAGTGCGCCGGGCTGCCCTGCTTGGCGACGAGCGGGGTGTAGTCCATCGACTGCGTGTAGTCCGACGGGTCCACCCAGAAGTGAAGCGGCCCACCACCGAAGATGGCCACGCCGTTGCCGTAGGCACCGCCGCGGGGGAGGCAGAGGAGGAACTTATTCGCGACCTTCTGCGTGGACACCACCTGCGCCGGAAGCGCCAGGCCGGAGCCCGCCAGCCCGACAACGCCCATGGAACCCCGGGGCAGCGACGCCAGGAGCTTCCTCGGCGCGCACGCCGCCACGGCCCTGAAGTTCACCTGGCTAACCGGGTTCCTCCCGTCGGTGGTGTTGGCGACAACCTCGTGTGGACGAGGCTCCCGGAGGCGCACGCGCCGGTGACCGGGTTGTACGTGTACGCCGTGCACGTCTTGTCGCCGTGCCAATCGCGGCCGCAGCCGGGCGCGTGGCAGCCCGGGATGGGGTAGGCGTTGGCGAGTCGGCAGGTCAGGCTCTTGCATGGGAGCTCCGCCGGCAGGTGGTCACGCTGGCAGGTGGACCAGACGAGCGGGCCGGCGATGTCTAGGACGAGATTGGCGCCGTCGTGGAAGGGGAGGGTGTAGAGGGAGGTGGCGAGATCCTTGGTGACCGGAGCGAGCACCGGAAGACGTTGGCACGACGCCGGCCACGCCAGTGCGACCAGCGAGGCGGCCAGGACGAGGAGGAGTCGTGCCATCTTTCTTGCGCCAATGGCCAGTGAAGATCGATCGGGACTACGGATTGATTTGTCAGTGTGGAACTGATGAGTGTTTCGACACGTGTGTGCATCTCTTTTATACGCACCGTGTGGGTTCTGGACTTCTGGTATTGAGCATCCGAGCTTGTGCCATCTCTGCACACCGGATTAATTGGCGACCACCGTCGACGGTGACCAGCTGTGTGCTGCTCATAGTTAAATTGGTTTGGCGTGCGGCGGACGCACATTGCCCAAATATAGCGTGCGTACACAGGAAGATGCATGCAATGTGCGTACGCAGAGCCGTAGACGCTCCATGGTATACATTCACCGAGGCTGTCCGGAACCCAACGGGAGTATATATCACAGCTCGAAACTACTTTATGGACGACCGCTTGCTAGCCCACCCTTGCACGACGACTGATCCAAGGGTGCTAATCCATGCATCAGATCGTAATAAAAAGGCTCAGCTCAGTCCCCGTGCAGAAATCGTTCAAACAGCGTCGTGTGTGTGGCATTGCTCATCACATACAGCTAGCATAGTGCATGCCAACTGATAATTTGATGAGATGCCAAAACACCTCTCTCGTTGTCTAACATACTAATCTACGATACTATGCACTATAAAAACAGTATCATACACTAGTATCGTATGCATGATAATTTTTGATACTATTCACTACGGGCAGCTCAGCCATCAATCAATCATCTCGAGACTCGGCTTGTTGCTGCATAGTGAGCCGTGTATAATAAAAAAAATCAGTTACACGGGTGATTGCACATTACCTTTTTTAAACCTAATCGCACTTTACCCTGTACGGAACAAAGAGTATCCTGTCGAAATCAATGCACAAATAAAACTCTGTCAAAATTATGTTTGGAAGCGCAAAAAAGATCTAAAAACTAAAGTATGTTTCTTTTGCAAGGAAACAAAGTATGTTAATAGGGCATGCAAAATTCCGATTTCAGACACACAATCATTTGCGAGGCAAGATTTTCTTTTGAGCACTTACGTATTTATAAGAAATCATCTTTTCGAGATTTTTTTAAAAAACATTAAAACAATGTTTTCATGCAGTTTCACTATTATCCACTGTAATTTGGTTTCCACGGGATATTCTATCTACACGGACATTACATGCAGTCGCACACCGGTAATAGCAATACGTTTGATAATCACTGGTAGATGAGAAGCCAATGATAAATTTTTAATTATCTCACTAGAGATGATCCCTGAAAACCCATTACAAAACTAATAAGGTCCTTAGTGCAAAGTTAAGGTGCAACTATAGAGGAACTCCTAAAATAAACCATGAGTAGGATTCAATAATAATTAATTAGCACAACACTTTTGAAAAGTACATACCATACACCTATAGACTATATAAGACCACCACCAAGTTTATAAGAGTTTACTTCGGATATCAAAATAAACATCCTAAAACGTGAGGCTTGGAGTCATGAAACTTGCTCTCCAAAAGTACAAAAGGGGGATGCGCAAGGCACGAGCAGAAAGGCTCAAGGGACATTACTTGGATATTTCTATGTTAGATCTCATTGCTAAATTTGCAATGTATGGTTTAAGAATATGTTTAAAGTGCACCTTTGCGCAAATAGGTTCACATTTAAAAGATGGAGGAAAGGCTACCTTAACCGATAAATATGATAGAAATAGGATTTAATAATTGAGATTTATCTGTAATTCCAGTGAAATGTTTGTGAAGTTGGTTGAAATATGACTTAAATAATTTATCTATTTATAAATTCATATTTCTTATTCATTTCTTTTTCAATGTTTTCAATTTCGCTACTTCAAAAATGATTTAATTTGTCATTGTTCCAAAAAAAGTTCGCAGCTAGAAGTGTCAAAACGTTCGCACATGTATTACTATTCTCAGTCACAATTTTGATCATTCCAGAAAAAATTAACACATATTTTCATTATTTCTCTTAGTTATTAAAACATATTCAAGTTCATTTCAGTTTTCGGTCAGTTTTCCATATAAATTGGTCATTTTTGTTCTTCTTAATGCAAAGGCTGAGCTACTGCAGTTCCTCAAAAACAAACATTCCAGTTCATTGAAATACGATTGAAACAATGAAATATAAGCTATCATACATTTAACTTATTCAAAAAAATTATTGCTTATCTTGCCCACATCTTTTGACTATTTCAATGAAATATTGATTAATTTCACACCAAAAAACGTTTATATACATTTCACTTTTTGATCTTGATAAAAATTATTTATTAAATGTTTCAATTGATAGAGTTGTGAATAAAAGCTTGAAAATTAAATTGTCCATACTGTTCATTTAAACTTTTTTGTTTTTATTGGGTTTTGGTTGTTTCAAAACATTTCCGGACTATAGTTCATAAACATCAGTATGCCTTTCTTTCATTTCAATTGATTTTGAGAAACATTTAAAACATATCTATCTCAATTTCAGAAAATATTGAAACACATCCCGGTTGTTTGAAATGTAATTGAAAGGGTGAGACCAAAAGTAGTCATAAATTTTTATTGATTTTTTATTCACTTTTCATTGTTTTGATAAAGTTTCCCAGTGTAGTTCCTAAATATTCACATGTCTTTCTATTATTTCAGCTGTATTTCAATTAATTCTGGAAGACATCTAACACTTATTACAATTATTTCACTCAACTTCAAAAAATATTTCACACATATTTCAGTTGATTGAAATACGATTTGAAAAACATAAAATTTAAGCTAGTTTTAAATTCATACAAGATTGGTCTAGTTCTGTTTTTTTAAGATATCAATCATCAAAATTATCAAATGAAATAAAATACATGTGTTTTGTTTTGGGGGGAAGGAGCCTAAATCCAAGAGTGCTTGAGTGGGGCCTAATATTGGAAAATAGAAATGAATACATGCGGGAATAATAGTGTGGCATCGACACACGTGATTAGGAATGAATGCACTTGTCTCACCTGATTGCTTTGCATAGATCCACTAGTAGGATTGCTTTTGTGCAATGGTTGATAATGTGTATTGCCGTCCCAATCGATAGATTGGTCAGAGAGAGCCCGGGCGTCCCAAGGGTGATCTAACATGACATGGAAATCGTTGAGTCCTGGATATAGAATACTCTTATGCAATTTCAATTTTCTCATTGGTTTGTGTGTAATATAAGCTGATATGTAAATACACTCTTGTTGCAAAAATACTGCATATTTTTTTTATCCAACAAGTATCAAATTTGACTATAAACTTTGTATAATTTTTTATAAAATATACGATGAAGTTTTTGTTGGAAAGAATTATGGGATATCGATTTTGAATAACATAACACATATGTTCATGAATTAGTTACTAATTAGATGTAGAACTTGCATATGTAGTCATAGCAGGTGTCCTGGCGAAGAAACTAATGGGAGATTGCGGCTATGGCGGCACAAGTGATGTCACGTGGTGTATCGTCTAGGGGTCGGGGGCCATGCAAAAATTGACCAACGATTCATATCAACGATGAAGGTATGGGGCCGTCGAAGGAGAAGTGCATGGATGAACCCGGGTACATATGAACCCACTTTAAAAAACACATTTTGAAATGTCAAAAATTTCTGAAAAAAGGTGCGCGTGGACATCTCCATATTCTATGTATGTGCAGAAAGTTGCACAGAAAAACAACTTTTTTTTAGCCTGTGCAAAAAAGATAAAATTTTGTGTCGTGAAACGCTATTTAGAAGCAGTAAAATTTGTCTTTTTTTACTGAGACAAAACAAAAATACTTTTTTACACAAAACTTTGTGCCGTGGACGTACCTTTGCCAACATGTATGCATAATTTATTTTTAGAATTTTTGAACATTACAAAACACATAAAAAGTTCATTTTTGAAAAGCGGGTGCAGATGCCCCCGTGTGCAGATCGTCCACTCTTACCGTCGGAGCGTCCCTAATGTGAGATTTTTGGGGTATGTGTCAAGTCTCTCTCTCTCTCTCTCTCTCTCTCTCTCTCTCTCTCTCATGTGCAATCTACGTCAAGTGTGTGTTAACGGGTTTCCATGACTCCGCGGTGACTCATGGTGGTTGGTTGTCTGCTTTCTGCGGGTACAATTAGCAGTCACGTGTCTTTGTCCACACCAAGATCATCCACATTCACATTGTCTTCGTTGGGCCAGCAACTGGTGGAGGCAACGCACATGGACTTTGTTTAGGGGTGCTTGCTCGAGTATCCAGCCTCAAGCTCTACATGAAAAACCCAAGGTATGACCTTTATTGGTTCTAGTTGGCAATGATGGTTTTTTTCTCAATGTTACCTTGTTGATGGAGTTGTATGAAGGTTGTTTGGACTTGATCCTAGGGGTGAAAACTCATGGTCCGGCCTTTACTAGTTGGATTTGTCAAAGGTGGCTCAGGCGGGTGGACGTTGCTTTTGATGAATCATTCACATAGTCTTGATTTTTATTTCAAGGTGGTTGCTTGGCATGGATCTTAGTTGTTTTCTTCTTCTTCTTTTGATAATTTAGTTGGGTGTATCCTCAGTGTCTTCACTAGCTATTGATATCAAGTTGTTGCAGGAGCCATGTGTAATCAGTATCTTCTTGATATTTATTTATTTTCTTCTGTGAGAAAATATGATTTGTACTGAATGCTAGCTTCCCATTGTTCTTCCATCTAGGCTGCGGCCAGTTTTATTTGACTGTTCTGAATTCTGGATGGCTGTGGAAGCACGTGACTTGCTTTTGTTGTTGACTTTTGAGTTTTGACTTTGAGCAGTGCCTGTCTGTATTTAGCCCACAGGCATGAACTCATGCATGCATGGATAAGGACGTGCATGAACTCACTGCTCACACGTCAAAGAAGTGGACTGCTACCAATAGCTACGCGCCTAACTTTTGAAGATTAATTGGTGTTGGAGCAGTGGTACGGTCACGGAACACAGCTTCGACTATACAACGTGCGTACATGTGCTGGCCTGCTGGGGAGTTGACTACATTCTTAAAGCACAATCAACCAACTTGGAATAGCTGTCGCTTGCAATAAATAAAATGAACATTGACCATGCAGATCATTACCTTCTCACATAAAATAAAAACGAAACGTGGTGGAGTACTTGAGATGCAAATATATATATATATATATATATATATATATATATATATATATATATATATATATATATATATATATATATATAGTGATGCTATTCATCACCCAGGGTGCAGAATAACTTATTCTTCACCGAGGTAATCTTACGATCATTTCATAATTAAATTACGTTTGAAATTCAAATAGTTACATTCCTATTCATTCACTACGTAATATTTGACATAAGAAAATAAAATATAGGTCATAAGACAAGAAAATTTGCAATTTATGTGTATTTTACACTATGTTTTTACGTTTGTAATTTTACATAACATAAAATATTTTTACGACGATTATATATTTTCTTACGGTCTCTTTTTATGTCGAAAATAAGACAAAACTTACGAAACGTAAAATTACGATGTATTCATGGTAAAATAAAGGGGGTGAAGAATAACTATTCCTCACCCAGGGTGACGAATAGACAATCCCTATATATATATATATATATATATATATATATATATATATATATATATATATATATATATATATATATATATATATATATATATATATATATAGGACAAATGTTTCCTACAAGCAGTGGTAGTTACCACCACTTGCGTTTTGTATGTTGTATGTAGTATCTATCGAAACCGAGAGTATGTACGTGTAGTATGTAGTATATAACAATGATTAAGTAGTATATATACTAATTTTTAGGTAGTATGTACCATATTTTGAGTATGCTCTTTTTACGCATAAATATGTACGCATTTCACAAATATAAAAAAACTATGGGTTCATATGCAATTTTTCATGTAACTTGCTTTGAAATATCTTAGATATAGTATATGAATATATTTAAAATAATAAAATAGTATATATAGTAGCACAAGGTAGTATATGAGATATGTGGGGTAACTACCACCAGGTGGTAGGATGGATTTTCCTATATATATATATATATATATATATATATATATATATATATATATATATAAAATGAAGATAGTGATATGTGTAGAAAATTCCATTGAACAGCAAGTTGCTTTCGACCATCTTTGTGTGGTGGAGTACTTGGTGGAGTATTATGAAGATAGTGATATGCGTAGAAAATTCCATTGAAAAAGATATTGCAGTTGGTTACATAATCAACTGCAATTAGAAAACTACAACCAGAGGCTTAATTTGTCATCCCATGATAGTCAACTTTATCGAACCAGCTTTTTCATTAGTTTTATTTTGGAAACAAATATATTTTAAACAAACTTTAAAATAAATCGAGAACAACATTTATCTACTGCATCTACCACCGCGAATGGTGACTGTATTGTTCTGGGACCCTTGATATATATGAATGTCTTACTGCATTTGTCTGTTGCACGGTTTGCAATTATTACTACTATGTATTGTTTCAGTTCAGCTGTCAACCGTTTTGGATACATGCTTCATGCAAGTGTTTGTAGCACAGTCCTTGTTAATAAGTTGGGCTGTGCTTTGCAGTGCATATCAAAATTCCAGACACAAAATTTACTTTTTGCTGTTTGCGGACGTGTATGGTAGATTCAGATGTTTTTTGACCGCATTATATTAATAATTAAAACAGAGCACAATTGCACATATGCATGCAGAAACTATCAGAAAGACCTGGACATGATAGATGTCTAGGAAACTTTGCAGAAAGGATACCACATAAAATAATATTACCAATAAGTCTATTGATGTCCATGCAAACAACCACTGATATTCCGTCCACTATCAGCGTCGTCTGAGACGCCCACTAAGGAAAAAGGCGGAGCACCAACGAACCAAAATCCAGGCCAGTGCCATAGCCTTATAGGCATTGTCAGCCGAAGACCAGACCTGCGAACAGGCGCTTGACGATGTGGCGTGTCGGCCGAGGATGTTCCCCGCGCCGACCTGAATCCAGATCTGACGCAATCCACCGATGTTGTCCAAATCTGCCACTAATGGGGCACCAACCTTGTACCAGCATAAATTTGTCCCACTGTCATGAGAGACGACAACCACCAGACATGGAAAACATAACGCTTACATTGATCAGAACGAATGGCAGGCAGACGAGACCGTTGGCTCAACGACGCCGCTGAAAAGAACACCGCCGTGGTGAGAAAGGGACCGCTGCCATCTTATTTGACACAACACCAATCTCATCAAACTGGTATTACTAGACCAATACGAAGCCCTAAATCGGTGAAACAGATTGAAGAGAAATGTGAGCTCACCCCTGTCCACCAGCCGCCGGAGCAGCGGATGGAGAGAGTTGGAGATCTACGGCTCACGGGCGTTCAAAGAAAGGGCAGGAACTGTGGCCTCAGTCGTCTCGAACAGAGCGAAGCGGTTTGCTTGGAGTCCGTCTGGCGTGTGGATTGTTAGATTCAGATGTTAACATATTTCTTCCGGGCAGGTATACTTCACAGTTACTATGGCCCTGTTTGGTTCGGCTGTGGATTTCTAAAAGCAGCTGTGAAAAATCTGCTGTGGAAAAACAGCTGTGAAAAATCTGATGTGAAAAAGATGTAGGTTATTTGGCAAACCAATTGATAAAGTTTTTTCAGATTTTTGCCCATAGCGGAATCAGATTTTGGAAAGCACGTCCTGGGCTGCTTCCGCTTTTGGTTTAGATTTTGGCAGCGGATTTCTGAAATCGGATTCTGCTGGGTTCGCTCTTTGGTTCAAATTCTGCTGCGCGGTAGCGGAATCCATTAATAAAAGCTGAACCAAACAGGGCCTATATCCTGTTGAGTGCATGCATGCATCGTCGTTAGACACCAGTGAAAACAATGGTCGTGTTATCTCCTAGAGATCATTGGTGCCGGCCTAGCGCAGTGGGTTTACCTGCTTTCGACCATCTTTGTGTGGACTGGCGGTGTCCGTAATTGCAGTATGGCAGAGCCGTGTACGTCCTTACTCTAAACTTGATAAACCAGCGATTTGGCCGAGGCTGAAGTTTAATGGAAATCCAGTGCTGTTTCTGCACTTGCTGCAAGTTGGTTCTGTGTGTGTATTTTTTTTGTGATTTTTGCCTGTGTTGCGTGAGTCAAATGTTAAAAAAAAGGGGTACAGACAGTGGTCCAATAAGACTTGTCTTCCGTACTGCTGTCCTGAAGAGAAGTTTGACACGAGAAAGGAAAATAAAAAAGAAACCTAAAAAAAAACCAAACAACGACCACAGTGGGAGTCGAACCCACGACCTTCTGATCCGAAGTCAGACGCGCTAATCCACTGCGCTATGCGGTCACTGTGCTGATAGATGTACATTCCTGATTAGTAACCCGCAAAATTCATGTTAGGAAACAAGCACGTTTCCTTTAATCTCTACTAGTCAGATTTGCATCATCGTAAGATTACTAACATGACAAATCACACACAACTGACTACAAACATCAAGCACATACACATATGAACCAATGACACATGTCAAAGAGAAAGGGGGTCAGACCATACGAGGGCGCCAAAAACTCCGATCCAGCAGTGTCTCCGACCATGGTGGTGATCCTCCATAGAGGAAGTAGTTGCAGCAGGAAGATGGGTGTTGAGCTTGAGCGAGCAGTTACGGCTTGGTTGGTTGCTTTGTATACAAAGCGGGGGGAAATCCTTTTTCGGTAGCTTGAGCGAGCAGTTACGCAGGGACACTCCTCAAAGACCTTATCATCCCTCACGTTGTGCAGGTGTTTTCGGAGGCACAGTCTTCTGGACGGTTTTGCGCGTAGTCATTGAGATGAGGTCGTCGAAGAAACAGCTCAGTACAAATGAATTTGGCATGTGTGTGTATTCGTCTATCGTCTATATCTCCTCTCTACATAGGGGAACGCGTCCGAGAGTGAAGCGATGCAACTGGCATGTGGAGGTACAAAACGTGCCAACAACGGACTTAAGAATTGAAACACATACAGCCAGAGCTAGGTCGTGCACTGCCATGCAAAAATTCAAGGCCAACCGATAAAGCAGCAGTTGCTTTCCCTTCAAAGATGACATGTTCTCTCTCGGAACCATGATCTTTCCTCGAAGATTGTCTGGTTTCAAAGTAAGGTACACCGCAAATTTTGCAAAATCTTCTCAAACTTTTACCATAGCCTCTAGGTGTCATATGTGGGCATCATGCCAAATTTCATTCTTTTCGGACTTTGTTTGCATTTTATAACTAAGAAAAAACTTAATGTTCGGGGTCGTCTCCTGGCACCCTCATGTTTGGAATTCATTTTCATTTCTTTGATAAAGAGTAAACTAAACATGCACTCGAGAACAACGATATGAATTTTTTACTCATTTTTTCTATTTTTCATGTATTTACATTCTAAAATTTTATTATAATAAGTAAATGTGTCGAAATGTATTTAATGATTAAAAATGTAGCAAACAGGTCTTAAGAAATGCCAAATGTTGACGTGGGCCATTTAACAGTTAATTTTAAGTGAACAAAAAACACATTCAAGGTCAACAGATGAAGTAATTTGGTCTTGAATGTTCAAATGAATTTTGCATTTTATTGAATATCCAAAAGAACTTATTTATTACACGCAGTAGGCAACGAATACACTGTAGATAAACACACATATTATTACAGGCAGTGAGAGTTCTAGGTGCTTCGAGCGAAATTGAAGCTGCCGCAACCCGTAAAGTGCGGCAGCCTGCTAAACCCGAGCCGCTTCTTCTCCATGTCGAAGTCGAGCACGAAGTCCTCCATCTGGGCTCCTCCGAGGATCACCGCCGGCGCACTGCCATCGCCGGCATCCACCCCCTTCATCTTCACGAACGCAACGCACGCCGTCCCCGGCTTGACGTCCACCATCGAGTTCTTCCCGGTCATCGCCCAGTCACTCCCGCCGTCGAGCGCCACCAGGACGTTCGGCACCCAGTACCCGCCGGGGTTATTGCCCAGCGTCTTTGTGTCGTAGCAGAGCTCGAACGGCGCCACAGGCTTCACGGCACGCGCCACGGGCGCTCCGTTGGCAGGCTGCGCCGCCAGGGCCTTGGTGAACGCGTCCACCAACGGGCGGTACACGTCGCGGCGGAGCAAGACGTAGGGAAGCCTCGTGCTGAGCATCACGCCGCCGGTGGAGAGCGCGCGCTCCGAGATGGGGACGCGGGTGTTCTCCACTTTGATGGACTTGAGCGAGATGTAGTGCGCGGGGCTGCCGCCCTTGGCGACGAGCGGGGTGTAGTCCATGGACTGCGTGAATTGCGGCCAAGGGAGCGGGCCGCCGCCGAAGATGGCCACGCCAGGGCCGCCGGTGGGGAGGCAGAGGAGGAACTTGTTGGCGACCTTCTGGGCGGACGCCACCTGAGCCGGCAGCGCCAGGCCGGAGCCCCCGAGCCCGGCCACGCCCGTGGAGCCCCGGGGCAGCGACGCCAAGAGCTTGCTCGGCGCGCAGGCCGCCAGGACCCGGACGTTCACCTCGCTCACCGGTTTATTCCCATCGGTGGTGTTGGCTTCGAACCTGGTGTGGAAGAGGCTCCCGGCGGCGCACGCGCCGGTGACCGGGTTGGATGGGTACGCCGTGCACTGCCTGTCGTGCCTGTCGTGCCTGTCGCTACCGCAGCTGGGCGCGGGGCAGCCCGGGGCGGGGTAGGCGTTGGCGAGGAGGCAGGTGGGGCTGCTGCACGGGGTCTCCGCCGGCGGCTGGCCGCCGTCGCACGTGGACCAGACGAGCGGGCCGGCGACGTCGAGGACGAGGCTGGCGCCGTCGTGGAAGGGGATAGTGTAGAGGGAGGTGGCGGTGTCCTTGGTGACCGGAGCGAGCACCGGAAGGCCTTTGGACGACGCCAGCGCAGCGAGCGAGGCGGCCAGGACGAGGAGGAGCACTCGTGCCATCTTTGCTTGCACCAATGGACCGTGGAATTATTTGCCGATGTCTGGCGTCGACGCGTCTGCGTCTCTTTATATGGTGGGTTCCGGAGCATGTTGGGGACTTGGAGTGCGACCTCAGCACACGGGATTCAATGGCGACGCGTACACGGGATAACGACGGGGAGACATGCATGCATGTGCGTACACAAACCAAGCTGATCCTACGCGTCAACCTGATCCCGCAAGTTGCGCGCAGAAAAGACTCGCATCCAGTCAACGCATGTGGGGCCCACTACCCCACCAGATTGTCGGCGCCGAACTCTCACTCACACTCTCGTCCCTTCCTATGTGCGTCGGCCGAGCAAAAGAAGGGCCACCAGAAATTGACTAGCACTTCTCTCCTGCTGCGAGTAAAATTTGGCGGGCCACCGACTAGGAAATCTTAAAGCATTTTCAATGGCGCCGAACACGGCGCGCTAAATTCTGCTTTACAGCGCGCCCTTCGTTAAATTTGGCGGGCCACCGACTAGGAAATCTTAAAGCATCTTCAATAGACGCCGAACACGCGGCGCGCTAAATTCTGCTTTACAGCGCGCCCTTCGTTAGGCTTCAGCGGCCGCGCTAAAATGCAGTGCGCGCTCGTGCTATAATATTTTTTAATTAAAACTTTGCATACATAAAAAACGATACATAGTTCTAGCATAGATAAAAAATGATACATAGTTCATAGCATAGATAAAAAAGGATATAAAGATATTTTACATCGTTCGAAAGCATAGATAGATAGAACTACGGTGCAACTAGATAGAAACTACGGTGCAACGAGACAAACTACGGTGACTCCCAGCTGCCATCATCATCACCATCATCATCCTCGGTGGTGTTGTCCGAGGTATCGAGCTATATGTCTTCCCAACGCAGATCGTTGGGGGAGAAGATCGACTGCCCGTCGTTCTCGACGATATCGCATTGCGATATCGCTGCCTTGCGCTAACGCCTGTCGGCATGCTCCGCGTGGCGCCTTGCCGTCCTCTCTGCCCAAAACTCGTTCTTGGCGACGACGTCCTCCGGGTGGCGATGGCGCCACTCCGCCATGGCTCGCTCGTCCTCCTCGGCGATGAGGAGGCGGCACTGCTGCCGCACGTGGTCCGCACGGTCATGGTCGGTGATGAGACGCGGCGGAGGGGCGAGGCGCTGTGCCTGCTCGCGCGTGAAGACGTCGCGGAAGTTCATCTGCGACCGGGGCATGTCCAAGCGCCACGCCGCCGCGTCGTACACGCGGGCCGCCTCGTGCGCGCTCCGAAACGGGCCGAGGCCGAGTCGGACGTCACCGGACCGGATCTCGGCGGAGTACCAGCCGTTGGGGCGGTCGCGGACTCCTCAGTAGCCCGAAGAACCCCGACGGGCGCGGCGGCATGGTGGCGCGGTGCTGGCGGGGAAAGCGGCGGAGCTGCGAGAAAGAGCGTGTGGTAGTGTACTGAGCGTGTGGCGAGCGTCGGATTTTATAGGCGCGCGCGAAGCGACGCACCAAATCTACCGCGCCTGCTGCCGCTTTCTCCCGCGCTCGGTAATTTTCCGCCACCGCTGGAGCGCGCGAAACCGGGCGGCGCGCGCTAAAACGCAATTTTACGGCGCGGGCGCGCCTTTTGGCACGCCTGTTAGAGATGCTCTTACAACATTAGTTATGAGTCAATTACATCAGTGATGCTAAAATTTGTTGTAAATGATCACGTTGGTGTTAAAAGTTGCGGTGAACATCGAAGTAGTAAAAAACTTAGCTCGCGTGTGTAAATACGGTGCTTATCCCGTTTTTCTATACAAAATTTTGCTGCCTAGACGTGTGGGGTCCGCTGTTAGCCAGTGAACCAGGAAGAAGGGTTTTTCTTCGAAAACCGCCTCAGAATATATATTTTTGACAAAAAAGACCCCATGGACGTGGCATTTTTGTTCTCTATGCCCAATGGGTCCCGCCTATCAATATTGACGGAGAAACATTTCGGCAGGTTTCGAACCGCGCCCACAGGCTACCAAAACAAACAACCTAAATGTTTAGCAAGGACTCATGTCTAGCTTAAATGGGCTGCAGATATTGCGGCCCATTTTACACAAGCTATTTTAATAAGATATTTAAAAAAAATAAGTAATAAAGATCATGTGCCAATATTTATGTATATCAATATTATGTAAATAAAACATTGACATATATACCCGTCTATTATATATATAATATTTAGTTAATACAAACATTTAAATGTATATTAGATACAACTAGTCGTCAACCCGTACATGTGCACGGGCTAGCATTTTTAATATTTAATATAACATAGTTGTGGAAATTGGAAATGTTAAACAATAATAGCAATATATTGATGTCGATTATTTCTATAACAGATGCATGTGTACGTTTGGTTGGACATAGGGTCCAACGAAGCTACATTGCTTTGACTATTTTGTGATTAGATCGTTTGCCAAGGAGAAGTTTAAAGGATGGATTCGATAGTTGGTCTTTGTTAGATCAGGAACGTGCGTGTACGTTGAAGCTGGCTATGGATGTAGGGAGGAAGACGTGGCGATCCTAACAAAGAGGAAGATCAATCAACGTTGTGGTCGCTCATCATCCCTTGCGGTACCTGGCTTTGGGCTCCTCTAAGGTTCGCCGATGGCCATGCAGGTGGGAGAGCACACTTGGTGATGGGGATATCCTGCGCTAAAGGAGAATTGAAGGAGAGGAGTCATCGGCCATGTATACAGGTTGCCCTTATTATTTTTGTCATGGACCCTTGTATTGTTTTTGTACACATGTATTTATGCATGGACATATTTCTCTTTACACATATGTGCATGAGTCCGATTAAAAAAAAATATAAAAATACGTGCATGAGTGGTACAGTTTTTTTTTTTACGGGGCATGAGTAGTACAGTTTGTTCCATCGCATTGGACTTTTTTCTTCAAAAAATTTGTCACGTTGGACTCCAGCCACGTTATGACTTGTAGCATGGATGGACTCTTTTTAACTTACCATGTTGGACTTAAGTCATGTACGACCTGTAGCATATCTTTTTTTTTTTGTGCGGAATGAAAATCGTACCATATATGGACTCTATTTTTAGCGTCCAGACACATGCGTTCATTACGGACTTGCTTTTTTTTACTTATCAATTTGTACTTAAAATCACATATTACATCATATCTATCAAGGGAAAAGAATCTTAACTTACCAACGTAACTATTCCTTTTTTTAATCGAACGTATCTATGTTTTTTCCTTTACATCGCTGGAGTTTTTATGAAACGAATATTTTTTTAAGGCAAGGATGGATGATTCCTTTATTTGAACGTGTCAGGAGCCTTTTTGGACCACTTGTGTAACGTAAGTTTTCCTTTTATCTCCACCGTAAATTATTCAATCCAATGGTGTAAGTAATTGCAATGATGTGGATTAATGAGAAGGCTTTAATGGTGCCTCCAATTAGTAAATATAAGAAGTTTAATGAATACAAAAGAACTATACACACGCAGATATTTAAATTTTGGTGAATACAAACATTTACTTAATATCTATAAATATTCACATCTCCATATTTTTACTCATGAATTATATTCGAAAAATTATATATTTTGCATATTATACATGGTTGAATATTCATGAAGAGTTAAAACTTAAAATTTTGAATATTTTTAATTATACAAAATTGAACTATACAAATGTGCTTATAATCATTGAAATGTTTTTATAATTAGAATAATACATTTAAATTTAATTTTAAGAGAAATTGTATCATTTTAAATTATATAAACATTTTACTATTAATAAATATTATTTTAAATATATGAATGTGTTTTGAAATAATATCTGAAGAAGTTTATTTAATATACATTTTAAATGTCCATATTACTTACTTTTTATATAATACATGGGTGTATATTTAAATGTTTTTATTTACTAATCATGGCTTGTTTGTGTAAAATTTATAGCACACAAAAATTTAAACATAATTTTTATTACTTACTTTTTATAAATATCTTTAAAAAGAATCACGCGCAAAACAAGCCGCAATATCTGCAGCCCATTTAAACTTCAGATGTGTCCCTGTGTAATACATATAGGATAGCTATTGATTGAAGATGTCGTAAATTGATCAGTGTACTTTGACAGGCGAGATCCGCCAGTTAGAGATGAAGAATGACACGTCGATAGGGACTTCACTATAAAAAAATATATATTGAGGGGTTTACCGAAAAAAATCCGGCCACTCGCACCCTCTCGCGGCTCTAGTGGCTAAGAGCGGGACCAACAAGCCTACTCAGCGCAAATTCCGTCTACCAATGCGATAAGCAGTGTATTTGCACGCTCGAGCCTTGTTCTTGCATCACTTTAATGTACATCCCAACTTCTAGCACCGAAGTGACCGTTTGCGCCAGGTTCTAGCACCACCAGTGTAATTCACTCTTAGTTTATTTGTACACGATCTACCGATCCAGCGGATGGCTTCCCCTCCCCACCTCGCCCTGCCCTTGCCCAGCCCTTCCATCGCAGCCATAGGCCCACCGCCAACCTTGCCAAGCCTAGCCCTGCCACCCCTGCCGCTGCCACTACCTTGCCACTCCATGGGCTTATACGCCCTCCGACGGGCCCACCTTTGCGCAGGTCCGCATAAACTCCCGAAGCATCCTCTTTGATGAGACCCTCGCCTCAACCCTCCTCCAGACTTGCATAGGTGGTCCGGTGATATGTATTCAATGTATCTATAATTGTTTTATTGTTTTATGCTATTATATTATCAATCTTGTATGCTTTATATGCCTTTTTATGTCATTTTTTAAGATTAACATATTAACTTAGTGTGCAGTGTATGTTTCTGTCTTTTGCCTACTTCTTTGTTTCGCAGAAAAACCATGCCAAACAAAGTCCAAATAGAATGAAACTTTACAGTGATTATTTCTAGACTATGAGAGACCCTAGAGCTTCAGGAGGCACCCGAGGACACTTGAGGGGGCCACAAGCTCAGGTGGCGCACCTGCAGGGGGGGCATGTAGGCTTGTGGGTCCCCTGTTGCTCCGGCTGACCTAATTCCAATGCTATATGTGCACAAATATTCAAAAATATGCAGAGCGAGACCCAAAACAATTTTATCGCCTCCGCATGCCTCTATTTTTCCATGGTCCCATATGGAAACCCTTTTTGGTGCCCTACTGGATGGGGAATTCATCAAATATACATCCATGATGATGTCTGAGTAGTTCCTTCCGGACCTATGTGTCCATAGCAGTAGCTAGATGGCTCTCTCTATCTTTCTCTCTTTATTATCTTCAATACAATGATCTCTTCGAAGAACTATTCGATGTAATTCTCGTGGTGCGTTTGTTGGGATCAGATGAATTGTGGGTTTATGATCAGATTATTCATTGAAATTAACTGAGTCTTTTTTATAGCTATGCATGATTTCTGATCTATGAGTTTTCTTTCGACAAGTTAATGAGTAGATCATCAGAGGGAGTGGTGCATAGTAGTGGGTTCAATCCTGCGGTGTCCTTGCTACTTCTTGAGCTTGCATTGCTTTTTCCCTTGAAGAGGAAAGACTGATGCAGCAATGTAGAGATAAGTATTTCCCTCAGTTAAGAACCAAGATATCAATCCAGTAGGAGGAACACACAAGTCTCCAATGATAGCACATGCACAAACAAACAAATACTTGCACCCAACGCGATCAAGGGGTTGGCAATCCCTTCACGGTCACTTGCAAGGGTGAGATCTGATAGAGATGGGTATAAAATATAAATAACAATGCAAAATAAAGTAAAGGTAAATAAATTGCACCAAGGTATTTTTGGGTTTTTGGTTTCATAGATCTGAAAATAATAAGATAAAAGACAGAGCTGGGGGCCATAGTTTTCAATAGAGGCTTCTCTCTTGAAAGAACGCATACAATGAGTGAACAAATTACTGTTGAGCAATTGATAGAAAAGCGAATAATTATGACGCTATCTAAGCCAATGATTATGAATATAGGCATCATGTCAGTGACAAAAGTAGACCGACTCCTGCCTGCATCTACTACTATTACTCCACACATCGACCGCTATCCAGCATGCAACTAGTGTATTAAGTTGACAAGAACGGAGTAAAGCCTTAAGCAAGATGACATGATGTAGAGAGATAGATCCAATCAATATGAACAAACCACATCTTTTTATCCTTAGTGGCAACAATACAAATACGTGACTCGCTACCCCTTCTATCACTTGGTGAGGACACCACAAGATTGAACCAAAAACAAAGCACCTCTCCCGTTGAAAGAAAAATCAATCTAGTTGGCCAAACCAAATCAATAGATCAGAGAGAAATACAAAGCTATCTTAATCATGCATAAAAGAGTTCATAGAAGACTCAAATAATATTCATAGATAATCCGATCACAAACTCACAATTTATCGGATCTCAACAAATGCACTGCAAAAGAAGATTACATTGAATAGATCTCCAACAACATCGAGGAGAACATTGAATTGAAGATCAAAGAGAGAGAAGAAGCCATCTAGCTACTAGATATGGACCCGTAGGTGTGTGGTAAACTACTCACACATCATCGGAAGGGCAACAAGGTTGATGTAGAGTCCCTCCGTGTTCGAATCCCACTCCGGCAGAGTATTGGAAAAGGTCTCCAGATGGGATCTCACGAGGACAAAAACTTGCGGCGGCAGAAAAGTATTTTTGGTGTGCCCTCTTGTATACGGGGGAATATTTTGGTATTTATAGAGTTGATAATAGGGTTGGAGGAGTCCCCGGGGCCCACAAGCTCATATGGCGCGCCCCCCTCCTAGGGCGCGCCTGGTGACCCTGTGGCTCACCCATGGCTCTTCTGGCCTTCTCTCGAAGCTTCGTGGGTGTCTTGTTGTCCAAGAAAAATCGTCAAATAGTTTCTGTTTGGTATTGATTTTATGTAAAAGACAAAGACAAGGAAAAAACAACATCTAGCACTAGGCACTAGGTTAGTAGGTTAGTCCCAAAAAATGATATAAAATAGCATAATAATGCTTATAAAACAACCAAGATTGATAATATAATAGCATGGAACAATCAAAAATTATAGATACGCTGGGGACGTATCAAGCATCCCCAAGCTTAATTCCTGCTAGTCCTCGAGTAGGTAAATGATAAAAACATAATTTTTGATGTGGAATGCTACCTACCATATTTATCAATGTAATCAGTGTAATCTTTCTTTATGTGGAATGCTACCTAACATGTTTATCAAGCATCCACAACCCCGATGACAGGCCAAGCAATTGTTTCATACTTTTTGACGTTCTTAAGCTTTTTCAACTCTAACGCAATACATGAGCGTGAGCCATGGATATAGCACTATTGGTGGAATATAATATGAAGGTGGAGGTTGTGTGGGGAAGACAAAAAAGGAGAAAGTCTCACATTGACGAGGCTAATCAATGGACTATGGAGATGCCCATCAATTGATGTCAATGTAAGGAGTAGGGATGGCCATGCAACGGATGCACTATAGCTATAAGTGTATGAAAGCACAAACAGAAAACTAAGTGGGTGTGCATCCAACTTGCTTGCTCACGAAGACCTAGGGCATTTGAGGAAGCCCATCATTGGAACAAGCCAAGTTATATAATGAAAAATTCCCACTAGTAATATGTGAAAGTGACAAATAGGAGACTCTCTATAATGAAGAACATGGTGCTACTTTGAAGCACAATTGTGGAAAATGATAGTAATATTGTCCCATCTCTCTTTTTCTCTCATTTTTTTTTTCTGTTGGGCTCTTTGGCCTCTCTTTTATTTATTTTGGGCTCTTTGGCCTCTTTTATCTATTTAATTCCGGAGTCTCATCCCGACTTGTGGGGGAATCATAGTTCCATCATCCTTTCCTCACATGGGACAATGCTCTAATAATGATGATCATCACACTTCAATTGATGTCAATGCAAGGAGTGGGGATTGCCATGCAACAGATGCACTAGAGCTATAAGTGTATGAAAGCTCAAACAGAAAACTAAGTGGGTGTGCATCCAACTTGCTTGCTCATGAAGACCTAGGGAATTTGAGGAAGCCAATCATTGGAATATACAAGCCAAGTTCTATAATGAAAAATTCGCACTAGTAATATATGAAAGTGACAAATAGGAGACTCTCTATAATGAAGAACATGGTGCTACTTTGAAGCACAAGTGTGGAAAATGATAGTAACATTGTCCCTTCTTTCTTTTTATCTCATTTTTTATTTCTTTTATTTTGGGCTCTTTGGCCTCTTTTATTTATTTAAGTCTGGAGTCTCATCCAGACTTGTGGGGGAATCATAGTTCCATCATCCTTTCCTCACATTGGACAATGCTCTAATAATTATGATCATCACACTATTATTTACTTATGGATGAAAAATTAGAAATGAATACTAGAACAAAGATATGACTCTATATGAATGCCTCATGCATATAATTATGCAAAGTAATATGAAAATATGGTGTGTGTCATAATAAAACAAAACGATGGAAGTTGCATGACAATATATCTCGGAATGGCTATTGAAATGCCATAATAGGCAGGTACGGTGGCTGTTTTGAGGAAAGGTATAAGGATGGTTTAATGCACCACCGGCGAAAGTTGCGCGGTACTAGAGTTGCCACCAAAGGTGGAAGGGTGAGAGTGCGTATAATCCATGGACTCAACATTAGTCATAAAGAACTCACATACTTATTGCAAAAGTGTATTAGCCCTCAAAACAAAGTATTAATACGCATGCTCCTAGGGGGATAGATTGGTAGGGAAAGACCATCGCTTGTCCCCGACCGCCACTCGTAAGGAAGACTATAAAAAATAAATCATGCTCCAACTTCATCGCGTAACTAGAGACCATACATGCATGCTTCGGGAATCACAAAACTTAACACAAATATTCTTACTAATCGGCAATTAATCACTAGCATGACTCTAATATCACCATATTTATATCTCAAAACAAATGCAAGGAATCAAATTTCTCATATAACAAATGATAATCATGAATGTTTTATTATATCCCTCTTGAATACCTTATCATATTCGGACTAAATTCATAACCCAAGAAAATTGCCATACTATTTATAAGACTCTCAAAATATTATAAGTGAAGCATGACAGTTCATCAATTTGATCAAAATAAATCCACCACCATGCTCTAAAAAGATATAAGTGAAGCACTAGAGCAACTACCAAGTTCAGAAGATATAAGTGAAGCACATAGAGTATTCTAATAAATTCACGATTAATGTGTGACCCTCTCAAAAAGTGTGTACAACAAGGATGATTGTGGAAAACTAAAAACCAAAGACTCATTTAATACAAGATGCTCCAAGCAAAACACATATCACATGGTGAATAAAAATATAGCCTCAAGTAATTTACCGATAGATAGTAGACAAAAGAGGGGATGTCATCCGGGGCATCCCCAAGCTTAGATGCTTGGTTGTCCTTGAATATTACCTTGGGGTGCCTTGGGTATCCCCAAGCTTAGGCTCTCTCCACTCCTTATTCCATAGTCCATCAAAACTTCATCCAAAACATGAAAACTTCACAAGACAAAACTCAACAGAAAACTCGTGAGATCCGTTAGTGAAACAAAGCAAATAACCACTTTTAGGTGCTGTTGTAAACTCATTCCAATTTTATATTGGTTTTATATCTACTGTATTATAACTTCTCCATGGCTCATACCCCCGATACTACCCATAGATTCATCAAAATAAGCAAACAACACAATGAAAATAGAATCTGTCAAAAAACAGAACAATTTGTAGTAATCTGGACTTCAGCCAAATTTCTATAACTCCAAATTTTTTGAAACACTAGGACAACTTAGGCAATTTGTATATCAATCTTGTGTAATAAATTCAGATCAATAACATGTTTATGTGAATTTATAAAATTCCAGAACTAAGCGCAAAACTTTCTGTTTTTTCACAGAATCAAATCAACTGTCACCCAAATCATCCCAAATGTCTTACTTGGCACAAATACTAATGAAAACACTAAAACACAATCATAACAGAAGTATAATTGCATATTTTCATAAAATTGGAAATAAAAATATTGGGTTGTCTCCCAACAAGCGCTTTTTTAAAGCCTTTTAGCTAGGCGTTGATAATTTTAATGATGCTCACATGAAAGACAAAAAATTGAAGCATAAAGAGAGAATCATATAGCATGTGAAAAAAAAGTTTGAGTATAACATACTTACAATGCATAGGCATTTTATAGGGAAAAGATTACCAAGACAAGCAAAAACTAGCATATGCAAGGAAGAAGAAAGAAACAATAGGAATCTCAACATAAAGAGAGGTAATTTAGTAACATGAAAATTTCTACAACCATATTTTCCTCTTTCATAAAAATTACAGGTAGGATTATAATCAAATTCAATAATATATCTATCATATAAAATATTCTCTTCATGATCCACATGCATAAAATTTTATAATCTTCAAAGATAGTGGGATTAACATCTACTAAACTCACGACTCTTCAAACCCAATTTTATGAAAAATTTCATAAGATTGATCATTCTCCAAAGTAGTGGATCATTATTACCTAAAGTCAACACTCTTCCAGACCCACTTTCAATATTATTGCAAACATATTCATCATGAGGCTTAAATAATTTTTCAAGATCATAAGAAGAATTGCCCCAATTATGATCATTACAATAAGTAGTGGACATATCAAAATTAGCATCCCCAAGCTTGGAGTTTTGCATATTATTAGCACAATTGACATTAATAAAATTTATAATAACACAATTGTAATCATGCTTTTCATTTAAGGAGCTATCGTGAATAACTTACTCTTTTAGCACTTCATCACAATATTCAGATTCACGAATTTCAAGCAAAATCTGATAAAGATAATCTAGTACACTCAACTCACTAGCTATTGGTTCATCATAGTTGGATCTTTTAAAAATATTAGCAAGTGGATGCGGATCCATACTTTTTTTTGTCTTTGATTTCCAATAAACATGCAATTATACCAAACAAACAAGCAAAGCAACAAAGTAAAACGTAAAGGCAAACGAAAAGGCAAATATTTTTGTGTTTTTTTGAAAACGTTTTATAAGTGGGGGAGAGGAAAATGAGAGGCAAATGGCGAATAATGTAAATGCAAGAGATGAGAGTTTATGATAGGTACTTGGTAGGCTTGATGTAGAACCTCCCCGGCAACGGCGCCAAAAATTCTTCCTGCTATTTCTTGAGCTTGCATTGGTTTTTCCCTTGAAGAGGAAAGGGTGATGTAGCAAAGTAGAGATAAATATTTCCCTGAGTTAAGAACCAAGGTATCAATTCAGTAGGAGGAAACACAAGTCTCCAGTGATAGCACCTGCACAATCAAATAAATACTTGCACCCAACGCGATAAAGGGGTTGTCAATCCCTTCACAGTCACTTGCAAGGGTGAGATCTGATAGAGATAGGTATGAAAGATAAATAAAAGTGCAAAATAAAATAAAGGTAAATAAATTGCAGCAAGGTATTTTGGGGATTTTGGTTTTATAGATCTAAAAATAATAAGATAAAAGATAGACCCGGGGCCATAGTTTTCACTAGGGGCTTCTCTCTTGAAAGAACGCATATGGCGGGTGAACAAATTACTGTTGAGCAATTGATAGAAATGCAAATAATTATGACGATATCTAAGGCAATGATCATGAATATAGGCATCATATCTATGAAAAGTAGACCGACTCCTACTTGCATCTACTACTATTACTCCCCACATTGACCGCTATCCAGCATGCATCTAGTGTATTAAGTAGACAAGAATGGTGTAACGCCTTAAGCAAGATGTAGAGGCATAGATCCAATAAATATGAATAAACCCCATCCTTTTATCCTTAATAGCAACTATAAAAATACGTGCATTGCTACCCCTTCTGTCACTGGGTGAGGACACCGCAAGATTGAACCCAAAACAAAGCACCTCTCCCGTTGCAACGAAAAGCAATCTAGTTGGACAACCAAATCAATAGATTGGAGAGAAATACAAAGCTATCTTATTCATGCATAAAATAATCTATCATAAACTCAGAATTCATCGGATCTCAACAAACGCACTGCAAAAGAAGATTAGATCGAATAGATCTCCAAGAACATCGAGGAGAACATTGTATTGAAGATCAAAGAGAGAGAAGAAGCCATCTATCTACTAGCTATGGACCCGTAGGTCTGTGGTAAACTACTCACACATCATCGGAAGGGCAACAAGGTTCATGTAGAGGCCCCCATGACCGAATCCCCCTCCGGCAGAGTACTGGAACAGGTCTCCGGATGGGATCTCACGAGGACAGAAACATGCGATGGTGGAATTTTTTTTTGTGTGCCCTTTGGTATCAGTGGAATATTTTGGTATTTATAGAGCTGAGATTAGGGTTGGAGGAGTCGCGGGGGCCCACAAGCTCATAGGGAGCGACCCCTCCAAGGGTGCGCATGGTGAGCTTGTGGTTCACCCATGGCTCTTCTGGTCATCTTCCGAAGCTTTGTGGGTCAACCTGGCAGCCTGGTCGGGTTTCGTCGGGTCGACCTCTACCAGACCCATGCCCTATAAGTAAATGGGTCTACCCCTACGCCCACGACCCTACCCATGGGCATAGGAGTAGACCCACGCCCATATCCATCGGGTAACCCGGCCCAATGGTTTACCCATTGGGTTGCTGTAAGTACATACATCCTATACAATACATGTAGGACACTTCATACATGCGTGTTGGAACCAAATAGATGGCTACCGACTAGTATTATATAGTGCTCCATTGCTCCTCATTCCTCAATTTCTCATAGCTAGGTGAGGTGGTACTAAACTACTGCGTGAAGTGATGTAGCAGCTGATACGTCTCCAACGTATCTATAATTTTTGATTGCTCCATGCTATTATATTACCCGTTTTGGATGTTTGTGGGCTTTAATTTACACTTTTATATCATTTTGGGACTAACCTACTAACCGGAGGCCCAACCCTAATTGCTGTTTTTTTTGCCTATTTCAGTATTTCGCAGAAAAAGAATATCAAACGGAGTCCAAACGGAATGAAACCTTCGGGAGCGATCTTATTGGAACAAACGGAATCCACGAAACTTCAAGTGGACGTCAAGCAACGAACAAGGAGGCCACGAGGGTGCCCGGCGCCCCCACCCTCGTGGCCCCCTCGAGCGTTGATACATCTCCAACGTATCTATAATTTTTGATTGTTCCATGCTATTATATTACCCCTTTTGGATGTTTATGGGCTTTATTTTACACATTTATATCATTTTTGGGACTAACCTACTAACCGGAGGCCTAGCTCGTATTGCTGTTTTTTTGCCTATTTCAGTATTTCGAAGAAAAGGAATGTCAAACAGAGTCCAAACGGAATGAAACCTTCGGGAGCGTGATTTTTGGAACGAACGTGATCCAGAGGACTTGGAGTGCAAGTCAAGAAGCAGCCGAAGCTTCCACGAGATAGGAGGGCGTCCCCCCCTATAGGGCGCGCCCCTGTCTCGTGGGCCCCTCGGGCGTCCACCGACGTACTTCTTCCTCCTATATAAGCCTACGTACCCCGAAAACATCCGGGGAGCAACCGAAACACAATTTCCACCGCCGTAACCTTCTGTATCCGCGAGATCCCATCTTGGAGCCTTCGCTGGCGCTCCGCCGGAGGGGGAATCGACAACGGAGGGCTTCTACATCAACATCCTTGCCCCTCCGATGAGTTGTGAGTAGTTTACCACAGACCTTCGGGTCCATAGTTATTAGCTAGACGGCTTCTTTTCTCTTTTTGGATCTCAATACAATGTTCTCCCCCTCTCTTGTGGAGATCTATTCGACGTAAACTCTTTTTGCAGTGTGTTTGTCGAGATCCGATGAATTGTGGGTTTATGATCAAGTTTATCTATGAATAATATTTGAATCTTCTCTGAATTCTTTTATGTATGATTGAGTTATCTTTGCAAGTCTCTTCGAATTATCAGTTTGGTTTGGCCTACTAGATTGATCTTTCTTGCCATGGGAGAAGTGCTTAGCTTTGGGTTCAATCTTGCGGTGTCCTTACCCAAAGGATGTAAAGGGTTGCAAGGCACGTATTGTATTGTTGCCATCGAGGATAACAAGATGGGGTTTATATCATATTGCTTGAGTTTATCCCTCTACATCATGTCATCTTGCTTAATGTGTTACTCTGTTCTTATGAACTTAATACTCTAGATGCAGGCAGGAGTCGGTCGATGTGTGGAGTAATAGTAGTAGATGCAGGCAGGAGTCGGTCTACTTGTCACGGACGTGATGCCTATATACATGATCATGCCTAAATAATCTCATAATTATTCGCTTTTCTATCAATTGCTCGATAGTAATTTTTTCACCCATCGTAATACTTATGCTATCTTGACAGAAGCCACTAGTGAAACCTATGGCCCCCGGGTCTATCTCTTATCATATTTGCTTCCAATCTACTTTTATTTGCATCTTTACTTTTTGCATCTATATTATAAAATACCAAAAATATATTTATCTTATCATACTATCTTTATTAGATCTCACTTTTGCAAGTGGCCGTGAAGGGACTGACAACCCCTTTATTGCGTTGGTTGCGAGTTCTTTGTTTGTTTGTGTAGGTGCGTGGGACTTTTTAGGAGCCTCCTACTGGATTGATACCTTGGTTCTCAAAAACTGAGGGAAATACTTACGCTACTATTGCTGCATCACCCTTTCCTCTTCAAGGAAAACCAACGCAAGCTCAAGACGTAGCAAGAAGAATTTCTGGTGCCGTTGCCGGGGAGGTCTTCGCTCAAGTCAATACATACCAAGTACCCATCACAAACTCATCTCCCTCGCATTTACATTATTTGCCATTTGCCTCTCGTTTTCCTCTCCCCCACTTCACCCTTGCCGTTTTATTTTCCCTCTCTTTCCCAATCTCCTCCTCTCTTTTTTTCGCTTGCCTTTTTTCCGTTTGCCATGTGTTAGTTCGTTTACCTTGTCACCATGGCTAGTCCTCCTATCCTTATTATCATTCCTGAACAAGAAATTCTCAATTTTAAGCAAAGGGAGGGAGAAAATTTAAAAGATGCTTGGCATAGAATTTGCAATGCCCAATATAAATCTTATAGGAAGCTTTCCACTTCTGTTCTTCTTCGCAATTTTTATGTAGGCATTACTCCTTGGAATATATGTGCTCTTGATATTGCTACCAGAGGTGATTTCATGAGTAGCCATACGTTTGATGCTTATAATGCTATGTTAGATTTGTTTGGCCCACCACCTCTTTTGATCAATGGAACTGTTTTAACTTTAGAACACGTTATGCAACGGCTTGAGATTATTGAAAATAAAATTGCCACTATTGAGTTGATTGAAAATTTGGATAAAAAGATTCATAATCACATTACCCAATATGGATCTAGGGTTGGAGTTACTTTGAAAAATCTTAAAGAAAAGGAACCTATAGTCAATAAAAAAATAGATCTAGACTCTGCTAGAATCGGTAAACTTGAGGATATCATTACAAACTTAGGTTCCGCGTTTTCCTCCATGAAAAACACTCCAAAACCCCCTACTAAAACTTCCAAGTTTATTTATGTTCCTAAAAATAAGGGTGAATCTTCTAGTAAGGGAGATGCGGATCTTAAATCCATAAGTGTTAATCCCAATTGTCTCTCTATCGTTAAGGAACCTTTTGCTACCAACGAATTTCTTGAATTTTTGCCTAAAGGTTTAGCCATTGCTAAAAGGGGAGAAAACCCTAGAGATCACAAGCGTGCTACCTATGAATTTATTGCCAAAGACGGCACTCGTTAGATCTATCTTCGCTTTTATGCCTAGCTAAGGGCGTTAAACGATAGCGCTAGTTGGGAGGCAACCAAATTTTCTTTGTGTTTTTTGTTTTTGTTCCTATTTAGTAATAAATCTTGCATCTACCTTCTGTTTAGATGTGTTTTTATCCTTTAATTAGTGTTTGTGCCAAGTAGAACCTATAGGATAACCTATGATGATAGTTGAGTTGATTCTGCTGAAAAACAGAAACTTTGCACGCACGAATTTAGTTTTGTTAAATCACAGGAACGTGCTTTTGCGTTGATTATTTTTTCTGCTGATCAATAAACAAATTTTCCAGGACTTCCTATTTTGGTAAGATTTTTAGAGTTACAGAAGTTTGCGTTAGTTACAGATTTCTACAAACTGTTCTGTTTTTGACAGATTCTGTTTTTTGTGTGTTGTTTGCTTATTTTGATGCATCTATGGCCAATAAAATAGTTTATAAACCATAGAGAAGTTGGAATACAGTAGGTTTAACACCAAAATAAATAAATAATGAGTTAATTACAGTACCTTATGTGGTGGTTTTGTTTTCTTTCACTAATGGAGCTTATAAGATTTCCTGTTGAGTTTTGTGTTGTGAAGTTTTCATGTTTTGGGTAAAGCTTTTATGGACTATGGAATAAGGAGTGGCAAGAGCCTAAGCTTGGGGATGCCCATGGCACCCCAAGATATTCAAGGATATCCAAAAGCCTAAGCTTGGGGATGCCCCGGGAAGGCATCCCCTCTTTCGTCTTTGTTCATTGGTAACTTTACTTGGAGCTATATTTTTATTCACCACATGATATGTGTTTTGCTTGGAGCGTCGTGTATTATATTAGTCTTTGCTTTTTAGTTTACCACAACCATCCTTGCTGTACACACCTTTTGGGAGAAGCCTACTTGATTAGAATTTGCTAGAATACTCTATGTGCTTCAGTTATATCTTTTGAGCTTGATAGTTTTTGCTCTAGTTCTTCACTTATATCTTTTAGAGCACGGCGGTGTCTTAATTTTGAAGAAATTGTTAGTCTCTCATGCTTAACTTATATCTTTTTTAAGAGTCTTTTAGAACAGCATGGTATTTGCTATGGTTACAAAGTTGGTCCTAGAATGATGAGCATCCAAGTTGGGTATAATAAAAACTATCATAGAAAAAGAATTGGATGCTATGATCAATATGATGCTTGATAATTGTTTTGAGATATGGAGGTAGTGATATTAGAGTCATGCTAGTTGAGGTGATTATGAAAAATACTTGTGTTAAGGGTTGTGATTCCCGTAGCATGCACGTATGGTGAACCGCTTTGTGATGAAGTTGGAGCACAATTTTATTTATTGAGTGTCTTCCTTATGAGTGGCGGCCGGGGACGAGCGATGGTCTTTTCCTACCAATCTATCCCCCTAGGAGCATGCGCATAGTGCTTTAGTTTTTGATGACTTCTAGATTTTTGCAACAAGTATATGAGTTATTTTGACTAATGTTGAGTCCATGGATTATACGAACCTCACCCTTCCATTATTGCTAGCCTCTCTTGTACCACGCAACTTTCGCCGGTACCATACAACCACCATTTACCTTCCTCAAAACAGCCACCATACCTACCTATTATGGCATTTCCATAGCCATTCCGAGATATATTGCCATGCAACTTTCACCGTTCCGTTCATATGACACACATTACTTTTGTCATATTGCTCTTTGCATGGTCATGTAGTTGACATCATATTTGTGGCAAGGCCACCTTCATAATTTTCATACATGTCGCTCTTGATTCATTGCATATCCCCGTACACCGCCGGAGGCATTCATATAGAGTCATATCTTGTTCTAGCTTTGCACTAGTGCGGAACCGGCCTTTAGTGCCGGTTCGTGACGGCCTTTAGTGCCGGTTCGCCAACTGGCACTAAAGAGTGGGGACTAAAGGTCCCCCCCTTTAGTACCGGTTCGTCACGAACCGGCGCTAAAGTGCCACCACATGGCACGAGCCAGGCCCGGGTGCGCGTAGGGCTTTAGTACCGGTTGGTAACACCAACCAGTACTAAATGTTTGGGTTTTTTTATTTTTTCCTTTAATTTTGCGTTTTCAATTTAATTTAGTGATTGTTTTACATTATAATGAGTTGTTAAATCATTAGGTGAAAGTACCGGGGATTAGTTTCGACTGGATGCATTTGGATCTAGCTACTAGCTAAGTGATCAAGTATATGCCATATCCATATTATACTTGATCACCTAGTTAGGTGATCAAGTATAATATATATGGATATGGCATATATATACTTGATCACTTAGGTAGGATCCATCCAGCTGAAACTAATCTGCGGTTTCTTTCATTAAATGATATAATAACTCATCATCATCATCATATTAATATAAAAACTCTTGCATCATATCATCAACATGAGTATATATATACTCTAGCTAGCTAGCTAAAATCATCGTAGTCGTCATTATCACTATTTAATCATCATAGTCATTACCCCTATCTAATCACCACCAACACTAGCTTAAAGAAGAAACATTCACTTGTACCAGAAGCAAAAATATCATCGAGTTCAACATGATTGTCATGATATTATAAGCGTTCATATATAACACCACAAAAGCAAATCACTCTTTGAGATTAAGTTCAGAACGAAGAACACGAACATGAAAGGACAAGTACTAAGAGCATGAACTAGCTAAATCACTCCTGCTGCTCTCTCTCAGGAAAAATAGCATAGAACATGTATAGCTCTCCTGATTCATCATACTGGAGCATGTAGATGAACCTGTCTCCTAATCGTGGGCTGCGCTTCTCATTGCTGCCCCCTAGTACTTCTCTGTGATCTTTAACAATTTTCCTCCAATCTTTCACTGTTAAGCATTCATCGCTTCTAGAAATCCCGAATGCACTCATGTGCAATGCAAGATATCTTGGCCGTAAGCTAACAATTGACATGCGACCTTTAGTCTCGATCCCCTGAGGCATAACTATCATCGGGAGTCCCTGTTGAAGAACATCGTATAGTACTTAATTAATATACTTAGCAATGAAAGTTTAGCAAAAAAATTATGTATGCAAAAGATGCACTGAGGACAAATAGTAAAAATCTTACCATCATTCCTAAATAGATGTGACCGTAGTTCAATACGATCATTATTGGTCGCACGTTTTGAGTACTAACATTTCTAAGTGCAGGAAGAAAATTTGTCTTGACAGTATGAAGATCCTCAAGCCATGAAACATAATGACTTATCTCCTCGCAGTTTAGTTCAGCTCCGGGACAGTAGTAGGTCCTGTCTACCAAGCGCCGGACATGTTTGCTTGAATGGAAATAAGCTGTCAATAGAAATTAGTTGTTAATTATTTTCGAATAAGCAATATCAAAGACAAAAATATAGTTGAGAAGAACTCACATAATGGTAGAACTGGAGGCATCTGCACATCGACCCATATGTCTCTATTACCTTCAATATCATCTTCCGGACGAATATCAAAGGTGATAACCATATCAGGCTCAAATGCATAAGCCTTTCATAGTGCTTGCCAAGTTTTGCATTCAAAATAGGTGTAGGTGTTTGCATTGTATACTTTGACGTTGAAAGTATAACCATGCTCAGTTTTCATGTAAACTCTCTTTACCTCCATAGTTTCCATAGCATTGAAACCTATCTTATCCAAGACAAAAATTCTTGCATGGCAGGGGATGCGCTAGTAGAATAGTGAAAATTAAAAATTATAAGTCAGGCAAATGAAGCATATATAAGTCATGCTTAATTACGAAAACAGACTTGTCGTTGTGACTTATTGTATCGAATTCGAAAGTCTCATCCAGCTTGATGCTGAATCGCCTATCATCAACAAGGAAATTTCTGTCGCACAGGCCACACTGGTCTTCACAGTATTCGCACATAATGAAATTTTTTCCGTCGTCAGACGACATTTCCTATATATGTTCATATAGGCGAAACATTAAACACTTACTAATTCAATTAATTCAACTAAGCATTTACTAAAAATAAACTAGTTATATTAATTCAAATAATCTCATATACCTAAATTTTAATTAGTTCAAATAATCTCATATACCTAAATTTTCTTACTAAAATAAACTAGTTCTATTAATTCAACTAGTTCAACTAAGCATTTACTAAAAATAAACTAGTTATATTAATTCAAATAGTTCAAACAATCTCATATACCTAAATTTTCTTACTAAAAATAAACTAGTTATATTAATTCAACTAGTTCAAATAATCTCATATACCTAAATTTTCTTACTAAAATAAACTAGTTCTATTAATTCAACTAGTTCAACTAAGCATTTACTAAAAATAAACTAGTTATATTAATTCAAATAATTCAAATAATCTCATATACCTAAATTTTAATTAGTTCAAATAATCTCATATACCTAAATTTTCTTACTAAAAATAAACTAGTTTTATTAATTCAACTAGTTCAACTAAGCATTTACTAAAAATAAACTAGTTATATTAATTAAACTAGTTCAAATAATCTCATATACCTACATTTTCTTACTAAAAATAAACTAGTTATATTAATTCAACTAGTTCAAATAATCTCATATACCTAAATTTTCTTACTAAAAATAAACTAGTTCTATTAATTCAACTAGTTCATCTAAGCATTTACTAAAAATAAACTAGTTATATTAATTCAACTAGTTCAAATAATCTCATATACCTAAATTTCAATTAGTTCAAATAATCTCATATACCTAAATTTTCTTACTAAAAATAAACTAGTTCTATTAATTCAACTAGTTCAAATAAACTAGTTCAAATAATTCAACTAATTAATTCATCTAAACAATAGAAAACAGAAAATAAGTAAAAAAATATATGTGTGTGTGTATGTGTGTACGTACATGTGTGTCTAGTGTGTGTGTGTGTGTGTGTGTGTGTACGTACATGTGCGTGTAGTGTGTGTGATATGTGTGTGTGTGTATGTGTGTGTGTATGCGTGTGTGTGTGTGTGTGTGTGCGATCGGCGGGTGTACGGGCGGCGGGGCGGCGACGACGGGCGGCGGGGAGGCGGCGACGACGGGCGGCGGGGTGGCGAGGGCTGCTGCGGGCGACGGCGGCGTCGGCGGCGGCGGGGGTGTAGCGACGGTGTCGACGTCGGCGATAGATCGAGTGTCGCGCGAGAAGTGGAGAAGTGGTCGATGATGGAACTGTTTTTTCGTAAGTGTAGTATATATAGGATGGAACTTTAGTACCGGTTGGTGGCTCCAACCGGTACTAAAGGGCAACCCATTAGTATCGGTTGGAGCCACCAACCGGTAATAATGGTCGTGCGCTGCCACCCGCAGTGCGCTATTTTTAGTCCCACCTCGCTGAGCGAAGGGCAGCCGCACTGGTTTATAAACCCAGGCGCGGTTGCCCTTTCGAACTCCTCTATATGGCAGGCTTCTGGGCCTAACTAGGGCGCGCTGCCCTTTGAGTCTGCTGGCCCTTCTGGGCCTGAATTTGCACATTGTAGGTCTGGCAGGCCCACCGGGCAGCGCCCCAACAATTTTTTATATAATTTTTTTTCTTTTCTGCATTATTTATTTTCTTCTATTTATTTTTGAATAATTTTTTTATATAGTTTTTTGTTTTCTGCTTTATTTGTTTTCTTCTATTTATTTCTGAGTAGTTTTTTTGCTGTATTTAGTTTCTTTGTGAATATTTTTGCTTTATATAATTTTTTTCTTTTCTGCATTATTTATTTTCTTCTATTTATTTTTGAGTAATTTTGTATATAGTTTTTCTTTTCCGCTTTATTTTTTTCTTCTATTTATTTCTGAGTACTTTTTTTGCTGTATTTAGTTTCTTTGTGAATATTTTTGCTTTATATAATTTTTTATTTTCTGCATTATTTATTTTCTTCTATTTATTTGTGAGTAAATTTTTGTATAGTTTTTCTTTTCTGCTTTATATTTTCTTCTATTTATTTCTGAGTACTTTTTTTGCTATATTTAGTTTCTTTGTGAATATTTTTGCTTTATATAATTTTTTATTTTCTGCATTATTTATTTTCTTCTATTTATTTTTGAGTAATTTTTATATAGTTTTTCTTTTCTGCTTTATTTTTTTCTATTTATTTCTGAGTACCTTTTTTGCTGTATTTAGTTTCTTTGTGAATATTTTTGCTTTATATATTTTTTTCTTTTCTGCATTATTTTTTTTTCTTCTATTTATTTTTGAGTAATTTTTTATATAGTTTTTTCTTTTCTGCTTTTTCAGAGTTCGTTTTGTTGTGATTTACTGTTTCACGGTCATTTAGCTATCAAAACAAATTGGTAAATGACTGAAAAACAGAAGTGCCCGTGTAACTGATGAGTTCTTGTCCGAAACCCTGACACTCCGAAAGAGATTGTCCAGTTTGTACATGAAGTTCGTCCAGTTTTTGCCGTGACCCTCTCTACTCTTTCGCACATGCTACGCGGGTGAAATGATGATACCTTCAACATTTTCAGAGTTTGTTTTGTAGTGATTTTCATTTTCACGGTCATTTAGCTCTGATCTAAACAAATCGGTGACTGAAAAACATCAAATGATGTCAGAACGTGTTGGAAATTGATGACGTCGCTTCGAATGCTGCATAATGCCGGCCCAAAAAAAGTCTAGTGTTCAAATAAGTTAAAAAAATGAAGTGCCCGTGTAACTGATGAGTTCTCGTCCGAAACCGGTGAAGACTCATATTGAGTCTACGAATTGTACACATAGAGTTCAATGAAGACCAAATGCTTGTGATAGTTTGAGAAGTAACATATTTAAATTGTGCATCTGAACGCAGAAAAAATACATTGATCAGTACCGCCTTTCAGCCAAAATGCTCTACTGCTACAGAGAAGTACATAAAAAATACATTGATCATCAATGATCTTTTTGTATAGGATCTAAATTTTCAATAGGAATCTACCACCGATTTAAGAACTGGTGAAGACTCCTATTGCAGCCACAGATCCTACACATAGAGTTCAATGAAGACCAAATGCTTGTGATAGTTTGAGAAGTAACATATTTAAGGTGGTCAAAATCTTGCTAGGGGAGCGAGGTGGGACTTAAAATAGCCCTGCCGATGGTGCCTGGCCAACGCCTTTAGTACCGGTTCGTGGCACGAACCGGTATTAAAGATTCGCAACGAACCGGTACTAAAGCTCTCCTCCCGCCTAGTCATTTGAACCGGCACTAATGGACACATATGCAAACCGGTACTAATGTTTCTCAGATTTGACCCTTTTTCTACTAGTGTTGAGTTGTAATTCTTGAGTTGTAAATCCATAAAAGTGTGATGATCTTCATTATTAGAGCATTGTCCTAGTGAGGAAAGGATGATGAAGACTATGATTCCCCCACAAGTCGGGATGAGACTTCGGCTTTACAAAAAAAAGAAGAAAAAAAAGAAAAAAATAAAAAAGAGAAAGGCCAAAAAGAAAAAAAAAAGAAGGCCAAAGAAAATAAAAGAAAAAATAAAAGAAAAAAAAGAGAAGAAAAAAAATTGAGAGAAAAAGAGAGAAGGGACAATGCTACTATCTCTTTTTCCACAATTGTGCTTCAAAATAGCACCATGATCTTCATGATAGAGAGTCTCATATGTTGTCACTTTCATATACTAGTGGGAATTTTTCATTATAGAACTTGGCTTGCATATTCGAATGATGGGCTTCCTCAAAAGTGCCCTAGGTCTTCGTGAGCAAGCAAGTTGGATGCACACCCACTTAGTTTCTTTTGTTGAGCTTTCATATTTTTATAGCTCTAGTGCATTCGTTGCATGACAATCCCTACTCACTCACATTGATATCTATTAATGGGCATCTCCATAGCCCGTTGATACGCCTAGTTGATGTGAGACTGTCTTCTCTTTTTTGCCTTCTCCACAACCACCATTCTATTCCACATATAGTGCTATATCCATGGCTCACGCTCATGTATTGCGTGAAAGTTGAAAGAGTTTGAGATTATTAAAGTATGAAACAATTGCTTGGCTTGTCATCGGGGTTGTACATAATTAAATACTTTGTGTGATGAAGATAGAGCAACAACCGGACTATATGATTTTGTAGGCATAACTTTCTTTGGCCATGTTATTTTGAGAAGACATTATTACTTTGATTAGTATGCTTGAAGTATCAATATTTTCATGTTAATATGAACTTTTATTTTGTATCATTTGGATCTGAACATTCATGTCACAATAAAAAAAATTACATTGAGAATTATGCTAGGTAGCATTCCACATCAAAAATTTCTTTTTTATCATTTACCTACTCGAGGACGAGCAGGCACTACAAAAAAAAGACACATCCGTGACATTTCGGGCCGAACGAAAGTTTTTTCTATCATACATATGACACTTCTATGACGATAATTGTGACAGAACCCGGTATCATCATAGATGTGGTGGGCTCCTACTTCTATGACAAAAAATCATGACAGAAAATGGGATTTTCGTCCTGGGCGGGCCGGAGACGCAACTGCATGACATTCTTTGGGCTGTCCATGAGGGAAAAACCGTGGTAGAAGCGAGGGGTAGGAAAATTTCAGGGAGTTGCCGGTTACGGTGGGAGGTCGGGGGCCGAGCGATGTGTGTTTCTCGTACACGCGTCTGCTGCGTGTGTGCGGCGTTGGATCTAACTGAACCCGAAGCGAGGCGTTGGGCTCTAATCGAACCCGGCGATTGCACTGCAGCTACGCGTTCATCGAACCCGAGCGATCGATCGATGGCTGTTAACTGAACCCGATGGAGCGGTTCCTTCGCTACTGCTGCTAACAGAAGCCGATCGATTGGATGAACATTGAGCGTTGCGAGGGGGGGTTGGATGAACAGTGAGCGGTGGCGTTGCCTCTGGATGAACAGGACCCCGTGGTGTGGAGGGCTGGATGAACAGTAGACGGCAAAGGGGTGGCCGTGGAGGGGTGGTTGAACAGGACCCCGTGGTGTGGAGGGCTGGATGAACAGTAGACGGTGGAGGGTGCCCGTGGAGGGGTGGTTGAACAGTAGCCGGTGGAGTAGCGCGCGGTGGAGGCTAGATGAACAGGAGCCCGTGGAGGCTGGAGGAGGTCGCCGGTAGCCCGTAGAGGCTGGAGGAGGTCGACGGTGGAGATGAACAGTATCCCGTGGAGTCCCGTTTTGCGGTACGCCACACCCCTCCCGATGAACAGGACCCCCGTTCAACCGTAGGAGGTCCGTTTCCTCCGTTTTGCGGTATGCCACACCCCTCCCGATCAACATGACCCCCATTTCGACCGTAGGAGGTCCGTTTCCTCCGTTTTGCGGTACGCCACACCCCTCCCGATCAACAGGACCCCCGTTTTGACCGTAGGAGGTCCGTTTCCTCCGTTTTGCGGTACGCCACACCCCTCCCGATCAACAGGACCCCGTTCGAACGTGGCCGGTCAAACACAAGGCCGTTTCCTCCGTTCTGCGGTACGCCAGGCCTCGTTTCCATCGCCTGTTCCGTCCAAGCCGGTTGGCTCCCACGCGTTCCGTTGCCTCCCGATGAACACGACGCATTCCGTTGCCTCCCCATGAACACGACACATTCCGTTGCCTCCCCATGAACACGAGCCCTCGCCGTACGTATGCGCGATTAGGCGTTCGAGACCCCGCCCGTATGTACACATACGTGGCAGTATTTTCTTTCTTGCACCCTGGCTGCTATACGTACGTGTACATGCTACGTGCGCGCCTCTACTACGACACGTGCGCGCCTCTACTACGACACGTGCGCGCCTCTACATCGACCAGTATGTACATACACGTTCGCGACCAGGATGACAATGCTATGTACGCTTCGATCAGGTGGGTCCCGACTGTCAGGCACTTCCTTGCCTGCGAAGATGTAGCTGGTGGGTCCCAGCAGTCAGGGGGGGTGGGGTCGAATCGTTTTGTTTTTTTTCCCGGACGCACTTCCTTGTGTGCGAAGGTGTAGCTGCTGGGTCCCAGCAGTCAGGGGGGCGAATCGTTTTTTTTTGCCCGGACGCACTTCCTTGCGTGCGAAGGTGTAGCTGCTGGGTCCCCCAGCAATCAGGGGGCGAATCGTTTTTTTTCCCGGACGCACTTCCTTGCATGTGAAGGTTTAGCTGGTGGGTCCCAGCAGTCGGGGGGCGAATCGTTTTTTTTTCGGACGCACTTCCTTGCGTGCGAAAATGTAGCTGGTGGGTCCCAGCAGTCAGGGGGGCGAATCGTTTTTCCCGGACGCACTTCCTTGCGTGCGAAGATGTAGCTCGTGGGTCCCAGCAGTCAGGGGGCGAATCATTTTTTCACGAAATACGGTGGCCCGTCCGGTGGGTCCCCGCTGTCAGGTGGAGGAATAATTATTTTGCGCGTAATAAGGAGGCACTTCCTTGCGGCTGCCGTGGACCCAGCTGTCAGCCTCTCCACGTACAGTCCACGTCCGATGGAAGTCGTTCCTTGACCACGTTGACCACGCCGCACCGAGAGCACCACGGCGGTGGACGACGGGGAGGCCTAGGAAGGGGACGACGCGGAGCCGGGGAAGACGCGGCATTGGATGCACACGCGGATAAGAGTACGAGGGTTCACTGGTTCGGCTGCGCTGCCGTCGCCGCAGAATAACAGGGGGTGTGGGTGAGTGGAGGGATGGCCTGGCCAGCGGTGGGAGTAGTAGGGGGCGGTGAGGCCTCCGCGGCAGCACATCCGGCCACGGGAGGCAGGAGCAGGCGGCACGACCGGCGCTGCTTTGGGCAGCTGCAGCAAGAACGCCAGAGGTTGAAGAAGCACGACAGCCATTGGATGGACATCGTACGGTCACTGCAGCTAGAATCGTTTTATTATTGACTAAGTTGACAAAGACCTTGGTACGTCAACTTAGTAGGCCCACAGGTCAGCTTCTGAAACGGTGCGCCCCAGACTTCAGGGGTAGGAATCATTTTTTGGGCGGGTGAAGCTAGAATATCCGAGATTGAAGAAGAAGCACGGCATCCGTTGGATGGACATCCAACGGCCGCTGCTGCTAGAACCGTGTGTTGACTATAAGTTGACAAAGCCTTGCATACGCGTCAAATCTGTTTTTGTATGGGACACTTCAACTTAGTAAGGCCAGAAGTGTGTGGCAGAGAACTTATAGCCCATTTGAGATTTTTAAGAATGTGTAGCCCATTTTTGAATTCTAATGGAATTTACTACAACCCATTTCAACCAACCAATCAAAACAGAATTGAATAAGATTTCCCACATTTTGATGGGATCCGAATATTTTTATCCCGAAATTTCTAGTCAGATTAAATAAAATTTCAATATAAATTTATATTACGTAAAAATCCAATGAAGTATTGCGCTCGCAACAATTAATGAAATTAAAATTTTCAATATTCCAAAAATAATATTTTATAAAGTAATCACTGTTTGGTGCATTTTTTAATAGTTACTACCCAGTTTTTATAATTACATCCCATTTATTATTTCTTAAAGCCCATATTCTTGTCAAGCTTAATGCATCCCTCGTAGGAAAGATTTGCAGCCCAGCGGGGCGGTGAATAACAACTTGACCTTGCATGGGTATTCCTAAAAAAAGTATAGCTGGGCTAGCCATTTTCAGCTTGAAAAAAATTAATATCTGGGCTGGATATCTGGCCTGGGCTAGACGGGCCACAGCCCGCCCAGTTAATACCTGCAGCGATGTTTTCGTTGTTGTTCAGAGGAGAAAAATTAATATCTGGGGTAAACATCGAAAAAATCTGCAGTGCTCACACCTCAAAAACACAAATACTGCTCGAGCTGCTTGGTCCCAGCTGTCGGCCGCTTCTTGTGCAATTCTCTCGTTTATTGACTAGAGTACATAGGTTGACAATGGTGTGGGACCGTGATGTCAGGAAACTAGGAGGAAGCAAAATAAATTATATATATATATATATATATATATATATATATATATATATATATAAGGAGGCACTTGCGTACGTGAGGCTATGGACCTGGTGGGTCCCCATTGTCATCCTATCCAAGTAAAGTCATCCCTCGCCCTTGCCTTCCGCTTCAAACAGTCAACGCCGGCCGCCCCGCTTCCCGGTGCAGGCGATTGCTCCGCTTTCAAACGACACAAGTGCCGTCCGTCCGTCAATCTGCCGCACACATTAATGATACGCGGTTGCCAAGGCGGCTACTCCGGCGCCACACGTCCGTCCCTCCGCCCGCCCACCATTGCTATATAAACTGATGCGCCGACCATAGCCGTAGTCATCTGCATCCGTTCCCTTTCTCCTGTCCACACCACTACTGCCCACCATGGCTTCCTCGCGCTCCAGCGCTCTTCGGGACGGGCGGACGATGGACCACAAGGAGATGGCAGCCATTGCTGCCGACCGGCTGGCCGGCAAGCAGCCGAAGGACGACGACGTCCTAATGGAGAACATGGTAGTCAACGATCTGGCGCCAACCCCCTCCTCCGTGCCATCATCGCCGGTGCATTGCACCATGACCATCGGCAAGGCCCGTGCCCAATATATGGACAGGGTGAGGCCGATGCGTGAGGAGCAGTTCCGGGAGGCGCAGGCTGACGCTGCCTACAACCACCATCTCCTCCAAGAGCACCTGCAGGCGGAGGAGCAGATCGTCGTGGAGCGGGCGGAGCAGGAGGCGCTGCTCGACTCGTACCGCTCCGCCCGCAAGGCCGCCTCGAGCGCTGGCGGTACCGCATGCGGATGGCGGAGGCTGCGACCGCCTACAAAGAAGCTAGCAAAGAGGGCGATGAAGCTGGCGAGGCGCTGTTTGGCGAGACCGAGGACGAGGCAGAGGACAATGCCGGCTCCGAAGAGTCCCCGCTCCGCCGGCGTCGATGACCTCCTGCTCTGCCGAGGCCCCGCGGCGCCAACAACGAGGCAGAGGACACCGCCGGCTCCGCCGAGGCCCCGCCCCGCCAACAACGAGGCAGAGGACATCGCCGGCTCAGCCGAGGCCCCACCCTGCCATCAACGTGGGGGAGGATTTCCACCGCTCCCCTGAGGTGCTGCCCGCCGGCAACGAGACAGAGGACATCGCCGGCTCCGCCGATGCCCCGCCCCGCTGCCAACGAGGCCGCGCCACACAAAAAACGAGGAAGAGTAGAACACGGAAGGTCGCCACCGCTCGGGTCCAAGTAAGGCCACCGCTGCTACCCTCCGGTTGAAGCCAATCTAGGCGGGTTGACCATTGACGGCCGCTTAGCTTCTTGGCGGCGACGTGGAGTCAGAGAGCTGCGCTGGAGAAGAACGCTGCTTCTACTTAACTGCTGGTGTAGTTGGCTGACTGACACGTGGGCCCAACAGGCCACATGTTAGTTACGCAACTGCACCTGCAGTTAAGTCACTGAAGCTTCTGTTCGGCTCAGCGGGACACAGGTGGGTAGCTTCGGTTAATTAATTATACCTCCAGCGCACCCCTTTTTAGTTTTTTTCCGAAAAGGAGGATGACCCCCGGCCTCTGCATCTGGGAGATGCATGCAGCCACAAACACCCCTTTTTAGTTGAAGAATGTATGAAATGTAATGAAATCCGGCTTGTTTATATGAAATCCGACTGTGTATGAATGAATTTATTTCGATTAGTTTGAATTCCTGTATCACTGGCATTGGATGAACATGCAAAACAATACGTACTAGCATTATTCCCAGGGTGATCACCACGTTTGCAGCAGTTTCACATGTACTCCCTCCGGTCCTTTCTAGTCTGCATACAAGTTTTGTCTGCAGTCAAACTATCTCTACTTTGACCAATCTTATACAAAAAAGTATGCACTTTCACAATGTGCGAAGTAAAAAGGAACAGAAGGAGTACAAAGAGTTTGAGCAGCTTTTTAGCGTTTCTGTACATTGCAATCAAACACACAGGCCTGGCAATTCATAGAGAACATTCAAAAAAACCGATGATTATGCATCTCAGCGACTCACATGTCAGAGGCAATATTTACTTCACAACTAAAGAATAAATAAAAAATTAATCGCCGCTGCTGACAGCAAAGGGCGTCCCATTCGAAAATATCAAACGCATATCTTGCTAAAATCAATTAGCAAAATTTGACAAGGTTGTCCCATTCCAAAATATCAAATGCCTATGATTGTGGAATGGGCAGGGTTTGCCTTCAGTTCGGACATTGACATGGCACCTCGTGCTAAATAAACCAGCTGTTCTTTTTGTGCAGTTCCACCAAAATCAACCAAATTCGCGCGTAGCTTGTATGATTTTGCCCTTATATGTTGCAACGCCTTGAGCTTATGGGAACCTCCTTTCTTGTGGTGGAAATGAATGATTCGATGTATTCATGAACATTTTGTGCAGTTCCCGTTGAAATCAAGATGAGCACCCCTGTTTGCACAAATACAAAAAATTGATTAGTATAAAGCAAATTGTACTATGAATTGACAGTTTCAACAGGCACATACATGGTCCATGTAGAGCACACTTTTAGAAAAATGGAACTCACCGAAAGAATCCTAGAACAACATTGTGCTCACAAGATCACAGCAAAAAATGGAGATTTGTCAGTCCTTCTGAGCTGAAGTTAGTTAGGTCTTGTGGGGAGTAATGTAACCATCCTTCAACTGCTCCTTCTGATGAGAAGATAGACAGGGCTTCTTCATCCTGGCATAATCGGAACTATTCACTTCACGTACTCCATATTCTTCTTCAGAGGAAGATGATCCCTGTTTGCTCGAAAAAAGGAAAGGAAATATTTAAAACAACACAGATGAAGCACTTCTCAAGGACAATACCACTTTTTCATGACAGTATCTAAACAGTAGCACAACACCAATAGAGATGACAAAGCTCAATCATATGGATGAAATCAGTGGGTGAGTACCAACATTTGTCAGGAGGCTGATTGTGTAGAGCATACAGATGAAGAACTTCTCTGGAACCATCTGTTGCTATCTACGGGGGTGGCCATGCTTACTATATACTCCTCGATTAGTTTAATGTTTCCAACATCTTCTTGTGCAGTTCCACTAAAATATATGGTATCTTCAAAGAAGATCCCTGTTTGCACAAGTAGAGATAATTACGTATGGCATCAAATCAGTGGCAAAACAATTGCTCGTTCCAGCCATAGCAATAAATTAAGATGCAAAACTATATCATTACTTGTGTCATCACAGTTCCAGTGCTTCATTACAGCATCGGGAGTTGATTTTTGTTTTTCTTCCGCTTGTTCTTCCCCTTCATCACTTGGTTCAATAACAGACAAGCTTCGCCTTCAATGTAAGATTTGGCATGTCAATTAGGGAGCAAAAGTATAGTACTAAACTTAATTTTTTGATGAAAGTGGTAAAATACAGGCCATCAGTTGTGAAATATCCTTATCTTACCTCAATGGGATATTACGGTGCACATATAGATTGGAAGTCTTGTCTCCATTTGTGCAGTTCACTAAAATCAAGCAACATTATCGTACAAGTAGCACAACATATGAAAGCACACTGCAAAATCATGTGAAAGAAGGCTAGTACTGATCTCTCATGATGCGGAATTCAAACTACTCACAAGAAGAAGATCTAAACCAAATTCGCCTTAATGGATAGGAAGTAAGATCTCCTCTTGTGCAGTTCCACTAAGATCAAGCAATCAAGCAATGTTGTCGGTGTGACATTTTGGTTGAACTGCACAAAACACTCTTAAAACAGAAGTGTTTTGTGCAGTGCAACAAAAGGTCACAATGGCAACAAGGTGAAGTAGATAACCCTGTTTACACAGAGGTGCAAAGGAAACAATTAGTGGTCAATAACGGTGGATGACACAGAAGCCAACAAAAAGAAGCATCTACCTTATCTAAATGGGAAAGAAAGCAAGATAGTAGCATTTCTCAAACGGTGGCATTGATTAATATTAACATAGAGATTATATTAACAATAAAATTCGTTAAACATGTAATTTGCTTTTAACTGTGGCATTACATCAATTTTCCAGCGGCATTATTAGAGGGTGTTTGTTTACAGGGACATTTTGGTGTAGGGACTAAAAAACTCCGTGTCAGTCACATCTAAACCAAACATGAGGGAATTTTCGGGACTAAAAGTGGGCATTTGGGACTAAAGAAAGAAGACCCTGAGGGAGAGTCTTTTTGGGACTTTTCCAACAGTTGCCCCTGCCACGCATCGCACCTTGTTTCTATTAGTTCATTACTAGGGGTAACATGGTATTTTATCATGTCATTTAATAACCTCTAGTCCATGTTTAGTCCCTGGAACCAAGCAGGTAGGGACTAGGGAGTTTTTAACCAAACATGGCCTTAGATTAACAACAACTAATGAGTTGCACGGGACAGTGGACGCACCAGCACCATGTGCATCTACCGATGTACTATGGTCATGCACAGTATGTTGCAACAAAGAACAAACAACCAAGGAGCATATTTGTGTTGGTCCCAGTTTTTTTATCTTTAGACACCTTTCCCTATGTGAGCGCAGCAAATCTAGACCTGCTCAAACTCTACAACCTTGTCCCTTCCTTTCCTTTTTGAACTAGTACTTTCGCCCCTTCCTTTCCTCTTTGAACCACGTCCTAGATTTATGGATACAAATTTCCCCACTACTTTCCCCCCTTCATTTCCTCTTTGAACCACGTCGATTCATGCTATATACAACTTTTCCCACTACTTTCCCCCACTCCTTTCCTCTTTGAACTACGTCCTAGATTCATGGTATACATGCAGCTAGAGCAATGCATGTGGAGTAAGTAAAATATACCTTAAGGTTCTTGGGGCATGGTTCGGTGGGCGACGGGACGGCTGCGAAGAAGAAGGGGTCGGAGGCCCTCCCGCGCCGCCGCTGGGTGGAAATTGAACAGCAGCGCCGGTAGTGGATTCCCTCCCTCGCCGACGGCGACAGCGTTAAGCCTCCTTACCTTCCCGGCGGACGGATCCTTCCGGATCTTTGAGCAGCAGTGAGGGGAGAGAGAGAGGCCAACGAAGTCTTGTTTAGATCTGGAGAGGGCGAGAGAGTGTGAAGAGAGCAACTACAAGCGCTGAGGCTCCAGCGGGAGAGGGCAAGAGAGTGTGAAGAGAGCAACTACAAGCGTTGAGGCTCCAACGTGTATATATATACTGGAGAGAGAGTGTGAAGTGTGCAAACCCTAGGAAACATTTTGACCAGTCAAAGAATCCTCCTGGCAAAAATTATGCTCAAGTGTAGTTATCGAACCCGAGACCTCAAGTTTGATGAGCGAACAGGCTAACCAGCTACACAACCCTCCCGTTATGTTCAATGAGAGGAAAATAACCTTTTATACATTCCTGCATTCGTGTCACAGGCATGCCGTGTTTTTTGTGTGTGTGTGGGAGTCATTAGGATTTCAATCATAATCGTGTCATGTGGCTTTGGTGGTAAGACTATCCACAGTGGTGTAGAAATAATGCAGCCTTAGTCACCTTACCTCTCTCCACGTAGTAATGTTGGGTCCCACCAGTCGAGGGTGAAACAAACGAATTAATAAGAAAATTAAAAGCGCCAGTGTGTATCTTACTACCTCACACATCTCGCTACTGCTCGGGAACACTGTCCAATTGATCCCTCCGGTCGCTCACGTACTATTTTAAGTGAATCCTTATTATAACATGCACACAAATTTTGGGCACTTGTATTCGACTTAAGTCAGTGTGCCACCGCATCTCGTATAATTACTACTCCCTCCATCTAGGTGTAATAAGTCACGTTAGAAGGTGCAACGGGACCAAGGTGCGTGCGTGTGCGTGTGTGTGTTTAACAACATGTGTGTGTTAGAGAGTACGACAGATCGACCTACTCCTACAGAGATATGGTGTGTAGTGTACGATTTTAGCCGCGAGAGTCGGTGCATCCTCTCGTTTCCGGGCGTGTCCGGTAGGGACATGCGGACAACTGCCACGCCCGCTCCTGACCAGCCTGGCCCACCCAAAGCCCCTCCATCGCCCACGCGCGCTTCCTGCCCGAAACGGTCAGCGCCGCTCCAAAGAATCGGTGCCGCATTCATGCCCGGGCAGAGCGGATGCGACCTCTCACTGGCGCAAGAGTGATGGTTGCTTCGTCCGTCCAACTTACTGCTGGGTCTATGTGATTTGACGGCTCATTGGTCTTTATTACTGAGGTGGTAGGACTGCTGGATGTCCCACGCTTTCGGCGAAAGGAGGTAGTAGATTACAATTTTCTCCATTCTTACAGCGGAGGAGTGCAAGAGCAGTGAAAACACGCAGGCTCAGTGATTACATGGCCCACCTCACACTATCACCGCGCGACACCTAACTCTTTACATAGTACTCCCTCCGTTCCTAAATATTACTAGATGAGGCCCCGCGCGTTGCCGCATAACAGTGGTATATCTCTCTACGCAAAATTATCGATTTCATATTACTAAAAAAAAAATCTATAACCGCATGACAAATGTGGTAGCCAAACTAAATTAACTCCCATCATCATTTAGATCATCCCACGTAAGGAAAAAAGATCAGCCAACTCCTACTGCATAATGGGATTATAATTTTCTTTTTGACATGTTAATGGGACTTAAAAGCTCACTTACATGCATGCTACCGGTACATGCTTGCATGCAGACATGTTGATGTGATTTAAAACCCACTCACATGCATGTGCCATGGTATTTCTGCATGCTTGCATGTGGCTTAGTGCGGAGCCTCTCAACGTCAAGATCAGACGGCTATTATGACTAATTTACTTCATCTAACGGCTACGTCAATTTTGATGATGTGGCTCAAGGAGAGGATAGAGAATTCATAGTAGTGGGGGCTAGCTATTACTAGTAGATAAGTCTTTGCAGAGATTCCACTAGGTGAACTACATACGGAACAAAATGAATGAATCTACACTTAAAATGCATCTATATACATCCGCATGTGGTTAATGGTGAAATCTCTACAAAGAATTATATTTAGGAACGGAGGAAGTACTAGTATTGTACTAGTACGTACTGTAATTTATCAGCAAGATAAATTTGTACAATGCTATGAAGCTTCCAGCTCCTGTTACATGTATCTTGCGTCCAAGGTTGCCCGTTGCAACATATCATCAAATACAAAGGAGACTAACATGCATGCTATTGCATCTCAATGATTGACAGATCATAGTAAATATGTACTGCCTCCGTTCCAAAATAAGTGTCTCAACTTTGTGCAAACTTTAGTACAAAGTTGTACTACTACTAAAGTTGACACTTATTTTGGAACAGAGGCAGCTAAAGAAAAAACGATTCCATGGAGTCCCTAGCCCTTGAACCGTGAACCCTTACCAGGCTTCAATTTGCTGGCAACGTTCGAGCTTCCTAATAAATGAAGTTTGCAACCTTTTGACCATCGGATCATTTTGTGCAGTTTCACCAAAATCGAGATGAGCATCCCTGTGGCAAAGAAATTGAAGAAGCGTGATTAGAATAAGATTACTAGGACTAGTTGATGAGACATAAACTCATCACAAATATAGTACGTAGAAGCCAGTAGAGGTATCAGGTATGTGCGGGGCAAAGAAGTAGAGAAATATCCACAGGGAGTGATGTGGGCAGCTGGAGCAGTGGTGCAAGCCGGCTGTAAAGGGAGTTGTACCTGAGGGACGTAGCTCAACCTTGAGGAGGGCGGCGGGAGGCAGCAACTGCCCACGTTGCGGCAGTGAGCAAGGGATGAAGGCAACCTCACCGGCTTTGTGAGAGAGAACGGCGGGGACCCCTGATCAGGACGTGCCGACAGTGGGTTTACGCCGTCGGCGACGACCACCACATCTACACTAAGCATCCACCCCTTCCCCAAGCGGACGTGATCCGCCGGGATGTTAGAGATGTGGCCACAGTCGCTTTGTGCGAGAGGGTGTGAAGAGAGCAACCCCAGCAAGCAACCGTGTAGGCTGGCCCATCCTGACTATGTATATAGTGGAGCGGTTTCCTTTTCTCTCCATATGAACCTATCATATTGCATACGTGCCACTGAAGAAAAAAAACTTATTTATAAATGACGCGGCACCTACTAACCTTGCGCTTGGCATCTCCAAAATATTAACCTTGCGATTGACTCTTCGCCTCTTTGGGAACTCGAGCAATAATGGTAGTGCAGTATATATCATTCTGGCTATATGAGACCGAATGAATTGCTGCACGTCCACCACGTGGGCAAGGGTCGAGGCGCGAGGGAGAGTGGTACTACATACGGAGCAAAATGAGTGAATGTACACTCTAAAATACGTCTATATACATCAGTGTTTGGAGTATGTACTAGTAGTTCATATTGAAATCTACTAAAGGACATATATATTCCAAACAATATGATATAATCTCTATAACCAAGGTAGTAGGGACGAGGAGTAAACGGAGGGACTAGTAAATTTTTCTCCTCGTCCTGCGAGCCACCGCGCGCATGGGTGAGGGAGGAGCAAGCTTCACCTCATCCTGCGAGCCACCGCGCCTGTGGGCGGGGGAGACGGCGTACTAAGCAAGGTTCTCCTCATTCTGCGAGTTGACGGGACACATCAAAAGTACTCCAGTGTATAGAGCCTTGCCTCTAAGGTAGGACCCACATGGTTTTCCTCTTTTTTTAATTTAACATAACGCGTCAAGTCGCAATTTGTTTGTTCACCCGTTGTAGACGATCCTCCCTCCACCAAGTGGACAACCAGTACACGTTCCAAATTACCACATGGGCTGCCTTTTTCGTACAGAAATGATCTCCACCATGTACCCGCGCGGGTGTGGTTGGGAAAGAGACGGGAGTACGTGCGCCGTGCATGCACCTCTTCTCTTCGTGCACGTCCCCCACCTACGTGGGTGTGTGTGAGAGATACAAACCGCATTCATGAGTGTTTTTTTGTGGTGGGGGTGGGGGTGGGGTGGGGGGTTGATTTCGTGAATTATTTGTGGGAATATGTGTCGATGACATCTCAAACAAAATTTTGCATGCAATGTGTGTGAAATGGAGGCCTATCCATATCATACATGGAGGGTCGGGCAATCCACGAGAAGAGAGGGAGGGGTCATAGCTATCGATAGAGTCGAAGAGAGGATCAAGTGGGTGGGTGCGAGATCGATGAAGGGAGCCATCGAAATTGTGTGTGTGTGTGTGTGCAAGTCAAAGATATAGGGTGACTGGCCTACCGGAACGTTAGAGGGCACATGTCAAGTTTGTGTGTGGCAGGGAGACATGACTAGAGCGCTTGATGTATCGGTGTGTGTGTGGGGGGGGGGGAGGGGGTGGGGGAAGGGGTAGGCAGAGGCCTAACTATAGAGGTAGAACGACTCGTATATGTGATGAGAAGGAGAGACCCAGCTATGTCTTGTGAGGGAGATCGGTCGACATCCATACATAACTGAAGGACGGGAAATATGATGGGACAGAGAGAGAGAGAGAGGAGAGAGAGAGGGAGGGAGAGGGAGGGAGAGGGGTAGAGTGCTGGATGGGTGATGGAGTTGCTTCTCGAAGATGTTGGGAGTGGCCTACTAGACAAACTGAGGGTGGAACTGCAATGTTATGAATAAGAGTGGGTATGTGTTTCTGTGTGTGCCTGTGCGTGATAGATCTGTCGGGACGCATCCATGGATGATGAAGGGGAACCATGTGTTTGGTAAGCAAACCTAACTAGATCGATAGATCAATTGTTGTTTGTCGGAGGAAAGGGAGAGACACAACTAATGAGGTAGATCGATCGATGTGTGGGTAAAAACGAGTTATAATGACCTAGCTGGCTATATGTATAGTGAGAGATTGGTCGGTGTACGTCCATTTGTTAGAGACAAATAAGGCCCAACGAGACGGATAGACAGAGAATGGAGCTAGGAGGTGGTGCGAGAGGCCCAACTACTAGCTAGATAGGGGGAGGAGTGTGCGGTTGTGAGATCGATGAAAAGAGGGGCGAGAGTTTACACGTGTGTCTGACCATATGAGAGACACGAGGCAAGGACACATAAAGGAGGAGATTGAAGCTGTGTGTGTATGCTGTAGGCAGGCATCGCCGGAGAGGTTTATCGATTGGTGTGTGTCGGAAAGGAGTTGTGGAGACTATGAGAGAACGACCTAAAGAAAAAAATGAATGTGCCCGGTGGATAGAATGCCGAGGGAGGAGGATGGCGAGGAGGGAGTGTGCATGCACGAGAGAAAGTTAGTGGTAGCTACAAAGGCTAGAGGATTGTGTGGGTGTAAGAGACTAACAAAGATCATAATTTGATATGAAAGTGGATTCATATATTTGAATAGGAGATCATAGTGTTTTAAACATTGCATGCATGAATATAGCGGTGATACACGTGCTGTGCACATGTTATACCATAATGTGATAATGCATGGCATTTGCAGCTCACAGCTAAATGCCGAACAATCTAAACCATACTATACATCAAACAATCTCACATTTTATTTGAATTTGTGATAATGTGCAGCGTTTGCAGCTTACAACTAAATATCGAGCAAACTAAACAATACTATATATCGAACATTCCCACATTTTATTTGAATTTGTGGTAATGTGTGGTGTTTGCAACTCACATCTAAATACTTGTAGGCGTAGGGGGCGGGGCACCATACATAATGTGTAAACACATTATACATATGAGACATGGTTTAGATTATGAAGATCTAGCTAGAGCTAGAAATGTAATGTGATTTGAAATCAAAATAAAGTGGATTCAAAAAATCTAGTTCGAGTTCATATAGTTACATAGTTCATATGTAACTCGAGACTAATCATGTGGTGTGTTGTGAAGATAATACACAAACGACGGTTTAACTTGACAATAATGATGATTGTAGATCTTATTAAAACGGAGAAACGAATTCAAATGTTTTGACTTCACAACAATCATTACTGTAGATCTTATTCAAATTTAGTTCATATTGAAGCAGTAGTATATACGTTTGGAATGCACTAAAACGTTCATTTGAGTAGTAGGTTGCATGCATTATACACGTAGCGAAATATTTTAATTGAACATAACATGAATTCAAACTTTTGAATGACATTTTTAGTGCGCATTGATTTGGTACAGTACACGTTAGGCTTGTCCGGAAATTTCAACCCGCGCCTTGTTAGCCCGAAATATTTAAGATATATCTTTGTCTCGTTGTGCTCCGACAACTCCCTCCATCTCAACCCGCGCCTTACTATTCCGAAATTACGTACAACGCACGCGAAAACTCCCACCTCCTGTGAAATCCCGACACGCGAAATGCCCATGGTACCCCTGAACCAAAAGAACCGCCGCAAATCGGTGGGGGGTACTTTCGTAACTTACCCCACATTTTGGACAAGCGCGTCTCTAAGCCATGGTTCCCCACTGCCATCCCATCCGCACACCCATTCATACACCGAGGCCGCGAAAACCCGCGACGGAACCCCACACCCTGCTCCGTCCGCCACCCAGCGGGAGCCTCTTCCCCGACGACGTCGTCCACAGCAACACCTCGACGTCCCTCATCCACCGTACCAGATGAGGATCCGTCGTCGATCTCATCGTCCCGCCGGTTCAGCTACCCCGTCCTCCACCTCCAAGGAGCTGCCCCGATGTTCTCCTCGTCTTTCGCGCCACCTCCATTCCCACACCGCCGTCTTCACCTGCACCACCGGAAGAGCATCATCATCACCGTTTCCTCGGATGAAGCTGCGGCCTAATCGGCGCCACCAAAGAGGTTGTACACTAATTGCCGCATTTTCTTCTTGATTCGATCTCACGGTGCTGCCGGCGCTCGACCCCGAGCCGACAAGGCGCGGCTCCATCCACGGCGGCGTCGCCGGCCACTTCCTCGACGGCGTCGCTCCCTCGGCGGTGACGTCCACATCAGTAGGATCTGCTGCTGATTTAGCTCTCCCTCGCGCAACTGCTCTGCTCTTGCTCTTGGTCCCTTGCCTGGTCCGCTCTTGCTATTGCTCTTGCTCGCGGTGCTGCTCTCGCTCTTGCTCTTGCTTTCGATGCTGCTCCGATTTGGCTACACTTCAGTCGACTGAATCGAATTTTGGGTCAGTCGATTTTCAAGGGGTGGGCTCGCCGGGGTGAAGGAAGAACCAGCCGCAGCGGGGAGGGGGGCTCACCGGAGAGGTACCCCACTATCTATCTTAGGGTTCAGGATGGGGGCGGTGGTCGCCGGCGGTTGAGGGAGTCCTAGATTAGGGGGTATCTGGACAGCCGGACTGTGTACAACGTCCAGACTATTGAAGCATGAAGATACAAGACTCAAGACTTCGGCCCCGTGTCCGGATGGGACTTTCCTTGGCGTGGAAGGTAAGCTTGGCGATCCGGATATTATGTTTCCTTCCTTGTAACCGACTCCATGTAAACCCTAGCCCTCTCCGGTGTCTATATAAACCGGAGAGGTTGGTCCTTAGAAGGTCGATCACAATTACAATCATACCATCATAGGCTAGCTCTTAGGGTTTAGCCTCTACGATCTCGGGGTAGATCTACTCTTGTACTACCCATATCATCAATATTAATCAAGCAGGAAGTAGGGTTTTACCTCCATCGAGAGGGCCCGAACCTGGGTAAACATCCGTGTCCCTTGCTTCCTGTTACCATCAGCCTTTTGACGCACAGATCGGGGCCCCCTACCCAAGATCCGCCAGTTTTGACACCGACATTGGTGCTTTCATTGAGAGTTCCTCTGTGTCGTCGCTACGGGGCTCGATGGCTCCTTCAACCATCACGAATAACACGATACCGGGCAGTCACGACGAGCATGGCTTAGACCTGTTGTCGGATGAAGCTCGGGGTGTCACCCCCACATTAGCCTTGGACCTAAATCCGGAGCAGGCTGCGCTGCCTAAGGACGGAGGGCTGGACCCAGTCCCGCAGGTCGCGCACTCATCGACGTTGGAGCCAAACACGGGCCTTACCTCTAGGGTGGCCTATGACTCCGGACCCCCGGATTCGTATCCGGATGTTGAGTACGGTCCGCGCACTCCCGAGCCGGTCGAGCCAGGTTGGGCTCCGGTAACGGAGTTCACCGTTGCGGACATTTTTCGGCACTCGCCCTTTGGCGACATGCTGAACTCGTTGAAAACTCTCTCTTTGACAGAAATTTCTGGGCCAAACTACGTCCGGTTCGAGTGGGAAGCAGGCGATGAAGAAATTCGTTGCCCACCCACCACCCACTTCATAGCCATGGTTGATGATTTAACCGACGTGCCTGAATTCGACTCCGAAGACATCGACGGTATGGACGACGATGCAGGAGAAGATGTGGAATCTACGGGGCGCTGGACTTCCCCCTCATCACACGACGTATACATGATGGACATGCCCAAAGAGGACAAAGGCGACAATCTGGACGATAAAACCCCTGGAAAAAAGCCAAAGCGACGGCACAGACGCTGTTCTAATTCCAGCAACAGTAAAAATAGTGACAAGAGCGCCAGAGGGATCGATACTACAATTAACTCCGAAGGCAACAACGACCATACGGAACCAGCGATGGAGCAGGACGAACCAGGTCACCCTGAACACAGTTCAGAGCAGACGCCCGAGGACAACGATCCCGACGAACAAGGTCATCAAAACGAACCAACATAGGAAAACAGTCCGGGTAATGATGCAATCCTGGAAAAACACGTGGAACGAGATAACCTCCACAGAAAGCTTATGGCCACCGCAAGAAGTCTAAAGAAGCAGAAGAAATGGCTCATGGCCGCACAGGAAACTCTCAACCGTAGATGGAATAAAGTTCTAGACACTGAAGAAAGATACGACGATGACCGCCATACAAAGAGCTATCCAAAACGCAAGCTACTGCCAGAATTCGACGACGAAGCTGTACCACTTCATAACCACAACAAAGCGGCGACCGACCCACATGAACACCTGAATAACAAAGCTGGCGCGGCCAGGTCCATCTATGGATCCAAAGGACGCACCCCGGCGAAGGACTATGGTCGCCAAAATGATTACGCCAATCGAATACCAGTCCGGAATAAAGACCGGACACAACAACAGCCGACGACATGCCACAACACGTCCAGATACAGAGGGGCTGCTCACCCCCTGTGCTTTACCGATGAAGTACTGGACCACGAATTCCCACAGGGCTTTAAACCTGTGAACATAGAGGCATACGACGGAACGACAGACCCAGGGGTCTGGATCGAGGACTTTATCCTGCACATACATATGGCTCGTGGGGATGACCTTCACGCCATCAAATACCTCCCCCTCAAGCTGAAGGGACCAGCTCGGCACTGGTTGAAAGGCCTCCCCGAAAATTCAATTGGGAGCTGGGAGGAACTCGAGGGCGCTTTGGGGCCAACTTTGAAGGGACCTATGTCCGCCTCCGGATCCTGACGACTTAAGTCACATAGTCCAACAACCCGGAGAATTCGCCCGCAAGTTTTGGAACAGATTCCTCACTAAGAAGAATCAAATTGTCGACTGTCCGGATGCCGAAGCCTTAGCAGCATTCAAACACAGCATCCATGATGAGTGGCTCGCCAGACACCTTGGCCAAGAAAAACCAAGGACAATGGCAGCCCTAACAAGCCTTATGACCCGCTTTTGCGCGGGAGAAGATAGCTGACTAGCCCATAAAGGCACCAGGGACCCCAGCACATCCAAAATAAGGGATGGCAACGGGAAGCCACGACGTCATAAAAACAAACGCCAAAACAAGGAAGAGAGCCCGGATAACACGACGGTTAATGCCGGATTCAGGGGCTCTCGACCTAATCAGCAAAACAAGCCATCTAAAGGCAGCAAAGAGGGACCGTCCCGTCTGAATAGAGTCCTAGATATACTATGCCAAATTCATGGCACCCCTGACAAACCCGCAAACCACACGCACAGAGAGTGCTGGGTCTTTGTCGGTGTCAAAACCGGCGGATCTCGGGTAGGGGGTCCCGAACTGTGCGTCTAGGCGGATGGTAATAGGAGACAAGGGACACGATGTTTTACCCAGGTTCGGGCCCTCTTGATGGAGGTAAAACCCTACGTCCTGCTTGATTAATATTGATGATGTGTGTTACAAGAGTGGATCTACCACGAGATCAAAGAGGCTAAACCCTAGAAGCTAGCCTATGGTATGATTGTTGTTCGTCCTATGGACTAAAGCCATCCGGTTTATATAGACACCGGAGAGGGTTAGGGTTACACAGAGTCGGTTACAATGGTAGGACATCTACATATCCGTATCGCCAAGCTTGCCTTCCACGCCAAGGAAAGTCCCATCCGGACACGGACGAAGTCTTCAATCTTGTATCTTCATAGTCTTGGAGTCCGGCCGATGATGATAGTTCGCTATCCGGACACCCCTAGTCCGAACCCCTCGGTAGCCCTGAACCAGGCTTCAATGACGACGAGTCCGGCGCGCATATTGTCTTCGCATTGCAAGGCGGGTTCTTCCTCCAATAATTTATAGAAGATTGCGAACACCAGATAGTGTCCGCTCGCAAAGATAAATTCCACGTACCACCGTAGAGAGAATAATATTACACAAGTTCAATCTGCGACGATTTAGTGGCGTGGCGTCATGCCATTACCAAGCCTTTACTGTTTTTATTTGTTCCACCTCCGTGCATTTAGCGAGGCGGTTTCCTTGGCACGTCTTGTCGAAGCAGAGATCGTGTTCCCCTTATTCCGGGATTCCCATCAATACGGACGTGGGTAACCCAACTGCGCCATTGATTGTGACGCTTGGGAGATAAGCGAGTTTTACCAGGCGGTGGGGACACATGTTTTGTCCGCCCATATAAGGGGATAAAGATCCAACCCTTTTACCTGCGCCTTCTTCCTCCTTGGCTTATCCACCTCCGCTAACTCGAGCTCCAGGCGCCCAAGTTCGCACTTCTTACCTCAACCTTCTCCAACTTTGTCCGGAGCGGGAGGCAGTGGATGGCCTCCTCCGTCACGGAGGGCAGATCCGAAGCTGCGCGACGCGGATATTTGTCCAACAACATCACGCGCGGCTCCCCGACGAGGGAGAGCTCGTCCCCAACCCCAGGCCCCATGAGAGGGTAGTATTTCTTCCCCATTTCCTCCGCGGACTGGGCTTCCCGCTTCATCCCTTTGTCCGGGGGCTCATGTTCTACCACGGCCTAGATTTCCATGATCTGGCCCCGAATTTCATCCTCAACATCTCGACGTTTATCGTCGTGTGCGAGGCCTTCCTCTGCATCCAGCCCCACTTCGGCTTGTGGCTCAAGACCTTCAGTGTCAAGCCGAAGGTTGTGAAGGTCATCCAAGCGGAGTGCGGAGGCGCCATGGCGGGTAGGATGTCCCACGTTATGTGGCTGGAGGGCACTTTCGTGGAAACCATCAAGGGGTGGCAATCGGGGTGCCTCTACATCACCGAGCCGCGTGACCCTGATTGGACAAGGGCCCCAATTCAGATCTGGCATCCCTACGGCTCACCTCCGGAAAGAGTGGCGGTTTGAGGATTCGGAGGAGCTGACCGACTCAAGCCCAGTATCCGAAGCTGGTGGACAAGAAGCTCAAGCTTGTCAACATAGTCCAGGTCATGCTCATCCGCCGGATTCTCCCGTGTCAGCGACGGGGCTTCAACATGTGGGAGTTTGATCCGGCGCAGCACCAGACCCTGAGCAGGCTCTTCGACACTACGTACGAAGATGTCTGGAAGGTGCTGTTCAAGGGCGCCGAAGCTCCCGCATCCGCTACCGAAGATCGCGGATTCCGCTCGCAGCGCCCAGCTGATGAGGTAAGTGATTTCACCACTTGTTTTCCATAGTTAGGCTCTATGCGAGATCTAAAATCCCTTTACCTTTGACAGGAATGGCTGGCGAAGGCCGAACAGACTATCTGTCCGACCCCATTGCCAGAGGAATCAGTGGACCCCCGCCTAACGGGGCTGCTGGCTCCGGCACCCCACGTGGTGCTGGGGAAGAAGGCCAAGAAGACGGCCACGGGGACTCGGAAGAGTTCCCGTTTTCAGGTGCTATCGGATGATGAATCCGAGGCCGACTCCTCCCACCAAGGCGAGGAAGTTAAGAAGAAAGCCTCCCCGGTGAAGGAGGAAGAAAGGAAGGCCTCCCCAACAAGGGAGGCGAAGGGTCAAGAAGGAAAAACTCTTCCCCGGACTGCTCCTTAACGCCAAGGATGTGACGATTTAGGACTGGCCTCCAAGGGCCAAGCCCATGGCGAGATCGTAAGTATCCGGACTCCCGAATAACTTCAAGGTTTTTTCTTTTCGCCACATAATGTCTTTCTAATGCCGCATACAACCCTGCAGTCCGCCCAAGGATGATCTTCCCGTTTCGTCGAGTGGATCGTTGGGTGTGTCGGATATGGATTCCCTTCCGACTGCCTCCACCCCCTGCCAGACGGCGCCGAGGTGGGATCCCAGGAAGGGACCCACCAGGAGGAGGAGGCCCCGGAGGTGTCACAGGACACCCTCCGGACTTTGCACCGGACTCAGCCCCGGAGGCCACAGTGGCTCCGGAGTCCGGCGGGCGACCCCTTCGTAAGAAGGGCAAGACCATGACGCCGGCTACCTCCGTCCCAACCGGAGGTGCGGATAATTTGCTGGAGGCGCTCAGCGGCGCCTCCATCAAGAGGAACACCGCACTGTTATGAGTGCGGTGATTGAAAGGTTCAGCTTCGCCAAGAGCGGGCTGACCGAAGCTCGCAGCAGCCTTCTAACGAGCTTTGAGGTAAGAATTTCAATATATGTAAAATGGTACCGCATAGACAGTAGCCCCTGATGCTCGGTTCGGTGTTCGGAAAGAAAAACCGGACTGAGGATCTTTAGAAAGATAAACGCAGGAGTCATAAAAAATATGTCAATATGGGATTGCAGGTTGTCTTGCTGACCTCTGCCGCCGATCAAGGAGGTCAATACTTTGAAGGAAAATCTCGAGCGGTCCGAGAACGAGCTCGGCCATGCCAAGAAGCAGCTCGAGGAAAAAGAAGGTGAGTAATACCTTATGAAAATTGTACCTTACAGAAAATGATTTGGTTGCAAGAAAAATGACAAGGATAACGTGGGTATTGTAGGGGCCACTAACGAGGTGGCGACCACGAAGGAGGCGGTGGCAGCGGCGAGCGTAATGCTTGACGGCGAGCGCACCGAGCGAGAGAAGCAGGAGGCGCGGGTGGCGGAGGTACAGCAAGAGCTCCAGGATCTCGTGAAAAAACATGAGAGCTTGGAGCGTGACTCGAAGACTCGAGAGTCTGAGCTTGCAACGGCTCTTGAGAGTGCCAAAGCCGCTAAGGCCGAAGCCTACAAGGCCCTCCAAGAGGTTGAGGCGGTGAAGAAAATAGTAGCGGGTAAGGCATTTTTCATGCAAAGTAAGCATGTGAGTGTTAATTACCTGTTGCTTACCCGAATTTGGAGCTCTCGAGGAGCGTTCACAGATCTTCCTCATGGCGTGTCGATGCTGCCGCATTCTACCGGGCGAGGAGGGAGCTCGGCGGAGAAGGTCTTCGTCTCGATATCTCGAGGCGGACATCCGGTGCCCTTAGCGACCAGCTGAAGCAGCTGGTCGAGCTCCTAAAGGCGGCGAACAGGCCATGAAGGGCCTCATAGTTGGTGTGGCCTAAGGAGGCCATGCCTGGGAGCTACTTCGGCCTGGTGCGGCGGCTGATGGATGCGTGCCCGTGGGTAGAAGTCATCAAGCATTCCGCTTGTATTGAGGGTGCCCGTCGGGCCCTTGCCCGCGCAAAGGTGCACTGGGGCAAGATGGATGCCCAGAAGCTCGTGACGGACCCGCCACCAGAGGGCAAGGAGCATCGCACGCCCGAGATGTATTATAAGAGTGTGCTGAAGGGCGCCCGCACTATTGCGGGTGAGTGCTCCAAAGATGTAATATTTGAGTAGACTCGCATTTTGTTATCCTGTGCGCTGAAAACTTAGTTCATATGCGCTAAGCAACGCTTGTTAATTTAAAATATTACCTTCTGTGCGGCTGTTTATCAAATCTGAGAGATGGCAAGTCGTCGGCTTCAGCCCCCATGCCACGAGTGTTGGGGTGTTCGGATAAACTTGAGCGCTCTTGTTCCCATTTTTGGGTCCATCTAGGGAGGCGCTCAACACAGCGAACAAGGCAACCGGACTTATAATGCTTGAACACTCTCACTTAGCCATAGAATTCTATAATTTTAAATTTTGGCGAAGCCCCTAGTCTTCGGAAGGCCGAATTTGGGGCGCTATCCACGCCTTGGCCGGACATTATCCGGCTCCTCGCTCTAAGCGGCATAAGTCTTTAAGAACTCGCAAAAAACCTCTCGAACAGCGACCGGCTCTCGCCTCATCATGACGGTCAGTTTTAGCTTTCTCCACTGAGGCGTTAACCTAGCTCAACTGGGGCGGAATCGTAGTGGTTCTCCCAGTGCTACCTTAGCCGATATAACGGAACATAAGGTACCAAAACACGGGAGCCGGGCAAACCCAACTATTGACCCAAGACATGATTCGGAGCCGATGCATATAGTGCTATAAGTTCAGGGTGCTGCACTTGTGAAAGTGTTCGGACTCATCATACCATAATGCGGGAAACATAAGCCCCTGGTGTATATTAGCCATACCAAAGTGTATGGATGCAACATGCCGTGAATGAACATATGTATGAAAAAGAAATGCAATTATAAGCAAAAAGGTGCTGCATTGTTTTATTCAATAAGTGCTGCTACGAATGCGAGCGATACAAATAGTCACGATAAGCAAGGTATGGGACTGTTAAACATGTCCCCCTCCAGGGGTAGGCTGCAGATTGGTGTATAAAAATGCTCGTAATGGAGACCACCTGTATATTCGTTGTAGCCTTTATCCTTCCCTGGCTGTTGCATCGTGAGTTCGGCAGGTCTGCTGCAGACGGGGCCTCGACAAGCGGAGTCTGTGGGTAAAAACTAAAAGGTAAAAAGAAAAGAAAAAGGAACGACACACTTGAGAGCCCCTGGTGTGGTTGAGCCGCGATCTGGTTTATCGTGGTCGTGCCCCTCTCCCCATGCCCATGGTATCTTGAGGCGTAATGGTGTACGCGAAGGACCTGCTGACGTTTCGCAGAGCTGGGGTTGGGGCCGCATCTGCTCTGCGTGCTCGGGCGTGCCAGTGGTCTTGTTGTAAGTTACTCCGGCGCTTAGCTGTGTCCGGCGCTTAACGGCGGACTCGAGAATTGCCTTAAGAGGCTGCATTGCACTTCCGCCGCGAGAGCCGCTGTATGTTCCTCCGTGCGGAGAGAACGTTTAGTGTTTCCGTTGACCGTGGTGACTCCTCGAGGGCCTGGCATCTTGAGCTTGAGGTATGCGTAGTGCGGCACCGCATTGAACTTTGCAAACGCGGTACGTCCGAGCAAGGCATGATAGCCGCTGCGGAACGGGACTATGTCGAAGATTAACTCCTCGCTTCGGAATCCGGGGATCCGAAGACCACTTCCAGTGTAATTGAGCCTGTACAATTGGCTTCTACACCTGGTATGACGCCTTTAAAGGTCGTTTTGGTAGGTTTAATCCTTGAGGGGTCTATGCCCATTTTGCGCACCGTATCCTAGTAAAGCAGGTTCAGGCTGCTGCCGCCGTCCATCAGGACTCTGGTTAGGTGAAATCCATCGACGATTGGGTCTAAGACCAGTGCGGCGAATCCGCCGTGGCGGATGCTGGTGGAGTGGTCCCTTCGGTCAAAAGTGATCGGGCAGGAGGACCATGGATTGAACTTCGGGGCAACTGGCTCCATCGTGTAGACATCCCTGAGTGCACGCTTCCGCTCCCTTTTGGGTATGTGCGTTGCGTATATCATGTTCACCGTCCGCACCTGTGGGGGGAAACCCTTCTGTCCTCTATTGTTCGGCGGTTGGGTCTCGTCCTCGTCATCGCTATGCAGCCCCTTGTCATTACTTTCGGCAATTAACTTGCCTGCCTGCTTGAATACCCAACAGTCCCTGTTGGTGTGGTTAGCTAGCTTTTCGGGGGTGCCGTGTATCTGGCACAAGCGGTCGAGTATTCGATCCAAATTTGACGGACCCGGAGTAGTTCTTTTGAATGGCTTTTTCTGCTGACCAGGTTTAGAGCCTCTGAATCCGGCATTGATTGTCGTATCCTCAATATTGTCGCCGTTAATGCGGCGTTTGTTTTTGTTACGACGCGGCCTGCCATTTCGGTCCTTGAAGTCCGGACTGCCAGAATTTTTGCTGAGGTTGTTGCTGCGTGCTAGCCAGCTGTCCTCACCCGCGCAGAAGCGGGTCATGAGTGATGTGAGGGCTGCCATGGATTTCGGCTTTTCCTGTCCTAGGTGCCGAGCAAGCCACTCGTCGCGGATGTTATGCTTGAAGGCCGCGAGGGCCTCCGCATCCGGACAGTCGACGATTTGGTTTTTCTTGGTTAAGAACCGTGTCGAAATTGTCCGGCGATTAAATCAGCTACTGAATTATGTGGCTTAGGTCATCAGCGTCGGTGGTCGCACATAAGTGCCACTGGAAGTTATCGAGAATGCGGCTTCCAGGTCCTCCCAGCTCCCAATTGACTCTGCTGGCAAGCTGTTGAGCCAATGCGGGCTGGTCCTTTAAGCTTGAGGGGAGGTATTTGATGGCGTGAAGATCGTCACCGGGCCATGTGGATGTGAAGGAGATAGTCTTAGATCCAAACCGCGGGTCTGTTGTGCCATCATAGGATTCAATATTGATGGGTTTAAACCCTTCGGGGATTTGATGATCCATTACTTCGTCTGTGAAGCATAGTGGGTGTGCGGCGCCTCTGTACTGGGCGATATCACGACGGAGCTCAAAAGAGCTTTGTCTGTTTTGTTCGGCCCGGCCGGACTTACTGTGTCCGGCGCGACGGTTGTCGTCACGTACCGTGGGGCGCCCACGCGATCCATAGATCGATCTTGATTGTCTTGCCTTGTCCTCCAATATATCTCGCAGGTCCGGAGCGTTCCCCTGTGGTCGTGTGCTTTTTGAGCGATGCCGGGGTACGGTTCTAGTGAAGGGCCTAGAGGCCTCTCTGTCGCGACCACGGGGTGGTCGGTCAGCCGTATTGTCTCCTGGTGATGCGGGTTCGTAAGCCTCCTCCTCTAATCGGGGGAGCAGCTTGCGTTTAGGGTAGCTTTTGGAGGGGCGTTCGAGCTCATGCTCTTCGGCCGCGAGGACTTCAGTCCATCTGTCGGCTAGCAGATCCTGATCAGCTCTAAGCTGTTGCTGCTTTTTCTTGAGGCTGTTCGCCATGGCCATAAGCCTGCGTCTAAAACGCTCTTGTTCGACGGGATCCTCAGGCACGACGAATTCATCGTCGTCGAGGCTTGCCGTCTCCCGAGGGAGGCATATAATCCTCTACCTCTTCTTCTGCCGCTCTCTCGTGAGGGCTGGCGTCTCCATCCTCCTACGCTGGATCTTGCTGGAGTGGATTATCTTCGGCACTGTCCGGTGTATTGTTATCTCCGGTGCCGGAATCTTCATTCTTGCTGTGGCGGGATTTAGAGCGGCGCCGCTGACGCCGGCGCTTGGGCTGTTTCTTGGAGGGGTCATCCTTCTCTATTCCTTCGCCATTCCCATCCTTTGGGATATCCACCATGTATATGTCATATGATGAGGTGGCTTTCCAGTGCCCGGTAGGCGCTGGTTCTTTTTCGTCTCCGGCATCGTCGTCCATACCGTCGATGTCTTCGGAGTCGTAGTCTAGCATGTCGGTTAGATCGTCGACAACGGCTACAAAGTCGGTGGTGGGTGGGCTTTGAATTTCTTCGTCGTCCGCATCCCAACCGTCCTGACCGCAGTCCGGCCAGGGCTCTCCTGATAACGAGAGGTACTTTAGCGAACTCAAGATGTCGCCAAAAGGTGAGAGTTGAAAGATGTCCGCTGAGGTGAACTCCATGACCGGCGCCCAATCGGATTCGATCGGAGGGGGCGCGGGAGGTTCGAAGTCCGGCAAGGAGTCCGGCACCTCGGAGTCGCGAGCTTTATGAGGACAAGATCGGTGTTCGGCTCTATCGCCAGTAGAGGTTGCAGCCCCGAGGCGGTGTCTAGCCATCCGTCCCGATCTGCGTGGCCGGCTCGAATTGAAGATCGGGCGGGTTGATCGGGACCTCGAGTCTTGTCCGGCTGCGAGCTAAATCACTTCGCCATGACAGGTGTGCACGCTCGGCTCGGCTTGACTCCATCGAGGATCAAGTCCCCGCGGATGTCAGCCGTGAAGTTCAAACTTCCAAATCTGACCTGACGGCCAGGGGCGTAGCTTTCGATCTGCTCCAGATGGCCAAGCGAATCGGCCCGCAGTGCGAAGCCGCCGAATACGAAGATCTGTCCGGGGAGAAAAGTCTCACCCTGGACCGCGTCGTTGATGATGGTCGAAGAAGCCATCGAGCCTATCGGTGACGACACAGAGGAACTCTCAATGAAAGCACCAATGTCGGTGTCAAAACCGGCGGATCTCGGGTAGGGGGTCCCGAACTGTGCGTCTAGGCGGATGGTAACAGGAGACAAGGGACACGATGTTTTACCCAGGTTCGGGCCCTCTTGATGGAGGTAAAACCCTACGTCCTGCTTGATTAATATTGATGATGTGTGTTACAAGAGTGGATCTACCACGAGATCAAAGAGGCTAAACCCTAGAAGCTAGCCTATGGTATGATTGTTGTTCGTCCTATGGACTAAAGCCATCCGGTTTATATAGACACCGGAGAGGGCTAGGGTTACACAGAGTCGGTTACAATGGTAGGAGATCTACATATCCGTATCGCCAAGCTTGCCTTCCACGCCAAGGAAAGTCCCATCCGGACACGGGACGAAGTCTTCAATCTTGTATCTTCATAGTCTTGGAGTCCGACCGATGATGATAGTTCGGCTATCCGGACACCCCCTAGTCCGGAACTCCCTCAGTCTTCAAGCAGGCCGACAAATTAAATGCCGAACACAAGGAAAGGGAAACACCAAGTGAAGACGAGGATGAACCTCGCCAGCCGAACACTGAAGGACAGAAAAAATTCCCGCCAGAGGTTAAAACAGTGAACATGATCCACGCTACTCACGCATCCATGAGGAGGCACGGACGCGCGCATAGAGACACGCTCGATATAGAGCCCATCATATTCACGCCTAACCACTGGATGCCTTATCCGATCACTTTCGATAACTTGGATGCCCGAACTAGTATTCAGCGCGGAGTATCAAAGGCCTTGGTGCTTGACCCGATAATCGACGAATACCGTCTCACCCGCGTCCTTATGGACGGCAGCAGCAGTCTCAATTTAATATATGAGGACACTGTCCATAGGATGGGGATAGACTCATCCAGAATTAACCAAAGCAACACCACCTTTGAAGGGGTGATACCAGGCATTGAAGCCCACAGTAGGGGCTCCGTCGCACTGGAGGTAACATTATTTCGCCAGCAACTCCGAGCGAAGAACTACTCTTCATCATCGCACCCTTCCAAAGCGACTATCACGCAGTGCTCGGAAGAACGGCCTTCGCCCGCTTCAACGCATTGCCGCACTATGTCTCTACCTTACACTTAATATGCCCGGTCCACGTGGCGTCATCACCGTTAGCGGACTAACAGAGCGCTCATCACGCGCAGAGGAACAAGCGACGGCCCTTGCGGCCGGACTATAAGCGGCCTCCAACATAAGAAAACATGACTGGTCATTAAAGGCCACAGACTCGGCTAGACGAGTCTGGTCGCCCGGATAAAATTGAACCAGGGCACCGTATATATAATCCCATGGTGGACATCAGGGGCTATAAATACTTAAACAGTCCCACAGTTGGCTCAACCTTATGGGCAGGCCAACATCTTACACTTTTATTATCCACCACATACTTACGTTGTACTCTCCTACGAGTTTTCCTTTTTTCCAAAGACAACGTTCGCGCGATACCCTTCCAGGATACGGCACAACGGAGACAAAGCCGCAGACGTGCAACAGGGCCCCGTTCAACAGGTTATTTTTAGATTAAGCCCCTGTGTAAACCTTTTTTATTGCCTCTTGTTGTTTAACCATCCCATGGGTTCCATACCCATAGAGGATACTGCCGTTTTGGCATCTCGCCACGACAGATTAACGCACGTACCTGAAAAAACAGGCTTTATAACGAATGGGCATTCTTGAGCCCATCGACTATTATAAAGTCCGAATACCCTCGGGTGTGTTCGGCGTCACGAGTTTGGCCTTATATGCAGCAGCTCCGAATCATGTCTTTGGAGAAATGTTGGGTTTGCCCGGCTCCTGGGTTTGCCGCCTTACGTTCCGTTACTATCGGCTAAGGTGGCCAAAGGAGAACTGCTGCGATTGTGCCCTGGTTATTCCGGACGACCACCTCAGTAGAGAAAGCCGAAAACTGACTGTCATGATACAGCGAGAGACTGTTCAACCATTCGAAGACTTATCGGAATCTTTAGGATCCCTCCGCATTAACGAAGGACCGTTTCCCGGTCATGTACACACGCGCCCGTATTCGGATGCATGCGAAGGTACCAGGGGCTACATAGTAGCCCCAACATTAGACTCCCATGGCTAAGCGAAAGTGTTATAGCTATATAGTCCGGTTGCCTAGTTCGACGTGCGATCATCTCCTTCATGGACCAAGACGTTGGATCAAGTGTGATTAAGCATATTTTTTGCGAACACCCCGCATTGCCTGCATGGGGGATGAAGCCAACGACTGCTATCTTTCAGATTAAACATTCATATATATATATATATATATATATATATATATATATATATATATATATATATATATATATATATATATATATATATATATATATATATATGACAAATTTTATCTACCACCAGTGGTAGTTACCACCACTACTTGAGTTTTATATGTAGTTTGTAGTATCTATCAAGCGGAGAGTATGTATGCGTAGTATGTAGTATATAAGAATGTTTAGGTAGTATATATATTATTTTTTGGTAGTATGTATCATATTTTGAGTATGCTCTCTTTTATGTACAAATATGTACGTATTTCACAAATATAATAAAAACCATGGGCCAACTTGAAATTTTTCATGCAACTGACTTTGGAGTATCTTATATATAGTATATGAACATACTTAAAATGATAAAGTAGGATATATACTACCATAAGATAGTATATGAGACATGTGGGGTAACTACCCCCAGGTGATAGGATGGATTTTCCTATATATATATATATATATATATATATATATATATATATATATATATATATATATATATATATATATATATATATATATATATATATGTACCGGCACAGGGGACATAATAATACTATCGGGCAAAAAGTATAAATATAGCCTTATAACCAAACTAACATTGTTTTTTACAATAATTGACTCATCACTTTCGAATAAGACATTCTTGAAACCTTGTGCCTCTATTAGGCGGGCACCTTACATGACCTCTTGCCAAGTAGTGCTCGGCCGGATACTGGCCCCCACCGGATCTTGGGTCGCTATAATATTGGCCTCCATATCCGTCCAATAGGCTTTAACGCGGGCAGGAGCTATCTGTGCACCCTCTATGCACGTCGACCTCCTCATGGCATCGATCCGAGGCACGGCCCCAAGGAATTGCTGCACCAAGGCAAAGTAACTGTCCGACTTAAGCATTTCCGGCCAAAGATGGTCTATCACAGACCGCATTGCAAGACCGAAAGCCTGTGAAGCTCCGCTACAACAGGCATTGAATTGCGACCAGAAAAGCTTCTCCACCTCCTTATCACCCTGACCCTCGAAGAACTTGGCAGTGTCATCCGTGCTCTTCGCCAAATCTGCATACGCGTCCACAGGACTCCAGTGCCCATCCAGGGGAGCGTACTTCGGATCGAAAAACTTCGTCCGCAGCAAGTAGGAACCTCCAGCCATGATTTTACCGGCCTGTTGAAGCTCCTCCCGAGTACGCCTGAGCTCGGTCCGTATTTCCTTGGTGGCATTGCGTGCCTTGTCCAGTTCGGCCAAGCTATCCTTATGCTCCTTTTTAAGGAGCTCATACCGGTCAGCGGCATTTTTTAACTCAATAGCCATCTCGGCCATCTTTTCCTCGCTTTGGCGATGAGCAGCCTGTTCGGCTCTCAGTTCCTCGGCCGCCTTTAGGGCAGCCGCATTGCTAACCCGAGCTTTGTTCCTTGCCTTGGACAAGTTCTGCCCTCCGGGCCTCCACGGCAGCAGCACCATCTGCAGTCCGAACATATTACATTAATATCATGCCGCCTCCATATTTTCCTATACAAAGGGAGGCAGGACACATACCTTGTGACTTGTCTAGCTGCTCGTTCACCAGCGTGATATCGGCATCAACCGATCGAATCTACCTGGTCAGTCCGGAAACTTCGACAGACTAGTTGGCGGCCGGACTCACAGGTACCTGCACATATTTATAGCACAATCGTTGATTTATGATCCCCCGTTTGCCCCCTAGGGCAGGCAACCAGAGTCTCAGGGGCTACTATCTATATGGAGCATAGCTAACGCGTGCCTCACAGCCAAAAACAGTGTATTCTTCACTACATACCTCAAAGCCTCTGAGCAGACTTGCAAATGCTTCATTCAAACCGCTTGTAGTGGAAGAAATCTTTTTGAGCACCCCGCTCATTAATGAGCGGTGCTCCTCCGAGAGCGCATCTCGCTCCAGTAGGCCCGTCAGTACGTCCGGCCGTACATCGAGCTGTGCCGGACCCTTCCCGTCGCCCCTTGCGGGAGCCAAACGCTCCGAGCTCAGGGCGGCTGACGCATTGGCCTCCGGCTTCGGCAGATCCGGGCTCCTTCGTGAAGACATTTCGGCGTCGCCCGCTTCGCGAGCTGGAGAGGTAGGTGGGGTCTCGCTCTCCATCATCTCCGGAGGAAGGTCCCCTGAAGACGAACTCTGTTGAGAAGGGCTGCTAGCCGGACTATAAAAGACGAATACTGGTTACTGATATAGGAGGAATGCAGTACCTTCGAATTAAAAATTAACTTACAGCTCGGTGGAGGCTGGCCCGTTGAGTGGGCACGATGCGGTGAGGGTGCCCGTTGGGGCGAGAGCCCGTGGTGTTATCTTTTTCCCTGGTTTGGGCATCTCCATCTCCGAGTCTTGGAAGCAGCCCTCTTCTTCCAGCGGGGAGGCCTTAGCCTCCCTTCGACTATCCTCCTTGAGGGAGGTAACAATTCCCCCGGTTTGGATGCGTAGCACGTGGGGTTCGGTTTCTTCGTTCCTCCCCTTGTCTTTCCCCGAGGGCATTCTGCTGAGCACCCGATCGAGCATCTTGTCCATGGCGGGGCCAGGCGAGCCCTCGGGAAGTGCCGCCGGACACCTGATTCTCTCCGCCTTGCTGAGCCATTCCTGTCCATGGATGATTTTCATAACAAACAATCGTGACAAATACAAAAAAGGGTGTCCGGCATCAAAGCTACTTACTTGCGTATCTAGGCGATTGCAGCTTAGGCCCGCATCCTCGGTGGTGTCCGAACACTTTACTTTCCGTCCGAAGAATAATTTGCACATCTCTTTGAGGTTCCGGCCGAAGAAGTGCTTGACGGTCCATGGACCCTCCGGATTGGACTCCCACATCCGGAGAGGCCGGCATTGGCACGGCAACATCCGCCGGATCAACATCACTTGCATTATGCTGACAAGATTAATGTCCCTGGCAAGAAGCTCCCGGATGCGATTCTCGATCTTGGTATATCACCGGTGGTCCCCAAATCCGCCCTCGTCCGTCCAAGCGCCCGGTGTGAAGGAGGGCCGAAGCGAAACTTCGGGGCAGCCGCCACTTTGTGCCTCTCGGGAGCCGTGACATATAACCACCTCCGCTGCCATACATCGGATACTTCTAGGAAGGAACCCTCACAGCCCGCAGGCATCGCCGTTCCTGCTTATTCGGCACCCAAGCCTCCACATGTAAGCCCTCGATCATCTTGGCGTCACATTGAAGGTCTTGAGCCATAAGCCGAAGTGTGGGGTGACATGGAGAAAAGCCTCGCACAAGATAATAAATGACGAGATATGGAGGATAGCATCGGGAGCCAGATCGTGAAAATCCGACCCATAATAGAACATGAGCCCCCTCACGAAGGGATCGAGGGCAAAACCCAGACCGCGGAGGAAGTGTGGGACGAAAACGACACTCGTTGTTCTCCGGCGTAGGGATGACCTGCCCTGGAGCAGGGAGCCTGTGCAGGATATCTGCGGTCAAGTATCCGACCTCCCTAAGCTTTGCAATGTCCTTCTCTTCAATCGAGGAGGCCACCCACCGGCCTTGAGGGTCAGATCCAGACATATTGGAGGATTTCGGAGGGGTGGAGCTTAGGTTTCGGGTGTTAGAACTCGAGGTGCGAGAAGGCGCGATGAAGGTGAAACAAGAGGCGTAGGTCCCGACCCCTTTATAAAGAGGGTGAACATCAAGAGTCCCCGGTGTGACCGTTTGAGGCTTATCTAAAAAACACACGGGTTATACCAACAGCCGTCGTGGGGTCACGCGTGCTCATATTGATGGAAAATCTCGTAATAAGAGGAACACGATCTCTGCCTCGACGGCACGTGCCAATAAAGCCTCCTTGCAACACGAGTCGTTGTGGGGCAGGACACATTGGTTCACGTTGGACCAAGCCCCGATACAAGGGCGCGATGCACGAAGATTGCCAGCAAATCAGATTTATACCATACGAAGATCATCTTGCAGATCCGGACACGGTCTACATGTTCGATGACCACTTTGGACTACTCGGAGGAGGAACCCGCCCTGCAATACTGAAGACATTACTGCGCGCCGGACTCATCGTCATTGAAGCCTGGTTCAGGGGCTACTGAGGGAGTCCTGGATTAGGGGGGTATCCGGACAGCCGGACTGTGTACAACGTCCGGACTATTGAAGCGTGAAGATACAAGACTCAAGACTTCGGCCCGTGTCCGTATGGGACTTTCCTTGGTGTGGAAGGCAAGCTTGGCGATCCAGATATTATGTTTCCTTCCTTGTAACCGACTCCATGTAAACCCTAGCCCTCTCTGGTGTCTATATAAACCGGAGAGGTTGGTCCTTAGAAGGCCGATCACAATTACAATCATACCATCATAGGCTAGCTCTTAGGGTTTAGCCTCTACGATCTCGTGGTAGATCTACTCTTGTACTACCCATATCATCAATATTAATCAAGCAGGAAGTAGGGTTTTACCTCCATCGAGAGGGCCCAAACACAGGTAAACATCTGTGTCCCTTGCTTCTTGTTACCATCAGCCTTGGCGACAGATCGGGACCCCCTACCGAGATCCGCGGTTTTGACACCGGCAGCGGTGGCGGGGCATTAGCGGGGCGGTGGCGTGGGGGCCCAGAGGGATGGCCGGGGCGGCGGCGGACCGGCGGTGGGGAGTATTTTCGGGGCGGGCGGGGCGGCGCACCGCCGGCCACGGGCGGTGGGGGGCTGCTGTTTGGCCGGTGGTGGTTGGCGGCTCATGGGGGTGGAGGTTGAAGATGAACCGCAGACCCTTGATTTCGTATCCAACGGCTGCAAAATCGGCTGGCCAGAGATGAAAAAGTCAGTCGACCGACTTGCAGCCTCACCTTGCTAGTGCGTTCAGTTTCGACAGCAAAATTCAGTTTCGACAACAAAATTCAGTTTCGACAGTTTGGTTCAGTTTCGACAGTTAAGTTCAGTTTCGACAGTTAAGTTCTGTTTCGACAGTTAAGTTCAGAGATGAGCGGTAGATGTATTTTACATCTAGCACTTTGTGGTTATGTATTTTACGTCATGTATTGGAGATGCTATTAGAATTCCACTCAGGTTAACGTTGTTCGTTGTCTCTCTTGTCCTGCTTCAGCCTCGGCGTCGTACAACTCACGAGCTGCTCCACGATTTACACCCTCCATCACAGGCGGAGTAGTACCTCGGGCTCCATCTCCAGGCGCCTAAGATCTTCTTCCCTCCTCCGACAAGCAAAGTCAGCGGAGCATCCTCACCGCCAACCCAATCACGCTGAGATCGACATGGCCGCCAAAGAGGTTGTACACTTGTTGCATCTCTTTTTTACTCTACATGTTATATATATTGTCCATGAGCACACAGATTTGTTCCTTTAATGTCTCCTTGAAATAAAAAGCGTAGGAATTTTAATTTTCACTTGTCCTCCTTTTCAAATTCCTATTCATGAAGCACAAGACTAAGAGATAGTAGCATAATAGCATTATAACCGTACATTTTCTTGTGGTTTGACTTAATCTCACCATGCTTCTTTGCATCCTGTGATCTTCAATTGTTTTGAATCAAACACCCAGTTGGAAGAAATCCTGTGTTTTAAATTCTCTGTTTTGCCGTGCATTCCTATCCTATTCTTGTCTATTTCCTATCCCTGCATTGTTGGAATCCTCCAATTCAAACGAGCCCTTACAGAATTACTTCTCTTACAGATAGTTGTCAAAGAAAATCTTGCATGGTTTGTCCCGGTCCTGCTGCGCCGTCGTCCACCCCAGCTCAGCTGCTCCAACGACAGAAGGATCTAGCACAGCAGGGATCCGGCCTCTGGACTGTCTTTCGCTGCCTCAGATCTTCTTCCCCGTCGCTGGCAGCCATGAAAACTGCATTACCATCATCAACCGAGAAGATGACCTCGAGGACTACACGGGTCCGCAAGAGAGGTCGCACTCTTTCGTGCCTGCTTACGTTATGCATCGCTTAATATTACATGCTACTTTATCGTCCTGTTCACCGATTAGACTCTGAGTCAGCTCCAAACTAATGGTCAAACTTGAGTTTTTAAATGTTGTGGGCTACATATCGGGGCCGCTATCAATAGTATCTTTCTACTATCTGGTTAATCTCCGGTGTCTACTATGAGTTTCATGTTGGGTGGGAAACAAACAGTAAAGAAGACATTATGTGTATTTATTAACTGGGGCCATTATCTCCCTGCTATTATTGGTTTTGGGTCTATCCACAGGTTGCTACCATCACTCTGGATTTCTGCATGCACTCCTTACATAATCTCACTATGTTTTATTCCTATGCATGACAGTTATTGTAAACAATGGAACTGAACATGTAGAGTAAAAGAGACGAGCCTTGTGTGGCAATATAATTTCATGCAGGCGTCGCTCCATGGTAGGCGCAAAGGCAGCCCCCCCTCCACGCATTTCGGATTGTAATCGAGAGGAAGATATCTGTTCTGAGGGGGATTCAGAAGGAGAAGATAACTCCTATTTACCCCCTGAGGTATTCGCTCTAACTTGGCATGCTGATGTTGGTTATATCATGCATATGGTGTCTTTCATTGCTTACTTTATACATCAAATATGTCATCTGCTTAGTTTAGACATCCTTTATGTGAATGCCATCTGTTTACTTTATTCATCGTTTATGTGAATTATGCAGCGCCACCTTGTTTAGCCACGCATCATATATGTGAATTTTGCAATGCCATCCTTCTTAGCCAGTCATCTTATATGTAAATTATATCAGGCCATCCTTTTTTTTTCGTTACATATTACATTTGTCAACAATGTTAGTACATTCAACTGCTCTTCATGTGCATCAGCCATTTGACATGGCGATGGCAAATTCTGGAGTGAAAACAAGGTCTTCTGAGCAGACTATGATATCTGACGAAGCGCATATCTCGCTGGTTACGGATAGCTCCTCAGAGGAGGATTCAGAGACAGATGACCAGTCCTATTCCCCCCCGAGGTGTATGCTCTAACTTGGCAGGGTTATGTTGCTCATATCGTGCGTATGGTGTCTCGCATTGCTATGCCATTTGATTAGTTTAGACATGCTTTGTGTGAATGCCACCTGTTCAGTGTCTAATTACCATATATGTGAATTATGCATTGCCATCTTGTTGCAAGACGTTATATATGTGAATTATACAATGCTATCTTGTTGCGAAGGCATTATATATGTGAATTATGCAATGCCATGCTGTTTAGCCAATCATCAAGTATGTGAATTATATCATGCTACCATTTTTTCGTATTACGTGTTCCATTTGTCGACAACGTTTATATATTCAACTACTCTTCCTGTGCATCAGCCATTTGAAGCGGTGATGGAAGTATCTGGAGTGAAAACAAGGTATTGAGCAGACAATGCTACTCGCTGAAGCGGACATCTTGTTGGCTCTGAGAGCTCCTCGAGAGGAGGATTGAGACGATGACTAGTCCTATTTCCCCCCTAAGGTCTATGCTCAAACTTGGCAGGGTTATATTACCCATGTCATGCATGTTGTGTTGCATTGCTTAGTTTTTACATCATATATAGATTGCCATCTGCTTACTTGCTTACTATATAAATCATATATTTGAATTATATCATGACATCATGTTTAAATAGTACATACACATCATCTATCTGAATAATGGCATGGCAACCCATTTAAGAAAGACATCATATGTTTATATCATCTCATCCTGTTTAGTGTTTGCAGTCATCATATTTAGAATTATGGCATTCTATCCATGAATGTATGTGAATTATGGCATGCCAACCTATTTAATAAACACATTATATAGTTATGTCATGTCATCCTGTTTTCATAGTCTCATATTTTGAACTATGTCTTTCCATCTTTTTTAGTTATCCATCATAATGTGAAATTGTGTCATGCTATCCTGTTTAGTTAGCCATCATATATGTGAAATTGTGTCATGCTATCCTGTTTGGTTAGACAATATAAATATGAATTATTTCATGCCCTCTTTTATTCCCCACTATCCATTGCACCTGTCTATCATACAATGTCTATACTTTCAATTACTTTTCTTGTTTATCAGCCATTTGAATTGGAGGCGTGATGGCGGTATCTAAGGGAGTAACAACACGGTCTTCAGAAAAGATAGTGCTACCAGTTGATGCAGATAGAACCACGGTTGTACTTGCCCAAGGACCAGATCCACCACACATAACCCAGACTCTCGCAGATTGTACCCCTACCCGGTTGGACGGAGAACCAGCTACACCCTTCTAACCCCAACCCGGAAGATAGTAACCTGTTCCCAGTTGACACAACACCGTCTCCACCATAGAGCACCCAAACACGGCGGTTAGTAAAGGGAACTGCAGTGCCCAAAGCACGAGGACCACCACTCGAATCCCAACTCAACGCTTAAAGGAGAAGAAGATTTGTTCTCGTGTGCAGTTACAGAGCTATGGTTCATACTCCTTTGCTCTTGCATTACTGTATTTACGCATACCAACTATTTTCAAATTTGAAGGATGGAATTGAAACTCCAATGGCGTAGCAGGTATGTTTTAAACATGTTTCTTTAACTGGTTTGCTGTTGTAACCTGCTCTATGTTGATTTCAGTTTCAATTGAATAAACAATTATGTTCTCATGTCATGCACATTACAAGTGTTGTTATTGCTCTATAGTTACCTACACTTATATTTTGTCTATTCTGCTTTGTCTTGAACAAATATTATTTGAATTGTGTCTCTATCTTGATTTGGCAACAAAAACTAGAATGATATAGACCATAAAGTGACCATGGTACATAGATATATGTTTGTTTCATGCTGTTATCCTGTCCACTTTACTCTGAACTCATTTACCAAAATGAGTTTCATATACAACATAGTAAACATGTGATGTATCTGCTTGTTTCTCTTTTAGAATGCGGACAAAATATTGGACAACAGTACGCGTTATCCAATGGAAAAGGAAGTAATGCAGATAAGGTTCAAGATAGTGAGACATCCTGTTGGTCTCCAAGAAAGCTGATAAAACTATCTTGACGACGGTGAGGGAACCCAAAAGTCCTGTCTTGATGTAGTGTTCGAGTTACTGGCCACTACTGCTGGCACAAGCTCTTCAAACTCGCTACCTGAATCACTTCGTCTTCTCGAGTATCAACTTCAAGTTGAAAGGCATCGATCGAGATGTCTTTGCTGACAGAAGTCAAGGACCGAGGAAGTCCCCGCAGAATTCAGATGCATATTTTACGGTGCAAAACAAGCGTTGGAGGATTTAAGCGCCAAACAAGAGAAAGTTAATAAGCTTGCTAAGCATCTTGCCAGCATTATGGGTACCCAAGATATTGTTTCTTGAGATCTTCTGAAGTGGTTTCATTTCTGGATTTGTTTTGCTGCGGCGTTTATTTGCGCTTGATGCCAACTTTGACAACCAGTGTATATGATATGCTGCTTTGTTCCCTATATTTGCACTGGTGGTGAATTTTGATGCCCAGTGGATGTAATATGTATAACAGCCGTGATAGCCTAGCATAAGTTGCTTGCTTATTTATTTCCTTGTTGTCTTGTTTATTTGTTTGCTTGTAGTCAGTTCAGTTCTTTTTAAAACTAGGCCAGAATAACCATGGGCTAATATTTACTGTAGTGACACTGGGCCTCCTACGGGCCGTAGAAACATTGGGCCTTCTACAGGCCGTAGAAACAGTAAACCTTCTACAGGCCGTAGAAACAATGGGCCTTCTATGGGCCGTAGAAACAATGGGCCTTCTACGGGCCGTAGAAACAATGGGGCTTCTACGGGTCGTATCATCAATGGGCCTTATACGGGCCGTATGACCATAACGAGCCATCGTTAATAGGCCGTGTTGATGGCGCTATGAAAATGGCCCAATGTATTAACGGACCACAAGCGGGCGATGTAACCACGGGCTGAATTTGGCCCTAGCGAAAAAGCGATGTGGGCGTAAGTAAACAAATCTTTGAAATGAGCCCAGAATAAATGGGCTCGAGAAGGCGAAAGATAACATTCTTTGAAGCGGCCCAACTGAATAACGGGCCCTTAATGGGTATAAAGTGATATACTATTCATTACGGACCAGTTTCACCACGGGCCGTTAATGGTTGTAAAGTGATACACTGTTCATTGCGGGCCAGTTTCACCACGGGCCGTTAATAGGCCAAGAGTTACTTAGGGCCTCATATGGGCCGAAAGACGTAATGGGCCATACATGGGCCAGAAGTGAAAACGGGCTGGAATCATATTGGATGGCCCAGATGACGCTACTGGGCCTAATTCGGATAGGGCGTAACGGGCCTTGGGTTAGCGGGGCGTAAATGGGCTATATCGAACAGGCCGTTAACGAGCTTTCCATGGGCTGGCCGCCACATTTGACCAAGTCAAGCGGGCGGCCTTTTCACGAGAATGGGCCTCTGTTGGGCGTGCCACTGTCGACGTATCATAGGCGCCTTCGTCCAATTAGTGAATGACATCATCCCAGCGATGAGTCGACCGTGTTTCCTCCAGCCAATGATGATTTTACACGGAAAATCCCCATTGGTCGGGGCTGTTAACGGGTTATCGGATCCAAAACCCGACCCGATAGCTTAACGGCGTTCCGTTACGGTGGATGCCATGTGTCGGTCACCCTTGACGAAAGCACTTACATGGACGCGATTTATCGTCATGGAAGTGGACACTTCGTGATGATAATTTTGGTAATGTCATGGAACACTTCTCGACAGCACAAGTATGACTATCTTGATTCTGTCATAAATTTGTCATGGATGTACATGCATGACAAAAAACGCGACCTACTGTGACAAACACGTATCATCACGGAAGTGTATTTTTTTTGTAGTGAGGAATTAAGCTTGGGGATGCTTGATACGTCTCCAACGTATCTATAATTTTTTATTGTTCCATGCTATTATATTACCCCTTTCGGATGTTTATGGGCTTTATTTTAAACATTTATATCATTTTTGGGACTAACCTACTAACCGGAGGCCCAGCTCGTATTGCTGTTTTTTTTGCCTATTTCAGTATTTCGAAGAAAAGGAATATCAAACGGAGTCCAAACGGAATGAAACCTTCGGGAGCGTGATTTTTGGAACGAACGTGATCCAGAGGACTTGGAGTGCAAGTCAAGAAGCAGCCGAAGCTTCCACGAGATAGGAGGGCTCCCCCCCCAATAGGGCGCGCCCCCTGTCTCGTGGGCCCCTCAGGCGTCCACCGACGTACTTCTTCCTCCTATATAAGCCTACGTACCCCGATAACATCCGAGGAGCAACCGAAACACAATTTCCACCGCCATAACCTTCTGTATCCGCGAGATCCAATCTTGGAGCCTTCGCCGGCGCTCCGTCGGAGGGGGAATCGACCACGGAGGGCTTCTACATCAACATCCTTGCCCCTTCGATGAGTTATGAGTAGTTTACCACAGACCTTCGGGTCCATAGTTATTAGCTAGATGGCTTCTTCTCTCTTTTTGGATCTCAATACAATGTTCTCCCCCACTCTTTTGGAGATCTATTTGATGTAAACTCTTTTTGCGGTGTGTTTGTCGAGATCCGATGAATTGTGTGTTTATGATCAAGTTTATCTATGAATAATATTTGAATCTTCTCTGAATTCTTTTATGTATGATTGAGTTATCTTTGCAAGTCTCTTCGAATTATCAGTTTGGTTTGGCCTACTAGATTGATCTTTGTTGCCATGGGAGAAGTGCTTAGCTTTGGGTTCAATCTTGCGGTGTCCTTACCCAGTGACAGAAAGGGTTGCAAGGCATGTATTGTATTGTTGCCATCGAGGATAACAAGATGGGGTTTATATCATATTGCTTGAGTTTATCCCTCTACATCTTGTCATCTTGCTTAATGCGTTACTCTGTTCTTATGAACTTAATACTCTAGATGCAGGCAGGAGTCGGTCGATGTGTGGAGTAATAGTAGTAGATGCAGGTAGGAGTCGGTCTACTTGTCACGGACGTGATGCCTATATACATGATCATGCCTAGAAAATCTCATAATTATTCGCCTTTCTATCAATTGCTCGACAGTAATTTGTTCACCCACCGTAATACTTATGCTATCTTGAGAGAAGCCACTAGTGAAACCTATGGCCCCCGGGTCTATCTCTTATCATATTTGCTTCCAATCTACTTTTATTTGCATCTTTACTTTTTGCATCTATATTATAAAATACCAAAAATATATTGATCTTATCATACTATCTTTATTAGATCTCACTTTCGCAAGTGGCCGTGAAGGGACTGACAACCCCTTTATTGTGTTGGTTGCGAGTTCTTTGTTTATTTGTGTAGGTGCGTGGGACTTTTGAGGAGCCTCCTACTGGATTGATACCTTGGTACGCTACTATTGCTGCATCACCATTTCCTCTTCAAGGAAACCAACGCAAGATCAAGATGTAGCAAGCGTCCACCGACCTACTTCTTCCTCCTATATATACCCAGGTACCCCGAAAACATCCGGGAGCACCACGAAAAACTATTTCCACCGCTGCAACCTCCTGTATCCGCAAGATCCCATCTTGGAGCCTTCGTCGGTGCTCCACCGAAGGGGGAAACGACCATGGAGGGCCTCTACATCATCTCCAAGGCCTCTCCAATGAGTTGTGAGTAGTTTACCACAGACCTTCGGGTCCATAGTTATTAGCTAGATGGCTTCTTCTCTCTCTTTGAATCTCAATACAAAGTTCTCCTCGATTTTCTTGGAGATCTATTCGACGTAACTCTTTTTGCAGTGTGTTTGTCGAGATCCGATGAATTGTGGGTTTATGATCAAGTTTATCTATGAGAAATATCTGAATATCCTCTGAATTCTTTTATGTATTATTTGTTATCTTTGCAAGTGTCCTGGAATTATTAGTTTGGTTTGGCCTACTAGATTGATCTTTCTTGCAATAGGAGAAGTGCTTAGCTTTGGGTTCAATCTTGCGGTGTCCTTTCCCAGTGACAGCAGGGACAGTAAGGCACATATTGTATTGTTGCCATCGAGGATAAAAAGATGGGGTTTATATCATATTGCATGAGTTTATCCCTCTACATCCTGTCATCTTTCTTAATGCGTTACTCTGTTCTTCATGAACTTAATACTCTAGATGCAGGCAGGAGTTGGTCGATGTGTGGAGTAATAGTAGTAGATGCAGAATCGTTTCGATCTACTTGTCACGGACGTGATGCCTATATACATGATCATGCTAGATAATCTCATAACTATGCGCTTTTCTATCAATTGCTCGACAGTAATTTGTTCACCCACCGTAATACTTATGCTATCTTGAGAGAAGCCACTAGTGAAACCTATGGCCCCCGGGTCTATCTTTTATCATATAAAGTTTTCTATCTACTTTTATTTGCATCTTTTACTTTCCAATCTATATCATGATAATACCAAAAATATTTATCTTATCATATTATCTCTATCACATCTCACTTTCGCAAGTGGCCGTGAAGGGATTGACAACCCCTTTATTGCATTGGTTGCGAGGTTCTTGTTTATTCATGTAGTTGTGTGGGACTTTTGAGGAGCCTCCTACTGGATTGATACCTTGGTTCTGAAAAACTAAGGGAAATACTTACGCTACTTTGCTGCATCACCCTTTCCTCTTCAAGGAAAACCAACGCAAGCTCAAGACGTAGCAGCAGCCAGCGCCTTCTGTCTCCTGTTGTGTCGTGCGGTGCAGCTATTTACATAATGAGCTGACTGCTCAACATGTATTCGAGCCCTGATGCTTAGAACCTGTAAATGGATCAAAGGCCTAGTATGGACAAACGTGTGTACTAGTTGTACACGTTTGGTGAAAAAATAGCAGTGTTTTGTTTGGGCAGTCATGGGCAAAAAAGACTGTGGAATGCACGTTAGCCTTCGAGGCATTGAGTACTGGAATCAAACAGATCGCTGAATGTCTAGGAATTTAGTATTTCAGAGCCCACCTCATATAATCGGGTGACCCATCAGGTAACCCATGGGCATAAACTTGTGCCCATACCCTACCCATGACTAATCGGGTTACCCATGGATAAGACCCTTGGGCGAAGATGATGACCCATACCCTACCCATTTGGGTCGGGTGCCCATGGGCAGTCGAACCCATGGGTCGGATTGCCGGGTTGATTTGTGGGTGTCTTGTTCCCCAAGAAAAATCGTCAAAAAGTTTCGTTCTATTTGGTACTGATTTTCTGTAAAAGACTAAAACAAGGAAAAAACAACAACTGGCACTCAGCACTAGGTTAATAGGTTAGTCCCCAAAAATGATATAAAATAGCATAATAATGCATATAAAACATCCAAGATGGATGATATAATAGCATGGAACAATAAAAAATATAGATACCACTAAAAAAAATACACTTCCGTGATGATACGTGTTTGTCACAGTAGGTCGCGTTTTTTGTCATGCATGTACATCCATGACAAATTTGTGACAGAATAAAGATAGTCATACTCGTGCTGTCGTAGAAGTGTTCCATGACATTACCAAAATTATCATCACGGAAGAGTCCACTTCCATGACGATAAATCGCGCGTCACAGAAGAGCTTTCGTCAAGGGTGACCGACACGTGGCATCCACCGTAACGGAACGCCGTTAAGCTATCGGGTCGGGTTTTGGATCCGATAACCCGTTAACAGCCCCGACCAATGGGGATTTTCCACGTGTAAAATCATCATTGGCTGGAGGAAACACGTGTCGGCTCACCGTTGGGACAGATGTCATCCACTCATTGGACAGAAGGCGCCTATGATACGTCGACACGTGGCACGGCCCAACAGAGGCCCATTACTATGACAAGGCCGGCCCGTTTGACTTGGTCAAAAGGTGGCGGGCCGGCCCATGTAAATCCTGTTAACGGCCTGTTCACATATAGCCCATTTACAGCGCGGTAACCCAAGGCCCGTTACGTCCTATCCGAATTAGGCCCAGTAGCGTCATCTGGGCCACCCAATATGATTCCAGCATGTTTTCACTTTTGGCCCATGTATGGCCCATGACGTCTTTCGGCCCATATGAGGCCCTATGTAACTCTTGGCCTATTAACGGCCCGTGGTGAAACTGGCCCGTAATGAACAGTGTATTACTTTACACCCATTAACGGCTCGTGGTGAAACTGGCCCGTAATGAACAGTGTGTCAATTTATACCCATTAAGGGCCCGTTATTCCGTTGGGCCGTTTCCAGCTCATGTTATCTTTCGGCCTTCTCAGAGCCCATTTATTCTTGGGCTCATTTCCAGCATTCGTTTACTTACGGCCCGTTACTGTCATTTTCTGTTTATGGGCCAAATTCAGCCCGTGGTTACAGTCGGCCCGTTTGTGGTCCGTTAACACGTTGGGCCATGTTCATAGCGTCATGAAATACGGTCTATTAACGGTGGCCCTTTATGGTCGGCCCATGAACAGACGATTCCAACTCTAGCCCGTTTACGACCATAATGCGGCCTGTTATTGGCCCATGTTTGGCCAATCGATCATACTGCCCGTACAAGGCTCGTTGATGATACGGCCCATAGAAGGCCCATTGTTTCTACGGCCCGTAGAAGGCCCATTGTTTCTACGACCCATAGAAGGCCCACTGTTTCTATGGCCCGTAGGAGGCCTAGTGTCACTACACTAAATATTAGCCCATGGTTATTGTGGCCTAGTTTTTAAAAAATAGGTTATTGAAGCCACTAGCAAACCGCGGAAAAAGAACTGCAATGACTACAAGCAAACAAATAAACAAGACAACAAGGAAATAAATAAGCAAGCAACTTACGCTAGGCTATCACGGTTATCACACATATTACATCCACTGGGCATCAAAGTTCGCCACTAGTGCAAATAAACGCACCGACAAAAGAAAATACAAAACTGAGAGCACTTCAGAAGGCACTAGGCCTGGCCAGGTCGGGCCCCCCAAACAGCTGAAGAAGCTGAGTAGACCTCAGTTGTGTCAATGATAGATGCATCAACACTAAATTTAAGGCATGATGGTGCGCACGGTAGTCCTCTGACATCTTCATTGCATCTTTGACTTCAAGTCCGAGCTAAGCTAAAGCAAGCCTTTCCGCTTTAAGTTGAGACTGAAGGAGTCGAACTGATTGAGGCAGCGACTGCACAGAGGTTGTCTCACACCTGCTGGTGAGTAGCTTCAACTCACTGTCCTCATCAAGACAAGACCTTGGGGTCATCTCGCTGTCCTCAAGATGGTTTGGCTCACTATCTTCCCTAAAGTTCTGCCTGGCGTAAGAGATACGACTCTGAAAGAGAAACAATGAGACACGTAACAGGTTTCACAATTATATAAGCAAATAAATGGATCTGTTCTGCATAGGGAACATGTTTTTACAACTACAATTTGAAACTGATAGTTGTTGCAAACATCCAATCAGATGTAAACAGCAAATCAAACAGTAGTGGAGGCAATGATGCCTATCCAAATCTATACTAGAACAAAGTTTGAAGGCTTGAGAAGGATGAACTTACATTATATGTTAACACGGGTTGGACAAAGCCTTTCTCCATGTTGATGGAAGGATAATTCAATAAATTCCCCAAAGAAAATTATTTATAAGCGTTGCCATTATTCTACAGTTTGCAAATAGTAAATACAGATCAAATAATATTGGAAGAAACAGAGGATAATGAAGCTCAGGTGCAGACTGATGATACATAATCAAATATCAATTAATTAAGTACAACGTTACAAGGCAAAAGGGAGAGAGGTACTGGCAAGAGCAATGTACAGCACATTATTGTTTTGAGATCGTATGATCCTTTGAGCAAGGAGATTCATCTGAAATTAGTTTTCATACAAGAGAGAAGGTAAGGCACAAGCAGAAATTTAGGAGTTCAAATTTTGAATTGATATCATAGACAGACTGACGCTGGGCTCCCAGCAGTTCTAATAGGGTTTTAGCCACCGGAGTAGGGGTAAAGTGTGAGTGCAGTTGGGCTGTGTTTTCTGTGGCTGCTGATCTATCTGATTTAACAGTACCACTAGCTTTTCCAAATACCTAGTTTGTACTCCTTGAGGATTTGCACTCACCCTCTTCCTTTTGGACATCTATCACGAAAGAACAACATTTGACTGGAAAAACATAGTGTGACGACACATGGAATAGGTACAGAAAATGGATAGTTATGGCATATACTCATATATGATGCTTAAACTAAGAAGATGGTGTAACAAAGTAGAAGAAATGCAAGAGGTCAGATGAAAAATATGTGTGACCAATACAACTTTGCAAAGTTAGAGCAAGCACCTTGATGGGTGAATAAGATAGGTCATCCTTCACCATGCCAAGTTTGTTAGCCAGTGGATCGTTCTGCAAAATTCCTCTCGTGCGCCCATTCTCATATTCATTTTGATAATGTTCAATATCTGACATGCATGAAAACATAAAAAGAAGTGAGATTTTCTTTGTAATATGCAGAAGTGATTCTAATCCAATACTGCCTCCCTGTAAACCCCTTTGTGCTATCTCTGCAATTCTTTTAAAAGATGCCATGCATGCTGTAATTTGTTGTGTGCATTAATATAATGTGGCCTACTCCTCAAAATATGAGAGCTCCATACGTGATGACACTTCGCAGATGATAGCTTCAACATATAGTAAAGAAGAACAAGTCGACCTGACCTGACAGATTCAAAATATACTAAGGGAGAACAACTCGACCTGACCAGTCGACCGCAAGAGAAGAGTATCATCTTAAAGAAGAGTAGAAGAGCAAGCAGATTGAAGATATTACAAGTGTTTCATTACAATGTCGGTTGGCCACCCATGATGAATCAGAGCGCACAGAGAAATACTATTCTTTCCGGTCTCTCCATATGTGGCTCACATGCATTTCAAAACTAAAGTAGGAACATTTAGCTAACCAATTAAACATCTCTCAGTTTTACTAATATCAGCAATAATATCAGATATGAATTTGTACAACTAAGCTTGTTTAGCTCGATGGGTGGAGTAGTGCTATTACGACACGAACCACGTAGGCTGATTGTGGTCATCATAAAATAGGGAAAACATAAGCATGATCGGTACAGTGTTGACCGTGGCAGTGGGATGGCAGATCTGAAGCTGCAAACCGTGCAAAGGGTAGTTAGCAACCGATGTTTGCTTTGAAATAACAACTAAGATTTGGTATGGACAAGAAAGTACGGTCAACAAGTGACAAAGAAATGCAATTATGTTGTCTCTCTATATGTCGCGACATGCATTTGGAAACTCAAGTGGGACCTTTAGCTAACCAATTAAATGTGTCGGTTAACTAATATCAGTATCATATCACAATCATATTTGAACAACTAAGCTTTCGAATTCTGAGTGTTGTGTTGTTTAGCTTGAGGGTGGAGTAATGCTAGTACGACGTAAAGCACCTACGGAGATCATAGTAGAGTAGATAAAGGGAAAACCCTAAGCATCAAGAGAAAACCAGGAAAGTGGAACTAGCTGGACCATTGGGTGGCGCACATGCTTTTGAAACGAATATAGGAACATTAGGTGACCAATTAAGCGTTCTCTGTTTTAGTGATATGAGCATCATATCAGATTCAGATTTGAACACGTAAGCTTTGGGTTGAGGTCTTGGGGAGCAGTGCTAGCACGACACGAAGCACCTATGATGATGGTAGTGAAAATAAAGGGGGAAACCATAAGCATTACGAGTATAGTGCCCGTGCCATGGCAGATCTGAAGGTGCAAACCGGACAAAGCTACTTCGCAACCAATGTTTGCTTTCAACTAGCCACTACGATTTGGCACGGACAAGAAAAGTACAGTAAACAAATTTCGATCTATTTTTTGGGTGAGATCAATAACTTAAGCACATATGGAAGAGTACCACCTCTCTTGCGACGCCGTGTAGGCCTATGCTAATACGTTGAGGGTGCTGCGGGTGCGATGGCTGTCGGCGGCGGGGAAGAAGACTTTAGACGGCAGACGGTTGAGTCGGGGGATATATCCTGTTGCCGTGGACGAGGCGGTCGTAGGAGCAGCAACGGCAAGGTGGACGAAGGCGCCGATGAAGCGAGAGGAGGCGATGAAAGGATCCTGGTCTAGCGCCGTGGATGAGAGACGTCGATCTCTTGCAGTGGACGATGGGGTAGGGGTAGCGGCTCCGGCAAGGTGGAGGATGGGGTGGCGGACGGAGGAGGCTAGCCGCAGGGCGGAGGTTGTCGTTCCGCCGACGGTGTATGAATGGGGAAATGGAGGGGAGGGGGGGGCGATCTCAAACTTTGGGAAGCGCTTCTCTGAAATGGGGGAAAGTTACGAACTTATCCCCCGTTTAAAATTTCACACATCGCGTCAGTTGGGGATAGGACGGTAATCTCGCATCTCCCAAATATTTGTCGGTAACTATTTCGGGCGAGGAGAGGGTGTTTTTCCGCCCACGGTTGGCGCCCACGGTGTATGAACGGGGCTGACAGGTAGGGCGGTTGTGTCACGTCTGATGGAAGTTACACACATCTGCCCCTATTTAAAATATTAGCCTACATCGATTCGGACGAGGAAAGTTTGTTTTGCCGCCCATCGTGTATGAATGGGGAAATGGAGGAAGAGGCACATGTCTTTCAGATGAGCTTGAATCAAATGTGTTTTGCCGCCCATGTTTGGCACCCACCGTGTCTGAATGGGCTCAGAGGCCGTCGTGCCACGTCTGATTGAAGTTACTAGTCTACCCCTATCGACAGCAGTGTAAATCCGGTCGATAAGGATGTCAAGTGTCAGGGGTAGACAGTAATTTCCATCTCGCAAACACTTGCTTCAGGCAGCCCACAAATTATAGTGGGTGTTTAGCCGCTTCGTTCAAAACTTGGGAGAATTAGCATTCACGTTTGCCACGGGACACTCGCAAACTAAATTCAAATCCAGTTTGTATTAGATTACGAATATCCACAGATAATTATCGTTTTGTTATTTATTTCTTAAAACCACAACAAAGATTTATTCCACCTTTATATATGATTATGATTTAGAAATTCCGTGATCTTGAATGCAGTAGGTTGGATACACTCTGATTCAAACAGTTATTTCATCCAATATGCTCACACGAAAACAGTTCACCTTATGTCAATCATACAAATCTTGAGGATTACCTCGCCTAAAAAATTCGGATCATTACAACACATGGACAACATGGAATTCCGGACAACATAGGGGGTCTTGCAATATAATCCATTCAGAGACATGACACAACATGCAAGTACAATAATCTAATGACAATTTCAACTGGTATCTAAAGAAGAACCGGGATTACCTTGGGCTTCAGATAGCAGAAATACCAGGACCTCCTGCGTCTTCAAATGCAACATTTTTACTTCCTCCAATTCTTGGGTTGCTTGCATAATGCATGCCGCTAATTCCGTAATTTCCAGCCTCAAGATAAAGATTACCTCATTCATGGCAGCCACACCATCTCTTTCTGCCTCTAGTAGAGCCTCAAGCACTATAATATCTGTGCTCAGACTACTCTCCGGCGGTGTTGCCTCTGAACTGCTACCATCTGGTAACATGGATGGCGCACTGCTTCCACAAGTAGACTCTGGGGTTGTTCATTGTGTCCTAGTGTGGACGGCATCCTGAAAGGTTTCCGCTGGACATAAGTAAGAGATAGTTATCGTATGATCCAGGCAGTAAGCTTACATGGTAAACGACGGACGGATTATTGCCGAGCATCGTAAACTATATTTAAATGGTTCGAAGCAGCATCAGCCGAAAAGAAATTAAAATGGTAAGATGAAAGTTGAAAGGGAGTGTACAACCGCTATATTTAAGTTGCCAAGGCATCTAAGCAACTGAAATAATCTGAGAAAGCACTTAACAGTGTGGCCTCATATAAACTACGAAGACAGTCTTGTGATAAAGTTGAGAGGAAAAGTTAAGGACTCAAATGAAATAGGCATGCGTTTCTTTACGATAGTACAACATGCACTGCTGACATATTGGACAACTCAGGTATAACGTAACAACAAACAAGCATTCAAATCAAGCAATACAGCAAAGCAGACAACTGAACTATTTGTAATTCGGTAGGATTACACGTTGAGGGCACAAGCCAAGAAAGCATCCCACTCGCATTACATTTAACATGTACTAAAACGCACTGGCTTACTGTGACGCCCCCGATTTAATCGTACACTAATCATGCACGCAAATGTGTACGATCAAGATCAAGGACTCACGGGAAGATATCACAACACAACTCTACAAATAAAATAAGTCATACAAGCATCATAATACAAGCCAGGGGCCTCGAGGGTTCGAATACAAGTGCTCGATCATAGACGAGTCAGCGGAAGCAACAATATCTGAGTACATACATAAGTTAAACAAGTTTGCCTTAAGAAGGCTAGCACAAACTGGGATACAGATCGAAAGAGGAGCAGGCCTCCCGCCTAGGATCCTCCTAAGTTACTCCAGTGGTCGCCGCCGGGCTGCACGTAGTAGTAGGCACCTCCGAGTAGTAGTCGTCATAGGCGGTGGCGCTCGCCCTGGGCTCCATCGTGCAGTTGCAGCAATCGAGTAGAGGTAGGGGAAAAGGGGAACAAGGCAACCGTGAGTACTCATCCAAAGTACTCGCAAGCAAGGAGCTACACTACATATGCATGGATATATGTGTAAAGGCCATATCAGTGGACTGAACTGCAGAATGCCAGAATAAGAGGGGGATAGCTAGTCTTAACGAAGACTACGCTTCTGGACACCTGTCTTGTAACAGGTAGAAGAGGGCAATCTGAAGTCCTCCAAGTAACATCACATAGAAATAATCCTACTCGGCGATCCCCTCCTCATATCCCTAAGAGAGAGCGACCACCGGTTGTATCTGGCACTTGGGAGGGTGTGTTTTATCAAGTATCCGGTTCTAGTTGTCATAAGCTCAAGGTACAACTCCAAGTCGTCCTGTTACCGAAGATCACGGCTATCCAAATAGATTAACTTCCTGCAGGGTGCACCATCTTACCCAAACGCTTGATCCCATTTGGCCGGACACACTTTCTGGGTCATGCCCGCCGCGGAAGATCAACACGCCGCAGCCCCACCTAGGCACAACAGAGAGGCCAACACGCGTTCTAAACCTAAGCGCCAGGGCAGGCCCATGGCCTGAGCACACACAAGACGCTTAACGTCTGTGCCGAAGCAGACCTAGCCTAACAGGCGTTCCAGTCCAATCCGGCGCGCGCCGCTCCGTCGCTGACGTCTGAAGTGCTTCGGCTGATACCACGACGCCGGGATACCCATAACTACTCCCGCGTAGATGGTTAGTGCATATAAGCTCGTAGCCAACTCAGATCAAATACCAAGACCTCGTTAAGCGTGTTAAGTAACCGCGAACGCCGAACAAGGCCAGGCCCACCTCTCTCCTAGGCGGTCTCAACCTGCCCTGTCGCTCCGCCTCAAAGATCCACTCGCGGGTGCTCCATCAGCCAACCCGACTTTAGTCTCACATGTATCATGTATAAGTATATAGTATATACCCGTGATCAACTCCCGAGTGATCACGGCCCGATAGTATAGCACGGCAGACGGACAAGAATGTAGGGCCACAGATGAATGTACTAGCATCCTATACTAAGCATATAGGATTGCGTAAGGTAACAATGTAGTAACAAGGACGAGGCTATGCAGCGAAGATAGGAGTATCCAAAACAGAATATGCTATACTACTCTAATGCAAGCAGATAGAGAAGAGTAGGCGATATCTGGTGATCAAGGGGGCTTGCCTGGTTGCTCTCGCAAGAGAGAGGGTCGTCAACACCGTAGTCGAACGGCCACCGCAGCAGCGTCGGTCTCGTAGTCTACCGGAGAGAAGAGGGGAAGAAACAATGAATACCAAGTAAACAGATGCATATCGATGCATGACATGCCAAGAAGCGATGCTAGGCGTGCCCTAACGTGGTATGAGGTGGTATCGGTTAAGAAACATCCGGAAAGTATTCCGGTGTTTCGTGTTTTCGCGAGCGGAGGAGCGGAGGGGAAAGTTGCAGGTTCGATAGGTTAGGGGTGTGTGGCGGACGAACGGACTGCGTATCCGGATTCGTCTCGTCGTTCTGAGCAACTTTCATGTTGAAAATATTTTAATCCGAGTTACGGATTAAAAGATATGAATTTTAAAAGATTTTAATAATTTCTGGAATTTAATTAATTAATTAATTAATTTGAAAAATGTATTTATGACGTCAGCATGATGTCATGCTGACGTCAGCAGTCAACAGGGTTGACTAGGTCAACCCTGACATGTGGGTCCCGTTCGTCATACTCTGTTAACTAATTAACCTAGCTTAGTTTAATTAACAGTAGTTAATTAGGTTAAGTAGTCATTAGGTTTAATTAATCAGGATTAATTAAATTAATTAATTACTTAATTAATTAGTTTTATTCATTTTTATTTATTATTTATTTAAATTTCATTATCCTTTTCTTTTTATTTTAAAACGCTCAGGTGGGGTGGGGCCCCATGTCGATGTTGATCGGGTGCTTGGTCGGCGATTATTGGGTCAACCCAGTCAACGGGGCCCGTGGGGGCCCGCTGGTAGCGACCCTGGGGGTGGCCCAAGGTGTGCCAGCTCAGCTGGCCGGCGGCTTGACGCCGCAAGCATCAGACGCGGCGGAGGGCCTCGGGCCTCGCCGGAAATGTGCTAGGGGCGGCCGTTTCGCGTGCGTTGGCACCGTTCGGACGAGCACTCGCCCGCGAGTCGAACGGCGGTCTTGGCCTCGCCGGAGTTGGCCGGGGATGGCGTCGGTGACGAGGGGGGGCGTTAGTGCAAGGAGGGGGGGGGCGCCTCTCGGGCGAGGAGACGGGAGAGGGAGGCCGGGGACGGTGACGAGTGAGGCGGGAGGCGAGCTCGTCGAGGGGAAGTAGGGGCGGCCACGCCATGAGCCACTTAACGGCGCAAGGCGGGCTGTGAAGAGCAGAGTCGCGGGGGAGGTGGTGGCTGGGCGGCAAGATCATGATGACCGCGAGGGGCGGCCGGAGGGGGGGCTAGGCCAGTGGGGGCTGGGGCAGTGGGGGCTTGGCCCAGTTGGGCCAGTGGGGTTTTCTCCCCCCTCTTTCTCTTTTGTTTTGTTTTGTTTTTCTTATTTTTCTTTTTCTGTTTTAGTTTATTTAATCTATCTAGACATTTCATAAAAATGTGTGCACCCCACCATAATTATCTTTGTAATATTTGACAACCCCCGAACATTTTAGTTTTCATTTTTGAAAACTTTTATTGTTTGCCTAAGTTTTAAATTTGAATTTGAACCGGGATCGAATCAACGTGAGTTTAGTCACAGTAACCTAGGTGACGTGGCATCATTAGCAGGAATTACTGTAGCTTAATTATCCGGGTGTTACAAATCTCCTCCACTACAAGAAATCTCGTCCCGAGATTTAGGAGGTAGAAGGAAAGAGTGCGGGGTATTCATCTCGAAGACGATCCTCGCGTTCCTGTGTGGCTTCGCCGTCTTGAGTGATTCGACCATCGGACTTTGAGGAACTTGATCGCCTTCGGCGTGTGCGGCGTTCAGCTTGGTCGAGAATGCGGACCGATGCTCTTTATAGGAGAGGTCCTGTTGTAATTCGAGCACTTCATGGTCCATCGCTCGGATTGGGTCCTTGAAGCAGCGTCGGAGTTGTGACACGTGGAACACATCGTGAACTCGAGAAAGGTTCGACGGAAGCTCCAGCTTGATATGCCACTTTTCCACACCTTTCCGAAATAGTGAATGGGCCAATATAGCGAGGAGCTAGCTTGCCCTTGATCCCGGCGGTGAGCACCCTTCATTGGTGTAACGCCAAGATAGGCATTTTCGCCAAAGTTGATAGACCATGTCTTTATGATGACGGTCATAATTACTCTTTTGACGAGACCGAGCAGTCTTGAGATTCTCGCGAATAATGCGGACTTGTTCTTCGGCATGTTGGATAATATCCGGACGAAGAGTGGGCGTTCCCGTTTCGACCAGTTCGAGGGTTCGACACTTTCGTCCATATAACACTTCAAGGGGACCATCTTCGACTAGCTTGATAGCTATTATTATAAGAGAACTCAGCATACGGGAGAGATTCCTCCCATTTCTTGCCAAAGGAACGACACAAGCTCAAGCATGTCTTGAGAATTTGGTTGACACGCTCAACTTGCCCTTGAGACTGCGGATGAAACGCAATCTTGAAAGATAAATGAGTACCCATAGCTTCTTGAAAACTTGCCTGTAATCTTGAAGTGAATAAGCTGCCACGGTCGAATCGATAACCAGTGGAATACCGTGAAGTGAAACAATTCGGACATATAGAGAGTTGCAAGCTGGCTAGCAGTGATCGCTTTCTTTGACCGCCGTAAAATGAGCAACTTTAGAAAGCCGGTCAATGACGACAAGAATAGCATCATTACCTTTCTGCGATTTGGGAAATCCAAAGGACGAAGTCCATTTCAACATGGTCCCATTTCCATTCAGGAATAGAGATAGGTTGCGAGAGTTCCAGCAGGCCTTTGATGTTCTCGCTTTGATACGACGGCAAACGCCACACTCAAAGAACATAGCGAGCAATGTCTTGTTTCATATTAGACCACGTAATCTCGGCGAATGTCTTGATACATCTTTGTACTGCCGGGATGGATACATAGAGGCGATCATGAGCTTCTTTCATAACCTTCGAGTCATATTCAGGTTTTCCTTCTTACACGGCACCACTAGGCGGCCTTTGAAGTACAAGGCGCCATCATCAAGAATAGTGAAGAATGAGGGATTTCTGCTTTGAGGTCTTGCTTAATCTTGTAGACTTGAGTCAAATCCTGCATTGTCTTTATGGTGCCCACGAGATCGGGCTCAACAGCTAGGGTATAGAGGGACCCTGGGAAACAACACGGAGATTCATCTTGCGGAACTCCGGAGGAGGGGGAGCGAAAAGGCCCGGAGGAACAATATGGAGGTTCAGCTTTCTGAATTCTTCAACAAGTGAGGGCTGAACTTTGTGAACTCAAGGTGGTTGCAGAAGATTTATGGCTCAAGGCATCAGCCATTACATTAGCCTTGCTCGGCGATAGGAAATACCCAAATCAAAGTCTGCAACAGTCTCCATCCATCTCTGCTGACGGAGGTTCAGGTCTGGCTGAGTAAACAGATACTTCAGACTTTGGTGGTCGGTGAAGATCTCGCAACGATTACCGAGAAGGTAATGTTGCCACTGCTTTAGCGCATGAATGACAGCAGCAAGTTCGAGGTCGTGAACTGGGTAGTTCTCTTCGTGAGGGCGCAATTGTCGAGAGGCATAAGCAACCACTTTGCGCTCTTGCATTAGGACACCGCCTAAACCTTGACGAGAAGCGTCGCAGTAAATGACGAAGTCCTTCTTAGTATCAGGAGGAGCTAGCACCGGGCAGAAGTCAACTTGTCTTTGAGTGCTCGAAACTTTCCTCGACACTTATCTCGCCCATTGGAATTTGACGCCTTATGCAACAAAGTTAGTCGGAGGATCGGCAATCTTGGAGAAGTTCTCGGCTAATCGACGGCAATAGCTGCGAGACCGAGAAAACTTCGACTTGCTTAACGCTCTTCGAGGAGTCCAATCGAGAATAGCCTGAACTCGTTCGGGGTTGACGGCAATACCATCCTTAGAGATGACATGTCCAAGATAGGTTACTTCGGAAGCCGAATTCACATTTGGAGAACTTGGCATAGAGTTGATGCTCTCGTAGCTTTTCCAAAGACAAGACGAAGATGTTCAGATGTTCTTCTTCATTCTTGAAAAGATCAGGATATCATCCAGATAAACCACGACGAACTTGTCGAGGTAATCCATGAATATATAGTTCATCGGTGAGAAGGTAGCTGGAGCATTGGTTGCCGAAGACATGACGGTGTACTCGTATGAACCATAATGAGTCACAAATGCGGTCTTGGGGATATCCTCCTCACGAACACGGATCTGGTGGTAACCCAACCTCAAGTCGAGTTTCGAGAACACTGACGAACCAGCCAATTGATCATAAAGATCATTGATCCGAGGAAGAGGATACTTATTATGAATGGTAGCTTGATTTATGGGACGGTAGTCTTGGACCAATCGGTTTGTCCCATCCTTCTTCTTGACAAAGAGAGAAGGTGCTCCCCAAGGTGAGCAACTTGGGCGAATGAAACCACTTTGAAGAGATTTGTCGATTTCCTCCTTTAGCTCAAGGAGTTCATGCGGCGGCATCTTGTAGGGTCGCTTGGCTATAGGAGTGGTGCCTGGTTTCAAGTCGATGACGAATTCGACAGCTCTAGCAGGGGGAATCCCTGGAAGTTCTTCAGGAAAAACGTCTTGGAAATCGCAAACGGCAGGAATGTTTTCAATGCCCTCGAGGGGTGCGGCGTTCAATGCATTCAGTGCATAGAGCCTTGCCTCGGCATCTTGAACCGATTTAGCATTGTAGCTTATTATTTCATCAGAAGGGTGTAGCAGATGGACGGTCTTAGTGGCGCAAACGATTGACGCGATATGCGCTTTCAACCAATCCATCCCCAAAATGAGGTCGATGTTAGACGTCTTCAGGATAATGGGGGAGGCATAGAATTCCAGCCCTTCGATTTCCACGGGGACGTCGACGCCAACCATGGAGGTTTGACATTGTCCCAATGGGGTTTTTACCACTACCGAAGAGTTCATCTCCTCACACTTAACGTCGTGCTTGTATGCAAAGTCTTCAGACATGAATGAATGCGATGCTCCTGAATCGAATAAAACAGATGCAGGTACTGAATTTACGAGGAGTGTACCCATCACAGTAGCAGGCTGGTCTTGAGCTTCGTTCAGATCAACGTGGTTGGCCTGAGCTTGACCATAAGGCTTGGCAGTGTTGTTGCGGGGCTGGGTGTTTCCACGGCCAGCTGCTGGAAGGGCCAGCTGATTCTGGTTCTGGTTGCATTCTCTAGCATGGTGCCTGGTTGTCCGCACCTGAAGCACAAACCATTATTGGGAGTGGGAACAGGAGCTTGGGGTGGTGGAGCTGGAAGCTTCGGCTGCTTAGTTGTAGGCAGACGAGGTGCAGCATAGTTCTGCCTTGGAGCAGGTGCATTCGGCTGGTACATACTGTTGGGAATCCATATCTTGCGCTTCTGCGAGGACGGGCCCGAAGATGAGCCCGTGTCACGGTTCGCTGTTAGAGCTCGTATTCCTGCAGACCAGTTTCGACATTGATAGCCTTGTTCACCAAGGTGGCGAAATCAGCAAAGTCGTGCACTAGAAGTGCGAGCTTGATGTCGCCTTGAAGGCCGCCACGGAACTTCTCTGTCTGCGGCATCGCTTGCAATGTCCTCTTCAAAGATAGAGACAAGTCCAAGAACTCGCCGATAAGCTTCAACAGTCTTGTTGCCTTGGGTGAGGTTATGAACTCACGCTTCTTCCGTCCATGACCCTTGAGGGATGAATCGGGCACGGAAGGCAGCTTGGAAGTCTGGCCAGTGATGAGTGTTCCAACTGGCGAGTACGCTGTGGCTGTCCCACCATTGAGCTGCGGGTCCCTTCAGAAGAAGGATGCAAAGGTGACATAGCTGGCAGGGCTACATCAGCAGACTCCATCTCATAGGTGATGTCACGGAGCCACCATCAAGATCCAAATGGCTGGGTTGAGCTGCGGTACACGCTGGGGTTCAGCGATGAAATCCTGCAGAGTTGTTCCGCTTGGGTGCCGGTTCATATTGGGGCGAGGAAACTGAGCCATCATGTTTTCCATGAATGGCGATTCATCTCAAGCTGTTGGATCATACCAGCCATGTACTCAAAGCGGTGGTGGGAAGTTGCCACCACGACCACGACCTGCTGGCCTAACCATCCCGCTATTATATAACAGGGTAGTTCAGCATTTGAGAAATTAAGCAAAAGTCAGGAATCATTCAGGATGAAACATGCATAATGAAGGCAGCACGATAGGAACTACATAGTAGTCGGCATATCTTACAAAAGGGATTATGCATAGAGTTCGATACATAGAGTTCAGTACATAGACTAAGACATCATAGGCGGCACGGAGGCTCGCGGCGAATGCATCTAACACTAACAAGCAAGTCTACATCAGTCCCACGCGGCATCGCGGAGGTAGCTGTAGCCCGAAAGCTGGTAGTGCGGCAGCGATAGTCCTCCACGCCGCTGACACAGGGGCCGCGGATACTCGTGCTGAACCCGACGTCCGGTGGCGTAAAGGGGCCAAGTGCGGGAGAGTAGCCTCCCACGTCTGCCAACCGACACCCTGGGGCATCACGGTCCTGGCTGGGTAGATCGCAGAACGCGGCAGCTCTCCGGATCGGACAAAGGGGTGCATCAGCGTCAGAGCACGGTAGAGGTGCTGACGGGTGATGTACAACTCGTGGCGAAGAGCTCGGTTAGCTCGATCCAGCCCATCAGCATGCAGAACAAAGTTCTGATGGTAGAAGGGCTCTCTGGTGACAGTGGAGTAGGCAGCAGTGTAGTAACCCTCCTCACCAACATCAGACGCGATAGCAATGTGCTCAAGGGGAGGTGTCCAACTCGATACTCGCACGAAGACGTGTCGAGCAGCATAAGCAGCATCGTGGACTGCCATATCGATAGTCACTCCAACACCATGTGCGGTGTGCAGCAGACAAGAGTGGACTCATACTCCCGAGAGTAGAGGTGGACGATGGCGCGGCATCGCTCCTGGTTATAGTCCTGGTACTCCTCATAGACGGTGTACTCAGGGTGCCAGCGATAACCCAGATAGGTCATCATCTCTGCTAGCACCGTAGGTGATCCCGAGGCACCAATGGCCGTCGTGTGGCGCACGACCTGCCTCGTGGGTTCCATCTGAAAACAAAGACGTTTCAAAGGAGTCAAATGACAGTGTGGAAATTGCTCAAAATACAATTCCAAGAAACAACTATGGCTTTATCCAACTTTGGGGTGAATGTGGTCACGGGATCCTAGTGTTAGTTAGTAAAATCGTTTAACCCGAGTAGAAGAGATTCCAGAGTCCCAGAGTAAAGGTCGAGGAGTAAAAGATCCTAGTACCACCCGATGGCGACGTGGGCCCGTAAGGCACACAGCCAAGTTAGTAAAAGTTTTTGCAATGTCTAGACTCGACTTCGGCCAAGGAGTGTGGAAGGGGGATTCCTACAGCAATGGCTCTGATACCAACTTGTGACGCCCCCGATTTAATCGTACACTAATCATGCACGCAAATGTATACGATCAAGATCAAGGACTCACGGGAAGATATCACAACACAACTCTACAAATAAAATAAGTCATACAAGCATCATAATACAAGCCGGGGGCCTCGAGGGCTCGAATACAAGTGCTCGATCATAGACGAGTCAGCGGAAGCAACAATATCTGAGTACAGACATAAGTTAAACAAGTTTGCCTTAAGAAGGCTAGCACAAACCGGGATACAGATCGAAGAGGAGCAGGCCTCCTGCCTGATCCTCCTAAGTTACTCCCGGTCGCCGCCGGGCTGCACGTAGTAGTAGGCACCTCCGCAGTAGTAGTCGCCATAGGCGGTGGCGTCGCTCCTGGGCTCCATCGTGCTGTTGCAGCAATCGAGTAGAGGTAGGGGAAAAGGGGAACAAGGCAACCGTGAGTACTCATCCAAAGTACTGCAAGCAAGGAGCTACACTACATATGCATGGATATATGTGTAAAGGCCATATCGATGGACCGAATCGCAGAATGCCGTAATAAGAGGGGATAGCTAGTCTTAACGAAGACTACGCTCGACACCTGTCTTGTAACAGTAGAAGAGGGCAATCAAGTCCTCCAAGTAACATCACATAGCAATAATCCTACCCGCGATCCCTCCTCATATCCACGAGAGAGCGACCACCGGTTGTATCCGCACTTGGAAGGGTGTGTTTTATCAAGTATCCGGTTCTAGTTGTCATAAGCTCAAGGTACAACTCCAAGTCGCCCTGTTATCAAGATCACGGCTATCCGAATAGATTAACTTCACTGCAGGGTGCACCATCTTACCCAAAGACGCTTGATCCCATTTGGCCGACACACTTTCCTGGTCATGCCCGCCGCTGAAGATCAACACGCCGCAGCCCCACCTAGGCACAACAGAGAGGCCAACACGCCGTCTAAACCTAAGCGCCGCAGGGTCCGGGCCCATCGCCTCGAAAGCACACCAAGACGTTATGTCGCTGCCGAAGCGACCTAGCCTAACAGCGTTCTAGTCCAATCCGGCGCGCCCGCTCCGTCACGACGTCTCAAGTGCTTGGTGATACCACGACGCCGGATACCCATAACTACTCCCGCGTAGATGGTTAGTGCGATAAGCTCAGAGCCAACTCAGATCAAATACCAATACCTCGTTAAGCGTGTTAAGTAACCGCGAACGCCGAACAAGGCCAGGCCCACCTCTCTCCTAGGCGGTCTCAACCTGCCCTGTCGCTCCGCCTCAAAGATCCACTCGCGCGTGCTCCATCAGCCGACCCGACTTTAGTCTCACATGTATCATGTATAAGTATATAGTATATACCCGTGATCAACTCCCGAGTGATCACGGCCCGATAGTATAGCACGCGCACGGACAAGAATGTAGGGCCACAGATGAATGTACTAGCATCCTATACTAAGCATATAGGATTGCGTAAGGTAACAACATGTAGTAACAAGGACAAAGCTATGCAGCAAAGATAGGAGTATCCAAAAACAAGAATATGCTATACTACTCTAATGCAAGCAAGATAGAGAAGAGTAGGCGATATCCGGTGATCAAGGGGGGGCTTGCCTGGTTGCTCTGGCAAGAGAGAGGGGTCGTCAACACCGTAGTCGAACTGGCCAGCAGCAGCGTCGGTCTCGTAGTCTACCGGAGAGAAGAGGGGGAAGAAACAATGAATACCAAGTAAACAGATGCATATCGATGCATGACATGCCAAGAAGCGATGCTAGGCGTGCCCTAACGTGGTATGAGGTGGTACTGGTTAAGGGGGGAAACATCCGGGAAAGTATTCCCGGTGTTTCGTGTTTTCGGGCAGAGGAGCCGGAGGGGGAAAGTTGCAGGTTCGATAGGTTAGGGGTGTGTGGCGGACGAACGGACTGCGTATCCGGATTCGTCTCGTCGTTCTGAGCAACTTTCATGTTGAAAATATTTTAATCCGAGTTACGGATTAAAAGATATGATTTTTAAAAGATTTTAATAATTTCTGGAATTTAATTAATTAATTAATTAATTCGAAAAATATATTTATGACGTCAGCATGATGTCATGCTGACGTCAGCATGATGTCATGCTGACGTCAGCAGTCAACAGGTTGACTAGGTCAACCCCGACATGTGGGTCCTGTCAGTCATACTCTTAACTAATTAACCTAGCTTAGTTTAATTAACAGTAGTTAATTAGGTTAAGTAGTCATTAGGTTTAATTAATCAGGATTAATTAATTAATTAATTGATTAATTATTTAATTATTTAATTATTTTTATTCATTTTTATTTCTTATTTATTTAAATTTCATTATCCTTTTCTTTTTATTTTAAAAACGTTCAGTGGGGGAAATGCGCTAGGGGCGGCCGTTTCGCGTGCGGTTGGCACCGTTCGGACGAGCACTCGCCCGCTAGTCGAACGGTGGTGTTGGCCTCGCCGGAGTTGGCCGGGGATGGCGCCGGCAACGAGGGGGGGCGTTCGGGTGCGGCGGAGGGGGGGGGAGCGCCTCTCGGGCGAGGAGACGGGAGAGGGAGGCCGGGGACGGCGACGAGTGAGGCGGGAGGCGAGCTCGTCGAGGGGGAAGTAGGGCGGCCACGGGCGAGCCACTTAACGGCAGCAAGCGGCCTCAGAGGCGAGCAGCGGCGGGACAGGAGGTGGCATGGCGGCGCGACCATGGTGACCGCGAGGGGCGGCCGGGGGGGCGGGCTGGGCCAGGTGGGGGCTTGGCCTGGTTGGGCCAATGGGGTTTCTCCCCCTCTTTCTCTTTTGTTTTGTTTTGTTTTCTTATTTTTCTTTTTCTGTTTTAGTTTATTTAATCTATCTAGACATTTCATAAAAATGTGTGCACCCCACCATAATTATCTTTGTAATATTTGACAACCCCCGAACATTTTAGTTTTCATTTTTGAAAACTTTTATTGTTTTCCTAAGTTTTAAATTTGAATTTGAACCGGGATCGAATCAACGTGAGTTTAGTCACAGTAACCGAGGTGACGTAGAATCATTAGCAGGGATTACTGTAGCTTAATTATCCGGGTGTTACACTTACCATATGTTGTTGTGAAGCCTAGCTGCTGTTGCAATGTTCTTTGAAGATATCGTCAGCATCCTGTGGTTGCAAATCTAGTTGTTGCAGTTTATTCGGCACCATCTATTTAGGTAAAATTAATTTTAATCGCAAGCACTGGTCCGAATTGATCATCAATGGTTCATCTAAACTAATGAAAGAAGGGTGTGTGCATACACGACAATATATCTGCTTCCCTCTATTTTTATGCTTGTTCGAGGTGCCAGCACCAAAAGAACAAATATTTTGCTTGATGGGGTTGGCAGCTCCATAATTAATAGAAGCATCAAATTAGTCATGCAACTTGGGAAGATCAAGAACACACAAACAAGTAATGAACAGAGGCTCGAAGCAGTGATGTAATAGCTAGCATCAGAAAATGTAGGGTAATACGAACAAAAAGTAGGGGAACCACATGCTAGTTTGCTGATGTGTAATTAAGCATAGAGAACATTAAGCAGTCTGATGGAACCAAAAGGTGGCATCAGAACAAAACTAAAGCATATTAACTATATGTGCACTGGTATGTAATTTAACACATGTAACATGTTCACTGCCAGAAGTATGGCCCTACAGGTGCAAGCAGAATAACGCGTCTCATGAAAAACTGAATGATGCCCTGAAGAAATTCAAAGGTGCGGTGCTTATGCTAGGAAAGTGAACGTAGGTGCCGGACGTTGCATAATAGTACCTGATTCTCGGCGGCGTATGGGTATCGTTGTCATACTTGATAGCTAAGGATCGTCGATGGTGCTCGTGTTGCGGTTGAGTTTGGGCCGGCTGTCGCTGTCGCTGAAGCTGCTCCGGTGCTACGGTTGTGGCGCCTGTCGACATACAAGAAAGCTCATCTGTGGTAAGTGAACAGTTGCATGATAAAAATAAAAACCGAAGGAGTACAAATCGAGAAAACCTGATGAGGCTGCGGCATCGGTAAAGCATGGCCGGTGGAGTTGAATATGGCGTCCTTGGAGCGGGTCCGGTGCAGTGGACGAAGGCTTCGGCGGGCGCGTTGTATAGTGCTTTCGGTGAGGCGGATCTGTTGCATCGGACGAGGGCTTGTATGAAGGGCCAGCGAAGGGGCAGACGAGGGAGTCAGTGAAGGGCCTACGCTATGGTGGAGGGCGTCGGTTAAGCAGATCCGGTGCGGTGGACCATGATGGCGGTCAAGGAGATCTGGAGCGGTGGACAAGCCAGTCGCTAAAATGGCTCCGGTGAAGTGGTGAGTTGGCAGTTGGGGGTTCCAAGGTGCGGAAGGTAGATCCGGCGGGGTGTGAGGTCCACCGCTGCGGCGAAGGACTAGATTTGGCAGCTTGCCGTGGTTGGGGTGTCGGGGAGGGGAAGTGGAGGGGCTCTGGGAAGAATGCTGGGGGCAAAGAGGGGAAAACAATGGAGTTACCAAAGCAGCCCTTTTTCGTTCATGTGGCAGGGGTAAAACAGGAATATCGCAGGGCTAAACCTTCGGGCACGTGATATTTCGATGTGAGCGGGAAGTTTGAAAGCTTTTGGCGCCTAAAATTATAAGTATTCTGCTCTCGTACGGCCAAATATGATATCATGGCCGACAATTTGTTTGTTTTGCACGCAAAAAAATGTGCAAGTTTTGAAAATCAGTGTCTCCAACTCGAAACTTAGATTGTCGATTCAATTCAAATATGGATCGTTGAGCTACTACAAGCAAATACCATCATACGGTCAAATTCAAATGAAATTCCAAATGTGTTTATCCTAAATATGATGACAAAAGCAAAAATGTGTATGTGTATGAATAAAGTGGATGATTATAAAGTTTGAACATGCCCGTATGTGTATATCTCTAGGTTTCATATGTGAATTTGAAATCACGAAATCCCGGCTTAAAAAATGTACCTCCGTTTAAATGAATTACAAAAGCTAATGATGGAGTCGAATTCCAAAATTCCAATCTTAGGTTTGTAATTTTGGTACATCAAGGTATATCACGCATGTTCAAAAGTATCGTTATCTCGTAGTACAAACTATGAAACAAATGGATCAACCATGAGTGCACAATATCTCAATTACGCTAAAGTCCCTCAAATATAGACACCTCACTCTTTATCTGAAGTCAACCCCCCCCCCCACCACCACCACACACACACACACATAGAGAAGTCGTTCTCTCCCCCAAACACCAACACAGGAGCACATTAACACCCCTCTCTCTTGTAAAGTCCGAACCCCAACATAGGTCTCTATCACTTTATCTCTTGGGCATGGACACATCTCTTCCCTCACTCTCTAGGTCTACCGCTATCTCTCTTACCCAAGCACACACACTACGTAGAGTGTATATTTCCCATACACACAAAATGTCGCCCCCAAACGTCTATCTCCCTAGTTATGTGGTTCTCGCGCACTCACAGTCGGTGTCAAAACCGGCGGATCTCGGGTAGGGGGTCCCGAACTGTGCGTCTAGGCGGATGGTAACAGGAGAAAAGGGACACGATGTTTTTACCCAGGTTCGGGCCCTCTCGATGGAGGTAAAACTCTACTCCTGCTTGATTAATATTAATGATATGGGTAGTACAAGAGTAGATCTACCACGAGATCAGAGAGGCTAAACCCTAGAAGCTAGCCTATGGTATGATTGTTGTTCGTCCTACGGACTAAAACCCTCCGGTTCATATAGGCACCAAGAGGGTTAGGGTTACACGAGTCGCCATAATGGTAGGAGATCTACATATCCGTATTGCCAAGCTTTCCTTCCACGCCAAGGAAAGTCCCATCCGGACACGGGACGAAGTCTTCAATCTTGTATCTTCATAGTCCAGGAGTCCGGCCAAAGGCTATAGTCCGGCTATCCGGGCACCCCCTAATCCAGGACCCCCTCAGTAGCCCCTGAACCAGGCTTCAATGACGACGAGTCCAGCGCGCATATTGTCTCCGGCATTACAAGGCGGGTTCCTCCTCCGAATACTCCATAGAAGATTTTGAACACAAGGATAGTGTCTGGCTCTGCAAAATAAGTTCCACATGCCACCGTAGAGAGAATAATATTTACACAAGTTCAATTTGCTGACGTATTCCGCAGCGTGACATCACACCACGTCCAAGCCTTTATTCGAATCGTTTTTACTGTCCCACCTCAGCGCGTTTAGCGAGGCGGTTTCCTTGGCATGTTTTGTCAAAGCAGAGATCGTGTCCCCTTATTCCGGGATTCTCATTAATACGGGCGTGGGTAACCCAGTCGTGCCCGTTGGCACGCCTCCTCTATCGAAGGCGAGTCCCGAACGGTCACGGGGAGGGCTCCTGGTATTCAACCTCTTTATAAAGAGACCAAGGCCCCGCTCTTTTTTCTCAATCTCAATCAAATCCGCCCCTTTCTTCGAGTCCCAACACCCAAAGCTCCAGATTCAGGCGCTTCGGACCTTCGATGATGTCCGACTTCGACCTTCAGGGCCGGTGGATGCCTTCCTCCGTCACGGAAGAATACGTCCTAAAGCTAAGAGAAGCCAGGTATCTAACCGGCGAAATCTCGCATAGGCTGCCTGCCCAAGGGCAGGTTATTCCCTCTCCCAAGACCGGTGAAAGCGTGGTGTTCGTGTCTCACTTCCTTCGGGGGCTAGGTTTCCCGACGGACCCCTTCGTGAGGGGGCTCATGTTTTATTACGGGCTGGAATTTTACGACTTGGATCCGTAGTCCATCCTCCACATCTCATTGTTCATCGTCGTATGCAAAGCCTTCCTCCACATTACCCCTCACTTCAGATTGTGGCTCAAGACCTTCAAGGTGGAGCCGAAGATGATCAAGGGGCAACAAGCAGAGTGCGAAGGGGCTGTTATAAGCAAGAATGCTGACGCTTCATGGCCCGAGGGATCTTTTCAAGAGGAGCTCAGTCTATGGCAACAAGAGTGGTTTTTATATCACAGCTCCCAGGGGCACCAAATGGGTGGCGCCACCTGCCTTTCGCTCGGGTCCTCCACCGCGGCTGGCGTCATGGGTCAATAAAGGGCTTGACTGTGGGCCGTCCAAGGACGTGCCCTTGTTGCAGGGCCGTATTCGAGACCTCCTAGAGAGAGAGATCAATCTGGTCGTAGTAGCGCAGGTCATGCTGATTCGTCGCATCCTGCCCTGCAAACATCGCCCCCTCCGCCTGTGGGAGTTCAATCCGGAGGGACCACGAGCTCTTCAACATTTTATTGGCCGCAACGCCCGTGGAGATGTACAAACTATTCTTCGGATCACAAGCAATGTGTCCGGACTTGACCGAGGACGCAGGTCTCAGCTGCAATCGCCCGGATGCTCAAGTAAGTAGTCCCGTACCCAGACACACTATCCGTATATTTATCATAAACTTGCCCTTAAAAGAGTTGTCCCTTAAACATGAGTGGATAGCGAAAGCAAAACTGATCAGGTGGCCAGCACCCCTCTCTGAGACCACGCCGGATCCCGTGTTAACCAAGATGCTGGAGGCTACGCCTTTAGAAGAAGGCGAAGGGGGAACAGGGAAGCTACTGCCTCCGCGAAGGAGGTTATCAAGAAAGGAGGGATCGAGAATCCCTCCATCCAAGGGGAGAAGAGGACCGCCTGTGAAGATCCGGAGACCAAAGGCCTCAAAGCGCGGGAAGAAATCATCGCCAGAGGGTCCTGCGCCGGAAGATGCCCCGGCGGCATTATTTCCCCAAGGAGATCAGCCCTCCAGCGAGCCGTAAGTAGAGAGGAGAGTTTATAAAATAAGAGACATCCCTGTTTTATTTCTGAAGATGACTGAAATTTTACCTTGTAGTTCGGATCTCAGCCCTTCTCAGCAGAGCTCGTCGTCAGGGGATCTTCGTCCGGATATGATGGAGAGCGGAACGCCTACCCCTGCCGTACCGCCTAGCGAGGCGGACAATCCTGAGGTGTCGTCACGGGGGGTTTCTCCGAATCCGGCAGGGGTGGAGGGCGGTCGTTGGGCCCCCAGAGCCCTCCGTATCCGGCCTTCGAAAAAGGCCATCGGACGAGTCCGACACCTCCTGGTGCACGGTCGGAGGAGTTAAAGGATCTGCTCAGGCGAGTGTCTATCTCAGAGGATCACCGTGCATTGATGGGTACGGTGATTGAAAAAATTTCTTCCACGGAAAGCGGGTTGTACGAGGCCGCCAGGAGTTTACTGACGGGTTTTGAGGTACGTGCAATGATGTACCTTTTGACAGTTCCACATATATAAGATGCGCCATGTGTAGATAGTAGCGCCTGAGACTCGGTGCGTTGTCAAAAATGACAGCGTGCCGAGGATCATAATCCCAGATATAATATGTCGCTCTTCCTATGTAGGTGGCAGGGCGTCCGATGGCTAGCCGGACTGATGAATTTGCCGAACTAAAGCGGCAACTTGACGTGGCGGATGCCGACATCGCGCTTGTCAATAAGCGGCTTGACGAGTCACAAGGTATGCGGTTTCTCCGCGGACACCTGGTAAGGGAGCTTGATGCATGTGCCTTACAACATGTATGCTTGATGCAGATGGTGCCGCTGCCATGGAGAACCTTCGGGGAGAGCTTTCCCGAGCCAAGGAGCAGACCAGAAAAAGTGATGCGGCTGCCTTAAAGGCGGCCGAAGAGCTAAAAGCCGAATAGGCTGCTCACTGCTGAAGCAAGAAGGAAATGGAAGAGATGGCCATGAAGTTGAAGAATGCTACCGACCGCTGCGGGCTCCTTGAAAAAGAAGGTCGAGCGGAGCAAGAGGACCTGAAGAAGGCCACCACCAAGGCCAAGGATGCTCGCTCTACGATGAGAGCTATGAAGGAGGAGCTACGTCAGGACGGAGATATCACGGCTGGAAAGCCCTTTCTGCTGCGGAGGAAGTTCACGGATCCTAAATATGCTCAGTTGGACCGGCTGTGGAGTAGTGAGGATGCTTATCTGGACTTGGCGGCGAGTGCCGCGGACGCGGCCGAACACTTCGGAGATCAAAAGGATCACGAGATGGAGGAGCTTTTTTGGTCGCCGTTCCATAATCCAGAGCGTCCACTTCCATTAACCGATCGTTTGGCCGAAAGGGTGGATCTTAATAGGTTGTCCGGACTTGCCATGAAGAATGTCGTGACTCATTTATGGCCGAAAAGGCCTGAGCCGAAGAGTTATTTTGGCTTGGTGCAGCAGTTCCTTAGTGCGGTGCCGCATATCAAAGCAATGAGGCGGTCAGCATGCATAGAGGGTGCACGGATGGATCTTGCCCGTTTCAAGACATACTGGGCGGAGAAGAAGGCCACCGATGTTGCATCCCAAGATTCGGACGGAAGCCGAGTACCTGTCGAGCACTATTTTCGGGAAGTTCTGCAGGGCGCTTGTTTAATAGAGACGCAGTGCTCGAAGGATATTATGTTCGAATAACATGTATTATTGTGAAACAATGTTTTGATGGAATATAAAAGCTTTTTAAACTTGTGCCTTCAAGAATTAAAATACCTCCTGTGCGGCCGTTTCATGTATACGTGTATATAACATGAAAGATGGCAGTCTTTGGCTTCAGCCCCCACGCATATAATGCCGGGGTGTTTGCGGAAAGCGCCTTTTCACACTTGATCAAACGTCTTGGTCCTACAAAGGAGGTGATAGCGCAGCAAACTAGGCAACCAAACTATAATGCTTTATCACTTTCACTTAGCCATAGGAGTTCGACAGTGGGGCTACTATATAGCCCCTAGGGGCACCGCGCTCACCCGAATTCGGGGCGCGTATGTGCCTGACCGGGAAACGGCCCTTCGTCAATGCGGAAGAATTCTAAAGATTCCGGCGGGTCATCGAGTGGTTGACCAGTCTCATGCTATATCATGACAATCAGTTTTCGGCTTTCTCTACTGAGGTGCTCGCTTGGCCGAACCGGGGCACAATCGCAGTAGTTCTCCTGGTGCCACATTAGCCGATAGAGCGGAACATAAGGCAGCAAATCACAGGAGCCGGGCAAACCCAACATTTGACCAAAGACATGATTCGGAGCTGATGCATATAAGGCCTAACTCGAGACGCCGAACACTCCCTAAGGTATTCGGTCTTTATGAAAACGGGTCGAATAATCTCCCTTGGTAATAAGCCCCTGGTGTCCAGGTACGCGCGAAATTCTGACGTGGCCTATACCAAAACGCCAGCCTCCTCCTCGGTTATAGCAAGAAACAAGGGGATGTGTATCAACAAGAGACAACAAAAAGGTTTACGCAGGGTTTTAATCTGAAAGAATCCTTGCAACGGGTCCCTCATGCACGCTGCTACCGTGTCTCCGCAGCCGTATCCTGGACGGGTGTAGCACGGTGTTCATCTATAAAAACGAGGAACTTAGTTGAAAAAGGTCGTTCGAAAATGTACGTTATATTAAATAAATGAAGTACAATTCAAAAAATGAATAAAATTGAGCTTTATGGTCTCTTGTTGTGGAGCCCCTTGTACGGGGGTATGTGTCTAGTAAGCCCTTGTATGTTTACGCCGGACTCGTCCAGCCGTGTCCGGGGTCTGGACGACCTGTCTAAGTGCTTTTATTGATGAAGCCGGTTTATTGTGTGGCTGTCAAGGCAACCGCATGATTTTCCGGACTCGAGGAACCCTCGATGTTTCCTTTTAACGAGATGATGCCGCGTGGACCGGGCATTTTAAGTGTAAGAGATGCATAATGCGGTATTGCGTTAAAACGGGTGAAAGCTTCGCGTCCCAATGGTGCTTGATAGCTACTTGTAAATGGGGCAAGGTGGAAGGTTAACTTTTCGCGGTGGAAGTTGTCGGGTGAGCCGAACACAACTTCTAGCAGTAGAGAACCCGTACAATGGGCATATGGGCCTGGCATTACCCCTTGAAAGGAAGTGTTGCTATGGCGAAGTTTGGTTGGGTCTATCCCCATTTTGCGGATTGTGTCCTGATATAGCAGGTTTAGATCGTTGCCGCCGTCCATTAGGACTTGTGAAAATTGGAGTCCGCCAATTATCAGATCTAATATCAAGGCAGTCCAACCTACATTCCGTATACTTCTAGAGTAATCCCGATGGTCGAAGGTGATTGGTTTTAACAACCAGTGGCGGGGCTCCTCCGGGATAGGCCGTATGGCGCGTACCTCTATGGGCGGCGCTCTATTTTTCCCTTTTGTCACGTGAAGTGAGTTTACTGTTTTGATTTCTTGTGGGAAATTCTTTTTGTTTTCCGGTGCTCTGCTTTTGGGGTTCGTCATCGTCCTCGCTTGGTGTGTCGAGCCCCTTGTGTTCGTCGTTGAGTTTGCCGGACTGCTTGAAGACGCAACAATATCTGTGGGAATGGTTTGCAGGCTTCCAGGGAGTACTGTGGATTTGGCATATCTTGTCCAAGATTTTGTTTAAGTTAGATAGCTCGTCCCTGTTATCCTTAAGGGGCAGCTTTTTATAATTCTGCCGACAGGTTTTGAATCCGGCGTTGACTGCCGGGCTCTTCGGGCTGTTTCCCTTGGTCCGACACTGGTCCTTGCTGCGTCGTGGTTTCCTGTTTCCATCCCTGACTTCGGATGTACTTGGGTCGCTGGTGCTGCATCTTGCCAGCCAGCTGTCCTCTCCGGCGCAAAAGCGGGTCATGAGGCTTGTTAATGCGGCCATTGTTCTTGGCTTTTCTTGGCCGAGGTGTCTGGCGAGCCATTCGTCTCGGACGTTGTGTTTGAAAGATGCTAAGACTCAGCGTTCGAACAGTCGACTATTTGGTTCTTTTTAGTAAGGAATCTGTTCCAAAATTTCCGGGCTGACTCTCCGGGTTGTTGAGTTATGTGACTTAAATCGTCGGCATCCGGAGGTCGGACATAGGTCCCTTGAAAATTTTCCCGAAAAGCATCCTCGAGCTCCTCCCAACTTCCAATGGTGTTTTCGGGAAGGCTTTTAAGCCAATGCCGGGCTGTCCTATGGGGGGGGGGGCACCCTCGTGACCGCCTCCGTTGTTCCTTGGCATAGGTTCCAAGTCTCCTGGATCACGTTCGGTGAGAATATCACGTTTCCGAAGGTTTCATTCCGTTTGGACTCCGTTTGATATTCTGTTTCTTCAAGATACTGAAAAAGGCAAAAAACAGCAATTATGGGTTGGGTCTCCAGTTAATAGGTTAGTCCCAAAAGTAATATAAAAGTGGAAAATAATGCCCAATATAGTCCAAAACAGTAGATAAAGTAGCATGGAGCAAGCAAAAATTATAGATACGTTGGAGATGTATCAGGCATCCCCAAGCTTAATGCCTGCTCGTCCTCGAGTAGGTAAATGATAAAAAGAGAATTTTTGATGTGGAGTGATACTTTGGCATAATTTCAATGTAAATCTTCTTAATCATGGTATGAATATTCAGATCCGAAAGATTCAAGACAAAAGTTCATATTGACATAAAAATAATAATACTTCAAGCATACTAACTAAGCAATTATGTCTTTCTCAAAATAACATGGCCAAAGAGTGTTATCCCTACAAAATCATATAGTCTGGCTATGCTCCATCTTCCCACACAAAATATTTAAATCATGCACAATCCCGTTGACAAGCCAAGCAATTGTTTCATACTATAACATTTTCAAAAAAAATTCAATCTTCACGCAATACATGAGCGTGAGCCATGGATATAACACTATATGTGGAATAGAATGGTGGTTGTGGAGAAGACAAAAAGGGAGAAGATAGTCTCACATCAACTAGGCGTATCAACGGGCTATGGAGACGCCCATCAATAGATATCAATGTGAGTGAGTAGGGATTGCCATGCAACGGATGCACTAGATCTACAAGTATATGAAAGCTCAACAAAAGAAACTAAGTGGGTGTGCATCCAACTCGCTTGCTCATGAAGACCTAGGGCATTTGAGGAAGCCCATCATTGGAATATACAAGCCAAGTTCTATAATGAAAAATTCCCACTATTATATGAAAGTGACAAAACGAGAGACTCTCTATCATGAAGAACTTGGTGCTACTTTGAAGCACAAGTGTGGTAAAAGGATAGTAACATTGTCCCTTCTCGCTTTTTCTCTCATTTTTTTATTTGGGCCTTCTCTCCTTTTTTTATGGCCTCTTTTTTCGTCCGGAGTCTCATCCCGACTTGTGAGGGAATCATAGTCTCCATCACCCTTTCGTCACTGGGACAATGCTCTAATAACAATGAACATCACACTTTTATTTTTCTTACAACTCAACAATTACAACTCGATACTTAGAACAAAATATGACTCTATATGAAAGCCTCCGGCGGTGTACCGGGATATGCAATGAAACATGAGTGACATGTATGAAAGAATTATGAACGGTGGCTTTGCCACAAATACGATGTCAACTACATGATCATGCTAGAAATATGACAATGATGGAGCGTGTCATAATAAACGGAACGGTGGAAAGTTGCATGGCAATATATCTCGGAATGGCTATGGAAATGCCATGATAGGTAGGTATGGTGGCTGTTCTGAGGAAGGTATATGGTGGGTGTATGATACCGGCGAAAGGCGCGTCGTATTAGAGAGGCTAGCAACGGTGGAAGGATGGGAAAAAGTGTGTATAATCCATGGACTCAACATTAGTCATAAAGAACTCATGTACTTATTGCAAAAATCTAGAAGTTATCAAAGATAAGTATTACGCTCATGCTCCTAGGGGGATAGATTGGTAGGAAAAGACCATCGCTCGTCCCCGATGGCCACTCATAAGGAAGACAATCAATAAATAAATCATGCTCCGGGTTCATCACATAACGGTTCACCATACGTGCATGCTACGGGAATCACAAACTTCAACACAAGTATTCTTTAAATTCACAACTAGTCAACTAGCATGACTCTATTATCACTATCTTCATATCTCAAAACAATTATCAAGCATCAAACTTATCTTAGTATTCAACGCACTCAAAAGAAAGTTTCACATATCTTGAATACCAAGTATATTAACATTAAGCAAATTACCATGCTATTAACGACTCTCAAAATAATCTAAGTGAAGCATGAGAGATCAATAGTTTCTTTAAAACAAATCCACCACCGTGCTCTAAAATATCTAAGTGAAGCACTAGAGCAAAAATTATCACGCTCAAAAGATATAAGTGAAGCACTATGAGCAAAACTATCAAGCTCAAAAGATATAAGTGAAGCACATAGAGTATTCTATCAAATTCCAATTCATGTATGGCTCTCTCAAAAGGTGTGTACAGAAAGGATGATTGTGGTAAACTAACAATAAAAGACGCAAATAATACAAGAGTCTCCAAGCAAAACACATATCATGTGGTGAATAAAAATATAGCTCCAAGTAAATTACCGATGGAAGTGGACGAAAGAGGGGATGCCTTCCGGGGCATCCCCAGGCTTTGACTTTTTGGTGTCCTTGGATTATCTTGTGGGTGCCATGGGCATCCCCAAGCTTGGGCTCTTTCCACTCCTTCTTCCATAATCCATTAAAAGAATTCACCCAAAAGTTGAAAACTTCGCAACACAAAACTCAATAGAAATCTCGTGAGCTCCGTTAGAGAAAGAAAACAAAAGACTACTTTAAGGTACTGTAATGAACTCATTCTTTATTTATATTGGTGTTAAACCTACTTTATTCCAACTTCTCTATGGATCATAAACTTTTTTACTAGCCATAGATTCATCAAAATAAGCAAACAACACACACAAAACAGAATCTGTCAAAAACAGAACAGTCTGTAGTAATCTGTAACTAACGCAAACTTACGGAACTCAAAAACTTCTACCAAAATTAGAAGACCTGGAAAATTTGTTTATTGATCATCAGAAATTGGAATCAGTATTTTATCAAGTTCTGGTGATTTTTAACAATTCAGGCACTGAGCGCAAAGTTTCTGGAAATTACAGCAAGATCAAAATACTATCACCCAAGAAGATCCAATAGGTTTAACTTGGCACAAACACTAATTAATAGATAAAACCACATATAAACAGAGGCTAGATGGATTATTTATTCCTAAACAAAAGCAAAAACAAAAACCTAAAAATAAAATTGGGTTTCCTCCCAACAAGCGCTATCGTTTAACGCCCCTAGCTAGGCATAAAAGCAAGGATAGATCTAGGTATTGCCATCTTTGGTATTCGGAGAGGAGGATCTCCTTTCTATGGCATTCATTCTTCTATTTAAGTTAAGCACATGGCCATTAATGGAAGAAGTATGATTAAGCACGTTACGGAAATTTGCCTCTAAACTAGACTTCATCTCTTTAATAATTTCATTTTGATAAAAGCACAAGAGAGTAGTTGATTCAACCTTATCATTCATAGGGTGCCCAAATATAGTTTTCATTTTTTCATAGGTATCTACAGCATCCCCTTCAAGAAAACCTTCCTCAAAGATGGAATCTAAAACTTGTCTGAAGGAAGCGGTCAAGCCAACATAAAAACTTTTTAAGTAAATTTCAATTTGATATTGTGGCACATAGCTAGCCCGAATCCTAAGTAACCTATCCCAAGCATCTTTTAAAGACTCATCAAGTAAATAGCGACAAAATTCCAGAGTCATCCTCATCAAAATTATTCAATCTCTCATTGGTGACCCCGGTGGGTCTTTCTATAGCATCATTATTTATGAGCTTAGAGAGGATAGAGGGGTTTGTTGGAAATATGCCCTAGAGGCAATAATAAATTAGTTATTATTATATTTCCTTGTTCATGATAATCGTTTATTATCCATGCTATAATTGTATTGATAGGAAACTCAGATACATGTGTGGGTACATAGACAACACCAAGTCCCTAGTAAGCCTCTAGATGACTAGCTCATTAATCAATAGATGGTTACGGTTTCCGACCATGGACATTGGATGTCATTGATAACGGATCACATCATTAGGAGAATGATGTGATGGACAAGACCCAATCCTAAGCCTAGCACAAAGATCGTAGTTCATATGCTAAAGCTTTTCTAATGTCAAGTATCATTTCCTTAGACCATGAGATTGTGCAACTCCGGATACTGTAGGAATTCTTTGGGTGTACCAAACGTGACAACGTAATCGGGTGGCTATAAAGGTGCACTACAGTATCTTCCAAAGTGTCTGTTGGGTTGGCACGAATCGAGACTGGATTTGTCACTCCGCAGTGACGGAGAGGTATCTCTGGGCCCACTCGGTAGGACATCATCATAATGTGCACAATGTGACCAAGGGGTTGATCACGGGATGATGTGTTACGGAACGAGTAAAGAGACTTGCCGGTAACGAGATTGAACAAGGTATCGGGATACCGACGATCGAATCTCCGGCAAGTACAATACCGCTGGACAAAGGGAATTGTATACGGGATCGATTGAGTCCTTGACATCGTGGTTCATCCAATGAGATCATCGTGGAACATGTGGGAGCCAACATGGGTATCCAGATCCCACTGTTGGTTATTGACCGGAGAACACGTCTCGGTCATGTCTGCATGGTTCCCGAACCCGTAGGGTCTACACACTTAAGGTTCGATGACGCTAGGGTTATAAAGGAAGTTTGTATGTGGTTACCGAATGTTGTTTGGAGTCCCGGATGAGATCCCGGACGTCACGAGGAGTTTCGGAATGGCCCGTAGGTAAAGATTTATATATGGGAAGTCCTGTTTTGGTCACCGGAAAAGTTCCAGGTGCTATCGGTAATGTATAGGGACCACCGGGAGGGTCCCGGGGGTCCACCAAGTGGGGCCACCAGCCCCGGAAGGCTGCATGGGCCAAGTGTGGGAGGGGACCAGCCCCAGGTGGGCTGGTGCCCCCCCCCCCACAAGGGCCCAAGGCGCCTAGGGTTTGGGGAGGGGGCGCCCCACCTAGCTTGGGGGGCAAGTTTCCCCTCTTCCCCCCTTGGCCGCCCCCCTAGATGGGATCTAGGGCTGGCCGCACCCCTTGGGGTGGAAACCCTAGAAGGGGCTCCCTCTCCCCTGTATATAGTTGAGGTCTTGAGGGCTGCCAACACACGAGTTTCACCTCTCCCTGGCGCAGCCCTACCTCTCTCCCTTCTCCTCTCCCGCGGTGCTTGGCGAAGCCCTGCAGGATTGCCATGCTCCTCCACCACCACCACGCCGTTGTGCTGCTGCTGGACGGAGTCTTCCTCAACCTCTCCCCTCTCTCCTTGCTGGATCAAGGCATGGGAGACGTCACCGGGCTGTACGTGTGTTGAACGCGGAGGTGCCGTCCGTTCGGCACTAGGATCTCCGGTGATTTGGATCACGACGAGTACGACTCCTTCAACCCCGTTCTCTTGAACGCTTCCGCTTAGCGATCTACAAGGGTATGTAGATGCACTCTCCTTCCCTCGTTGCTGGTTTCTCCATATATAGATCTTGGTGACACGTAGGAAAATTTTGAATTTCTGCTACGTTCTCCAACAGTGGCATCATGAGCTAGGTCTATTGCGTAGATTCTGTGCACAAGTAGAACACAAAGTAGTTGTGGGCGTTGATTTTGTTCAATATGCTTACCGTTACTAGTCCAATCTTGTTTCAACGGTATTGTGGGATGAAGCGGCCTGGACCGACCTTACATGTACACTTACGTGAGACAGGTTCCACCGACTGACATGCACTTGGTGCATAAGGTGGCTAGTGGGTGCCAGTCTCTCCCACTTTAGTCGGAACGGATTCGATGATAAGGGTCCTTATGAAGGGTAAATAGCAATTGGCTTATCACGTTGTGGTTTTGCGTAGGTAAGAAACGTTCTTGCTAGAAACCCATAGCAGCCACGTAAAACATGCAAACAACAATTAGAGGACGTCTAACTTGTTTTTGCAGGGTATGCTATGTGATGTGATATGGCCAAGAAGAATGTGATGAATGATATGTGATGTATGAGATTGATCATGTTCTTGTAATAGGAATAACGACTTGCATGTCGATGAGTATGACAACCGGCAGGAGCCATAGGAGTTGTCTTAATTTATTGTATGACCTTCGTGCCATTGAACAAACGCCATGTAATTACTTTACTTTATTGCTAACCAGTAGCCATAGTAGTAGAAGTAATAAGTTGGCGAGACAACTTCATGGAGACACGATGATGGAGATCATGATGATGGAGATCATGGTGTCATGCGGTGACGATGATGATCATGGAGCCCGAAGATGGAGATCAAAGGAGCAAAATGATATTGGCCATATCATGTCACTATTTGATTGCATGTGATGTTTATCATGTTTATGCATCTTATTTGCTTAGAACGACGGTAGTAAATAAGATGATCCTCATTAAAATTTCAAGAAAGTGTTCCCCTAACTGTGCACCGCTATGAAAGTTCGTCGTTTGAAGCACCACGTGATGATCGGGTGTGATAGATTCTTACGTTCACATACAACGGGTGTAAGCCATATTAACACACGCGAAACACTTAGGTTGACTTGACGAGCCTAGCTTGTACAGAGATGGCCTCGGAACACAAGAGACCGAAAGGTCGAGCATGAGTCGTATGGTAGATACGATCAAGATGAAGATGTTCACCGATGATTACTAGTCCGTCTCACGTGATGATCAGACACGGCCTAGTTGACTCGGATCATGTAATCACTTAGATGACTAGAGGGATGTCTATCTGAGTGGGAGTTCATTAGATGAACTTAATTATCCTGAACATAGTCAAAAGCCCTTTGCAAATTATGTCATAGCTCGCGCTTTAGTTCTACTGTTTAGATATGTTCCTAGAGAAAATATAGTTGAAAGTTGACAGTAGCAATTATGCGGTCAGTAGAAAGCTTATGTCCTTAATGCACCGTTCGGTGTGCTGAACCTCGAACGTGGTCTGTGGATGTTGCGAACATCTGACACACACGTTTTGATGACTATGTGATAGTTCGGTAATGTTAAACGGCTTAGAATTGAGGCACCAAAGACGTTTTTCAAACGTCGCGGAACATATGAGATGTTCTGAGGGCTGAAATTGGGATTTCAGGCTCGTGCCCATGTCAAGAGGTATGAGACCTCCGACGATTTTTCTAGCCTACAAACTAAGGGAGAAGATCTCAATCGTTGAGCTTGTACTCAAATTGTCTGGGTACAACAATCACTTGAATCGAGTGGGAGTTAATCTTCCAGATGAGATAGTGATGTTTCTCCAAAGACATTTCCACCAAGCTACTAGAGCTTCGTGATGAACTATAACATATCAGGGATAGATATGATGATCCTTGAAGTGTTCGCGATGTTTGACACCGCGAAAGTAGAAGTCAAGTAGGAGCATCAATTGTTGATGGTTGGTAAAACCACTAGTTTCAAGAAGGGCAAGGGCAACAAGGGATACTTCATGAAACGGCAAAACAGTTGATGCTCTAGTGAAGAAACCCAAGGTTGAACCCAAACCCGAGACTAAGTGCTTCTGTAATGAGAGGAACGGACACTGAAGCGGAACCACCCTAGATACTTGGTAGATGGGAAGGCTGGCAAGGTCGATAGAAGTATATTGGATATACATTATGTTAATGTGTACTTTACTAGTACTCCTAGTAGCACCAGGGTATTAGATACCGGTTCGGTTGCTAAGTGTTAGTAACTCAAAATAAAAGCTGCTACGGAATAAAAGGATACTAGCTAAAGGTGAGCCGACGATATGTGTTGGAAGTGTTTCCAAGGTTGATGTGATCAAGCATCACACGCTCCCTCTGCCATCGAGATTGGTGTTAAACCTAAACAATTGTTATTTGGTGTTTGCGTTGAGCATAGACGTGATTGGATTATGTCTATCGCAGTACGGTTATTCATTTAAGGGGAATAATGGTTACTCTGTTTATTTGAATAATACCTACAATGGTATTGCACCTAAAATGAATGGTTTATTGAAATCTCGATCCTAGTGATACACATTTTCATGCCAAAAGATATTAGATAGTAATGATAGTACCACCTGCTTGTGGCACTGCCATTTGAGTCATATTGGTATAAAACGCATGAAGAAGCTCCATGTTGATGGATCTTTGGACTCACTCGTTTTTGAAAAGTTTGAGACATGCGAACCATGTCTATTGGTGTATACGCATGAAGAAACTCCATGCAGATGGATCGTTTGGACTCACTTGATTTTGAATCACTTGAGATATGCAAATCATACCACATGGGCAAGATGACTGAAAAGCCTCGGTTTCAGTAAGATGGAACAAGATAGCAACTTGTTGGAAGTAACACATTTTGATGTGTGCAGTCGAATGAGTGTTGAGGCATGCAGTGAATATCGTTATGTTCTTACTTCACGGATGATTTAAGTAGATACTGAGTGTATTTACTTGATGAAACACAAGTCTGAATTATTGAATGGTTCAAGTAATTTCAGAGTGAAGTTAAAGATCATCGTGACAAGAGGATAAAATGTCTATGATATGATCATAGAGATGAGTATCTGAGTTACGAGCTTTGGCACGCTATTAAGACATTGTGGAAATTGTTTCACAATTAATACCGCCTGGAACACCATAGTGTGATGGTGTGTCCGAACATCATAGTTGCACCCTATTAGATATGGTGCGTACCATGATGTCTCTTATCGAATTACCACTATTGTTCATGGGTTAGGCATTAGAGACAACCGCACTCACTTTAATAGGGCACCACGTAATTCCGTTGAGACGACACTGTTTGAACTATGGTTTGGAGCAATCTGAGTTGTCGTTTCTTAAAAGTTTGGGGCTGCGACGCTTATGTGAAAAAGTTTCATCGTGATAAGCTCGAACCCAAAACGGATAAATACATCTTCATAGGACACCCAAAACAGTTGGGTATACCTCCTATCTCAAGATCCAGAAGCAAAAGTAATTGTTTCTAGAAACGGGTCCTTTCTCGAGGAAAAGTTTCTCTTAAAAGAATTGAGTGGGAGGATGGTGGAGACTTGATGAGGTTATTGAACCATCACTTCAACTAGTGTGCAGCAGGGCACAGGAAGTTGTTCTTGTGGCACCTACACCAATTGAAGTAGAAGCTTATGATAGTGATCATGAAACTTCAGATCAAGACACTACCGAACCTCGTAGGACGACAAGGACGCGTACTGCTTCGGAGTGGTACGGTAATCCTGTCTTGGAGGTCATGTTGCTAGACAACAATGAACCTACGAGCTATGGAGAAGCGATGGTGGGCCCGGATTCAGACGAATGGCTCGAGGCCATAAAATCCGAGAGAGGATCCATGACTTTGGAAGAAATACTTGATGGTCGTAAGGCCGTTGGGTAAAGATGGATTTTAAAAAGAAGACAGACGTGGGCGGTAATGTCACCGTCTATGAAGCTCGACTTGTGGCGAAGAGTTTTTCACAAGTTCAAGGAGTTGACTACGATGAGATTTTCTCATCCGTAGCGATGCTTAAATCCATCGGAATCATGTTAGCATTAGTTGCATTTATGAAATCTGGCAGATGGATGTCAAAACGAGTTTCCTTACCAGTCTTCGTAAGGAAAGGTTGTATGTGATACAATCAAAAAGTTTTTGTCGATCCTAAGGATGCTAAAAGGTATGCTGGCTCCAGCGATCCTTCTAAGGACTGGAGTAAGCATCTCGGAGTTGGAATGTGTGCTTTGATGAGATGATCAAAGATTTTGGGTTTACACAAAGTTTATGAGAAACTTGTATTTCCAAAGGAGTGGGAGCACTATAGAATTTCTGATGAGTATATGTTGTTGACATATTGTTGATCAGAAATGATGTAGAATTTCTGGAAAGCATATAGGGTTATTTGAAAGGTGTTTTTCAATAGAAAACCTGGATTAAGCTACTTGAACATTGAGCATCAAGATCTATAAGGATAGATCAAAAACGCTTAATGGTACTTTCAAATGAGCACATACCTTGACATAATCTTGAAGGTGTTCAAGATGGATCAGTCAAAGAAGGAGTTCTTTCCTGAGTTGTAAGGTATGAAGTTAAGAGTTAAAGCTCGACCACGACAGAAAAGAGAGAAAGGACGAAGGTCGTCCCCTATGCCTTAGACATAGGCTCTACAGTATGCTATGCTGTGTACCGCAACTGATGTGTGCCTTGCTACTTATCTAGCAAGAGGGTACAAAGGTGATCAAGGAGTGGATCACCAGATAGCGGTCAAAATTATCCTTAGAGGAATAAGGATATGTTTCTCGGTTATGGAGGTGATAAAGAGTTCGACGTAAAGAGTTGCGTCGATGCAAGCTTAACACCTATCCGGATAGCTCTGAGTAGAGATACCGGATATGTATAATGGAGCAACAATTTGGAATAGCTCCAAGTGGAACGTGGTAGCAGCATCTATGATATGACATAAAGTTTTGCAAAATACATAGGGATCTGAATATTGCAGACCCGTTGACTACAACCTCTCTCACAAGCATAAACATGATCAAACCCAGAACTCATTGAGTGTTAATCACATAGTGATGTGAACTAGATTATTGATTCTAGTAAACTCTTTGGATGTTGGTCACATGGCGATGTGACCTGTGAGTGTTAATCACATGGTGATGTGAACTAGATTATTGACTCTAGTGCAAGTGGGAGACTGTTGGAAATATGCCCTAGAGGCAATAATAAATTAGTTATTATTATATTTCCTTGTTCGTGATAATCGTTTATTATCCATGCTATAATTGTATTGATAGGAAACTCAGATACATGTGTGGGTACATAGACAATACCAAGTCCCTAGTAAGCCTCTAGATGACTAGCTCGTTAATCAATAGATGGTTACGGTTTCCTGACCATGGACATTGGATGTCATTGATAACGGGATCACATCATTAGGAGAATGATGTGATGGACAAGACCCAATCCTAAGCCTAGCACAAAGATCGTAGTTCATATGCTAAAGCTTTTCTAATGTCAAGTATCATTTCCTTAGACCATGAGATTGTGCAACTCCCGGATACCGTAGGAATGCTTTGGGTGTACCAAACGTCACAACGTAACTGGGTGGCTATAAAGGTGCACTACAAGTATCTCCGAAAGTGTCTGTTGGGTTGGCATGAATCGATAATGGGATTTGTCACTCCGTGTGACGGAGAGGTATCTCTTGGCCCACTCGGTAGGACATCATCATAATGTGCACAATGTGACCAAGGGGTTGATCAAGGGATGATGTGTTACCGAACGAGTAAAGAGACTTGCCGGTAACGAGATTGAACAAGGTATCGGGATACCGACGATCAAATCTTGGGCAAGTACAATACCGCTGGACAAAGGGAACTGTATACGGGATCGATTGAGTCCTTGACATCGTGGTTCATCCGATGAGATCATCGTGGAACATGTGGGAGCCAACATGGGTATCCAGATCCCGCTGTTGGTTATTGACCGAGAACGCCTCGGTCATGTCGATGGTTCCCGAACCCGTAGGGTCTACACACTTAAGGTTCGATGACGCTAGGGTTATAAAGGAAGTTTGTATGTGGTTACCGAATGTTGTTCGGAGTCCCGGATGAGATCCCGGACGTCACGAGGAGTTCCGGAATGGTCCAGGGGTAAAGATTTATATATGGGAAGTCCTGTTTTGGTCATCGGAAAAGTTCCGGGTGCTATCGGTAATGTACCGGGACTACCGGGAGGGTCCCGGGGGTCCACCAAGTGGGGCCACCAGCCCCGGAGGGCTGCATGGGCCAAGTGTGGGAGGGTACCAGCCCCAGGTGGGCTGGTGCACCCCCCCCCCCCACAAGGGCCCAAGGCGCCTAGGGTTTGGGGAGGGGGCGCCCCACCTAGCTTGGGGGGCAAGTTTCCCCTCTTCCCCCCTTGGCCGCCCCCCTAGATGGGATCTAGGGCTGGCCGCACCCCTCGGGGTGGAAACCCTAGAGGGGGCGCACCCCCCTCCCTCTCCCCTGTATATATTTGAGGTCTTGAGGGCTGCCAACACACGAGTTTCACCTCTCCCTGGCGCAGCCCTACCTCTCTCCCTTCTCCTCTCCCGCGGTGCTTGGCGAAGCCCTGCAGGATTGCCACGCTCCTCCACCACCACCACGCCGTTGTGCTGCTGCTGGACGGAGTCTTCCTCAACCTCTCCCTCTCTGCTTGCTGGATCAAGGCATGGGAGACGTCACCGGGCTATACGTGTGTTGAACGCGGAGGTGCCGTCGGTTCGGCACTAGGATCTCCGGTGATTTGGATCACGACGAGTACGAATCCTTCAACCCCTTTCTCTTGAACGCTTCTACTTAGCGATCTACAAGGGTATGTAGATGCACTCTCCTTCCCTCGTTGCTGGTTTCTCCATAGATAGATCTTGGTGACACGTAGGAAAATTTTGAATTTTTGCTACGTTCTCCAATAGGGTTATCCAAGGCACTAGAGCTCGGGAGAAAACCCGTAGTTCTTTTTGATTCGGCCATGGCAACGGGAAGGCAAACGGAAAAGAGAGGAGGAGATTGGGAAAGAGAGGGAGAATAAAATGGCAAGGGTGAAGTGGGGGAGAGGAAAACGAGAGGCAAATGACAAATAATGTAATGCGAGAGATAGGGATTGTGATGGGTACTTGGTATGTTGACTTTTGCGTAGACTCCCCGGCAACGGCGCCAGAAATCCTTCTTGCTATGTCTCGAGGTTGCGTTGGTTTTCCCCGAAGAGGAGAGGATGATGCAGCAGAGTAGCGTAAGTATTTCCCTCAGTTTTTGAGAACCAAGGTATCAATCCAGTAGGAGGCCACGCACAAGTCCCTCATACCTACACAAAGCGATAGCTACTCGCAACCAACGCGATTAGGGGTTGTCAATCCCTTCACTGTCACTTACGAGAGTGAGATCTAATAGAGATAATATTTTTGGTATTTTTGGTATATAGATGCAAAGCAAAAAGTAAAAGCAAAGTAAAAACAAAGCAAGTATAAAAGTGATGGAGATTGATATGATGAGAATAGACCCGGGGGCCATAGGTTTCACTAGTGGCTTCTCTCAAGAGCATAAATATTCTACGGTGGGTGAACAAATTACTGTTGAGCAATTGACAAATTTGAGCATAGTTATGAGTATATCTAGGTATGATCATGTATATAGGCATCACGTCTGTGACAAGTAGATCGAAACGATTCTGCATCTACTACTATTACTCCACTCATCGACCGCTATCCAGCATGCATCTAGAGTATTAAGTTAAAAACAGAGTAGCACCTTAAGCAAGATGACATGATGTAGAGGAATAAATTCATGCAATATGATAAATACCCCATCTTGTTATCCTCGATGGCAACTATACAATACGTGCCTTGCAACCCTTTTTGTCACTGGGTAAGGACACCGCAAGATTGAACCCAAAGCTATGCACTTCTCCCATGGCAACAACTACCAATCTAGTTGGCCAAACCAAACGGATAATTCGAAGAGACTTGCAAAGATAACTCGATCATACATAAAAGAATTCAGAGAAGATTCAAATATTATTCATAGATAAGCTGGATCATTAACCCACAATTCATCGATCTCAACAAACACACCGCAAAAAGAAGATTACATCGAATAGATCTCCACGAGAGAGGGGGAGAACATTGTATTGAGATCCAAAAAGAGAGAAGAAGCTATCTAGCTACTAGCTCTGGACCCGAAGGTCTGAAGTAAACTACTCACACTTCATCGAACAGGCTATGGTGTTGATGTAGAAGCCCTCCGTGGTAGATGCCCCCTCTGACGGAGCTCCGGAACAGGCCCCAAGATGGGATCTCGTGGATACAGGAAGTTGCGGTGGTGGAATTAGGTTTTTGGCTCCGTATCTAATTGTTTGGGGGTACGTAGGTATGTATATAGGAGGATTGAGTACGTCAGTGGAGCAACAGGGGGACCAGGAGGCAGGGGGCGCGCCCTTGGAGGGGGGCGCCCCCACCCTCGTGACCGCCTCCGTTGTTCCTTGGCGTAGGGTCCAGGTCTCCTGGATCACGTTCGGTGAGAAAATCACGTTTCCGAAGGTTTCATTCCGTTTGGACTCCATTTGATATTCTGTTTCTTTGAAATACTGAAAAAGGCAAAAAACAACAATTCTGGGTTGGGCCTCCATTTAATAGGTTAGTCCCAAAAGTAATATAAAAGTGGAAAATAAAGCCCAATATAGTCCAAAACAGTAGATAAAGTAGCACGGAGCAATCAAAAATTATAGATACGTTGGAGAAATATCACCCCATAACACATAAAATCCCCGTAGGTGTGAAACCGTAAACAACATCTCCTAAAAGATGTTAGGGGCAAAGGCCGAATTCTTCTGGCCCATCATTCTAAATGGTTGTCTTCGGATCACCAAACAATACTTCGCCAAAGAATAAATCTTCGGCACCTTCCCACCATGCGGTAATTTACCGTATGTTAACGGGACGAACCACATTGACTAGATTCCACGTGGTCAATCACTCAGGCCAACACCATGTGATACAATCACACGGCCGAACCCCGCCCTCAGGGCGGAAATCATACAGCTGCCGGAGTAGCGAGTCGCGCATGCCTATCAAATTTTTTATATGACAGCCAACTATTCGGGCACCAATTGAGGAGTCCGCGCTACCCAACAGTATAATGGCTGGGTTTATCAAGGACCGATCAGGAGCCCTCGGACAAACCACAAGAGGACGCTCGGCTACCCCCGAGTATTTGCCTTACAAACTAACTTTAACACAGAATAGGATTAGTGACGTGGAATCGGCCCGGACACACAAGGAGTCCTCCCCCCTAGATGAAGGCAGCTCGGATTCACTCTTGATCCACTGACAACTCCCTCCAGTCCGGCCATCACAGGTTCCGCCGAAAAACACCTCTTTTCAAAATCATACATCATACTCGTATGCCTAGACATATCATTCTACTACAATTCGTAGACCTAAATAACACTTACCGGCCGTCGCTTTTCATCGACATCTCGTGTTACGCCCGACCAGGCCAGGGGCTTCATAATGACGGCAATAAAGTCCGACCACCTTCTCGGTCGTCCGGCACCCGAACTTATAGCACTATATGCATCAGCTCGAATCATGTCTGGGGTCATTGGTTGGGTTTTCCCGGCTCCCTTGTTTTGGTACCTTACGTTCCGTTATATCGGCTAAGGTAGCGCAGGGAGAACTACTGCGATCGTGTCCCGGGTCTGCTGGATGAGCACCTCAGTAGAGAAAGCTGAAAACCGACTGTCATGATATAGCGAGAGCTGGTCAGCTATTCGAGAGGTTGTAGAATCCTTAAAGATTTATTCTGCACAATGCCATTATAAATGCAGAGTGCGATGGATCGGTCTTCCGATCAGGCGCTAATAGAGCCCCTAGTTCGGCCTTCCGAACACTAGGGGTTGCGCCGACCATACTCGAATTCCTATGGCTAAGTGAGAGTAATAAAGCCTTATAGTCCGATTGCCTGGTTCGTGGAGAGAAATGCCTCCGCAAAAGGACCCAACTATGGGATAAAGAGCGTTCAGATATATCGCGAACACCCCCGTATTCTTTCCACGTGGGGGCAGAAGCCGACGACTGGCCAACTCTCAGGATTCACATACAATAAGTAGCCGCACAGGAAGAACATATGTTCAAACAAAAACAGGCAATATATAATAAAAACGCCACTATCCCATATTACAAAAAGCGGCATGAATGCCCTCAGGGAAATATAATGTCTTTGGTACATTTATCTGCCGCAAGGCGGGCTCCCTTCAGTACACCTTCATAGTACAGTTCGGGCTTGCGATGCTCCTTACCCTCTGGCGGTCCCACAGTCATCAGCTTCTTCGCATCAAGCTTCCCCCAATGCACTTTTGCACGGGCGAATGCCATACGTGCACCCTCTATGCAGACCGATCGCTTAATAGCATCAAGCCGAGGACAAGCGCCCACAATCCGCTTCACGAGCCCGAAGTAACTGCTCGGAATTGGCTCCGCCGGCCACAGCCGGACAATCAAGTCCTTCATGGCTAGTTCGGCCGCCTGGTGCAGTTCGACCAGCTGCTTCAGCTGATCGATAAAGGGCACCGGATAGTTCGGTGCCAAATACTGCTACCAGAAATCCCTCTCCGCAGACTTCTTTTCCTCGGATCGGTAGAATTGGGTGGCGTCTGATATGCTGCGAGGAAGATCCGCAAACGCACCTGGAAAAATAATAGTTCAGCTTGCTGCTTAGAATTCTTCCCATTATCGTGAACAAATGGCTAAGAATACAGAAGGCCTTACCAGCCGCAACTTTCCGGTCATCTTGAATGTCCCGTACACCACCTCGGGCTTCTTCCCGAGCATCTTCCGCGGCTTGGAGCGCTTGGGCGAGTTCGGACTCTTTGCCTATTAGACTCTGCTCCAAGCCCTCGCTTTTCTTCACAGCCTCATGGAGCTCCTTCTCAGCTGCGACAACCCTGGCCTCGTGTTTTACACGAAGTGCCTGTTCGGTGGCAGCCTTCTCATTGGGATCATCCACAACCTTTTTCAGTGCCTCATATTCGGCACTTGCTCCTAGGGCACAAATACTTTTCAATAAACACATATACTTATTGGTGCCTAATGCAAGACAATGTTTTATCATACCTTGTTTCTCTTCTAATTGCTTCCTCACGCAGCCAAGTTCTTCCTCGGCCCGTTCCAGGATCCGCTTCAGTTCGGACACTTCCGCATTATGAGCGGCCGTCTTCTCCGCAGACGCTTGTGTTCAAACAAGGAGGTACACGTCGTTAACGTAAGTTCCCACGACAAATAAGGATTTGATCCACTGCCCTGCTCCCTCTCTTTCGCTAGACAGTGTATCAGGGGCTACTACTCATACTATGACGATTCCTCAAAGGTTTCTCAGGAAACATACCTCAAAGGCCTTTATAAGGCCAAGGCAGGACTCGTTCAGCCCACTCTCGGCGGACTGAATCTTTTCAACCACCGCACCCATGAGGGTCCGATGTTCATCGACGATAGACGCGTTCTTTAACGCCGTCGATAGACTGCCTGGCAGCTCTACTCGAACAGAGGTTGCCGGCGGAATAGGCGGGCCGCCCACCGTTGAAAGTGGCTGCTCGCCCTGATCCGGGAGCCTTAGAGGTCTCCCAGACCTGGTCCGACTGTAAGCCGAAAAGATCGCCCCCGCTGACGGCACACTCCGGGGCCATCGCTCCCGTGCGTCCGGCTCCAGTGATATGCCCCCCTGGTCCGATCCCAGTTGAGACGACACCTCAGTGTCATGCTGGGACTTTGGGGAAGGGGCCTCTGGAGGCGTCTCGTTCGCCAAGGCGTCCGAGCTCAGCAAATCCTCGGATGAGGACTCGCTGGCGCGAGACCTCGCCGGACTGTGCAAAACATAGCAGCAGTTAAAATTACTATACCCGAAAACAATCCCGGACGCGTACGCATGTTCGGATTTTGTACACTTACAACTTCTCCAGGGGCTGGGCCCTGGGATCCCACTCCGGACTGCTATCGGCAGTCGTGGTGGATGCCTTTGGGAGGTAACCTTTTCTCCTCTTGGGCGATTCGGCCCCCAGGGACGAGGGAGCTACACGCTTCTTCCCACCTTCAGAGTGAGGCTCGTCCTCCTCTGCTTCTTCCTATTTGTCTTCCGAAGAAGGAGCGTCGCTTGAGTCTTCGGAATTTGCGTCCGAAGCCTCGTGGTGACGGAGGCCACTCCGGGTCTTCTTGACCTTCTTGGAGGCCTCCTTCTTTGGCGCCTCGTAAGGCACGGGGACCAGCATCTTCGTCAAAAGATGTCCGGCCGGTTCCTCCGGCAACGGGGCCGGACAATGTATCCGCTCCACTTTATTTATCCATCCCTGAGGTCACGATGAAACACGATTAGGATGACTCCCTCACGACATGCCAACTGAAGCATGAATAGACAGAGCTTGATTGTGACTTACCGAGCTTGGAGAATGGGATGACTGATACCCACGGTCCTCGGTGGGGCCCGGCCATGATTTGCCGAGCTTAAAGAGCACCTTCCAGATATCCTTGTGGGAGGAATCATAAAGCTCCCGAAGGGTGTGGTGCTCGGCTGGGTCGAACTCCCACAGAGTACAAGCTCGGCGCTGACAGGGGAGAACCAGGCGAACTAGCATCACCTGGACTACATCCACAAGTTTGACGTCCCTATCGAGCACACCTTGAAGGCGCGTCTAGAGCAGTTACAGCTCATCAGACGAGCACCAGTTCGGGCCCTTCTTGGGCTAGGACGTGAGCCGCAGTGGAGCTTCGGATCTGAACTCTGGAGCCGCCGCCCACTTTTTGCCGCGTGGTTCGGTGATATAGAACCACTGCTGCTGCCACTCTTTGACGGAGTCGTTGAAAGCGCCCTTCGGCCAAATGGCCTTGGGCATCTTTCTCACCATGGCGCCGCCGCACTCGACGTGTTCGCCGCTCACCACCTTGGGATTTGCATTAAAAATCTTCAGCCACAAGCCGAAGTGAGGTGAGATCCGAAGAAAAGCCTCGCATACGACGATGAACGTCGAGATATTGAGGAAGGAGTTGGGGGAAACATCATGAAAATCGATCCCATAGTAATACATGATTTCGGGAACAAATGGGTGTAGGGGAAACCCGAGCCCGCAGACAAAATGGGGAAGGAACACGACTCTCTTGTGAGGTTTCGGAGTGGGGAAGACCTGTCCCGCCGGAGGGAGACGGTGGCCGATATTCTGAGCCAGATACCCGGCGTCCCGGAGCTTCTTAATATCCTTCTCCCAGACAGTAGAGGCCATCCATCTGCCTCCTGCTCCGGATCTGGACATCTTTGGAAAGCCTCTCTTTGGTGGAAAGGAAGAGTGCTTGGGCGTTAGGGCTCGAAAAGAGGGGAATGAGCAAGCGGAAGGAGAAAGGCGTGGGTAAAGAGAAAGAGGCCTTGTCTCTTTATAGGGGCGATAAGTGTTTTTTGCGCCTCCCAACTGGCCTGGTTGAGCCCGTTTGCCTCCCGCTCGCCGCGATTAGCGGTGTGGTTGGATTACCCATGCTCGTATTGATGAGAATCCCGTGATAAGGGACACGATCTCTGCTTTGACCAGACGTGTCAAGGAAAACGCCTCGCAATATGCGTTGTGGCTGGCTATGGGAAGACGGTTCGAATAATGACTTGACCATAATGACACGTCACATTGTCTAAAGAGTTGTCAACAGATTGCACTTGTGAAACGTTGTTCTCTCTACGGTGGCATGCAAAGATCATATTGTGGATCCGGACACGGTTTGAGTGTTCGATAATTACCTTGGAGTATTCGGAGGAGGAACCCGCCCTGCAATGCCGAAGACAAGACTGCGCGCCGGACTCATTGTGATTGAAGCCTGGTTCAGGGGCTACTGAGGGAGTCCTGGATTAGGGGGTATCTGGACTGCCGGACTATGTACAACGTCCTGACTATTGAAGCGTGAAGATACAAGACTCAAGACTTCGTCACGTGTCCGGATGGGACTTTCCTTGGCGTGGAAGGCAAGCTTGGCGATCCGGATATTATATTTACTTCCTTGTAACCAACTCCATGTAAACCCTAGCCATCTCTGGTGTCTATATAAACCGGAGAGGTTGGCCCTTAGAAGGCCGATCACAATTACAATCATACCATCATAGGCTAGCTCTTAGGGTTTAGCCTCTACGATCTCCTGGTAGATCTACTCTTGTACTACCCATATCATCAATGTTAATCAAACAGGAAGTAGGGTTTTACCTCCATCGTGAGGGCCCGAAACTGGGTAAACATCCGTGTCCCTTGCTTCCTGTTACCATCAGCCTTGACGCACAGATCGGGACCCCCTATCCAAGATCCGCCGGTTTTGACACCGACACCCTCCACTTCCAACTGTAGCTCCTTGGCCCTGAGATTCAAGAGTTCAAAACGGGTGCACTATACTAGACTAGACTAGAAGTACAGTACATCGCACTACTAGTTGAGAAAAGTAGTATTGGTATCGCTACAAGATGCAATACGTACTCCTCCATCACATAATGTAAGACGTTTTTGACACTAGTTGGCGGTACAAAAATGGCAAAACATACCCAAAATTTCTTAATCCACGCCAAAACTACTACCTATTGCCAAAAATTTCTTACTAGTGCTATTATTTACAGTATAATGCTATCCCATAACGTTCCATAATTCTAGTACTAGTAGTAAATACTAGCTTCACCCCTTCACTGAGGAACGATCTACAGTTGGAAGGGACGAGGCCCTGCGGTTACTACGCTCTTATCTCCTCCTCGCCAGTTCCCCTCCCCCCGAATAGAAGGCAGTTCGTCGCTGCTCCCATGGATTCGCCAGGCGGTTCTCCTCCTTGTCGGGGCTGGCAGACCTTGGACGACGATCCTCTGGGAGAAATCGCATGCCGCTCCGACGTCCTCACTGCCGCAAGACTCGGTGCTTCCTGCACCAACTTTTTCAAGACGCTGCTTAAACAGGCTTGGGAAAATCCATGCTTGTTGGTCTTCCATGCGTCCTCGAGGAGAAGGTTCTTCTATGGGACAATCCTTCAAATAGTCCACCGCTCCCTGGCCATGGTTGCACGTTGACTCCGCTAGAGTTGCCGACGTTGAGAGGTAGTCGAGCAGGTCGGTAATGGAGTTTGATCATGTAGTACTTAGTTATTCCATTTCCATCCCGTAATTTCTCTGCTGCCCACCGTCTTATATATAGGTCTGGGTCGGTGCCAACGAAGATTGGCTTGCATACCTCCGGCCGGATACCACCATCATTTTGCACAACATCTACAGCAGTGCGGCCGTTCCGGTAGACCCCTTCTACACCATTAGGATCGGCCTTCCGGACTGGCTGGGCTTGAATACGTATGATGATGCCTACATGAGATTGAAGGAGATAGCAATTGCGGACCCGCCGACAAAGCGACACGGCTATGACGATTACTATCTCATCGCGGTGTTCGACATAAGGATTGCCATCAATGCAAGACGCAGTAACGGCAGAGGCTGGCGCATGTTGGCGACGGCAGATTTGTACCCCTACACGTTCGAAGATGCCGTGCGCCATCTAGGCCGCATCTTCGCGGTGACAAGCCAGGGGACTTGTTTCATCTAGTTGCCATCCTACGGTACGGGAGATTACAAACGGAATGCACAAACCATCATTTGCATCCCTAACGATACTCCATTATTTTGCAGGGACCAGTCATCCCCCGATCAAAATAAGATCGCCGATCCTGGATGTGCATTTGCATCCGCGATTCGGTCTAACCTGGAACCTTGTAGCTGACTTTGGCATATTGGGATCAACTATCTTAGCAGTCGTCACCCATGGTACCACTGATGTGCAACATAGTCACACAATCTACCACGATCGGACCGTCACCATCTACCCTGGTATTCCATTTTTTAACCCTCTCGCCTTCTCTTTCATTGTTGTACTAGTAGTATACTTAGTAGTACTAGTAGGAGTACTTTTTACCTTGGAGGACGCGTATAGCTAGCTAGGCCCTTGAAGACTTGAACCCACTAGCTGCCACCATTTTTGTTTTTCCATGTCTTACTATCTCATCCATGTAGCCAAGAGCGGCTATATATAATAAGCCGGTTATTTTACTTCCTCTATACCGGAGTAGTACTATTTGCTGCACAGTATTACTGACCGCCATATTTGAGCACAACATTATTTTGCATGGACCTTGACTATGTACGTCACCATGTGTCCAGATCTGGGATGCCGCGTGTACCAGATGAACGGCGCCGAGTTCGACCCTAGTGATGCTACGTGGGTGCCGAGGAACACTCTTGGAGAGTAGTCGCTTTTCATCGGGGACAGCTACCCCATTGTGAAGTGGATTCCACCTTCCGTGCACGACACGGAAGGCCTGCCATTCATGAAGCATGGTTGTGTCTTCATTGCGCACCGCCGGATGAACGACATGCTGGGACACGATATCCCTGATTTATGCTGCTTCAGCTTGGATGAGTCTCCATCGTGTGGAACCGGACTAGAAAGCTGCAACAATGATTCCCGTTGCCCATCACTATGGATCGTGCCATCCATGAAGAACATCTGGGACTGGAACCTGGAGGAGGACATGCATCTAGCCCATCTATAACGTGTAAGTGGAGTACGGTAATTTTGAACGGTAGCGCTATGAATATATGTAGACTAGTCGTGCACAAATTTATCACATGAATTGGAGATGAACTTGTGTGGCATACTGGCATTTTTCCTTTAGAATTTATTACTAGTAAATGTGTTATGTGTACGTGCAACTTGTGTGGTTGTTGCACGGGCTCCAACACGCTCTTTGAGGAAAAAAGGTGGCATAGCTTTGGATATGCGTGACGTGGCGGCATCATACAGTAGCATCGTTCGCTATAATTGTAGTACACTCCTACTAGGACGACAACTCCTATAAAACCTTGCGCTTGGCTCTTTGCCTCTTCGGGAGGTTCAACAGTTCGTACTCGTGTGAACCTTAAACTTGGCTCTTCGCCTCTTCGGAAGGTCCAACAATGATGATACTACAGTACAATATGCTTCTGGCAATCTGACACCAACTGAACTGTTGCACGTCCACCGCGAGGGCGAGGGCGAGGGCGAGGGAGATGGAGATGGAGAGCGAGGGAGAGCGAGAGGGCGCTGTAGGAAAAACCTTCTCCTCGTCCTGCAAACCAGCGCGCGCGTGGGCGAGGGAGAGGCGTAGTAAGCAAGCTTCTCCTCGTTCGGCGAGTTAACGGGACACATCAAAGGAGTACTAGTACTAGTAGTAGTCCATACTGCATCCTTTCCGATTAATATGGCTTAATTTGAAATGAGAAAAATACACTAACAGTCAACGTATGTAATAATACGCTCTTTACGGTCACTATATATAGTTTTGCGGCGATTATACGATCACTAGCTCATTGTAGAGCACCATATTGCACCCTACTGACCGGCCACATAGTCGACGTGGCACTTTGTTGACTGGTTAAATTTTCACCTGGTTTCTGGGTCCCACCTGTCAGTTGGCAGAGCAAAGAAATCAGTTAAACAAAACTTTACGCAGACGCGACACGAGTCCAACCCTTGCGCGCTAACCGCCCTGGCTGTGTATGTGAGTACATGCACGTGTCCTCCCTCGGTCTTCCAACAAAGAGTGTACATCGGCTACAAAACAAAGAGTGTGGTACATAATGTACATCTACACTTCCAACGCATTTAGCCTTTAATCTAAATCGATATTAATTAACTAATGCACCAACTTGTGTTGTAGGTATAGGCTACATGTCTATCCTTAATTACAGCATGCAGTGGCCTTCATTTAATCTTCTTATCTCAATGGTCGCATGCACACATAAGTCTGCTACTTTTGGGCGTTAATTATGCCCTGGTCAATGTGTAAATCTCTAAATGTACAGTCTTTCACGGACGTATGGACTAGGTTGAGCACTTGAGCGTGAGCTGTGTGTGTTGCGTCGTGTGTTGTGTGCCACATGGGTGCGTGAGTGTTGTGTGGGTCCATGTGTACGTGTGAGTGTTGCATGTTGCATGCATGCATGCATGCATGCATGGGGCTTACTCCCTGCCATTGACATGTTCATATTTCAAGCTTCATCTGTTCCCTCCATATGGTGATACTCCCTCTGTTCCCAAATAGTACGGAGTAAAAGCCTCCCTCTGTTCCCAAATACGGAGTATTTGTCTTTCTAGAGATTTCAACAAGTGACTAGGTACGGAGCAAAATGAGTGAAGTGAGCGTAGAGGCATAGGGATACTGTAGAAAGGAAGTCCTCGCGATCCATTATCCCTCATCTCGGTCAGAGAGAACTATTCAACTAGTCTTCGGAGTGAAGTGACAATACACGCTGCAGCAGATGGGACACGTAATTAATAAGCTGAACCAGTGTGTTGTTGTTACTAAATCAGCCTTACCCAGTACTGCCATCATGTTTGCCAGTAGAGCACGCTTCCGCAAATACGCCTACGCACCTCTGTCCTCCATTAACTGACATATGGGCCCTCTTGTGGTAGACCTACATGTCATCGGTGTAACTATTTACACTCCGAAGGACGGTATATCCTGGTAGTAGTACTAGTAGAATTGAGATTTAATGCACTTTCTTCCCCGTCTTACACTCATCTTCCTCCTCTCTTCTTCTTCCTCCTCTCTTCTTCTTCCTCCTCTCTTCCCCATCGTCGGCCGCACACCATTTACCCCCGCTCATTGCTCGCCCGCCCGCGCCATCTTCCTTGGTAGCTCGCGCGTACCATATCCCCCCGCTCACTGCTCGGCCACACGAGGAGAAGCTTCTTCGCTCGGCCACCAAAAACCCCAATGGCAGAACCGACTGACACGCAGAGCCGCGATTGGAATTCCCTCCCCGATGTTCTCTTGGAGCAGATCTGTAGTCGTATGGACCTACTCAGCACCATCCGTCTGGCCGCATGCTCGGTGTCTTTGTACCGTCTACTCGTCTGCAACCGGCCGGCTCTTTTCAAGACACCCTGCTTACTGATGCCCGATCCTCGCAGGTGGCCCAGACATCGACTTGACGATCCTACGGAGGTTGCCGTGGTGCCCATCGACATGCTACCACTACCCGTCGACCTGTCCTTCATGCGCAGCCACTACTGGGCAGGCATGAAGGCCAACTGGATCGTCCTCATCCACCACACGGGTAGTCCGTGGTGTCTCGTGGATATCTACACCCAGCGAGAGATCACCCTTCCATCGTTGGATACCGCCAAAATCGAGCCTCGCGGCCCGCCGGACACTGCTGCCTACTACGCACGAGACACGTCAAGCTTTTGGCTCGACCACTGTTTGCAAAAAGTTGTAATCTGCAAAGTGCCCACACCATCAGAAGACTACATGGATTACAAGCTCATTGCCTTGTTCAACATGGTATTAGTCTATCTGGAATCCGGTCGCCATACATGGTTATGGCTCATCATCAATCCTGTTGAGCCAACATTTCTGTCTGATGCTATAGTGCAGGATGGCATCGTTTACGCGGTCGACGCACAGATTTGCTGCCTATACTGGTGGAATCTATCGTCGTGTAATTGTTCTATCTCATCTCATATTTACCTTATGAATACGACTGCCTATTCATTTGTTACAAATTTAGAATGCATAGCATGTCTATAACCACATCATTGCCATGTGTTCCTCTCATTTCCTATATTTTTATGACCATACATGTTATTGTTAGAGTTGATATGAGAACAATTGGCATCTAATGATTGTTAGAATACATATTATGAGCATAACATCATGATTGCTATATGTTACTCTCGTTTACAAGATTTTTATAACAACGCATGTTATTGCTTAGAGTTGATATGAGAACAGTAGTAGTAAGTGCTATGGTAGAATATGAGTAGGCGTTGTCATAGCTGTTTTCCTCTCATTGTTACATGATGTTTGAACCGTGACATGTTGCTAGAATATGAAAGCCATTGGCTTATTTTTTTTAACTTGGGGTATGATTATGACCACGGCATTGCAATTCTCTGTCTATGATATGTGTCACTGTTATAACAATCTTAATTCCACACATACTCTGAACATGATTGTTTATTTTTGTCCTTTTGGTCCCCAATTTGAATTGTTGCACCAGACACAAATGCGCTGGCCTTCATGATTCCAGGACCTGGAATCATACCAGCCGATGGGTGGTGGTTTATCGCTCGTTCAGCTGACGGTGGTCATTTGATGCTCATTCGCACATACCAAATTGACCAAACCATTACATCAAACCACATGCAGTACAATGCGTGGGGCGTTCGTGACATTGATGGCTATGGCTGCTTCGTGTTCGAGAAAGATCCCAGCTTTGTTGGTGCAGGCGTATTCAACTGGAGGCGGGTTTACAGCCTCGGCAACCACTCCTTGTTCCTCGGGCTCAATTGTCCGATCATCCAACCAATCATCGATCATATCATCGGCGATGATTACTATGCTATGAAACTTCCATTCGCGAGGGGGGGGGGGCTGTGTTTACACATCATACCATGGGTTTCATGAATCACCATATCCAGAGATTCGTCGACACAGCTTGTTGCCAGGTAATCTTCAGTATGTGAAAGGCATCAAGCTTCCATGCGATGGATGGCTTTTGCAAACCCGACATGCGGCGACGTGGTTCATGCCAGCAGCAAATATGCACAACTTGATTCGTGCTGATATCTGGACTGAGCCATGTATTCTGCTGCTGTAGCACGACCCTCTTTTGTTGGATATTATGTACTGTTGTTAGTTTGAAGCACTCCTCTAGTTTGAAGGATAGATACCTTCCTGGGATCAAGTGCATCCTAACTCACCTGCATAGGATGTACTGATAATGATGATGGAGATGTTGTGCAGAAGGCTTCAAGTGCGTACTTGTTAGTTAAACCTATGTATAAATTGTGACACTAAATACGACTAGTAAGTAGTACAATAGCAGTACTAGTATACGTCGGTCAAATTATTCATCATGTCCACACATTGAATTGACGTGACAACACACTGCGTGTGAGGTGACAAAAGAACCCCGGCGGCGTGTTCGGCTATTCTGGACTTCAGATTTGGAGTACCAATTATCTGTCGAAATCTTTCATCATTCACTTAAAACAGTCGATTGATCATCCATTGAGTACCATATAACTAGAATTACCGATGCAAGTCGAATAAGTATTGGCCGGTACTGCCGGCTGGCGTCAAGTTCGATCCCACGGATCAGGAGCTGACGGAGCACCTTGAGGCCAAAGTGAGTGCTGACAGCGTGAGATTTCAGTCTCTCGTCGATTTGTTCATACCAACCATCTACAGCGAGCACAGCATATGCTACACCCAACCTGAGAAACTTCCAGGTAAGACACCGATCGGTGCTATGTCGTGAGCTTGCGTTGGTTTTCCCGAAGAGGAGAGGATGATGCAGCATAGTAGCGTAAGTATTTCCCTCAGTTTTTGAGAACCAAGGTATCAATCCAGTAGGAGGCCACGCGCAAGTCCCTCGTACCTGCAAAAAACGATAGCTACTCGCAACCAACGCGATTAGGGGTTGTCAATCCCTTCACGGTCACTTACGAGAGTGAGATCTGATAGAGATAATATTTTTGGTATTTTTGGTATATAGATGCAAACTAAAAAGTAAAAAGCAAAGTAAACCAAAGCAAGTATAAAAGTGATGGAGATTGATATGATGATAATAGACCCGGGGGCCATAAGTTTCACTAGTGGCTTCTCTCAAGAGCATAAGTATTCTACGATGTGTGAACAAATTACTGTTGAGCAATTGACAGAATTGAGCATAGTTATGAGGTTATCTAGGTATGATCATGTATATAGGCATCACGTCCGAGACAAGTAGACTGAAACGATTCTGCATCTACTACTATTACTCCACTCATCGACCGCTATCCAGCATGCATCTAGAGTATTAAGTTAAAAACAGAGTAACGCCTTAAGCAAGATGACATGATGTAGAGGAATAAATTCATGCAATATGATAAATACCCCATCTTGTTATCCTCGATGGCAATAATACAATACGTGCCTTGCAACCCTTTCTGTCACTAGCTAAGGACACCGCAAGATTGAACCCAAAGCAATGCACTTCTCCCATTGCAAGAACCACCAATCTAGTTGGCCAAACCAAACAGATAATTCGAAGAGACTTCCAAAGATAACTCAATCATACATAAAATAATTCAGAGAAGATTCAAATATTATTCATAGATAAGCTGGATCATAAACCCACAATTCATCGGTCTCAACAAACACACCGCAAAAAGAAGATTACATCGAATAGATCTCCACGAGAGAGGGGGAGAACATTGTATTGAGATCCAAAAAGAGAGAACAAACCATCTAGCTACTAGCTATGGACCCGAAGGTCTGAAGAAAACTACTCACACTTCATCGGAGGGGCTATGGTGTTGATGTAGAAGCCCTCCGTGGTGGATGCCCCTCCGTGAGCTCCGTAACAGCCCCAAGATGGGATCTCGTGGATACAGGAAGGTATGCAGCGGTGGAATTAGGTTTTGGCTCCTGTTACGATCGTTTGGGGGTACGTAGGTATATATAGGAGGAAGGAGTACGTCGGTGGAGCTTTGAGGGGCCCACGAGGCAGGGGGCGCGCCCAGGGGGGCGCCCCCACCCTTGTGACCGCCTCTCTGATGGCTTGGCGTAGGGTCCAAGTCTCCTGGATCACGTTCGGTGAGAAAATCACGTTTCCGATGGTTTCATTCCGTTTGGACTCCGTTTGATATTCTGTTTCTTCGAAATACTGAAAAACGCAAAAATCAGCAATTCTGGGCTGGGCCTCCGGTTAATAGGTTAGTCCCAAAAGTAATATAAAAGTGGAAAATAAAGCCCATTATAGTCCAAAACAGTAGATAAAGTAGCATGGAGCAATCAAAAATTATAGATACGTTGGAGACATATCAGGCATCCCCAAGCTTAATTCCTGCTCGTCCTCGAGTAGGTAAATGATAAAAAGAGAATTTTTGATGCGGAGTGATACTTTGGCATAATTTCAATGTAAATCTTATTAATCATGGTATTCATATTCAGATCCGAAAGATTCAAGACAAAAGTTCATATTGACATAAAAATAATAGTACTTCAAGTATACTAACTAAGCAATTATGTCTTCTCAAAATAACATGGCCAAAGAAAGTTATCCCTACAAAATCATATATTCTGGCTATGCTCCATCTTGCCCACACAAAGTATTTAAATCATGCACAACCCCGATGACAAGCCAAGCAATTGTTTCATGCTTTAACATTTTCAAAACTTTTTCAATCTTCACGCAATACATGAGCGTGAGCCATGGATATAGCACTATATGTGGAATAGAATGGTGGTTGTGGAGAAGACAAAAGAGGAAGATAGTCTCACATCAACTAGGCGTATCAACGGGCTATGGAGATGCCCATCAATAGATATCAATGTGAGTGAGTAGGGATTGCCATGCAACGGATGCACTAGAGCTATAAGTATATGGAAGCTCAACAAAAGAAACTAAGTGGGTGTGCATCCAACTCGCTTGCTCACGAAGACCTAGGGCATTTGAGGAAGCCCATCATTGGAATATACAAGCCAAGTTCTATAATGAAAAATTCCCACTAGTATATGAAAGTGACAAAATGAGAGACTCTCTATCATGAAGATCGTGGTGCTACTTTGAAGCACAAGTGTGGTAAAAGGATAGTAACATTGTCCCTTCTCTCTTTTTCTCTTGTTTTTTTATTTGGGCCTTTTCTCTACCTTTTTTATGGCCTCTTTTTTTTATTTGTCGTCCGGAGTCTCATCCCGACTTGTGGGGGGATCATAGTCTCCATCATCCTTTCCTCACTTGGGACAATGCTCTAATAATGATGATCATCACACTTTTATTTTTCTTACAACTCAACAATTACAACTCGATACTTAGAACAAAATATGACTCTATATGAATGCCTCCGGCGGTGTAATGGGATATGCAATGAAACGTGAGTGACATGTATGAAAGAATTATGAACGGTGGCTTTGCCACAAATACGATGTCAACTACATGATCATGCTAGCAATATGACAATGATGGAGCGTGTCATAATAAACGGAACGGTGGAAAGTTGCATGGCGATATATCACGGAATGGCTATGGGAATGCCATGATAGGTAGGTATGGTGGATGTTTTGAGGAAGGTATATGGTGGGTGTATGATACTGGCGAAGGGTGCGCGGTATTAGAGAGGCTAGCAATGGTGGAAAGATGGGAAAAAGTGCGTATAATCCATGGACTCAACATTAGTCATAAAGAACTCATATACTTACTGCACAAATCTAGAAGTTATCAAATAAAAGTATTACGCACATGCTCCTAGGGGGACAGATTGGTAGGAAAGGACCATCGCTCGTCCCCGACCGCCACTCATAAGGAAGACAATCAATAAATAAATCATGCTCCGAGTTCATCACATAACGGTTCACCATACGTGCATGCTACGGGAATCACAAACTTTAACACAAGTATTCTTTGAATTCACAACTACTCAACTAGCATGACTCTAATATCACCATCTTCATATCTCAAAACAATTATCAAGCATCAAACTTATCTTAGTATTCAACGCACTCAAAAGAAAGTTTCACATATCTTGAATACCAAGTATATTAACATTAAGCAAATTACCATGCTATTAACGACTCTCAAAATAATCTAAATGAAGCGTGAGAGATCAAGTTTCTTTAAAACAAATCCACCACCGTGCTATAAAAGATCTAAGTGAAGCACTAGAGAAAAAATTATCACGCTCAAAAGATATGTAAGTGAAGCACTATGAGCAAAACTATCAAGCTCAAAAGATATAAGTGAAGCACATAGAGTATTCTATCAAATTTCAATTCATGTATGGATCTCTCAAAAGGTGTGTACATCAAGGATGATTGTGGTAAACTAACAAGCAAAGACGCACATAATACAAGACGCTCCAAGCAAAACACATATCATGTGGTGAATAAAAATATAGCTCCAAGTAAATTACCGATGGAAGTGGACGAAAGAGGGGATGCCTTCCGGGGCATCCCCAAGCTTTGACTTTTTGGTGTCCTTGGATTATCTTGTGGGTGCCATGGGCATCCCCAAGCTTAGGCTCATGCCACTCCTTGTTCCATAATCCATCAAAAGAATTCACCCAAAACTTGAAAACTTCACAACACAAAACTCAATAGAAATCTCGTGAGCTCCGTTAGAGAAAGAAAAAAAAAGACTACTTTAAGTTACTGTAATGAACTCATTATTTATTTATATTGGTGTTAAACATACTGTATTCCTACTTCTCTATGGATCATAAACTATTTTACTAGCCATAGATTCATCAAAATAAGCAAACAACACACGCAAAACAGAATCTGTCAAAAACAGTACAGTCTCTAGTAATCTGTAACTAACGCAAACTTATGAACTCGAAAAATTCTACCAAAATTAGAGGACCTGGAAAATTTGTTTATTGATCAGCAGCAATTGGAATCAGTATTTTATCACTTTCTGGTGATTTTTAACAATTCGGTCACTGAGTGCAAAGTGTCTGGAAATTACAGCAAGATGAAATAACTATCACCCAAGAAGATCCAATAGGTTTAACTTGGCACAAACACTAATTAAAAGATAAAACCACATCTAAATAGAGGCTAGATGGATTATTTATTCCTAAACAGAAGAAAAAACAAAAAACAAAAAAATAAAATTGGGTTGCATCCCAACAAGCGCTATCGTTTAACGCCCCTAGCTAGGCATAAAAGCGAGGATAGATTTAGGTATTGCCATCTTTGGTAGGCAATCCATAAGTGGCTCTCATAATTTATTCATATGGTAATTTTATTTTGTTTCTAGGAAAGTGTTCCATGCCTTTCTTTAATGGAAATTGGAATCTAATATTTCCTTCCTTCATATCAATAATTGCACCAATCGTTCTAAGGAAAGGTCTACCAAGAATAATAAGACATGAAGGATTGCAATCTATATCAAGAACGATAAAATCTAAGGGCACATAATTCCTATTTGCAACAATAATAACATCATTAATTCTTCCCATAGGCTTTTTAATAGTGGAATCCGCAAGATGCAAGTTTAGAGAGCAATCATCAAAGTCACGGAAATCTAGCAAATCACACAAAGTTTTGGGAATAGTAGAGACACTAGCACCCAAATCACACAAAGCATGAAACTCATAATATTTAATTTTAACTTTGATAGTAGGTTCTCACTCATCATAGAGTTTCTAGGGATAGAAACTTTCAACTCAAGTTTTTCTTCATAAGATTGCATCAAGGCATCAACAATAACCTTCAAAAAAAAGGCATCAACAATGTGTTCGGTAAAGGCCTTATTTTGACTATAGGCATGAGGAGAATTTAGCACTATTTGCAACAAGGAAATACAATCAATTAAAGAGAAATTTTCATAATTAAATTCCTTGAGATCCAAGGGTTTAGCAACATCTTGATTTTTATTTCTTTCAATCCCACTTTTATCAATTTCATCATCAAGATCTAAAAACTCCGAATTCTTAGAACGCCTTCTAGGTAAAGTAAGATCATATTCAGTTTCATCAAGATTCATATTGCAAATCAAATATTTAATAGGGGACACATTAATAACTTTTAGATCTTCATCTTGATTTTCATAGGAATTAGAAGAATACGCTTTAATAAAGGCATCTTTTGTAGCACACATCCTAGCGGTTCTTTCTTTGCACTCATCAATGGAAATTATCATAGCTTTGAGAGACTCATTGATATAATGCTTAGGAGGAATAGATCTAAGCTTTAAAGAATCAACCTCAAGATAAATTCTATCAACGTTCCTAGCCAAATCATCAACTTTAAGCAATTTCTCCTCAAGCAAAGCATTAAAATTCTTTTGTGAATTCATAAACTCTTTCACACTACTCTCAAATTCAGAGGGCATCTTAAAATTTCCATAAGAGTTGTTGTAGGAATTTCCATAATTATTAGAAGGATTACTAGGATAAGTCCTAGGATTAAAATTACCTCTATACGCGTTGTTACCAAAATTATTCCTACCAACAAAATTCACATCCATAGATTCATTATTATTCTCAATCAAGTAGACAAAGGCATATCATTAGGATCAGAAGAAACACTCTTAGTAGCAAATAATTTCATAAGTTCATCCATCTTTCCACTCAAAACATTAATTTCTTCTATTGCATGCACTTTTTTATTAGTAGATCTTTCAGTATGCCATTGAGAATAATTAACCATAATATTATCTAGGAGTTTAGTAGCATCTCCTAAAGTGATTTCCGTAAAAGTGCCTCCTGCAGCCGAATCTAAAAGATTTCTAGAAGAAAAATTCAATCCGGCATAATTTTTTTGTATAATCATCCATCAGTTCAAACCATGAGTAGGACAATTACGTATCATTAATTTCATTCTCTCCCAAGCTTGTGCAACATGTTCATGATCAAGTTGCTTAAAATTCATAATATCGTTTCTAAGAGAGATAATCTTAGCGGGAGGAAAATACTTAGAGATAAAAGCATCTTTGCACTTGTTCCACTATTTTTAGGCCAAGATGAAAACCACGCTTTAGCACGATCTCTAAGAGAAAAAGGAAATAGCTCCAATTTAACGACATCATTATCGACATCTTTTTTCTTTTGCATATCATGTAAATCAACGAAGCTATTCAGATGAGTAGCGGCATCTTCACTAGGAAGGCCGGCGAATTGATCTTTCATAACAAGATTCAACACAGCAGTATTGATTTCACAAGATTCAATATTGGCAAGAGGAGCAATTGGAGTGCTAAGGAAATCATTATTATTGGTATTGGTGAAGTCACACAATTTGGTAGCATCTTAAGCCATTGAGACAACAAGCAATCCAACACACGACCAAACAAAAGGCAAAGGGAAAAAGAGGAGGAGATTGGGAAAGAGAGGGTGAATAAAATGGCAAGGGTGAAGTGGGGGAGAGGAAAACGAGAGGCAAATGGCAAATAATGTAGTGCGAGAGATAGGGATTGTGATGGGTACTTGGTATGTTGACTTTTGCGTAGACTCCCCGGCAACAGCGTCAGAAATCCTTCTTGCTACGTCGTGAGCTTGCGTTGGTTTTCCCGAAGAGGAGAGGATGATGCAGCACAGTAGCGTAAGTATTTCCCTCAGTTTTTGAGAACCAAGGTATCAATCCAGTAGGAGGCCACGCGCAAGTCCCTCGTACCTGCACAAAACGATAGCTACTCGCAACCAACGCGATTAGGGGTTGTCAATCCCTTCACGGTCACTTACGAGAGAGATCTGATAGAGATAATATTTTTGGTACCTTTGGTATATAGATGCAAAGTAAAAAGTAAAAACCAAAGTAAAAACAAAGCAAGTATAAAAGTGATGGAGATTGATATGATGAGAATAGACCCAGGGGCCATAGGTTTCACTAGTGGCTTCTCTCAAGAGGGTAAGCATTCTACGGTGGGTGAACAAATTACTGTTGAGCAATTGACAGAATTGAGCATAGTTATGAGGTTATCTAGGTATGATCATGTATATAGGCATCACGTCCGAGACAAGTAGACCGAAACGATTCTGCATCTACTACTATTACTCCACTCATCGACCGCTATCCAGCATGCATCTAGAGTATTAAGTTAAAAATAGAGTAACGCCTTAAGCAAGATGACATGATGTAGAGGAATAAATTCATGCAATATGATAAATACCCCATCTTGTTATCCTTGATGGCAACAATACAATACGTGCCTTGCAACCCTTTCTGTCACTGGGTAAGGACACACTACAAGAAATATGTCAACTTATGACCTTATGTCAGTGACCCTCGAAGAATTGGTCATAAATTTATGACCATTTCAGACCAATTGGTCAAAAGCTGTTCGGGGGGCTCCAAACCCTAAACCATTGCGACCATTTTGGTCAGAAAGGTCGTAATTTCCTCACACGAAAAGGTCATAAAGCAAACAGCGCTAGTCTGCTGCCTTATTTCTAGTTTTTAATGACCAATATAGATGGTCATAGCCTTGTAAATTGTGGTGGGTTTCTATGACTAGGCGCCACCTCATCAGTTTTGCCTATGTGTCATGTCCATGTGGCAGTTTTTGCCCTAGGTTGTGAAGCAACCTATATTTCTGTCATTCCCAAAATTCCCAAAAAAATCTCATAAATTCTTTGGGTCATATCTTCGTCAAATATGTAAAAACCTTCCTTGCCTAGTTCAAAACTAATTCAAAAATATTCATTTTCCTATTCTGTTCAGAGCAGCACTTTGTGAAGGAAGTACCACTTTGGCATGTCCAAATGGTATCCATTTTCTACAGTGCTTTCCTATGCCCAAATAACCATCCTCCACCAAATGCCAGCTCAATCCATTCATTATTTTGAGCCGAGCTTCAACATTCGTATTTATGTCCAGTGTGGTGGTTTGCAAAGCAAGTACCACCTAGGCTCCTCCTTTTGAGATGAAAATTTGTGAAGACGGTCTTCTTAGTAACTGATCATCCTCAGCCAAAACTCACGCCCATTAGCCATGTACATTTCCCGTACCGCTAATCAAACACTTTGCTGCTAATTCATGTTTGAGCATCGATCGGTCTCCTCGTGAGAATCTTATGTTGTAATTTTATTCCTAGCACCAACCTGGGGAGTGCCCAACCCACTAGACATGCCTAGGCCGCCCAGAACACATGGCAACGCCACGGTCACGCGGTGACCACGCCAAGCAGAGCATGCGAAGTTCTGGCGCTCTAGAGTTGGGGCCCTCGGCCACCGCCCAAACCTCGACGTATCGCCACCAAACCATGTATTTATGATTAAATAGGTCCTTATGTAACTAGAAATGATTTTTGGAAAAAATAAATAGCAAACTATGAGGCAGCTGCAGTTCAAATTTGACCCGCTTCCAGCTGAATCGGCAGAAATTTGTCTTTTTCACGAGAGGTGGATCAAAATTTTTTTCACCAGACCATTTTGTCAATTGTGCATTAAATATGCCCTAGTATTTTATAAAAATGATTTGGTCCAATTTTGCAACAATTATTTGGTAGTTCCTTCACAAAAAAACCTCCTTTCGGGCACTCGAAAAATGGAAAATGGTTTTTCCGTCCAACGAAAATGAAAACTTCCTTAGGCAACATTGTTTGCCATTCCAATATGCACCCTTGTGCACAATATGAGATCATTTGAAAAAACTATGCCATGAATGTGGCAATAAGATTGATCATTTGGCTTGAAAGCCATGAATCTTTACGCATGATTGCTCATTTCTGAGAACACTTCTTTAAAATAATTACCGTATTACAAGTTTGTTATTTTTCTTGGGAACTTGGCCACATATAATGACACAATGTGAATGTTTCGCAATTTTTTGATTTTTTTTGAATTTTTTATGACCGTTTCAAAATGCGGTCAAAACGGCGGGCTTGACCGTTCCTAGCTAGTGGTTGAATCTTGGATTTTTTTTTGGTGTTTCTATGATTAAATAGATACTTATGTACCTAGAAATGATTTTTGGAAAAAATAAATAGCAAACTATGAGGCAGCTGCAGTTCAAATTTGACCCGTTCCCACCTGAATCGGCGGCAATTTGTCTTTTTCACCAGATGTGGATCAAAACTTTTTTCACCCAACCATTTTGTCAATTGTGCATTATATATGGCCTAGTATTTTATAAAATTTATTTGGTCCATTTTTGCAACAATTATTTGGTAGTTCCTTCACAAAAAAAACCTCCTTTTGGGCACTCGAAAAATGAAAAATGAATTTTCCGTGCAAAGAAAATGAAAACTTCCTTAGGCAACATTGTTTGGAATTCCAAGATATACCCTTGTGCACAATATGAGATCATTTGAACAAACTATGCCATGAATGTGGCCATAAGATTGATCATTTGGCTTGAAAGCCATTGATCTCCACACGTGATAGCTCGTTTCTGAGAACACCTTTTAAAAATAATTGCTGTATTACAAGTTTGTTATTTTTCCTAGGAACTTGGCCACATATAATGACACAATGCGAAGGTTTCCTAATTTTTTGATTTTTTTTTATTTTTTATGCCCGTTTCAAAATGCGGTCAAAACGGCGGGAATGACCGTTCCTAGCTAGTGGTTGAATCTTGGAATTTTTTTGGCGTTTATCCGATTAAATAGGTACTTATGTACCTAGAAATAATTTTTGGAAAAAATAAATAGCAAACTATGAGGCACCTACAGTTCAAATTTGACCCGCTTCCAATGAATCGGTGGAATTTGTCTTTTCACCGAGGTGGATCAAAACTTTGACACCCAACCATTTTGCCAATTGTACATTAAATATGGCCTAGTATTTTAGAAAATGATTTGGTCCAATTTTGCAACAATTATTTGGGAGGTCCTTCACAAAAAAACCTCCTTTCGGGCACTCGAAAAATGGAAAATGGTTTTTCGTCCAAAGAAAATGAAAACTTCCTTAGGCAACATTGTTTGCCATTCCAATATGCACCCTTGTGCACAATATGAGATCATTTGAACAAACTATGCCACGAATGTAGCCATAAGATTGATCATTTGGCTTGAAAGCCATTAATCTTGAGATGATAGCTCATTTCGAGAACACTTTTTAAAATAATTGCCGTATTACAAGTTTGTTATTTTTCTTGGGAACTTGGCCACATATAATGACACAATGCGAAGGTTTCCCAATTTTTTGAATTTTTTTGAATTTTTTATGCCCGTTTCAAAATGCGGTCAAAACGGCGGGCTTGACTGTTCCTAGCTAGTGGTTGAATCTTGGAAAACTTTTGGTGTTTCTCTAATTAAATAGATACTTATGTACCTAGAAATGATTTTTGTAAAAAATAAATAGCGAACTATGAGGTAGCTGCAGTTCAAATTTGACCCGCTTCCAGCTGAATCGGTGGAAATTTGTCTTTTTCACGAGAGGTGGATCAAAACTTTTTACACCCAACCATTTTGTCAATTGTGCATTAAGTATGTCCTAGTATTTTAGAAAATCAATATTGTCCAATTTTGCAACAATTATTTGGTAGTTCCTTCACAAAAAAACCTCCTTTCGGGCACTCGGAAAATGAAAAATGGTTTTTTCGTCCAAAGAAAATGAAAACTTCCTTAGGCAACATTGTTTGTCATTCCAATATGCACCCTTGTGCACAATATGAGATCATTTGAACAAACTATGCCACGAATGTGGCCATAAGATTGATCATTTGGCTTGAAAGCCATGAATCTTCAGAGATGATAGCTCATTTCTGAGAACACTTTTTAAAAATAATTGCCGTATTGCAAGTTTGTTATTTTTCTTGGGAACTTGGCCACATATAATGACACAATGCGAAGGTTTCCCAATTTTTTGATTTTTTTTGAATTTTTTATGCCCGTTTCAAAATGCGGTCAAAACGGCGGGCTTGACCGTTCCTAGCTAGTGGTTGAATCTTGGAAAACTTTTGGTGTTTCTCTAATTAAATAGATACTTATGTACCTAGAAATGATTTTTGTAAAAAATAAATAGCGAACTATGAGGCAGCTGCAGTTCAAATTTGACCCGCTTCCAACTGAATCGGCGGAAATTTGTCTTTTTCACGAGAGGTGGATCAAAACTTTTTACACCCAACCATTTTGTCAATTGTGCATTAAATATGTCCTAGTATTTTAGAAAATTGTTTTGGTCCAATTTTGCAACAATTATTTGGTAGTTACTTCACAAAAAAACCTCCTTTCGGGCACTCGGAAATTTAAAATGGTTTTTTCGTCCAAAGAAAATGAAAACTTTTGACAACCAATCATTTTGTCAATTGAACATTAAATATGGCCTAATATATTATAAAAATGATCTGGTCCCATTTTGCTACAAATATAAGGTAGGTCATTTAAAAAAAACTCAATTTACGCACTCGAAAAATAGAAAATGAATTTTTTGACCAATTTAGATGGTCATAACGCCGTACTGTATTCTGATTGGTCCGTGGACGCATCACGCGGATCATGCATCGAATACCGTCGGATGATCGTGGATCCAACGGCAGTCATCAGCCCTTCCACACCATCCCGAAACCCTACCTCTGCCCTGTTGTAATTTTACATCCACCCCCCCGCCTCCTTTCTTTCCCTCGCTCTCTTCTCCTCCTCTCCCCTTCCAGATCCACCCGCACACCACTCCTCCTCCCTTCCAGATCGCAGCCGCCACCTCCTCACTACTACAAAAAGGGCTATAGATGGAATGGCTACTAATGGCGCACCTGTGATGTGGTGCGCCATTAGTATATTCTAATGGCGCACCATGTCTCGGTTAGCCATTAGTATATATTACTAATGGCGCACCTGGTGTGTGTGCGCCATTAGTAGTTTGGGAAAAAACATAAGAAATTTTTTGTTACTAATGGCGCACCTTGGGTGGTGCGCCATTACTAATTTTAACTAGTAATGGCGCACTTTCCACTGTGCGCCATTACTAAGTCTTTTTAAAAAATATCAAAAAAATATCATTTTTTTATTTTATTTTCAAAACTACTAATGGCGCACCGTGGGAGTGGTGCGCCATTAGTAGTTCAACTACTAATGGCGCACCACCTGCAGTGCGCCATTAGTAACAACCACCTTCCACCCGTGAAGGTGGAAGGTGGCCAAGTTACTAATGGCGCACCGTGGGGTGGTGCGCCACTACTAATGGCGCACCACCCCACGGTGCGCCATTAGTAACTTGGCCACCTTCCACCGAATGGACCCCCCCCCCGGTGGATCGCCTTTTCAGTTTTTAAAAAAATAAAAGAAAATGATGAAAATGTCAAAAAAATAAAAGAAAATAAGTTTCCCATGTGATATGTGGTCTAGTTGTTGGGAAAATTTGCAAATATGAATTTCGACTTCATTTGCAAAATCTCTAGAAATTTGTAAAATGGGCATAACTTTTGCATACTAACTCGGATGAAAAAGTTTTTATATGAAAATCATCTACTCGAAAAGTTACATCCAAATTTAACTGGGGAACCCCGTTAAACATTTTCAAAATCCCAAAAACCTAACAGAAAAAAAGTTACGGGCTTTCAAGATCTAGCGGCAAAAAATTCAAAAATTTCAAACTTACTAGTGGCGCACCGTGGATGTGGTGCGCCACTAGTAACAGAAAAAAATTACTAATTTCAAAAAAAATTGAATTTTTTTCAAAAATAATACGTAATATGATCGAGAAGTTTGAAATATTTTCAAAATTTCATCATAGTCATTAACATGAACAAAGTCCTAGACATCAATAAGGTATAACAGATTGATATGCTAGATATATCAACAAGTGCACGTGAAGTGAGCTTTGCTGGGGTTGGATAGAACTCTGAAGTTAAGCGTGCTTGGGCTGGAGTAGTGTGAGGATGGGTGACCTTTCGGGAAGTTTGACCACAGAGTGGGCTATACTAATGGCGCACTACATGGTGCGCCATTAGTATACCAGATACTAATGGCGCACCAGGTGATGCGCCATTAGTAAAAAATACTAATGGCGTGCTATTAATGGCGCATCACAGATGCGCCATTAGTAGCCATATTAGGTGCGCCATTAGTAGGGGTTTTTCTAGTAGTGCCTCCTTTCTAGATCGCCGCCTCCACCTCCCTCCGGCCGAGCTCCCCGCCGTCCATGGCCTTCCCCATGCCCTCCTCCTATCTCCCATCCCCTTCCCTCACCGCGAGCCCTTCTCCCCCGCGAGCCCTCTCTCTCTCCCTCCCGCGACTCCTCTGCTCCACTCGATTCCGGCGAGTTGAGGCGGCTCTCGCCGGCGCGCAGCACACCCCGGGCTCCCCTCACGGAGCTCTTCCCCCCTCCCGTCAGATCCTGTCTCGCACCCTCTAGTGCAAGCCCGCAACATCACCCGTGGCTAGGGTTCCGGCCGCCACTTTAACTTCGTCGGGATCTGCCACATGCGGCGACGGCGAGGCCAGAGGTGGCCGGATCTAGCACCGGTAAGCCCCTCCCCTCCTTCTTCGTGCAACATCTCCTCACCTCACCTCGTCTCATGCTCCTTTTTGTAGATATGCGTTCACCGTGTTCCTGGTCTCCGGCTATGGTGAGGGGCGGGAGCATGCGCCGGAGTTCACCTCCTCCGGGCGGGCGGGCGGGCGGGGTGGCCTCCTCCTGCGGGAGGCGGCCGGGAGCACTGGGCTTGGATCACGGACGTCGGCATCATCTTCTCCGACTCAGACTAGGGCACCGCTGCTCCCGTCTCCAGTCCCTTGCCATTAAAGCACGGACGCCACTGCTCCCGCCTCCAGTCCTGACAGGTGACAGCCGACGCCCTCATCTCCTCCAGCACTGGTTGTCCCTGTTTCCAGTGCCGATCCTGGCCTCGTGGGTGAGTTCTTGGAGAATCATTGCTTCCCGGTTTCCGCTTATACACTGAATCTCTGAACTTGTTGTCCATGTTATAGTGTGTGCTTGCTTGCACAGCTTTGTACTATCAAAATAGAGTGCGTGCTTGCTTGCTATCCATTCAACATGGGAATCAGGCGGGTTAGTTTGGTTTATTTGGTTCTGTTGTTGCTTTGGGCTAGTTTAGTGCGTATGGGTTCAAATGGGTGCTTAATAGGAACGGACTGGATTGGTCTATGTTGAACAGAAAATCGAATCGACTGGGGTGGTTTGGTTTGACGCCGTACAAACTGAAATGGTCTGAACCCGGGGGTTCAACCGGCACTGCCGCACCAATCGCAACCCACATGAACAAACTAATCGCAATGCTCAAGTGTTTCTCTGTGTTGAGAGTGGATGTGTTGACGCCCAGGACATGTTAGTCTTTGTAACACATGGTATAAGTATGAATCGATGTAATCCTGACGTAATGAAAATTGCTTTGAGGATCTATCAATTATACAGAGCTCTCCATGCCCAAGCTGAGAAATTCTTGTTGTCAATCTGTTTGATGCCATCATTTTCTTACCGTCATATTATATGTGCCGCTCAACATTCAACCTGCTTTAATCTGTACTAGTATTCAGTTTGTACCTCATCTAACACACTGCCTAAAATTGCCACTATTCTTTCAATGAAATTAGTAGAATTACCTTGTGATTCCTCTGTTTGCTTCACATTATGGTTGCTCTACTGCTAGTGTCTTACTAGCTTGTTTTGACTCATCGTGTTCCCGCTTGTAGTTGATTTTCCATGTGCCTAAGTATATGGGTAGTAAACGTGCAAGCAAACATTTGAGCTCAAACCCATCCATGCTATGTACTATACTATACTGAAGAAGTAATGTAGATGAATATATATGCAGTTTTTGAAACCATCCTCTAATCTTTGCTTGTTTTAACAGTTTGGTGCTACAGTTTAAACCATCACCTAATCTGTGCCTTATCTAGAAATTTTGGCATGAAATTAAATCTGGCTGCTTGTTTACATTCAGAGTCCATATATATGATGCTAAAATAAATGAACACCATATATAGAGAACTAGTACTAATTTATGTTCTATATATAGTGGCCGTTCAAACTTGTGAAATATATAGAGAACACCATATGTAGAAATTTTACATTACATACATTGTGCTATATATAGTGGCCGTTCAAACTTGTTAAACAACCTTCTGTTGTTGTTCCTGTAATCTCTGATTTGTAGCATTGTTGGTTTTGCTCTTTTTTTGTCTTAAAACTTGATGGGCCAAAGATCCTTTGTTTGTATGTTATCATCACTATGATCTTCAGTTTTCCATACACTGTGATCTTCAGTTTTTCATTGCGTGTTTTTTCTGCAGTTTGCTTGGTGTGTGGACAGGGCCAAAGGACAAGATGCTTCAATCCGGCGAGGACAGAGCCAAATGACCAAAGTTTGTTCATCTGTTTCCAAGGTGACCCCTCTCCTCCTCCTCTCTATTTTTTGTTCATTTTCTCATATGATCTGATGCGTGCTCTCTTGCTTGGTGTGTGTGCAGTTTGGTACCATCCCGTGGGGAGGGCCAGGGACAAGCTGCTCCGATCCGGCGAGGATGCCCACCATCTATTGTTAAGGTGATCTCTCTCTCTCTCTCTCTCTCTCTACATATATATATATATACATATCCCGGGGCCGGCAGTGCTGCCGGGCAGGCCTCACGGCCCCATCATACTCGCATCCTTGGCCTGTCTATCCCTCTACTCACCCACACCTCCTGTTCTTTTTCGGCGACGGCAGCCGAACCAGTCAACCCTTGTACTCTCCACCGCGTGGGCAGCCACTACCATGTCTTCCTCGGCTCCGTCTCGTTCCCTTCGTAGGCCTCGCCGTCGTCCACCGCCCTGGTGCTCTCGGTGCAGCGTGGTCAATGATGTCCATCCAACGGCCGTAGTGCTTCTTCCTCTGGTCTTCTTGCCCCAGCCGCCCAAAACAACGCCGGTCGTGCCGCATGCTCCTGCCTCCCGTGGCCGGCTGTGCTGCCGCGGAGGCCTCACCGTCCCCATACTACTCCCACCGCTGGCCAGGCCATCCCTCCACTGACCCACTCCCCCTGTTATTCTGCGGCGACGGCAGCCTCACACCGCAGCCGAACCAGTGAACCCTCGTGCTCCTCTCCGCGTGGGCATCCACTGCCGCGTCTACCCCGGCTCCGCGTCGTCCCCTTCCTAGGCCTCGCCGTCGTCCACAGCCGTGGTGCTCTCGGCGCAGCACAGTCAATGTGGTCAACGACCGACTTCCATCGAAAGAGTACTATACGTGGAGAGGCTGACAACTGGGTCCACGGCAGCCGCAAGGAAGTGCCTCCTTATTACGCGCAAAATAATTATTCCTCCTTCTGACAGCAGGGACCCACCAGACGGGCCACCAGTATTTCGCGGAAAAAACATTTCCCCCTGACTGTTGGGACCCACCGGACGGGCCACCGTATTTCACGAAAAAAACGTTTGCCCCTGACTGGTGGGACCCACCGGACAGACCACCGTATTTTGCAAAAAAAACGTTCCCCCGCTGTTAGCTCGGACCCACTGGAAGTGCCTCCTTATTACGCACAGAAAAATGAATACTCCCCCTGCTAGCTAGGACCCACCATGGTGGGAGGCTGACTTGTGGGCATACTAAGTTGACGGGGACGGAGGGCTTTGTCAACTTAGTCAATATGAACGATTCTAGCTCCAGTGACCGTACGATGTCCATCCAACGGTCGTTGTGCTTCTTCAATCTCTGCTCTTCCTGCTCTAGCCGCTCAAACAAGCGTCGGCGGGACTGCTCGCTCCCTCCTCCCACGGCTGTCTGCCAAGCAGCCCTCACCGCCCACCGTACTCCCATCGCTGGCCTAGCCATCCCTCTACTCACCCACACTGTTGTTATTCTCCGCCACGGCAGATTTAACCAAGAAACCTCGTGACAACGTACACCCCTCCGCGTGGGAAACAACTGCTGAGTCTTCCCTGCCTCCGTGTCGTTCCCTTCCTAGGCCTCGCCGTCGTCCACCTCCCTGGTGCTCTCGGCACGGCCTGGTCAGCGTGGTCAACAACCGACATGCATCTGAAGTGGACTGTACGTGGAGAGGCTGACAGCTGGGTCCACGGCCGCACGCAAGGAAATGCCTCCTTATTACGCGCAAAATAATGATTCCTGCACCTGACATCGGGGACCCACCGAAAGGGCCTATGTATTTCGCGAAAAAAACGTTACCGCAGCTGATAGCTCGGACCCACCAACTATATCTTCACAGGCAAGGAAGTGCCTCATTATTACGCAAAAAAAAAATGAATACTCCCCCTGTTAGCTGGGACCCAGTATAGTGGCAGGCTGACTTGTGGGCCTACTAAGTTGACGGGGACGCATGGCTTTGTCAACTTAGTCAATATGCACGATTCTAGCTCCAGTGACCGTACGATGTCCATGCAACGGCCGTAGTGCTTCTTCAACCTCTGGTCTTCTTGCTCCAGCCGCCAAACCAGCGCCGGTCGTGCCTCTTGCTCCTGCCTCCCGTGGCCGTCTGCGATGCGGCGGAGGCGTCACCGCCCCCTACTACTCCCATCGCTGGCCAGGCCATCCTTCTACTCACCCACACCCCCTGTTATTCTGCGGCGACGGCAGCCTCACACCGCAGCGAACCAGTGAACCCTCGTACTCCTCTACGCGTGGGCATCCACTGCCGCGTCTTCCCCGGCTCCACGTCGTCCCCTTCCTAGGCCTCGCCGTTGTCCACCGCCCTGGTGCTCTCGGTGCGGCGTGGTCAACGTGGTCAAGGAACGGCTTCCATCGGACGTGGACTATACGTGGATAGGCTGACAGCTGGGTCCATGGCCGCAGCAAGGAAGTGCCTCCTTATTACGTGCAAAATAATTATTCCTCCACCTGACAGCGAGGACCCACCGGACGGGCCACCGTATTTTGTGAAAAAAACGTTTCCCCCTGACTGCTGGGACCCACCAGCTACACCTTCGCACGCAAGGAAGTGCCTCCGGGCAAAAAAATGATTCGCCCCCCTGACTGCAGGGACCCACCAGCTACATCTTCGCACGCAAGGAAGTGCGTCCGGGCAAAAAAAAACGATTCGCCCCTCTGACTGCTGGGACCCACTAGCTACATTTTCGCACGCAAGGAAGTGCCTGGCAGTCGGGACCCACCTTGTCGAAGCGTATGTAGCGTTGTCATTCTGGTCGCGAACGTGTACGTACATACTAGTCGTTGTAGAGGCGGGCACGTGTCGTAATAGAGGCGCGCACGTAGCATGTACACGTACGTACAGCGGCCAGGGTGCAAGAAATAAAATATGGCCACGTATGTGTACATACGGGCGGGGTCTCGAACGCCTACTCACGCATACGTACGGCTAGGGTTCGTGTACATGGCTGGGTCGGAACGGAGAAACATCGTCATCGTCGTGTTCGTGGGGAGCCAACCAGCTGGGTCAGAACGGAATGCGTGGTCGTGTCCATCGGGAGGGCTTGGACAGAACAGGCGATGGAAACGAGGCATGGCGTACCGCACAACGGAGGAAACGGACCTCCTACGTTCGAAATGGGTCCTGTTGATCGGGAGGGGTGTGGCATACCGCAAAATGGAGGAAACGACCTCCTACGGTCGAAACGGGGGTCATGTTAATCGGGAGGGGTGTGGCGTACCACAAAATGGAGGAAACGGACCTCCTACGGTCGAAACGGGGTCCCGTTGATCGGGAGGGTGTGGCGTCTTGCAAAATGCAGGCAACAGACTTGTGTTGGGCGCTTCACGGTCAAACGGGGTCCTGTTCATCGGGAGGGTGTGGCGTCTCGCAAAGCGGACGAAACAGACTTGTGTTGGGCGCTTCGGTCAAACGGGGTCCTGTTCATTGGGTGGGGTGTGGCGTGCCGCAAAGGGGACTCCACGGATCTGTTCATCTCCACCGTCGACCTCCTCCAGCCTCCACGGGCTACCGTCGACCTCCTCCAGCCTCCACGGCTCTCTGCTCATCCAGCCTCCACCGCGCTACTCCACCGCTCATCGCTCAACCACCCTCCACCGCTCATCGTTCATCTAGCCCTCCACCGTGTATCTGTTCATCCAGCCCTCCACACCACGGGTCTGTTCAACCACCCTCCACGGCCACCCTCCATCGTCAACTGTTCATCCAGCCCTCCACACCACGGGTCCTGTTCATCCGAGGCAACGCCACCGCCACTTGCTCATCCAAACCCCCATAACGCCACTGTTCATCCAACCGATCGGCTTCGCTTAGCAGCAGAGTGAAGGAATCGCCCATCGGGTTCGATTAGCAGCCATCGATCGATCGCTTCGGGTTCGATGAACGCGTAGCTGCAGTCAATCGCTTCGGGTTCGATTAGAGCCAACGCCTACACACACGCAGCGTCGCGTACGAGAAAGCGCGCATCGCTTCGGCACCGACCTCCCACCGTAACGCAACTCCCAAAATTTTCCTCCCCTCGCTTCTACCACGGTTTTTCCGTCATGGACGGCCGAAAGAATGTCATGCAGCTGCGTCTCCGCCCGCCCAGGACGAAAAGCCCATTTTCTGTCATGATTTTTTGTCATAGAAGTAGGAGCCCACCACATCTATGATGATACCGGGTTTTGTCACAATTATCGTCATAGAAGTGTCATATGTATGACAGAAAAAATTTCGTTTGGCCCAAAATGTCACGGATGTGTCTTTTTTTTGTAGTGTACGTTGGAGACGTATCAAGCATCCCCAAGCTTAATTCCTGCCGGAGGGGGGATCCCTCACCGATGGCCATCTTCATCATCCCGGCGCTCTCCATGACGAGGAGAGAGTAGTTCACCCTCGGGGCTGAGGATATGTACCAGTAGCTATGTGTTTGATCTCTCTCTCTCTCTCTCATGTTCTTGAGTGATACGATCTTGATGTATCGCGAGCTTTGCTATTATAGTTGGATCCTATGACGTTTCTCCCCCTCTACTCTCTTGTGATGAATTGAGTTTTCCCCTTGAAGTTGTCTTGTCGGATTGAGTCTTTAAGGATTTGAGAACACTTGATGTATGTCTTGCCGTGCTTATTTGTGGTGACAATGGGATATTCACGTGATCTACTTGATGTATGTTTTGGTGAACTTGCGGGTTCAATGAAGTTATGCATAGGGGTTGGCATACGTTTTCGTCTTGACACACCGGTAGAAACTTTGGGGCACTCTTTGAAGTACTTTGTGTTGGTTGAATAGATGAATCTGAGATTGTGTGATGCATATCGTATAATCATGCCCACGGATACTTGAGGTGACATTGGAGTATCTAGGTGACATTAGGGTTTTGGTTGATTTGTGTGTTAAGGTGTTATTCTAGTACGAACTCTATGATAGATCGAACGGAAAGAATAGCTTAGTGTTATTTTACTAGGGACTCTTGAATAGATCGATCAGAAAGGATAACTTTGAGGTGGTTTCGTACCCTACAATAATCTCTTCGTTTGTTCTCCGCTATTAGTGACTTTGGAGTGACTCTTTATTGCATGTTGAGGGATAGTTATATGATCCAGTTATGTTATTATTCTTGAGAGAACTTGCACTAGTTAAAGTATGAACCCTAGGCCTTATTTCCTACCATTACAATACCGTTTACGCTCACTTTTACCACTTGTTACCTTGTTGTTTTTATATTTTCAGATCACAATCTCTTCGCCGAAATAGTGCAGCTATACAATTTACCATTGTATTGGGTGTGTTGGGGACACAAGAGACTCTTTGTTATTTGGTTGCAGGGTTGTTTGAGAGAGACCATCTTCATCCTACGCCTCGCACGGATTGATAAACCTTAGGTCATCCACTTGAGGGAAATTTTCTACTGTCTTACAAACCTCTGCACTTGGAGGCCCAACAACGTCTACAAGGATAAGGTTGCGTAGTAGACATCAAGCTCTTTTTGTGGCGCCGTTGCCGGGGAGGTGAGTGCTTGAAGGTATATCTTTAGATATTGCAATCGAATCATTTAGTTTCTTGTTTTATCACTAGTTTAGTTTATAAAACAAAACTACAAAAATATTGGAATTGAGTTTGCCTTATACGCTTCATCTTTTTAATATCTTTCGTGAGTATGATGGAAAGGAAAATTGTGCTCAAGTGCTAGAAGAAGAAATCTATAGAATGTTTGGCACTAAATCTTTGTATGATGAGCATGATTGCAATGTTGTTAGTATGAATTCCTTGAATATCCATGATGCTAATGATATGCAAAGCCACAAGCTTGGGGCAGCTATGTTTGATGAATATGATATTTTTTGTCCCCCAAGTTTTGATGAACAAATTTATTATGGTGAAAGCATGCCTACTATTTATGATGATTATTGTGATGATACGTATGCCATAAAGAATAAACTTGCTTATGTGGAGAGTAGTAAAATTTCTATGCAAGTAGATCATGAAAAGAATGCTTTATATGCTGGTTATATTGTTGAATTCATTCATGATGCTACTGAAAATTATTATGAGGGAGGAATATATACTTGTAGGAATTGCAATAATATCAAGTTTCCTCTCTATGTGCTTAAAATCTTGATGTTATGCTTGTTTTGCCTTCCTATGCTAGTTGATTATTGTTACCATAAGTTGTTTGCTCACAAAATCCCTATGCATAGGAAGTGGGTTAGACTTAAATGTGCTAGTCATATTCTTCATGATGCTCTCTTTATGTTTCAATTCTTATATTTTATGTGAGCATCGTTGAAATCATCATGCCTAGCTAGGGGCGTTAAACGTTAGCGCTTGTTGGGAGACAACCCAATTTTATTTTTCTTATTTGCTTTTTGCTCCTGTTTAGTAATAACTAATTCATCTAGCCTCTGTTTAGATGTGGTTTTATGTTTCAATTAGTGTGTGTGCCAAGTAGAATCTTTGGGAAGACTTGGGTGAAGTCTTTGTGATCTTGCTGTAAAAAACAGAAACTTTTGCGCTCACGAGATTAGCTGCCATTTTTTTTACTTGACAGTGATTTTAGGTTGATTATTTTTGCAGATGATTAATAGACAAATTCCTCAGGTCTACCAATTTATTTCAGAATTTTTGGAGTTACAGAAGTATTCGAATGATACAGATTACTACAGACCGAATATAGAATGAGTTCACAACACTACCTAAGTGGTGGTTTATTTTCTTATACTAACGGAGCTTACGAGTTTTCTGTTGAGTTTTGTGTTGTGAAGTTTTCAAGTTTTGGGTAAAGATTCGATGCCTATGGAATAAGGAGTGGCAAGAGCCTAAGCTTGGGGATGCCCAAGGCACCCCAAGGTAATATTCAAGGACAACCAAGAGCCTAAGCTTGGGGATGCCCCGGAAGGCATCCCCTCTTTCGTCTTCGTCTATCGGTAACTTTACTTGGAGCTATATTTTTATTCACCACATGACATGTGTTTTTCTTGGAGCGTCTTGTATATATGAGTCTTTGCTTTTTAGTTTACCACGATCATCCTTGCTGTACACACCTTTTAGGAGAGACACACATGATTCGGAATTTATTAGAATACTCTATGTGCTTCACTTATATCTTTTGAGCTAGGCAATTTTGCTCTAGTGCTTAACTTATATCTTTTTAGAGCACGGCGGTGGTTTTATTTTGTAGAAATTATTGATCTCTCATGCTTCACTTATATTATTTTGAGAGTCTTTTAGAACAGCATGGTATTTGCTATGGTTATAAAATTGGTCCTAGAATGATGGGCATCCAAGTTGGGTATAATAAAAACTATCATAGAAAGTGCATTGAATACTATGAGAAGTTTGATACTTGATAATTGTTTTGAGATATAAAGGTGGTAATGTTAGAGTCATGCTAGTTGGGTAATTATGAAATTGAAAATACTTGTGTTGAAGTTGGAAAGTCCCGTAGCATGCACGTATGGTAAAAGTTGTGTAACAAATTTGTTTCATGGGGTGCTCTTTTGATTGCCTTCCTTATGAGTGGAGGTTCGGGGTGCGCGATGGTTAACTCCTACCAACCTCCCCCCTAGGAGCATGCATGGTAGTACTTTGCTTCGAGGGCTAATAAAACTTCTGCAAGAAGTATATGAATTCTTGATGACTAATGTGAGTCCATGGATTATACGCACTCTTACCCTTCCATCATTGCAAGCCTCTACGGTACCGCGCATTGCCCTTTCTCACCTTAAGAGTTGGTGCAAACTTCGCCGGTGCATCCGAACCCCGTGATACGATACGCTCTACCACACATAAACCTCCTTATATCTTCCTCAAAACAGCCACCATACCTACCTATTATGGCATTTCCATATCCATTCCAAGATATATTGCCATGCAACTTTCCACCGTTTCATTTATTATGACACGTTTCATCATTGTCATATTGCCTTGCATGATCATGTAGTTGACATCGTATTTGTGGCAAAGCCACCATGCATAATTTTTCATACATGTCACTCTTGATTCATTGCATATCCTAGTACAATGACGGAGGCATTCATATAGAGTCATATCTTGTTCTAGTATCGAGTTGTAATTCTTGAGTTGTAAATAAATAAAAGTGTGATGATCATCATTATTAGAGCATTGTCCCTTAAAAAAATAAAAAAATAAAGGCCAAATAAAAAAAGGGAAAGGCCAAAAAAATGACAGTACTAGGGAAAAGCCTATACACAGAATCTTACCAGCAGCGCGCTTTAAAATCAGGCGCCGCTGCTAAGTAGTTGTAGCGCGCGCGGACAAAACTCGCTGCTGAAACAAGTTTATCAGTAGCGCGTACACTCAAAGACGCGCTACTGCTGAAATTCCCACGACGCCGCCGCGAGGCCAGTTATAGCGGCAGCGCGTTAATACAAAGAGCGCTACTGCTATGGGTCGTAGCAGTAGCGCATTTACGCGATAACCGCTGCTGCTAAGTTAACTAGTCGCAATAACCCACAGATCCACACACTCACTCGATCTCCCCCTCAACCCCCCGCGCCACCGGTCCTCCCCCGTCGCCCCTCCTCCGATCTGCGCCGCCATCACCTCATCCTCCTCGCTGGACTCTGTACCGGCCTCCTCCTACGTCCTCCCTCCACTCGCCGCCAGCCGGCCCCTCCTTGTTCCGCCTTCCTCCTCCATCATACTCTCTACTCCCTCCTCGAGTCGCCCCTCCTTCTCCCTCCTCCCTGCTACATTTTGATTTAGTAGGCTAGTTTATATGCAACATTTTGATTTAGTTGATATGATTCAGTTGATTTAGTAGGCTAGTTGATTTAGAACATTTTCATTTAGTTGATTTAGTAGGCTAGTTGATTTAGTTGATTTAGTAGGCTAGTTGATTTAGTTGATTTAGAACATTGTGTCATTTAGTTGATTTAGTATGCTAGTGGATTTAGTATGCTAGTTGATTTAGCATGCACCATTTTATTGTTATTTTTTCTGTACATGGATAGGAAGATGCTTTTGTTTTTTTGTAATAAGTTATTTTTTTGGCAAAATGTAGGTGCCAATTTACTAATGGCGCACCACCCCACGGTGCGCCATTAGTAACTTGGCCACCTTCCACCGAATGCACCCCCCCCCCCCGTGGATCGCCTTTTCAGTTTTAAAAAAAATAAAAGAAAATGATGAAAATGTCAAAAAAATAAAAGAAAATAAGTTTCCCATGTGATATGTGGTCTAGTTGTTGGGAAAATTTGCAAATATGAATTTCGACTTCATTTGCAAAATCTCTCGAGAATTTGTAAAAATGGGCATAACTTTTGCATACTAACTCGGATGAAAAAGTTTTTTATATGACACGTTTCATCATTGTCATATTGCCTTGCATGATCATGTAGTTGACATCGTATTTGTGGCAAAGCCACCATGCATAATTTTTCATACATGTCACTCTTGATTCATTGCATATCCTAGTACAATGACGGAGGCATTCATATAGAGTCATATCTTGTTCTAGTATCGAGTTGTAATTCTTGAGTTGTAAATAAATAAAAGTGTGATGATCATCATTATTAGAGCATTGTCCCTTAAAAAATTAAAAAAATAAAGGCCAAATAAAAAAAGGGAAAGGCCAAAAAAATGACAGTACTAGGGAAAAGCCTATACACAGAATCTTACCAAGAGCGCTTTAAAATCAGGCGCCGCTGCTAAGTAGTTGTAGCACGCGCGGACAAAACTCGCTGCTGAAACAAGTTTATCAGTAGCGCGTACACTCAAAGACGCGCTACTGCTGAAATTCCCACGACGCCGCCGCGAGGCCAGTTATAGCGGCAGCGCGTTAATACAAAGAGCGCTACTGCTATGGGTCGATAGCGATAGCGCATTCTGCGATAACCGCTGCTGCTAAGTTAACTAGTCGCAATAACCCACAGATCCACACACTCACTCGATCTCCCCCTCAACCCCCCGTGCCACCGGTCCTCCCCCGTCGCCCCTCCTCCGATCTGCGCCGCCATCACCTCATCCTCCTCGCTGGACTCTGTACCGGCCTCCTCCTATGTCCTCCCTCCACTCGCCGCCAGCCGGCCCCTCCTCGTTCCGCCTTCCTCCTCCATCATACTCTCTACTCCCTCCTCGAGTCGCCCCTCCTTCTCCCTCCTCCCTGCTACATTTTGATTTAGTAGGCTAGTTTATATGCAACATTTTGATTTAGTTGGTATGATTCAGTTGATTTAGTAGGCTAGTTGATTTAGAACATTTTCATTTAGTTGATTTAGTAGGCTAGTTGATTTAGTTGATTTAGTAGGCTAGTTGATTTAGTTGATTTAGAACATTGTGTCATTTAGTTGATTTAGTATGCTAGTGGATTTAGTATGCTAGTTGATTTAGCATGCACCATTTTATTGTTATTTTTTCTGTACATGGATAGGTAGATGCTTTTGTTTTTTTGTAATAAGTTATTTTTTTGGCAAAATGTAGGTGCCAATTTAGATAAATTTGCCACTTGTTTTTTTAATCAATTATCTTTGGCAATAGGTGCCATCGAAATGCTTTGGTAGGTGGTACCTTGTCATCTAATCGTTAATCCTATGTCGACTGTGCAAGTCAAGGTGCGCCAGCAGCCTTGCAACTGGCAAGCTGTTCAGCATATACTTCCAGTCGGGTTTTCGTCATGCGGCGGTAAGAAATTAGATGAAATGTAACAACTATTTTATTTTTAGTGTTGGCATTACTGCATTGTGTCATTTTGCTTTTCTTACACAGATCGTCCCATGCAATGTGAGGTTGAAATTCAACAAGCTAGCAGGAGACACTATGACATTTGAGGCTCCTGGGGGGCCGTACACTATGGAGGTCGAGAAAGGACGCAATATGTCACAGATTGGAGGAGATGGATGGGCCCGTTTCCTCGCCCGCATGCGTCTTACTGGTGGTGAGTTGATCAGCTTCTCCTTCAGAGCAGAAAGACCCAAGCTGGCTGTCATTTATCTCAACCTGGTGGAAGATGATGAAGATGACGAAGATGATGAAGATGACGAAGATGATCAAGATGACGAAGATGACGAAGATGATGCAGATGACGAAGATGATGAAGATAATGAGGACCCACTTCATGAAGCCATCGTAGCTCAAAGAATGAGGCTGAGCGAGGACGAGGTGTGCAACCTATGGGACATAATTCCGCCACGTGATGACTTTGTCGGGGTGCCATTCGTGACCCGCCTGACAAGTACCATGGTCGATCGGCATGAAATGGTATGTTATACGTACTGACTGTAGTAATTTGATGATATATATATATATGCTTTATTGTTATACTTACAAATGCAAATTATCCGATGATATGCTTAGTGAATCCGATGAAATGCTTAGTGTAGAGTCCAATGATATGCTTAGTAGAATTCATGATCAATTAGTACAAATGCGTAGTACTGTGTCTTTTGATAGTGTAGAAATCTAGACTTAATAGAAATATATTTGCAAGAGTATGTGTGAGGCTATTTATTAATTGATATGTTTTTCTTATTCAGAAATTGCCAAAGAACCTATCTGTGAGTTGTGGTATCGAGCCTGATGAAGAAGGCTCAGCTGGACTACGCCTTACCGCAAGGGGCTCTGTCACCACCTGTACTTACCGCATGGACACAGACGGTCGCACACACTTAAACTCGGTTGGGTGGAAGAGATTCCTCGTTTGCAAGAATCTTCGTGTTGGACAGGTCATCCTAATTACTATCAGGAACACCCACCGCCCAGGCTTGAGGATGATGATCGTCGTCGATATCATCTAGAACTACATATGTGTGGCTATATCATCTAGAACTACATATGATGATCATCGTCGATATCATGTAGAACTACATATGACAATCGTCGTCGATATCATCTAGAACTAAATATGATGATCATAGTCGATGTCACCTTGTACTGCTTGAGGATGCATATTGAGTATATATGAAATTGTAATCTAGTACTTCCTCGGTTCCAAATTACCCGTCGTGGTTTTAGTTCAAACCGAGGGAGTACTACCTAGTACCTATAATGCTTTATGAAATTGATATCTAGTAGAACTAGTATCTGAAAATTGCAGTTTACTGAAGCCGGAATGGGGAAATGGTGGAAGATATAACAGTAGCGCGGGAGTAGGAAATCGCTACAGCTAACTAATAGTAGCGCGTTCGGGAAATGCGCTGCTGATATAGTCAATAGTAGTAGCACGGGTACAGGCAGCGCTACTACTAACGGTTAGCTGTAGCGCCTTATTCTTAGCGCAGGTGCCCGCGCTGTTGATAGCCTCAAAACCCGCGCTACTACTAGGGTTTTCCCTAGTAGTGTGAAGGCCCAAAAAAGGGGGGGACAATGTTACTATCCTTTTCCCTAGTAGCATGTGTAAAAAAATAGAGAGGGTTACAGCAAAAACGAGATGCACTTCATCTACAAAGTGGACAATCTCCTAGGAAATATCAGGGTTTCGGACGAAAACTCATCTGATACATCGGCTATTCAATATTTTAATAACTTAGTACAACTCCAGACCTTTTTTGCGTTCATATGCACAATTCAAATCCACGTCATCAACTTTCAAACCTTTCTGACATAATTTGCTTTTTTCGATGCATTTGCTGATTTGTTTTCTAAGCTAAATCATCGTGAAAGTGAAAAGCAGTACAAAATGAACTCTGAAAAGGTTGAAACTTGGCAAGATATCATTATTTCACCCGCATAGCATGTGCAAAAAAGTAGAGAGGGTTACAGCAAAAACTGGATGCACTTCGTGTACAAAGTGGACAATCTTTTAGGAAGTATCAAGGTTTCGGACGAAAACTCATTAGTTACACCGCTTATTCAATATTTTAATAATTTAGTACAAATCCGGACTTTTTTTACGTTCAGATGCACAATTCAAATCCACGTCATCAACATTCAACCCTTTCTGACATAATTTGCTACTTTCAATGCATTTACTGATTGGTTTTCAGAGCTAAATCACCGTGAAAGTGAAAAGCACTACAAAATGAACTCTGAAAAGGTTGAAACTCGGCAAGGTATCAACATTTCACCCGCATAGCATGTGCAAAAAAGGAGAGAGGGTTACGGCAAAAACTGGATGCACTTCGTGTATAAACTGGACCATCTCTTAGGAAGTATCAGGGTTTCCAACGAAAACTCATCTATTACACCGGCTATTCAATATTTTAATAACTTAGTACAACTCCGGAATTTGTTTTCTGTTCAGATGCACAATTCAAATCCACGTTATCAAATTTCAACCCTTTCTGACATAATTTGCTATTTTCGATGCATTTATTGATTTGTTTTCAGAGCTAAATCACCGTGAAAGTGAAAAGAACTATAAAATGAACTCTGAAAAGGTTGGAACTTGGCAAGGTATCATCATTTCACCCGCATAGCATGTGCAAAAAAGTAGAGAGGGTTACGGCAAAAACTGGATGCACTTCGTGTACAAACTGGACAATCTCTTAGGAAGTATCGGGGTTTCGATGAAAACTCATCTGTTACACCTGCTATTCAATATTTTAATAACTTAGTACAACTCTGGACTTTTTTTGCGTTCAGATGCACAATTCAAATCCACGTCATGAACTTTCAACCATTTCTGACATAATTTGCTATTTTCGATGCATTTACTGATTTGTTTTCAGAGCTAAATAACCATGAAAGTGAAAAGCAGTACAAAGTGAACTCTGAAAAGGCTGAAACTTGGCAAGGTATCATCATTTCACCCACATAGCATGTGGAAAAAAGTAGAGAGGGTTACGGCATAAACTGGATGCACTTCGTGTACAAACTGGACAATCTCTTCGGAATATCAGGGTTTCTAACGAAAACTCATCTGTTACACCGGCTATTCAATATTTTAATAAGTTAGTACAACTCCGGACATTTTTTGCGTTCAGATGCACAATTCAAATCCACATCATCAACTTTCAACCCTTTCTGACATAATTTGCTATTTTTGATGCATTTACTGATTTGTTTTCAGAGCTAAACCACCGTGAAAGTGAAAAGCTCTACAAAATGAACTGAAAAATCACTAAAAATATGAATGTAATGATAAAACACACTAATATTAAATATAAGAAACTCTAAATACAACAAAAAACTACTCACAAATAAATATAATAAAATATATAAACCACAAAAAGAAAAAAACTATATGAAAAAAATTATTTCCGCTGCCCAGTGGGCCTGCTCGGCCTTGGGCGTGCACATGCAGGCCCATAAGGCCCAGCAGGCTCACAGGGCAGCGCGGTAAGTTAGGCCCAGACGCCTGCATTATATAGGAGCTCGAAGGAGCAGCCGTGGCTGGGTTTATAAACCAGTGCGGCTACCCTTCGCTCGGCGAGGTGGGACTAAACAATGAGTAGAGCGGAACGGGAGCGCACCCCCTTTACTACCGGTTCGTGTCTCAAACCGGTACTAAAGGGTGGGTCTTTAGTACCGGGTGGAGCCACGAACCGGTACTAAAGGGGGTCGCTTCCAGCCGCTTCGCCTGGCCAAATTTAACCTTTAGTACCGGTTCCTGGCTCCAACCGGTACTAAAGGCCTCCCCTATATAATCAGCACTTACGAAAATTTTCAGTTATCATCCATCGTTGTCGCGCCCCGTCCCCGCGCACGTCGCCCCGTCGCCGTCGTCGCTGCCCCTGTCGCCGTCGTCGTCGCCGCCTCCGTCCGTGTGCCGCCCGTCGCCGCCGTCGCCCCCGTCGCCAGTCGTCATCGCCACCCCAGACGTAAACGCCGCACCCGACCCGCCGCCCCGGCGCCGTTATCGCCGTCCCCTTTGCCGTCGTTGCCCCCCCCCGCTGTAAGATCGATTGCCGCTGCTTGGCGTCCTCCACACACACACACACACACACACACACACACACACACACACACACGCATGCACGAACACACACACACACAAATGTATAATGTCAAAATGTTAGATTATATAAGAATTATATAATGGTAGATGAGTTAGTTTTTATACTTTTAGTTATAGATGAATTTATATTAATGTTAGATGAATTAATATATACTAAATTTAGGTATATGAGATTTGATTATCTAATTAAAAATTTGTATATAGAACTAGCTACTTTCTTTTTAGTAAGAAAATTAAGAGAACTAGTTTAGTTGAATTAGTTGAATAAGTTGAACTAGTTAGTTGAATTAGTTGAATTAGGAGCTATACTTTATTTAGGTATATTTTTAGTAAGTGCTTAGTTGAATTAATTAGTTGAACTAGAGCTAGTTGAATTAATTGAACTGGTTTAATTAGTTAAATTAATATATAACTAATAATAATGTTTCACCTATATATGAATATAGGAAATGTCGTCTGACGACGAAAATGATTTCATTATGTGCGAAGACTGCGAAGACCAACGCGGCTTGTGCGATAGAAATTTCCTACTTGATGATAGGCGCTTCAGCATCAAGCTGGATGAGACCTTCGAAGTGGATACAGTAAGTCACAACGACAAGTCCTTTTTCGTAATTAAACATGACTTATATATGCTTCATTTGCTTCAACTTATTATTTTAAATTTTCAGCATTCTACTAGCGTATCCCCTGCCATGCAAGAATTTTTGTCTTGGATAAGATAGGTTCTAGTCGTAACAAAACTATGGAGGTAAAGAGAGTTTACTTGAAGACCGAGCATGGTTAGACCTTCAACATTAAATTATACAATCAAGAAACCTACACCCATTTTGAATGCAAAACTTGGCAAGCACTATGCAAGGCTTATGCATTTCAGCCTGATATGTTTATCACCTTTGATATTCGTCCCGAAGATGATATTGAAGGTAATAGAGACATTCGGGTCGATGTGCAGACGCTTCCAATTCTACCACTATGTGAGTTTCTCATGCCATATTTATGTTCGATATTGTTTTTTCAAAAATAGTTGACAACTAATTTCTATTGACAGCTTATTTCCATTCATTCAAACATGTCCAGCGCTTGGTAGACAGGACCGTCCACTGTCCCGGGGCTGAACCAAACTGCAAGGAGATAAGTCAATATGTTTCATGTCTTGAGGATCTTGATGCTGTCAAGAGAAATTATTTTCCTAGACTTGCAGATCTTAGTACTCAAAACGTGCGACCAATAGTGTTCGTATTGAACTACGGTCACATGTATTTAGGAAAGATGGTAAGATTTTTACTATTTGTTCTCAGTGCATCTTTTGCATACATTATTTTTGAAACTAAACTTTATGTTGCTAAGTATGATACAATACGATGTTCTCTTCAACATGGACTTCCGATGATTGTTGTGCCTCAGTGGATCTCGACTAACGGTCGCATGTCAATTGTTAGCTTATGGCCAAGACATCCTACATTGCACACGAGTGCATTCAGGATTTCTAGAACCGAGGAATGCTTAATAGTGAAAGACTGGACCAAAATTATGAATGATCGCAGAGAAGTACTAGGAGTCAACAAGCAGAAGCGCAACCCACGATTAGGAGACAGGTTCATCTGCATGCTCCAATATGATGAATTAGGAGAGCTATACATGTTCTATGCCATTTTACCTGAGAGAGAGAGGAGCAGGAGTGATTAGCATGCTCTTAGTACTTTCCTCTCATTTCCGTGTTCTTCATCCTGAACTTAATCTCAAAGAGTGATCATGTCGAACTCGATGATATCTTTCCTTCTGGTACAAAGTGAATGTTTCTTCTTTAAGCTGGTATTGGTGGTGATTAGATAGCGGTAATGACTATGATGATTAAATAGTGGTAGTGATGACTATAATGATTTTTAGCTAGCTAGTATACCGTTAACTTGTTGGTGATGATATATATGATGCAATAGTTTTTATATTAATATGATGATCATGAGTTATTATATCATTTATGAAAGAAACCACAGATTAGTTTCAACTGGACGGATCCTAGCTAGCTAAGTGATCAAGTATATGCCATATCCATATTAATTACTTGCTCACCTAATATAAGTGATCAAGTAATATATATGCATATGGCAAATATACTTTGATCACTTTAGCTAGGATCCATGCATGCATCCAGTTGAAACTAATCTACGGGTACTTTCACCTAATGATTTAACAACTCATCATAATGTAAAAAACAATCTCTAAATTAAATTGAAAACAAAAACTAAAGGAAAAATAAAAAACCAAACCCCCCCCCCCCCCCCCGGGAACATTTAGTACCGCTTGGTGTTACCAACCGGTGCTATAGGTCTCGCCGCACCCGGCCCTGGCTCGTGCCACATGGTGGCACTAAAGGGGAGGGGGGGTTAGTCCCCACCCTTTAGTGCCGGTTACACAACCGGCACTAAAAGCCCTTACGAACAGGTGCTATAGCCCGGTTCTGCACTAGTGCTACTCCTGCAGCGTGACGCCCTTGGCCGGCCCAGCATGAGACTTTTGCGCACATGCCCGCGTCTATTCAGTTGGCGATTCCTAAATTATGTGCTTCCCAGTTGGAAGCTTGGCCTTCGAATTTGATATCACATGTGCAAAACTCTTTCAATCGTAACCCAATTTCTTTAACAATGGTTGAATATCTTCCTTATGTGCCCTTGCTGATGTCTGCTACGTACTACCGTCTTTGAATCACATCCAACAACAAGTCTGTCCACCATGAGGTCTAGGGCTAGTGAAAGAGCTTCCCGACATGCCAAGGTTTTGCCCTCGCGTCCCTCTCGCGTTGCCTCCCACGCGGGCGGCTCGGGAGGGCTCAGCCGCCGCCGCCGCTTAGTTTCCCTCCAGCGCCCATCTCCCCCTCTGCCGCTGCCGATGGTCGGCACCGGGAAAAGCCCGTGCGTGCGGCGGCGGCGGCGGAGGGTCTCTCCTCCCTCTCTTGGATCCGCGACAGCGCGGGCATCTTGATCCGTGGGGTGCGGCCTCCCGGCGGTGTGGCGGATCCCGGAGGCGGCGGGCTCGCGGTGGTGCATGGGCGCCCAGATCCATGGGTGTGGGACTCCCGGCAGCGTGCGGGCTCCTGGCGGCGGCGGGATCGGTTGATGACGGCTTGGGCGATAGCGTCGGCCGCGCGGTGCCGGATCTCGTCGCTCGTGGTGGATCTAACCACTCTGGCCATCATGGAGGAACCTAGACCTAGGGCGGTGGCCTCGTTAGGCATGGCGACGCCGCCCTCGGCTGGTGACGTTTGCGGGGGGTGGATGGACGGCATCTTGACCGCGTGGGCGGTGAGTTGCCGGTGGATCTCCTCCGCGCTGCAGGCCTTTCCCCGCTGCACTTGGTGGCTTACGATCGCGGTCGTCGGCCCCGGTGCGTTCGCGGGAGCTGGTAGAGGTGACATTGGACCAGAGGAAACGCTGAATGGCTCGTTCATCCCGACGGTGGCGACGACTAGGGTCGCCGTTCTCCTACTTGCAAGCGCCGTCGAGGTCCCTGCCCTCTACCCCGACCCCATGCCCAGGTGAAAACCCAAAATCTCCTTAGATTGGGCGGCGGCGGCGACACTGCATGTGCCGTACCCTTCTTGGAGGCGCCGCGTGGGGCGTTTGGGTGCTCGGTTAGAGGAACTGCAGGCGGAGGGATGGGACCAGTGGCAGCAGGTGGTGTTCGCGATGGAGGAGCGGCGTGGCATCTGGCACGTCGACATCGGCGGGTATCAACGGCATGGAGCATCGGGGTCTCGCCGGTGGGCGTGTGATGATGGACAAGCGCAGGATGGTGGCGTTGTCTGGCTTCATGGTGGAGTCGACGGTAGCTAGACTTGGTAAGGTAGATGCAACAGTACAACATTGAAGATGAATTGGTGGCAGGTGGCTGCGGCGGACTCATACCCAGCAGGCGTCCTGGTTGAGGAGTTTGCCGGACTGGTGAGTGCCCCATACCCGGCAAAGGTCCTGGTTGGGACATCAGGTCTTAGATGTTAGGTTCGGATGTGAGGTCTGTTTGATATTAGGCCCAGACTATAAGCATCCCTTCATCAATTAAATAGAAAAATAGTGACATATGTTGCCTAGACGGTGACTTTAGTCTTACTGTTATATGACTTTGTAAGGTCTTCTATGAATGGAGAGGCCAGGAGTCCTCCTCCTTTTCTAAAAAAAAGTTTCAAGTGTGGCAGCGTCATTAATACTTGCGAAGACCATCGATTATGAACCCAAGAAAACTCCGTTATAATGTCTGCAGACCGCTATTGCTGCCCCTTGTTCACCATTACTCGAAAAGGCAAAATTTCTAATGTTGGACGCCAGTAAACCTTGACACTGCTTAATAAGCGTGGTTTATGAGGACAAGGGGCGACGTCGAGGGCGTTCACGATGTGTTTGCGCGGACGCAAACCCGACCCAAATTTAGGTCGAAAATGGGTCACAACGGCTAAAACAAGATAACCGGTGCGTTGGGCCATGTTTTTTGTTCGCGCGGATCCAAACATACACGAACAAACCAAATGCATCTGTGCATTGGAGTTGGCCTAAATGATTGGGATAGATCGGGTGGGGAAGAAAGATAAGAGATAGGAAATACGTGCACAACCAGGGGATGGTGATGGGACGTTGGATTTCATGAAGATGGACAGTGATCATCCACGATCGGTGTGAGGCTGCACTCAACCAATGAAAATGCAGCAATGTAATAAACTCTTGTTTATATATAGACCTGGGTTGCAATGTCTATTCAAAGCAGTGCATAGCCCATTGGTTGGATGGAGTTCAAAGAAAGGTAGGTGTTTGGTCCGACCTTTAACCTACATTTTTTTCTTTTTTTAGATTTTCTGCTTCTTTTTTCTTTGTTATATTTTATTCTTGGATTTTTCTTCTTTTTATTTCTTGCGCGGGAAGGATCGGTTCACTAGCATGGATACTCGCTACCTTAGCGCCCCCAAGAAAAATGATACGTCACTCCTGAAAGATTTGTACGCCGGCATGGTTCGACCCTACCCTACTGCCGACACCCCTGGGTAGAATCTTGGAACCTTGATGTTCTTGTATAAGGCTTAAACATAGACTCAAAACACAAATGAGGTTTTTTCTCTCTCTCTCTATTTTTCTTTATTTCTCATTTCATTAATTGTTTTTTATTGGATAAACCCTAAAATGGACTCGAGTACACAAATATGATTTTCCAACACGTTTTTGGCAACTTTTTCATGTACTTGCAATTAAAATTTAAAGTATATTCACTAGATATCTAAAAATGCACTTAATGCCAAATTTTGGCATGGATCATGTAATGGTGTATCTTGAGTGTACAAATAAATGCAAGGCTAACGGATGAAGCAGCTGTCGCATCGCCTCCATTTCTGACATGTTCCCTCACGAAGCCGTTACTAATTCTTCCTCAAAGATGGTCTGGTTTATGGGAAGTGTACTTCCAACTTTTGTGAAGCTTTAACACATTTTAACACATTATCTAGGCGGCGGACCAACCTGTGGTTGAATGGTTAGAGGGGCTGTGGTATCCCTAGCCCACCTGGGTTCAAGTCCTGGTGCTCGCATTTATTTCTAGATTATTTCAGTATTTCCGGCGATGCGCATTGAGTGGGAGGAGACGTTTCCGTCGACGACGAGGTGCCTACGGTGTGCGTGTGCGCGTTCATAAGGGGTGAGTGCATGCGCGTGTATATGTGCGCTTGCGTCTGTACTGTGTTAAAAAACACATTATCTAGGTGTCGTATGAGCGTACCATGTCAAGTTTCATGTCTTTCAGTCTTTGATTGCATCTACCATTCTTAAGAAGTTGCTCCCCCACTTTTTCCTATTCTCTCATCATGTAGACTATCCACGTCATTATTCAGTTTCCAAAATCATCCAATCACTCTTATTACCCTCCGGTCATGGCGATAGAAAAATGACCTGCTTTCTCCCTCACCCGCAGGATCCATCCACCTCTAGCCCAGCGCCGGTGCTCACCGCGCCATGGCAGCCCCGCGCCTCCACCGCCTCCTCCTCCTCCGCACAGCCTCATCCTCCTCCGCACAGCCTCCTCCTCCGGACTGCCTCCTCCGCCGCCGCATCCCGCACAACCGCCGGCCGTCCCGCAGGATCGGATCCCACCTACCTCCAGCCCAGTGTCGGTGCTCATCGCGCCATGGACGCCCCGTGCCTCCACCGCCTCCTCCTCCACCGGACCGAGTCATGCCGGCGGTCACCACGCCATGACCGTCCCCCTCACTTGCTCGCGCCGCCCGTCCACCACCGTGCGCTACCCGCTGTCTGCAGTCTATTTCGGCCAACCGCCTGCCGCCGGTTGACGTCTCCTAGGCGCTGGGACGCGGACCGGGCGCGGTTCCGTTGCTGCTGCCCCAGGTCGTCGAGGAAGAAAACTATCGGGCTGGGCGCACCCCCTTCCTCTGCTCCAAGCCTCCAGGAGCCATCCTCCCTTTGGCCACCGGCGCCGTTGCTCTGCTCCACTGTCGTCATCGTTGGCCAGGAACCCGGTCTGATCCACGTCTTCCCTAGGACAACAGAGCTGCATTTACTTTACTGCTTCTGACTACACTTCTCAATGTGGAGGTGATGTAATCCCGTTGGTCTTCAGGTGTTTTTAGCTTGCTGACACTAACCAAATGGCCCACACTTTTATCTTATCAATTAAACTGTTGAACTAAAGAGCAAAGAAACCTTTCTGCTGCAGGTCATTGATGATTGACTCTTCGCTTCGTCTCCCCACGATCTCTACATGTAACTGATGTATTACCGTTTAAATTGGGTTCTCCTCAACTCATTTCATTCCCATCCTCCCTCATAGCAGTCATACAGCTACCCCTGGTCACTGCATACACAGAAGCATTCGGTTTCCTCACTCCTACTGCTACGTAGTCTTCCTAAGTTTGCAGGTATAGTCAACCCTGAGTCTTGGCAAGGAGGCGTCGTTCTATCACTAAGGATTTTGTTTGTAGATTTATCATTGAATTAATCTTCTCTAGCTGATACATGCAGTTTCAATTATTTTACGAACAATTTTCATGATCTGATTGATCGATTTGGGCTTAGTATGTCTCAGTTAATCAATCCTTTTGGTGTCCACATTAGTACAAATGTTGATCATGCCCAAAAGGTCTCACGTTGTGGCCTTAAGAACCACTGCAAATCCCATGAATTAAATATGATGATTATGTACTTCTTTGTCTATGATTGTGCAGATATACATGGATGGAGATAGCTTACTATTAATCTTCTTTCCTGTAAATGTGCATGCTGAATTTGGTATTCCCGGTTTGTAAACTATCCAAGTCACTATATCTTTTGATTCTTCTTCTTTTGCAAAACAGCAGCTCCATTAGTTAACCTTGGTCATTACAGTCCTGTTTGCACAGGGAATCAACCACCACCGGTGTGTGGCGGTTCCACACCGAGTTTCTATTAACAATTCATCATTCTCTCTGTTACTTTTTGCAATTTTTGGTTGATTCTTTTGCATGATGATTTAGCAAAGCCCATTAGGTGAAAAATGAAGTATTCGTTGTGTTCTTAACTGTGTTGTGTTTCACACATTACCTGAATGTGGCAATGAAGATCAACATGCACATTTGCTTTTCATTTGATGACCCAATTGATTGTGCAGGTCAGATCCTGGAAAACTAGACAAATTTTGGTGACACTAAAAGCTTCTACTTCAACCGGTCATACGCTCCGCGTGCATAATTCCTTCTCGATAGTACAGTTAAAGAATTTATATTTCTCTGGTTTGAGAAAATTTCTGGTGCAACCTCTGTCTATTCCTTTCCTTTCATCTGATTTAGCATGAAAAGAGGAATCCATAACTAACTTATTATTATGATGTAGTTTTGTTATCAGGACCTAATTATTGGGATTACTTACTGCAATTACTTTTAATAGAGCTCGGACCCCTACTCTTTTCATTTGGTGTACGTAGATTAGCATCTGTTTCCTATGATACTGTATCATAATACAGTACTAGAGCATTGCTTATGTCATTGATTGTATTGGTTCAGTCCTTAAGGCCCGACATCAACATCAGGGCAGCGTAACAAGGATCTTCAACTTCAACTGAAACCTAACAATAAGAACAACACATGGCTTTGTCTTGAAATAGAGGCGACGATGAAACATATCAAGTCCAGATTCCATTGACCTTTTGATCTACATGTTTGTGCTCCCATCTGAGTTGAATTAATTACCATGACTCTGCTACGTCTTGAGCTTGCGTTGGATTTCCTTGAAGAGGAAAGGGTGATGCAACAATAGTAGCGTAAGTATTTCCCTCAGTTTTTGAGAACCAAGGTATCAATCCAGTAGGAGGCTCCTCAAAAGTCCCACGCACCTACACAAACAAACAAGAACTCGCAACCAACAAAATAAAGGGGTTGTCAATCGCTTCAAGGCCACTTGCGAAAGTGAGATCTGATAGAGATAATATGATAAGATAAATATATTTTTGGTATTTTATAATATAGATAGGAAAAGTAAAGATGAAAATAAAAGTAGATTGAAAGCTTATATGATAAGAGATAGACTCGGGGGCCGTTTCACTAGTGGCTTCTCTCAAGATAGCATAAGTATTACGGTGGGTGAACAAATTATTGTCGAGCAATTGATAGAAAAGCGAATAATTATGAGATTATCTAGGCATGATCATGTATATAGGCATCACGTCCGTGACAAGTAGACCGACCCCTACCTGCATCTACTACTATTACTCCACAAATCGACCGCTATCCATCATACATCTAGAGTATTAAGTTCATAAGAACAAAGTAACGCATTAAGAAAGATGACATGATGTAGAGGGATAAACTCATGCAATATGATATAAACCCCATCTTTTTATCCTCAATAACAACAATGCAATACGTGCCTTGCTGCCCCTACTATCACTGGGAAAGGACACCGCAAGATTGAACCCAAAGCTAAGCACTTCTCCCATTGCAAGAAAGATCAATCTTGTAAGCCAAACCAAACTGATAATTCGAAGAGACTTGCAAAGATAACTTAATCACACATAAAAGAATTCAGAGGAGATTCAAATATTTCTCATAGATAAACTTGATCATAAACCCACAATTCATCGGATCTCGACAAACACACCGCAAAAAGTGTTACGTCGAATAGATCTCCAAGAAGATCGAGGATAACTTTGTATTGAGATTCAAAGAGAGAGAAGAAGCCATCTAGATAATAACTATGGACCCGAAGGTCTGTGGTAAACTACTCACAACTCATCGGAGAGGCCTTGGTGATGATGTAAAGGCCCTCCATGGTCGATTCCCCCTCCGGCGGAGCGCCGGCGAAGGCTCCAAGATGGGATCTCGCGGACACAGAAGGTTACGGTTGTGGAAATAGTTTCTTGTGGTCGCTTCTGATGTTTTCGGGGTACGTGGGTATATGTAGGAGGAAGAAGTAGGTCAGTGGACGCCCGAGGGGCCCACGAGGGTGGGGGCGCGCCCACCTATAGGGGGCACGCCGGGCACCCTCGTGGCCGCCTCCCTTGTTTCCTGACTTCCACTCCAAGTCCTCTGGATCACGTTTGTTCCAAAAATCATGCTCCCGAAGGTTTCATTCCGTTTGGACTCCGTTTGATATTCCTTTTCTTCGAAACACTGAAATAGGCAAAAAAACAGCAATTCGGGCTGGGCCTCCGGTTAGTAGGTTAGTCCCAAAAATGATATAAAAGTGTAAACTAAAGCCCATAAAATCAAAAACGGGTAATATAATAGCATCGGACAATCAAAAATTATAGATACGTTGGAGACGTATCAAGCATCCCCAAGTTTAATTCCTGCTCGTCCTCGAGTAGGTAAATGATAAAGACATAATTTTTGATGTGGAATGCTACCTAGCATAATTCTCAATCTAATTTTCTTTGTTGTGGCATGAATGTTGAGATCCAAATGATTCAAAATAAAAGTTCATATTGATATAAGAAATAGTAATACTTCAAGCATACTAATCAAAGCAATCATGTCTTCTAAAAATAACATGGCTAAAGAAAGTTCATCCCTACAAAATCATATAGTTAGGTTATGCTTCATTTTCGTCACACAAAAATGCTCCCATCTTACACACCCCCGATGACAAGCCAAGCAATTTTTTTGTACTTAAATAATCTCAAACTTTTTCAACTTTCACGCAATACATGAGCGTGAGCCATGGACATAGCACTATGGGGGGAATAGAATATGATGATGGGGATTGTGTGGAGAAGATAAAAAGGGAGAAAGTCTCACATTGACGAGGATAATCAACAGGCTATATGGAGATGCCCATCAATTTATGTCAACATGAGGAGTAGGGATTGCCATGCAACGGATGCACTAGAGCTATAAATGTATGAAAGCTCAACAAAAGAAACTAGTGGGTGTGCATCCAACTTGCTTGCTCACGGAGACCTAGGGCATTAGAGGAAGCCCATCGTAGGAATATACAAGCCAAGTTCTATAATGAAAAATTCCCACTAGTATATGAAAGTGACAACATATGAGACTCTCTATATGAAGAACATGGTGCTACTTTGAAGCACAAGTGTGGAAAAAGATAGTAACATTGCCCCCTTTTATTTTCTTTTATTCTTTTATTCTTTTTGGGCCTTTTTTTGCCTTTCTTTTTTTCCTTTTTTTTCTTTGGCCTTTCGGTTTTTTTTCTTTTCGGCGTTTCTTTTTTTATTTGGGGACAATGCTCTAATAATGATGATCATCACACTTCTATTTATTTACAACTCATGAATTACAACTCAAAACTAGAACAAGATATGACTCTATATGAATGCCTCCGGCGGTGTACCAGTATGGGCAATGAATCAAGAGTGACATGTATGAAAAATTATGCATTGTGGCTTTGCCACAAATACGATGTCAACTACATGATCATGCAAGGCAATATGACAATAAAGGTTCGTGTCATGATAAACGTAACGGTGGAAAGTTGCATGGCAATATATCTCGGAATGGCTATGGAAATGCCATAATAGGTAGGTATGGTGGCTGTTTTGAGGAAGATATAAGGAGGTTTATGTGTGATAGAGCGTATCGTATCACGGGGTTTGGATGCAACGGCGAAGTTTGCACCAACTCTCAAGGTGAGAAAGGGCAGTGCACGGTACCGAAGAGGCTAGCAATGGTGGAAAGGTAAGAGTGCGTATAATCCATGGACTCAACATTAGTCAAAAAGAACTCATATACTTATTGCAAAATTCTACAAGTCATCAAAAACCAAGCACTACGCGCATGCTCCTAGGGGGATAGATTGGTAGGAAAAGACCATCGCTCGTCCCCGACCGCCACTCATAAGGATGCACAATCTAAGAACACCTCATGTTTCAAATTTGTTACACAACTTTTACCATACGTGCATGCTACGGGACTTGCTAACTTCAACACAAGCATTCTTTAAATTCATAATCACCCAACTAGCATGACTCTAATATCACCACCTCCACATCTCAAAACAATTATCAAGTATGAAATTGATCATAGCATTCAATTCACTTCCTATGATAGTTTTTATTATACCCAACTTGGATGCCCATCATTCTAGGACCAAATTTATAACCATAGCAAATACCATGCTGTTCTAAAAGACTCTCAAAATAATATAAGTGAAGCATGAGAGACTAACAATTTCTACAAAATTAAGCCACCGCCATGCTCTAAAAGATATAAGTGAAGCACTAGAGCAAAAACTATCTAGCTCAAAAGATATAAGTGAAGCACATAGAGTATTCTAATAAATTCCAAACAAGTGGGTTTCTCCCAAAATGTGTGTACAGCAAGGTTTATTGTGGTGAACTAAAAAGAAAAGACTAATATCATACAAGAGGCTCCAAGCAAAACACATATCATGTGGCGAATAAAAATATAGCTCAAAGTAAAGTTACCGATAGACGAAGACGAAAGAGGGGATGCCTTCCGGGGCATCCCCAAGCTTTGGCTTTGGTTATCCTTGAATATCTTGGGGTGCCATGGGCATCCCCAAGCTTAGTCTCTTGCCACTCCTTATTCCATAGTCCATCAAATCTTTACCCAAAACTTGGAAACTTCACAACACAAAACTCAACAGGAAATCTCATAAGCTCCGCTAGTGCAAGAAAGAAAAAAACCCACAACATAAGGTACTGTAATGAACTCATTCTTTATTTATATTGGTTTTAAACCTAATGTATTTCAACTTCTCTATGGTTCCTACCCCTACATACTAGCCATAGATGCATCAAAATAAGCAAACAACACACGAAATACAGAATCTGTCAAAAACAGAACAGTCTGTAGCAATCTGTAACTCTCGAATACTTATGGAACTTTAAAAATCCTACTAAAATAGGAATTCCTGGTAAATTTGTCTATTGATCTACAGCAAAAAGAATCAATGCAAAATCACGTTTCTGTGAATTACTAAAATTATTTTCGTGTGTGCAAAGTTTCTGTTTTTCAGCAGAATCAAATGAACTAACACCATAGGTTATCCTATAGGTTCTACTTGGCACAAACACTAATTAAAACATGAAAACACATCTAAACAGAAGGTACATGCAAAAATTATTACTAAACAGAAGCAAAAACAAAAAAACTAAATTAAAATTGGGTTGCCTCCCAACTAGCGCTATCGTTTAACGCCCCTAGCTAGGCATAAAAGCGAGGATAGATCTAAGTAGTGCCGTTTTTGGCACTCAATTCATAAGTAGCTCGCATGATAGATTCATATGGTAATTTGTCTTTCTTTCTTGGAAAGTGCTCCATGCCTTTCCTTAATGAAAATTGGAATCTAATATTCCCTTCCTTCATATCAATAATCGCACCAATCATTCTAAGGAAAGGTCTACCAAGAATAATAGGACAAGAAAGATTGCAACCTATGTCAAGAACGATAAAATCTACGGGCACATAGTTCCTATTTGCAACAATAAGAACATCATTGATCCTTCCCATAGGCTTCTTAATGGTAGACTCCGCAAGGTGCAAATTTAAAGAGCAATCATCAAGATCATGGAAACCTAGAATATCACATAAAGTTTTTGGAATCGTGAAAACACTAGCACCCAAATCACATAAAGCATAACACTCATGATCTTTAATTTTAATATTTATAGTAGGACACTCATCATTAAGTTTTCTAGGTATAGAAACTTCCAAATTAAGTTTTTCATCATAAGATTGCATCAAGGCATCAACAATATGTTTGGTAAAAGCTTTATTTTGACTATAAGTATGAGGAGAATTCAACACGGATTGTAACAAGGAAATACAACCTTCTAAAGAACAATTATCATAATTCAATTCCTTGAAATCCAAGATAGTGGGTTCAATGCTATTTAAGTCTTGGCCTCTCCAATCCCACTTTTACCAAATTTAGCATCAAGATCTAAGAACTCTGAATCATTGGGACGCCTTTTAACTAAAGTTGACTCATCTCCAATCCCATCATTATTAAGATTCATATTGCAAAACAAAGATTTAATAGGGGAAACATCAATAACTTTTAGATCTTCATCATTATTTTCATGGAAACTAGAAGAACACGCCTTTACAAAGCATTCTTTCTTAGCACGCAATCTAGCGGTTCTTTCTTTGCACTCATCAATGGACACTCTCGTTGCTTTGAGAGACTCATTGATATCATGCTTAGGAGAAGTAGATCTAAGTTTCAAAGAATCAACATCAAGCGAAAGTCTATCAATGTTCCTAGCCAAATCATCAACTTTAAGCAATTTTTCTTCAAGCAAACCATTAAAATTATTTTGAGAGATCATAAATTCTTTAACACTATTCTCAAAATAAGAGGGAATCTTATTAAAATCACCATAAGAATTATTGTAGGAATTTCCATAATTATTAGAGGAATTACTAGGGAACGGTCTAGGATTAAAGTTTCCTCTATAAGCATTGTTACCAAAATTATTCCTACCAACAAAATTCACATCCATAGATTCATTATTATTCTCAATCAAAGTAGACAAAGGCATATCATTGGGATCAATAGGAGCACTCTTAGTAGCAAACAATTTCATAAGTTCATCCATCTTTCCACTCAAAACATTAATTTCTTCTATAGCATGCACTTTTTTACTAGTAGATCTTTCGGTGTGCCATTGAGAATAATTAGCCATAACATTACCAAGGAGTTTAGTATCTTCTCCTAAGGTGATTTCCATAAACGTGCCTCCCGCGGCCGAATCTAAAATATTTCTAGAAGCAAAATTCAATCCGGCATTAAAAAAATTGTATGATCATCCATAAATTCAAACCATGAGTAGGGCAATTACGAATCATTAATTTAATTCTTTCCCAAGATTGGCCAACATGCTCATGATCAAGTTGTTTAATATTCATAATATCGTTTCTAAGATAGATGACCTTAGCGGGAGGAAAATACTTAGAGATAAAAGCATCTTTGCACTTATTCCATGAATCAATACTATTCTTAGGCAAAGACGAAAACCAAACTTTAGCACGATCTCTAAGTGAAAACGGAAATAACTTCAATTTAACAATATCATTATCCGTATCTTTCTTATTTTTCATCTCAGACAAATCAACAAAATTATTTAGATGGGTAGCGGCATCTTCACTGGGAAGGCCGGAGAATTGACCTTTCATAACAAGATTCAACAAAGCAGCATTGATTTCACAAGACTCAACATCATTAAGAGGAGCAATCGGAATACTAAGGAAATCATTATTATTGGTATTGGAAAAGTCACACAATTTGGTATTATCTTGCGCCACAGCGACAAGCAATCCAACACACAAGCAAACAAAAAGGCAAGCGAAAGAGAGAGGAGATTGGGAAAGAGAGGGCGAATAAAACGGCATGGGTGAAGTGGGGGAGAGGAAAACGAGAGGCAAATGGCAAATAATGTAAGTGCGAGGGAGATGAGTTTGTGATGGGTACTTGGTATGTCTTGACTTGAGCGAAGACCTCCCCGGCAACGGCGCCAGAAATCCTTCTTGCTATGTCATGAGCTTGCGTTGGTTTTCCTTGAAGAGGAAAGGGTGATGCAGCAATAGTAGCTTAAGTATTTCCCTCAGTTTTTGAGAACCAAGGTATCAATCCAGTAGGAGGCTCCTCAAAAATCCCACGCACCTACACAAACAAACAAGAACTCGCAACCAACGCAATAAAGGGTTGTCAATCCTTCAAGGCCACTTGAAAGTGAGATCTGATAGAGATAATATGATAAGATAAATATATTTTTGGTATTTTATAATATAGATAGGAGAAGTAAAGATGCAAATAAAAGTAGATTGAAAGCTTATATGATAAGAGATAGACTCGGGGGCCGTTTCACTAGTGGCTTCTCTCAAGATAGCATAAGTATTACAGTGGGTGAACAAATTACTGTCGAGCAATTGATAGAAAAGCGAATAATTATGAGATTATCTAGGCATGATCATGTATATAGGCATCACGTCCATGACAAGTAGACCGACTCCTGCCTGCATCTACTACTATTACTCCACACATCGACCGCTATCCAGCATGCATCTAGAGTATTAAGTTCATAAGAACAGAGTAATGCATTAGGAGAGATGACATGATGTAGAGGGATAAACTCATGCAATATGATATAAACCCCATCTTTTTATCCTCGATTGCAACAATACAATACGTGCCTTGCTGCCCCTAACACTAGTACAAAAAGGGTCTAATGTGAAACTCATTAGTCCCGGTTTGCAATTGAACCGGCACTAATGTGACCATTAGTGCCGATTCCAACGGCCAGGCGGGTGGCGCTCTTTAGTACCGGTTCATGGCGAACCTTTAGTACCGGTTCGTGCCACGAACCGGTACTAAAGAGGTGGTGGCCTTTAGTACGGGTTGGTGGCTCCAACCGGTACTAAAGACCCCCCCCCCCTTAGTACCGGTTGGAGCCACCAACCGGTACTAAAGGTGGTGGCCTTTAGTATGGATTGGTGGCTCCAACCGATACTAAAGACCCCCCTTTAGTACCAGTTGGAGCCATTAACCGGTACTAAAGGTGGTGCGCTGCCACCCGCGGTGCACAATGTTTAGTCCCACCTCGCTACTTGAGAGGAGCTCGCACCGGTTTATAAGCCCCACCGTGGCTACCGTGTCGAGCTCCTCTCTAAGCAGGCCTTTGTGGGCCTATTGTAAGTCTTCTGCCCTGTGGGGCCTACTGGGCCGTATGGGCCTGCATCCTGGCCCAACTAGAGATTGGGTTTCTAGTCGTATGCAGGCCATGCCGGCCTAGTAAGCGCGTTGTTTTTGCTTTATTTCAAAAATAAAAATAAAAAAATCCTTACCAACCGGGACTAAAGGTCCCCAAGACCACGGCGCGCCTCGTGCCACGTGGTGGGCCTTTGGTCCCAGTTCGTGTTGAACTAGGACTAAAGGTGGGGGGGGCCTTTAGTCCCCACTCTTTAGTGCCGGTTCCAGAACTGGTACTAAAGGTCCTTATGAACCGGTACTAAAAGTCGTTTTTCTACTAGTGTACTGTCACTGGGAAAGGACAGCGCAAGACTGAACCCAAAGCTAAGCACTTCTCCCATTGCAAGAAAGATCAATCTAGTAGGCCAAACCAAACTGATAATTCGAAGAGACTTGCAAAGATAACTTAACTTAATCACACATAAAAGAATTCAGAGGAGATTCAAATATTTCTCATAGATAAACTTGATCATAAACCCACAATTTATCGGATCTCGACAAGCACACCACAAAAAGAGTTACATTGAATAGATCTCCAAGAAGATCGAGGAGAACGTTGTATTGAGATTCAAAGAGAGAGAAGAAGCCATCTAACTAATAACTATGGACCCGAAGGTCTGTGGTAAATTATTCACCACTCATCGGAGAGGCCTTGGTGATGATGTAGAGGCCCTCCATGGTCGATTCCCCCTCCAGCGGAGCGCCGACGAAGGCTCCAAGATGGGATCTCGCGGATACAGAAGGTTACGGCGGTGGAAATAGTTTTTCGTGGTCGCTTCTGATGTTTTCGGGGTACGTGGGTATATGTAGGAGAAAGAAGTAGGTCGGTGGACGCCCGAGGGGCCCACGAGTGTGGGGGCGCGCCCACCTGTAGGGGGAGCGCCGGGCACCATCGTGGCCGCCTCCCTTGTTTCTTGACTTCCACTCCAAGTCCTCTGGATCACGTTTGTTCCAAAAATCACGCTCCCGAAGGTTTCATTCCGTTTGGACTCCGTTTGATATTCATTTTCTTCGAAACACTGAAATAGGCAAAAAAACAGCAATTCGGGTTGGGCCTCCGGTTAGTAGGTTAGTCCCAAAAATGATATAAAAGTGTAAAGTAAAGCCCATAAACATCCAAAACGGGTAATATAATAGCATGGAACAATCAAAAATTATAGATACGTTGAAGATGTATCAGACTCCCTTTATTCGTCCTTTTTATGAGGTGTCCTCTTTTTTTAAGGGGATATGATGTGTCCTCTTGAAGTATAAATTGTGAGCTAAAATCATGTTCATCTGTATGGGATGGAGTGTCATATCTTCCGTTAGACAAATCAAAATTGATGATGAATGAATTAAGCTATTTCAGTTGGAAAGAATGCAATGGTTGACACATTAGTTTTTCCTATTGGTAAATTTTTGTTTCGCACAGGTCATTGTATGCCATCTTGGTGAACATCTATCTTATTTTACTCAGATCCTAAAAACTAACTATCCATAAACCTTCCTTCGAATAATTTAATTGCTAAATGATCCAAAATGTTCATGGTAAAATAAATAAATTATTTACAACAATTTATAAACTCGGGTACCCGCCAGGCCGCCGCAACACGCTGGGAATCATCTAGTTTTTAAAATTAGAAAACCAACAAACTATATGTTTGGGGCTGTGTCTTTGCACCATCATGTTTGAAATTCCTTTAATTTTCTTGGATAAAGTAAACATGGACTCAAGAACACAAATATGATTTTTAACAAATTTTGACAACTTTTTCATTCACTTAGAGTCAAATTTTATATTCACCAGATGATTAAAAATACACTTAATGGCTTAAATATAAACAAAAAGATCTCCGAAAGATGCCAAATGATGGATCTATTTTATACACATTTTTGGAGCTTATTTGTTTCATATTATCTTCATGTATCATGTCCTATTGAGACAATTACATGTGCATTATGCATTATTTCCCGTTTATTCTCTTTTCGTTGCGAGCATTGGATAGTTTGTAGTTTTTGTTATATTTTAGTAGTTTCCTTTGTTTTTGTTTTTTATATAGGTGTTTTGGAACGACCATGGACCAACCACTATAAAAAAAGTCAAGGTTGGATCAATACAAAGAACTGCTCGGCACCTGTCGGAGTAATGGGCCATGGGTAGGCTAACCCGAGCCCCCGGACCTTTCAAGACATCGGGGCAGGCTGCGCCCCTCAAGAACCCAAGAAGAAGAGCCGCTTTCTAAGAGTCGGCGGCAAGGCCGCCGACCGCCCCTCACGGCCGAGTCCCAGGGACGACTTCGAGATAAGCCGACTCCTAACTGGCGGCTTCCAGAGAAGCCGGCTATGGGGAGTCGGCCCGCGACTCCAACCACCTCCTGCCTTCGCAATAATGGACGGGACGGGGTACGGCCACCGCGCGGCCCATCCCTACCCCGCTCGCGAAGGGCAGGCATGGCCACAGTGCGTCGTACCAAAGGAGATCTCCATCCGACGCGGCACTGTTGCCATGCCGGCCCTGACATCAGCCCCCGTGGGCGGCGCCCTGTGCCCACGACGGCCTGTCTGCATGCGACCCGAAGATGGCGGACCCGCTGTCGGCGAGGTATAGAAGACGGCGAGAGCGCCACAAGACGGGCCCGTTGGGAGTCGGCCCCTAGGAGTCGGCTAGCCCCTCCCACGGGCCCCGCACGCCATTAACCAGACAAGACGGGGAATGGCAACAGTGATCGCCCGTCAGGCGGCGGCACTGTTGCCATGACCCCATGACCAAGCCAGCATCATTAGAGGCGCGGCTACAGTAATCCGCAGCCGGCAAGACCCGCCCGTGGCGGACAAGGCCTGTCGGCTCCATGCCGGGCCCATCGGCGGGGCCCACCAGTCGGCGGGCCCCACCAGTCGGCGGAGAAGACGGCGACCTGAGAGACAGACGGCTGGGACCCGCGCCCAGCCGGATTACCATTGTACCCCCGGGGGGTAGGCCTATATAAACCCCCCGGGGCACCCATGCAAAGGGTTGGACCCTGATAGTTTTAGACACACATAGAGGGAAGAGGAGAGCTAGTCGTGCCCTTCTCCTTCCTCACCCCGAACAGCTCAAGGAGCAACCTTGTACCCACTTTGCCATAGTGATCATGCGGAGACCCCGCAGAGCAGCAGTAGGGGTGTTATCTCCACGGAGAGCCCTGAAGCTGGGTAAGATCCGCCGGCGTGCATGCCTTCGCCTCATCCCGTTTCCGGGCACTGGCGGCGTTCTACTCGCCTCCACCATGATAAGCCATCCCTTGGCATATGTCGCACCCAAACCCCGACATTTGGTGAAGGAAATATGCCCTAGAGGCAATAATAAATGTTATTATTTATTTCCTTATATCATGATAAATGTTTATTATTCATGCTAGAATTGTATTAACCGGAAACATAATACATGTGTGAATACATAAACCTACAGAGTGTCACTAGTATGCCTCTACTTGACTAGCTCGTTAATCAAAGATGGTTATGTTTCCTAACCATGAACAAGGAGTTGTTATTTGATTAATGGGATCACATCATTAGTTGAATGATCTGATTGACATGACCCATTCCATTAGCATAGCACCTGATCGTATAGTTTGTTGCTAGTGCTTTTCTTCATGACTTATACATGTTCCTATGACTATGAGATTATGCAACTCCCGTTTGCCCGAGGAACACTTTGGGTGCTACCAAGCGTCACAACGTAATCGGGTGATTATAAAGGTGCATTACAGGTGTCTCCGAAGGTACATGTTGGGTTGGCATATTTCGAGATTAGGATTTGTCACTCCGATTGTCGGAGAGGTATCTCTGGGCCCTCTCGGTAATGCACATCACATAAGCCTTGCAAGCATTGCAACTAAATGTGTTAGTTGTGAGATGATGTATTACGGAACGAGAAAAGAGACTTGCCAGTAACGAGATTGAACTAGGTATTGGATACCGACGATCGAATCTCGGGCAAGTAACATACCGATGACAAAGGGAACAACGTATGTTGTTATGCGGTCTGACCGATAAAGATCTTCGTAGAATATGTAGGAGCCAATATGGGCATCCAGGTCCCGCTATTGGTTATTGACCGAGAGGTGTCTCGGTCATGTCTACATAGTTCTCGAACCCGTAGGGTCCGCACGCTTAACGCTTCGATGGCGGTTATTATGAGTTTATATGATATTGATGTACGAAGGTTGTTCGAGTCCCGGATGAGATCACGGACATGACGAGGAGTCTCGAAATGGTCGAGACATAAAGATTGATATATTGGAAGCCTATGTTTGGACTCGGAATCACTCCGGGTGAAATTGGGAATTTTACCGAGTACCGGGGTTACGGAACCTCCGGGGGTCAATGGGCCTTGATGGGCCTTAAGGGAAAGAAAAGGGGCCATATGCTGGCCGCAGCCTTCCCCCCTTCCCTAGTCCTATTAGGATTAGGAGAAGGGGGTGGCGCCCCCTCTCTCCCTCTCCCCTTGGTCAAACCCTAGTTGGACTAGGATTGGGGAATCCTACTCCCGGTGGGAGTAGGACTCCCAGGCGCAGCCATAGGTGGCCGGCCAGCCCCTCCCCTTCCCTCCTTTATATACAGGGGCAGAGGGCACCCCACGACACAAGTTGATCTACGGATCTTTCCTTAGCCGTGTGCGGTGCCCCCTTCCACCATATTCCACCTCGGTCATATCGTTGCGGAGCTTAGGTGAAGCCCTGCGCGGGAGAAGTCATATCGTCGCGGAGCTTAGGCGAAGCCCTGCGTCGGTGGAGCATCATCATCGTCACCACGCCGTCGTGCTGACGGAACTCATCCCCGACACTTTGCTGGATCGGAGTCCGGGGATCGTCATCGAGCTGAACGTGTGCAGAACTCGGAGGTGCCGTGCGTTCGGTGCTTGGATCGGTCGGGTCGTGAAGGCGTCGACTACATCAACAGCGTTGTTATAACGCTTCGCTTTCGGTCTCACGAGGGTGCGTGGGCGGACACTCTTCCTCTCGTTGCTATGCCATCACCATGGTCTTGCGTGATCGTGGAAAATTTTTGAAATTACTCGTTCCCCAACAAAGGCATCCGAGCCTGGTTTTATGCGTTGATGTCATATGCACGAGTAGAACACAAGTGAGTTGTGGGCGATACAAGTCATACTACCTACCAGCATGTCATACTTTGGTTCAGCGGTATTGTGAGATGAAGCGGCCGGACCGACATTACGCCAGACGCTTACGCGAGACTGGTTTCACCGCTGTGAGCACTCGTTGCTTAAAGGTGACCGGCGGTGTCTGTCTCTCTCACTTTACTTGAACCGAGTGTGGCTACGCCCGTCCTTGAGAAGGTTAAACGGAGTCTATTTGACGAAGTATCGTTGTGGTTTTGATGCGTAGGTAAGAACGGTTCTTGCTCAGCCCGTAGCAGCCACGTAAAACTTGCAACAACAAAGTAGAGGACGTCTAACTTGTTTTTGCAGGGGCATGTTGTGATGTGATATGGTCAAGACGTGATGCTATATTTCATTGTATGAGATGATCATGTTTTGTAACCGAGTTATCGGCAATCGGCAGGAGCCATATGGTTGTCGCTTTATTGTATGAAATGCAAACGCCATGTAATTGCTTTACTTTATCACTAAGCAGTAGCGATAGTCGTAGAAGCAATAGTTGGCGAGACGACAACGATGCTACGATGGAGATCAAGGTGTCGCGCCGGTGACGATGGTGATCATGACGGTGCTTCGAGATGGAGATCACAAGCACAAGATGATGATGGCCATATCATATCACTTATATTGATTGCATGTGATGTTAATCCTTTATGCATCTTATTTTGCTTTGATTGACGGTAGCATTATAAGATGATCCTTACTAAATTATCAAGAAGTGTTCTCCCGAGTATGCACCGTTGCGAAAGTTCTTCGTGCTGAGACACCACGTGATGATCGGGTGTGATAGGCTCTACGTTCAAATACAACGGTGCAAAACAGTTGCACACGCGAATACTCAGGTTATACTTGACGAGCTATGCATATAAGATATGACCTCGAACACGGAGACCGAAGGTCGGCGTGAATCATATAGTAGATATGATCAACATATTGATGTTCACCATTGAAACTACTCCATCACACGTGATGATCGGTCATGGTGTAGTTGATATGGATCACGCAATCACTTAGAGAATTGGAGGATATTTTTCTAAGTGGGAGTTCTTAAGTAATATGATTAATTGAACTTTAATTTATCATGAACTTAGTCCCGTAGTATTTTGCAGATTATGTTGTAGATCAATAGCTCGCGTTGTTGCTTCCCTGTGTTTTTATATGTGTTCCTAGAGAAAATTGTATTGAAAAATGTTAGTAGCAATATTGCGGATTGGATCCGTGATCTGAGGTTTATCCTCATTGCTGCACGTAAGAATTATGTCCTTGATGCACCGCTAGGTGACAGACCTATTGCAGGAGCGAGATGCGACGTTATGAGCGTTTGGCTAGCTCAATATGATGACTACTTGATAGTTTAGTGCACCATGCTTAACGGCTTAGAATCGGGACTTCAAAGGCGTTTTGAGCGTCATGGACCATATGAGATGTTCCAAGAATTGAAGTTAATATTTCAAGCAAATACCGAGTTGAGAGATATGAAGTCTCCAACAAGTTCTATAGCTAAAAGATGGAGGAGAATCGCTCAACTAGTGAGCATGTGCTCAGATTGTCTGAGTACTTCAATCGCTTGAATCAAGTGGGAGTTAATCTTCCAGATAAGATAGTGATTGACAGAATTCTCTAGTCACCATCACTAAAGTTACTAGAACTTCGTGATGAACTATAATATGCAAGGGATGACGAAAACAATTCCCAAGCTCTTCGCGATGCTAAAATCGGCGAAGGTAGAAATCAAGAAAACATCAAGTGTTGATGATTGACAAGACCACTAGTCTCAAGAAAAGGGCAAAGGAAGAAGGGAACTTCAAGAAGAACGGCAAGCAAGTTGCTGCTCGAGTGAAGAAGCCCAAGTCTGGATCTAAGCCTGAGACTAAGTGCTTTTGCTACAATAGAACTGGTCACTGGAAGCGGAACTACCCCAAGTATTTGGCGGATAAGAAGGTTGGCAAAGTGAACAAAGGTATATTTGATATACAGATTATTGATGTGTATTTTACTAGTGTTCGTAGCAACCCCTCGGTATTTGATACTGGTTCAGTTGCTAAGAGTAGTAACTTGAAACAGGAGTTGCAGAATGAACAGAAACTAGTTGAAAGGGAAGTGACGATGAGCGTTGGAAGTAGTTCCAAGATTGATATGATCATCATCGCACACCCCTATACTTTCGATTAGTGTTAAACCTAAATAAATGTTATTTGGCGTTTGCGTTGAGCATGAATATGATTTGATCATGTTTATTGCAATACGGTTATTCATTTAAGTAAGAGAATAAATTGTTGTTCTGTTTACATGAATAAAACCTTATATGGTTACACACCCAATGAAAATGGTTCGTTGGATCTCGATCGTAGTGATACACATAATATTGATGCCAAAAGATGCAAAGTTAATAATGATAGTGCAACTTATTTGTGGCACTGCCGTTTAGGTCATATTGGTGTAAAGCGCATGAAGAAACTCCATGCTGATGGGATTTTGGAATCACTTGATTATGAATCACTTGATGCTTGCGAACCATGCCTTATGGGCAAGATGACAAAAGACTCTGTTCTCCGGAACAATGGAGCGAGCAAATGACTTATTGGAAATAATACATACTGATGTATGCGGTCCGATGAGTGTTAAAGCTCACGGCAAGTATCGTTATTTTCTGACCTTCACAGATGATTTGAGCAGATATGGGTATATCTACTTGATGAAACACAAGTCTGAAACATTTGAAAAGTTCAAAGAATTTCAGAGTGAAGTGAAGAATCATCGTAACAGAAAATAAAAGTTTCTACGATATGATCGCAGAGGAAAAATATTTGAGTTACGAGTTTGGCCTTCAGTTAAAACAATGTGAAATAGTTTCACTACTCACGCCACCTGGAACACCACAGCATAATGGTGTGTCTGAACGTCGTAACCGCACTTTATTGGATATGGTGCGATTTATGATGTATCTTACCGATTTACCACTATTGTTTTGGGGTTATGCATTAGAGACAGCTGCATTCACGTTTAATAGGGCACCATCTAAATCCGTTGAGATGACACCGTATGAACTATGGTTTAGCAGTAAACCTAAGCTGTCGTTTCTTAAAGTTTGGAGTTGTGATGCTTATGTGAAAAAGTTTTCACCTGATAAGCTCGAACCCAAATCGGAGAAATGCGTCTTCATAGAATACCCAATGGTAACTATTGGGTACACCTTCTATCACAGATCCGAAAGCAAGATATTTGTTGCTAAGATGGATCCTTTCTAGAGAAGAAGTTTCTCTCGAAAGAAGTGAGTGGGAGGAAGGTAGAACTTGATGAGGTAATTGTACCTTCTCCCTTATTGGAAAGTTGTTCATCACAGGAATCAGTTCCAGTGATTCCTACACCAATTAGTGAGGAAGTTAATGATGATGATCATGAAACTTCAGATCAAGTTGCTACCAAACCTCGTAGGTCTTCCAGAGTAAGATCCGCACCAGTGTGGTACGGTAATCCTATTCTAGAAGTCATGTTACTAGACCATGATGAACCTACGAACTATGAGGAAGCGATGATGAGCCCAGATTCCGAAAATGGTTTGAGACCATGAAATCTGAGATGGGATCCATATATGAGAACAAAGTGTGGACTTTGATGGACTTGCTCGATGATCAGCAAGCCATGTTAAATAAATGGATCTTCAAGAGGAAGACGGACACTGATAGTAGTGTTACTATCTACAAAGCTCGACTTGTCACAAAAAGGTTTTCGACAAGTTCAAGGAGTTGACTACAAATGAGATTTTCTCAACTGTAGCGATGCATAAGTCTGTCCGAATCATGTTAGCAATTGCCACATTTTATGAAATCTGGCAAATGGATGTCAAAACTACGTTCTTTAATGGATTTATTAAAGAAGAGTTGTATATGATGCAATCCAGAAGGTTTTGTCAATCCTAAAGGAGCTAACAAAATGTGCAAGCTCCAGCGATCCATCTATGGACTGGTGCAAGCATCTCGGAGTTGGAATAAACGCTTTGATAGTGTGATCAAAGCATATGGTTTTATACAGACTTTTGGAGAAGCCTGTATTTACAAGAAAGTGAGTGGGAGCACTACAACATTTCTGATAAGTATATGTGAATGACATATTGTTAATCGGAAATAATGTAGAATTATTCTGCAAAGCATAAAGGAGTATTTGAAAGGAGTTTCTCAAAGAAGGACCTCAGTGAAGCTGCTTACATATTGAGCATCAAGATCTATAGAGATAGATCAAGACGCTTGATAAGTTTTTCAATAAGTACATACCTTGTCAAGATTTTGAAGTAGTTCAAAATGGAACAGCCAAAGAAAGAGTTCTTGCCTGTGTTACAAGGTGTGAGATTGAGTAAGACTCAAAATCCGACCACGGCAGAAGATAGAAAGAGAATGAAAGTCATTCCCTATGCATCAGCCATAGGTTCTATAAAGTATGTCATGCTGTGTACCAGATCTATTGCATACCCTACCACTATGCTTGGCAAGGGAGTGCAATAGTGATCTAGGAGTAGATCAATGGACAGCGGTCAAAATTATCCTTAGTAGAATAAGGATATGTTTCTCGATTATGGAAGTGACAAAAGGTTAGTAAGTAAAGGGTTACGTCGATGCAAGTTTTGACACCGATCTGGATGACTCTAAGTCACGATCTAGATACATATTGAAAGTGGGAGCAATTAGCTAGAGTAGCTCCGTGCAGAGCATTGTAGACATAGAAATTTGCAAAATACTTACGGCTCTGAATGTGACAGACCCGTTGACTAAAATTGTCTCACAAGCAAAACATGATCACACCTTAGTACTCTTTGGGTGTTAATCACATAGCGATGTGAACTAGATTACTGACTCTAGTAAACCCTTTGGGTGTTGGTCACATGTCGATGTGAACTATGGGTGTTAACCACATATAGATGTGAACTATTGATGTTAAATCACATGGCGATGTGAACTAGATTATTGACTCTAGTGCAAGTGGGAGACTGAAGGAAATATGCCCTAGAGGCAATAATAAATGTTATTATTTATTTCCTTATATCATGATAAATGTTTATTATTCATGCTAGAATTGTATTAACCGGAAACATAATACATGTGTGAATACATAAACCTACAGAGTGTCACTAGTATGCCTCTACTTGACTAGCTCGTTAATCAAAGATGGTTATGTTTCCTAACCATGAACAAGGAGTTGTTATTTGATTAATGGGATCACATCATTAGTTGAATGATCTGATTGACATGACCCATTCCATTAGCATAGCACCTGATCGTATAGTTTGTTGCTAGTGCTTTTCTTCATGACTTATACATGTTCCTATGACTATGAGATTATGCAACTCCCGTTTGCCCGAGGAACACTTTGGGTGCTACCAAACGTCACAACGAATCGGGTGATTATAAAGGTGCATTACAGGTGTCTCCAAGGTACATGTTGGGTTGGCATATTTCGAGATTAGGATTTGTCACTCCGATTGTCGGAGAGGTATCTCTGGGCCCTCTCGGTAATGCACATCACATAAGCCTTGCAAGCATTGCAACTAAATGTGTTAGTTGTGAGATGATGTATTACGGAACGAGAAAAGAGACTTGCCAGTAACGAGATTGAACTAGGTATTGGATACCGACGATCGAATCTCGGGCAAGTAACATACCGATGACAAAGGAACAACGATGTTGTTATGCGGTCTGACCGATAAAGATCTTCGTAGAATATGTAGGAGCCAATATGGGCATCCAGGTCCCGCTATTGGTTATTGACCGAGAGGTGTCTCGGTCATGTCTACATAGTTCTCGAACCCGTAGGGTCCGCACGCTTAACGCTTCGATGATGCTTATTATGAGTTTATATGATATTGATGTACCAAGGTTGTTCGAGTCCCGGATGAGATCACGGACATGACGAGGAGTCTCAAAATGGTCGAGACATAAAGATTGATATATTGGAAGCCTATGTTTGACTCGGAATCACTCCGGGTGAAATTGGGAATTTTACCGAGTACCGGGGTTACGGAACCTCCCGGGGTCAATGGGCCTTGATGGGCCTTAAGGGAAAGAGAAAGGGGGCCATATGCTGGCGCAGCCTTCCCCTTCCCTAGTCCTATTAGGATTAGGAGAAGGGGTGGCGCCTCTCTCCCTCTCCCTTGGTCAAACCCTAGTTGGACTAGGATTGGGGAATCCTACTCGGTGGGAGTAGGACTCCAGTGCGCAGCCATAGGTGGCCGCCAGCCCCTCCCCTTCCCTCCTTTATATAGGGGTAGAGGCACCCCACACACAAGTTGATCTACGGATCTTTCCTTAGCCGTGTGCGGTGCCCCTTCCACCATATTCCACCTCGGTCATATCGTTGCGGAGCTTAGGTGAAGCCCTGCTGGAGAAGTCATATCGTCGCGAGCTTAGGCGAAGCCCTGCGTCGGTGGAGCATCATCATCGCCACCACGCCGTCGTCTTGACGGAACTCATCCCGACACTTTGCTGGATCGAGTCCGGGATCGCCATCGAGCTGAACGTGCGCAACTCGGAGGTGCCGTGACGCTCGGTGCTTGGATCGGTCGGGTCGTGAAGACGTACGACTACATCAACCGCGTTGTTATAACGCTTCCGCTTTCGGTCTACGAGGGTACGTGGACGGACACTCTTCCCTCTCGTTGCTATGCCATCACCATGGTCTTGCGTGATCGTAGGAAAATTTTTGAAATTACTACGTTCCCCAACATTTGGCGCCCACCATGGGGCTAGGTGCACCGTCGTCCGGAGACCTGCTCTGGACAGGAACCCTTTTCCTCCCTGGCGAGTGCAGCCAGCCCGGCACGCTAGACAGAGTCTGCGCTGAGGCACTGCACGGCGCTGAGATCGCCTGCGCAGCCAGCTGCCTCGCCGAACTTGTCGGCGAGGTTCGCCTCTCCGACGAGCCTGCATCCGACGCAGGCACGGGCGGCCCCGAGAGCCTCCTTGCGGGCCTCCTTGACCAACTCCACGTCGCCGGCGAGCCTGCCGCGGACTTGGAGTCCGTAGGCTCCACCGACCCAATGTTGGTCGACTCCGACACCGCGTCGCTCGACACGTTCCCCACCAACGTGGTGGTCTACGACAAGCCGCTCCCTCACGCAGAGAGCGGCGGAAGCACCGTCACAGAGGTGCTCGTCATCGGTCATGACGAGCATTCCGGCGAAGGAGCTCATGACCCTCTCGACGCGGCTCTGCAAGACCTGACCGCGCCTATTCCGGAAGACGCTGACGCCGAGATGCTGGAGGCGCGCCGCCTTCAGCTTGTCGAAGGCGCGAAGAAGCTGGCAAGCATGAGACGCTTGTCAGAAGCCTACCAGCGTGAGATGGATCGCGCTGTGGGCGGCTCGTCGGCCCCAACTGGGCCTAGCCGCCTAGGCGCGGTCTAGCAGCGTGGCGTGGCCATCGCCAACCTGTTCGGGGCCAATCGCCCTGTGTACACCACGCCTGCGGAGAACATCTGCGCCGCCCAGGCGGCGGCGGACGAGCTAGACAACTTCGAGGGTGAAGAGCGCTGCCTGATGGCGGAGCGAGTCCAGCAGCTCCTCGACGCGGCTGCCGCACAGAACGAGGTCGGCTGCCGCACAGAGGCGCCGCAGCGACAAAACAACGACCTGCCTCCCCGCCGAGATCAAGGCGCGACGTCTCGGACACCGACTGGCGGTGTCCGCGGAAGAAAAAACAAGTATCCAGCTGTCAGCCACGGTCAGACTCACATCACCATCGAGCGCGAACAAGACGGCCGCCCAAGAGCAGTGGAACGACGGGACGACTATCTGCCTCCTCCTCCTCGCAAAGAAAGGCGAGTCTCCCTGCCATCCGTCGAGCATCCGACTCTCGGCGACCGCCTTGGCCGCCGAGAGGGAGTCGGAGAAAACGACGCCCGCCACCGGATCGACAGACTCCACCGATCCCTGGCCCTGGAAGAAGAAGACGAGTTGGGTCCGCCCTGTTTCGGACCTCGCATCCGAGACGAGCCCTTTCCCAAAGGGTTCATGCTCCCCCGAGATACGCCCAAGTACACCGGCTCCGTAAAGCCGGAAGACTGGCTGGTTGACTACTCCACGGCCGTCAACATAGCGAACGGCAACAAGCGTGTTGCCGTAAAGTATGTTCCACTCATGCTCCAGGGCACGGCCCGGACATGGTTGAACAGCCTGAAGCCCCGCAGCATCAACAGCTGGGTCGACTTCACCGAAGCCTTCGTCCGCAACTTCACAAGCACGTACAAGCGACCTCCCAAGCCTCGCCAGCTTTCCTTGTGCGTGCAAGGCCCCAACGAGTCAACTCGCGACTACCTCACGCGCTGGGCCGAGCTTCGGAACTCCTGCGAGGGCGTGCACGAGGTGCAAGCTATCGAGTACTTCACCGCCGGGTGTAGAGAAGGCACCCTCCTCAAGCACAAGCTCCTCTGCGACGAGCCGGAGACCCTCGACGAGCTGCTGATCATAGCAGACAAGTACGCCACAGCCGACTCCTCCATGAAGGCGGAGATTCAAGTTAGTGCGACCGGCAAAGTGGCCCCTCAAGCTCCCAGAACTCCGGCTGGAGACGCCAGTCGGCGACAACAACAGAACGATCACAAGCGCAAGGCTCCACAGTAGGCTTCCAACAGCCGGCAGGTTGCGACAGTCGAAGACCAGCAGCCGGAGGGGCAGCCTCCGGCCAAGCGACAGAAAGGCGGCAAGTCCAACTGGTTGCCGGCCTTCTCTTACGAGCAGACTCTAGATGGTCCCTGCAAGTTCCACAGCGGCGCGAAGCTGTCAAACCACACCACCCGGAAGTGCCACTGGCTCACCAGGATCGCCAAGGGAGACGGCCTCCTTCCTCCCCCGCCTGCTGGGCCGCCGCCTCCACCGCCGCCCCAGCAGCCGGCTGTCAGGCCAGTCGGCGCAGTACAAGATGAGTACCCAGAAGAGCATGGAGCCTATGTGGTGTTCACCAGTGTGGCCGACGATCGACGCAGCAGGCGGCTGCAGCAGCAAGAGGTGAATGCAGTAGCATCAGATACTCCAGAATTCATGCACTGGTCCGAGAAGCCTATCAGTTGGAGCAGAGCTGATCACCCAGAGGTGATGCCGAGTCCGGGCTCCTACGCCCTGGTCTTGGGAGCCACCTTCGCCACAGATAGGCGGGCCGCCCGCTTCTCGCGAGTGCTGATAGACGGAGGCAATAGCATCAACATCCTGTACAAGGATACCATGGAGAAGTTAGGAATCAAGCAAAGACAGCCTCAGAGCAGCCGGACTGTGTTCCACGGCATTGTACCTGGCCTTTCCTGCTCGCCGATCGGCAAGATCCTGATAGATGTCCTCTTTGGAGACAAAGATCATTTCCGCCGAGAGCCAGTTTGGTTTGAAGTGGTGGACCTCGAAAGTCTGTACCATGCGCTGCTTGGCCGACCTGCTTTGGCCAAGTCCATGGCGGTTCCCCACTACGCTTACCTCAAGATGAAGATGCCGAGTTCCAAGGGGATTCTGACCATAGCCAGCGACTACAGAAAGTCGTCCGCTTGCGCAGCTGAAAGCAGTCGACTAGCCGAGTCCCTGGTGATCGCAGCTGAGAAGCGGCTTCTTGATTGGGTTGTGGCGATGGCCGGCAAGCAGCCCGAGATATCGCCCAACCCCAAGGAGTCGGAAGCTGAGGGTTCGTTCAATCCGGCCAAAGAAACGAAGAAGATACCCTTAGACCCGGAGCACCCAGAGAGGTACGCTGTCATAGGTGCAAACCTTGACAGCAAATAGGAAGGTGAGCTCGTCGATTTCCTCCGAGAGAATCGGGACATCTTCGCATGTTCCCCTAAAGACATGCCAGGTGTACCCCGGTCGGCGATCGCCGCCGCACGCTCGACGAGGGCATCTTCCACAGCTAACAGCTCCACCTGGGCCTCCGACCGGAACGCGGACAGCCGGTCCAGATCCAGCCCTGGATACCACACCTTGACGAATTCCAAGGCCCGGCGCTCCAGCCCGGGCCGAGGAACCCTTCCAGGCCTCAAGACGGCCAGCCGCGACCTCCAGCCAGTCGGCAGTCCGACTGGGAGTGCGCAGAACCGGCATGTCTGGCCACAGGGCAGCAATCGCCTGGGCGCCGACACGTTGAAGCCGGCGCAACATCCGATGGGCCGGCCGCAGACGAGCCTCGATGCTCAGAAGCTGCTCATCAAGGGTCCGGGGGGCGTTGGCGGCAATCTCCGCACCATTTGCCCTCCGCGCCTCGCGATCAGCCTCGATGGCTTGAGTGGCCGCCTGCGTGTGGCCAGGGAAGAAGTCTGCCAAGACGAAAAAGAAGCAAGTCAAAAAATCAGGAGTCAGCCCGACCTATAGTCAGCGGCTCAAAGAAAGAAAGTAAAGAAACTCACCGTCGACGATGTCCTCGATCTCATGGAAGCCGGAGGTCAGCAGTGCCTCCTTGTCGGTCCAGGAGGAGCGCTCGCTTTCGAACTCGGCCAGGAGAGCAGTCTCTTTCTTCTCCGCCTCGTCCTGCGCCTTCTTAAGCAGCTCCCTTTGCTCCGCCAGCTGCGTAGCCAGCAGGTCGCGCTCTGCGGCGAGCTTGCTGCACTCCTCCCCCTTGGCACGCAAGGCGGTGTTAGCTTCGTCCAGTTGCTGCTGAAGAGTGGCGTTGGCCTCTGAAGAATAAAAAGAAAAAGGACGTTAAGTCGTCACTAAGAAGGTCGCCGGGAAGATCCGGCCCGACTGCTCAGCAGTCGGCCCGAATCTCGAGGACTACAGCCCGCGGGTGCGCCAGCGCGCCCCCACGAAGAAGAAAGAGGACTCACTCCAGCTCTCCGACAAGTCGGCAGTCCGCTTGCCCAGCTCCTCAACATTGCGGTTGAAGGCAGTGACGCGGAGGTTGTGATACTCCTGTGATAAGTATTTCAGACAAAGGTAAATATTTGGAACTCACGGATGGAGTTCGAGCCGCTGCTCAACAGCCGCCCAAACTCGGGACTACACCCGGTGGAGTGCGCTGGCCACTTCACAGAAGAAGAACGAAAAACAAACTCAAAGGAAGAAAGCATACCCGAACGGCTGCTCGCGACGCCAGATGCGCCTTGGTGCAGTTATGGATGGCGTCGCCCTCAGCTCGCAGCTTCGTTTGAACATCCAGAAACACCTGGTTCGACGGGTGTCGGTGTCAAAACTGGCGGATCTCGGGTAGGGGGTCCCGAACTGTGCGTCTAGGCGGATGGTAACAGGAGACAAGGGACACAATGTTTTACCCAGGTTCGGGCCCTCTCGATGGAGGTAAAACCCTCGTCCCGCTAGATTAATATTGATGATGTGTGTTACAAGAGTAGATCTACCACGAGATCAAAGAGGCTAAACCCTAGAAGCTAGCCTATGGTATGATTGTTGTTAGTCCCTGGGACTAAAACCCTCCGGTTTATATAGACACCGGATAGGGTTAGGGTTACACAGAGTCGGTTACAATGGTAGGAGATCTACATATCTGTATCACCAAGCTTGCCTTCCACGCCAAGGAAAGTCCCATCCGGACACGGGCGAAGTCTTCAATCTTGTATCTTCATGGTCTTGGAGTCCGGTGATGATGATAGTTCGCTATCCGGACACCCCTAGTCCGAACTCCTCGGTAGCCCTGAACCAGGCTTCAATGACGACGAGTCCGGTAGCATATTGTCTTCGGCATTGCAAGGCGGGTTCTTCCTCCGAATAATTTATAGAAGATTGTGAACACCAGGATAGTGTCCGGCTCTGCAAAACAAGTTCCACATAACTTCGTAGAGAGAATAATTTTTGCACAGATCTGCTGACGTATTCCGCGGCGTGACGTCACACCACGGCCAGGCTTTTATATAAATCGTTTTTTTTTGCTCCACCTCAGCGTGCTTAGCGAGGCGGTTTCCTTGGCACGTCTTATCAAAGCGTAGATTGTGCCCCCTTACTCCGGGACTCTCATCAATACGGACGTGGGTAACCCAACCGTGCCCGTTGGCCTGCCTTCTCTATCAAAGGCGAGTCCTAGTCGACCACAGCGTGGGCTCTTGGTATTCAACCTCTTTATAACGAGACCAAGGCCCTCTCCTTTTTACAACCTCTATCGAGTTCGCCTCGTGCTTCGAGTTCCAACACCCAAAGCTTCAGATTCAGCGCGGGACTTTCGGCGATGTCCGGCTCCGACCAACATGGCGATGGATGTCTTCCTCCATCACGAAAGAAGGCGTGCTAAAACTGCGAGACGCCAGGTATCTAACCGGCGAGATCTCGCATAGGCTGCCTGCTCCAGGGCAGGTCATTCCCACTCCTGAGCCCGGTGAGAACGTGGTGTTCGTGTCTCACTTCCGTCGGGGTTTAGGCTTCCCGATGGACCCCTTTGTGCGGGGGCTCATGTTTTATTATGGGCTTGATTTCCATGACTTGAATCCGGAGTCCATCCTCCATATCTCGTCATTCATTGTTGTATGTGAGGCCTTCCTCCATATTACCCCTCACTTTGGATTGTGGCTCAAGACCTTCAAGGTGGAGCCAAAGGCGATCAAGGGGCAGCAAACAGAGGCGGAGGGGCGGTCATAAGCAAATGCGCTGGTGCTCCGTGGCCCGAGGGCTCTTTCCAAGAGGAGCTTGGTTTATGGCAACGGGAGTGGTTCTATATCACCGCTCCCAGGGGCACCAGATGGGCGGCGCTCCCTGCCTTCCGCTCAGGTCCACCACAGCGGCTGGCGTCATGGGTCAACAAGGGGCTCGACTGGGGGTTGTCCAAGGACGTTCCCCTGCTGCAGGGCCGTATTCGAGATCTCCAGGAAAGAGGGATCAAACTGGTTGCAGTGGCGCAGGTTATTGTGATCCGGCGCCTTCAGCCCTGCAAACGTCGCCCCCTCCACTTGTGGGAATTCAATCCGGAGGGACCACGAGCTCTCCAAAATTTTATGGGCACAACGCCCGCGGAGATGTATAAACTGTTCTTCGGATCACAAGAGAAGTGTCCGGACTTGACCGAGGACGCAGGACTAAGCTACAATCGCCCAGATACTCAAGTAAGTAGTCCTGTAACCGGACAAGCTGTTCATTCATTTATTATACATATATGCCCTTTAAAGGAACCGTTTCTTGAACATGAGTGGATAGCCAAGGCAAAGTTGATAAGGTGTCCGGCTCCCCTCCCAGAGACCACGCCGGATCCCATGTTGACCAAGATGTTGAAGGTCGCGCCTTTTGAAGAAGGCGAAGGGAGGAGCGGGGGAGCAACTGCCTCTACGAAGGAGGCTATCAAGGAAGGGGAGATTAAGAGTCCCTCCTTCCGAGGAGAGAAGAGGACCGCTTCAGAAGATCCGGAGGTCAAGGCCTCAAAGAAAGGAAGGGAGTCTTCGTCGGAGAGTCCGGCGTTGGGAAGTAACCCAGCTGCACTGTTTCCCCAAGGGGATCAGCCCTCCAGCGAGCCGTAAGTAAAATGAAGGGGTCTTGTAAATAAAGAACATCCCTGTATTTATTTATGAAGATAACCGAAATTGTATGTTGTAGTTCGGACCTCGGCCCTTCTCAGCAGAGCTCGTCTTCGGGGGATCTTCTTCCGGAGATGATGGAGAGCGAAACGCCTCCACCTGTCGCACCCTCATGTGGAGCGGACGACCCGGAGGTGTCGTCGCAGAGGGTTCCCCCAAGTCCGGCGGGCGCGGAAGGTCCGGTGCCAAGTGGTGTGCGGTCAGAGGAGCTGAGGGATTTGCTCGGGCGAGCGGCTATCTCAGGAGATCAGCGTTCTCTAATGGGTACGGTGATTGAAAGAATTGCATCCGCAGAGAGCGGATTGCACGAAGCCGTCAGAAGCTTACTAACGGGGTTTGAGGTACACAAAAAATAATGTATAAAATGCGCCATGTATAGATAGTAGCCCCTGAGACTCGGTATGTCGTCAAAAAATTGACGACGTGCCGAGGATCAAATTCTCAGTTTTAACATATCGCCGCTCCTAAACAGGTGGCGGGGCGTCCGGAGGCCAGCCGAACTGATGAATATGCCGAACTGAAGCGGCGACTTGACGAGGCAGATCACGGACATCGCTGGTCAATAAGCGGTTTGACGAGTAACAAGGTATGTGACTTCTATCGGGACACACTTAAGGGAGCTTGACGCCCATGTCTTACTGTTTGTATGCTTTAATGCAGATGGTGTCGCTGCCGTTGAGGAGCTGCGGGCAGAACTTGCCCGAGCGAAAGAGCAAGCCAGGAGTAGTAATGCGGTTGCTTTAAAGGCGGCCCAAGAGCTAGAAGCTGAATGGGCTGCTCACTGCCGAAGCAAAGAGGAGATGGCCGAGATGGCCAAAAGGTTAAGGAATGCTACCGATCGCTGCGAGGTTCTTGAAAAAGAGCATCAAGCGGAACGGGAGGGCCTAAAGAAGGCCGCCGCCGAAACCAAGAATGCCCAATCGGCTTTGGAAGCTGCCAAGGAGGAGCTGAGTCAGGCCAGGGCAATTGCGGCTGGAAAACCGTTTCTGCTGCGGAGGAAATATACAGATCCAAAGGATGCTCCGTTGGATAAATTATGGAGTTCAGAGGATGCTTATATGGACTTGGCGGCGAGCGTTGTGGACGCGGTTGAGCACTTCCGGGGCCAGAAGGGGCACAAAAAGGAAGAGCTATACTGGTCGCAATTCCATAGTCCGGAGCGTCCTCTGCCGCTAACCGATCGGTTGGCCGAGTGGGCCGAGCTGAATCGATTGTCCGGATTGGTCATGAAGCATGTCTTGACTCACTTGTGGCCGGACGGACCCCAGCCGAAGAGTTATTTTGGTGTAGTGCAGCAGTTTCTTGGAGCGGTGCCACGTATCGACGCGACGAAGCGATCGGCATGTATTGAGGGAGCGCGGATGGCTCTTGCCCGTGTCAAGACATACTGGGCAGAGATGAAGGCCACTAACGTTGCATCCCAGGATTCGGACAGAGGCCGAGTACCTGCCGAGCACTACTTTGAAGAAGTCCTGCCGGGCGCTCGTTTAATAGAGACGCAGTGCTCGAAGAATATTATGTTTGAATGACATGTATGATTCGTGAAAACGATGTTTCAATGTAATATAAGTTCTTTTTATACTTGTGCGTTCAAGTAGTAAACTACTCCCTGTGCGACCGTTTATGTATATGTGTATATAACCTGAAAGATGGCAGTCCTTGGCTTCAGCCCCCACGCACATAGTGCGGGGGTGTTTGCAAAAAAAGCGCTTTTTCACACTTAATCCAACGTCTTGGTCCTGTTAAGGAGGTGGTAGCGTAGCAAACCAGGCAACCGGACTATAATGCTTTATCACTTTCACTTAGCCATAGGAGTTCGAGGGTGGGGCTACTATATAGCCCCTGGGGGCACCGCACTCTCCCGAATTCGAGTGCGTATGTGCTGACCGAAAACCGGTCCTTCGTTAATCGGAGGAATTCTAAACATTCCTGTGAGTCATCGAGTGGTTGACCAGTCTCTCGCTATATCATGACAGTCAGTTTTGGCTTTCTCTCTTGAGGTGCTCGCCCGCCGAACGGGCACAATCGCAGAGTTCTCCGGTGTCGCGTTAGCCGTGAAAGCGGAGCGTAAGGCAGCAAAACACAGGAGCCGGCAACCCAACATTTGACCAAAGACAATGATTGGAGCTGATGCATATAAGGCCCTAACTCGAGGCGCGAATACTCCCTAAGGTATTCGGTCTTTATGAAAATGGGCAAAATAAGGCCCTAAGCCCTTTGTGTCAGTGCACGCATAAAAATTCTGGTGCGGCCAATGCCAAAGCACCAGCCTCCTCCTCGATTATATTTAAGGAATTGGGGAGTGTATATCAACAAGAGACAGTGAAAAAAGGTTTACGCGGGTCTTAATCTGAAAAGAATCCTTGCAGCGGGTCCCTGCTGCACGTCTGCGCCGTGTCTCCGTTGTGCCGTATCCTGACGGGTGTAGCACGTTGTTCATCTGTAAAGAGAGGAACTTAGTTTGAAAGAAAAGGAGCGTCACGAAAGATGTACTTAATATTAAATGAACGAGAGTACGGTTCAAAGAAGTGAACAAGATTGAGCTTTATTGTCTCTTGTTATACATGCATGCAGCCCCTTGTATGGGGGTATGCCGCTAGTGGGCGCGGACTCGTCTATCCATATCCGGGTTTGAATGACCTATTGCAGGTTCTTTGCCTAGTGGAGCCGGATAGCTGTGGAGCTGTCGATGGAGTCTCCCTTCTTCGGCGCCGAGTAACACTAATACTTCCTTTCAACGAGATGATGCCGCGTGGACCGGGCATTTTAAGTGTTAGAGATGCATAATGCGGTATTGCGTTAAAGCGGGCGAAAGCTTCGCATCCCAATAGTGCTTGATGGCTACTTTTAAACGGGGCGACATGGAAGAGTAACCTTTCGCGACAGAAGTTGTCGGATGAACCAAACAGAACTTCTAGCAGTATGGAGCCCGTGCAAAGGGCGTATGGGCCTGGCAGTACTCCTTTAAAGGAGGTGTTGCTATGGCGAATTTTAGTTGGGTTTATCCCCATCCTGCGGATTGTGTCCTGATATATCAGGTTTATGTCACTGCCGCCGTCCATGAGGACATGTGTAAATCGGAATCCGTCGATTATAGGATTCAATATCAAGGCAGTCCATCCTGCGTTCCGGATATTATCAGAATAGTCATGATGGTCGAAGGTGATTGGTTTTGACAACCAGTGTGTGGCGCGCCTTTTAGGGGGCGCCGCTTTGTTTTTCCCTTTGATCACGTGAAGTGAGTTTAATGTTTTGACCTCCTGTGGGAAAGTTTTTCGTTTTCCGGAGTGCTGCTTTTGGGTTTCGTCACTTGCATTTGGTGTGTCGAGCCCCTTGTGTTCGGCATTAAGTCGGTCGGACTGTTTGAAGACCCAACAATCTCTGTGGGTATGGTTTGCAGGCTTCCCGGAGGTACCATGTATTTGACACGGTCTATCCAGAATCTTGTTTAGGTTGGATAGCTCGTCACTATTATCCTTTAGGGGCAGTGTTTTGTTGTTCAGCTGAGAGCTTTTGAATCCGGCGTTGACCGCCGTACTATTTGGGCCATTTTCCTTATTCCGGCGCTGATCTTTTCTGCGTCGTGATTTCCCATTTCCATCCCTGATTTCGGATGTACTCAGGTCGCTGGTGCTGCATCTAGCCAGCCAGCTGTCTTCTCCCGCGCAAAAGCGGGTCATGAGGCTTGTTAATGCGGCCATTGTTCTTGGCTTTTCTTGGCCGAGGTGTCTGGCGAGCCATTCGTCTCGGACGTTGTGTTTGAAAGCTGCTAAGGCTTCGGCGTCCGGACAGTCGACTATTTGGTTCTTTTTAGTAAGGAACCTGTTCCAGAATTTCCGGGCTGACTCTCCGGGCTGTTGAGTTATGTGACTTAGATCGTCTGCATCCGGAGGGCGGACATAAGTCCCCTGAAAATTTGCCCGAAATGCATCCTCGAGCTCTCCCCAGCTTCCAATGGTATTTTCGGGGAGGCTTTTAAGCCAATGCCGAGCTGGCCCTTTGAGTTTAAGGGGTAAGTATTTTATGGCGTGGAGATCGTCTCCTCTAGCCATGTGTATGTGGAGGATGTAATCCTCGATCCAGACTCCAGGGTCTGTTGTTCCGTCGTATGCCTCTATGTTTACGGGTTTGAATCCCGCTGGAAATTCATGATCCAGCACCTCATCGGTGAAACATAGGGGGTGTGCGGCGCCCCTATATTTGGGTGTGCCATGATCTTCGGCATTTTGGCGTATTGCATTGCTTTGACAAGCCTGCTTTCTTGGCCCATAGATGGACCTAACTGGGCCATCCGCTTGGTGTGAATCCTTATGCGGATCGCATATTGGCTTGTGTCTTGGCGCCATTCGCCGCTCTCTTTTGCCATGAGGTCGTCCATCCGACCGGTGGCATTCTTGCTTTAATTGTGGGGCTCTAAGGCCTCCTCGTCGAATCGAGCAGCAGCTTTCTTTTGGGTAGCTCTTTGTTCGGGCGATTGCCGCCGTTTCTTACCTGCGGTGCTGAATACTTTGCTCCATCTAATCCTGAGTGCATCTTCCGCTGTTTTGAGCTTCGCTTACCTTTTTCAGGCTACACACGGTGGCGGCGAGCCTTTTCTGGAGGTCATTTTGCTCAATGGTTTGTCCGGCGTGAGGTCGTCCGGACTGTTGTCTTCGCGGGGATAGATTGTTTATCCAAGTTGTCTTGTTTGGACGATTGCTCGATAGCTTGTTCGTTGTCCACGGTTCGCCCTGCTCTATGGCTGGGTCTTTGTTGAGCGGGACTTTGTTCGGCGTTCGTTGCCGTTTTGACTGCTTTTAGAGGATTTATCCTTCGTAGTGTCCCGTTGCTCCTCGTCTTCATTTGCTTTAGGTGTATCCACCATGTATACATCATGGGGTGAGTTTGTCCAGCATCCTATAGGTGCTGGTTCATTATTGTCTCCTACATCGTCTTCCATACCGTCGATGTCTTCGGAGTCGAAATCGAGCACGTCGTGTAGGCTATCGACAGTGGCTACGAAGTGGGTGGTGGGTGGGCGTTGAATTTTTTTCATCGTCCGTATCCCAACCTTCCTGACCATAGTCCGGCCAGGGCTCTCCGGATAAAGAGAGAGACTTTAGTGAATTCAGGATGTCGCCAAAAGGCGAGTGCTGAAAGATGTCCGCGGCCGTGAACTCCATAACGGGCGCCCAATCGGATTCGATCGGCAAGGGCGCGGAGGGTTCGGAGTCCGGATAAGAGTCCGGCGCCCTGGAGTCGGCGTCTTTGCAAAGGACAGGGATGGAGTTCGGCTCGATCGCCGTAGAGATTAAAGCCCCCGAGGCGGTGTCCGACCACTCGTCCCCGATCGGGGAGTCTGGCTCCGGATTAAGGGTTGGAGCGGATTCTGGTGCGGCCTCCAGGGCACTGTTCGCTCGCTGCGAGCTAGATCATGCCCATCGAGACAATCTGGCGGCGCTTTCTTTGAGGCTCGAATCTGTCGAAGATCAAGTCTCCGCGGATATCGGCCGTATAGTTTAAACTTCTGAATCTGACCTGACGGTCAGGGGCGTAGCTTTCGATCTGCTCTAGATGGCCAAGAGAATTGGCCCGCAGTGCAAAGCCACCGGACACGAAGATCTGCCTGGGGAGAGAAGTCTCACCCTGGCCCGCGTCGTTGTTGATGATCGAAGGAGCCATCGGGCCTATCGATCGGCGACACGAGGAACTCTCAATGAAAGCACCAATGTCGGTGTCAAAACCGGCGGATCTCGGGTAGGGGTCCCGAATCGTGCGTCTAGGCGGATGGTAACAGGAGACAAGGGACACGATGTTTTACCCAGTTCGGGCCCTCTCGATGGAGGTAAACGCTTCGTCCTGCTAGATTAATATTGATGATGTGTGTTACAAGAGTAGATCTACCACGAGATCAAAGAGGCTAAACCCTAGAAGCTAGCCTATGGTATGATTGTTGTTCGTCCTACGGACTAAAACCCTCCGATTTATATAGACACCGGATAGGGTTAGGGTTACACAGAGTTGGTTACAATGGTAGGAGATCTACATATCCGTATCACCAAGCTTGCCTTCCACGCCAAGGAAAGTCCCATCCGGACACGGGACGAAATCTTCAATCTTCTATCTTCATGGTCTTGGAGTCCGGCCGATGATAATAGTTCGGCTATCCGGACACCCCCTAGTCCGGAACGCCCTCAGCGGGCCTGTGCCGCCTCCTCGCACCCACCCAATGGGCGCGGCGCTCGTCGCCTCGGCATCTGGGATGGCCGAGCTGGCGGCGCCGGTCTCCAAGGGGCGTGGCGCCGAAATCGCCTTCTCAAGACGGCCGCGCACTAGCGAGGCGACTTGAAGGAGCAGCTTCGCCACGGCCTCGTCTTTCGATCGGCGGCACCGCGGTCCGCCACTGTTTACCTGCGCGCTCCTGACGCAGGCGGGGAGGTGGTGGCGGCACGGCCGTGCCGACATGTAGGTCTCGCCGCCTTCCCTCTCCATGATGGGGTACTCGCCGCCGGCTTCCTCGGTCTGCCCCGTGAACTCCAGGGGCGGCGGTGCGGAGCTCAGCGGGATGACGAGCAACGCCGATTGGCGGTGCGCGGCCTCCTCAGCTCGCCGCTTTGCCGCGACGGCGGCTTCGGCCTCATCCAACTTCCTCTGGGCGGAGGTTGCCGCCTTCTCGGCCTCCACCTTCTCCAGGCGGGCGACTTCTTCCTCGTCGCGCTTCTCCTGCGTGTTCCGCTCTGTCGCCTCCCGGAGGTCGGCGGCGAGGTCAATCCGTCGAGTAGTGGCGGACGTCTCTGCCGACCCCATGACGGAGGCGGCGGCGACCCTCTCTAAAGTAAGGGGAGCCCTGAAGCGAGGAAGGCATGTAAAGGATTTGGACAAGATTCACCAGAAGAAAGCAAGACAAAGGCAGAAGCACTTACGCAGAGACCAGTGGCGGCCTTTTCACTTTGCGGAAGCGGTCGGCCTTTGCGACCGCCTCTTCCCGCTTGGTCACAGCGGCCGCCCCCTTGAACTTCTTCGGTCGGCTGCCAAGCAAGCTCGGCCCGGCCCGGCGCTTCATCGCGCCGCCTTGACCACCCAAGCCGGCGGAGGAACTCGCGCTCGGCTGGCCGACCTTTGACTGGGGGCGCGGGGCAACCTCCCCCTCGACATCGTCATCGGCCGGTCGGCAAAAGGTGGCGAGGGCCTGAAGTAGCCTGCTCCTCCTCCTCCTCCTTGGCGTCGGCCTCCATCGCCGCCCCCCAAGTCAGGGTCGTCGGCGTCGCTCTCCGCTTCGGTCGGGACGACCGACGGGCAGTCCGTGGTGCCGTGAAGGCTGGATGAGGGGTTCGACTCGAAAAAACCAAAACAGATCAGAAGTCGGGTTCGGCTGGAAAAGAAAACAGAAGAAGAAGAGAGACGACTTACAGCAGGCGGGGGGTTGGCGCGCGAGTACGGCTCCTTGCCGAACTGCCAATCCGCCGTGAGATTGCAGTTCGCGATGTAGTTCACCGTGTCCGCCACCTCCGCGTGGGGCATGTCCTTGGAGCACAGCCAACTTGGGTCCCGGTGGCCGCTCATCTGACAGATAAGATGAGGTCAGCCTTGGAGCGGAAGGACTCGGCGCGCCACGAAGGCGGCCAGCAGGTCCGCCCCGGTCAAACCCTCCGATGCGTCCAGGACCGAGTCGCGACGGCGGCAAAGACCAGGAGTCGGCGTCCTGGCCGGTAGGACCAGTGAAGCCTCCCGCTTGATCTTGCCCGGCCGTAAAGGCGGCAGATTGACCCGATCGCCTATACAGGCGATGTTCTTCACATAAAAATAAGACCGCTTCCACATCTTCACCGACTTGATCAGCGGGATGGTGGGAAACGGGTTGTCGGCCACCGATCTCCGCATCGCGATGAAGGCACCGCACAGGGCTGGCACGCCGGCGACGTGCGTGCTGAGCTTGGACTGGAAGAACTCCCCCCATAGCTCGATGGTGGGGAGAACGCCGAGGAAGCCTTCGCACAAGGTGGCGAAGGAAGCCAGCAGCACCACCGTTTTCGGAGTAAGGTGGTGCGGCTGGAGCCCGTGGAACTCCAAGAAGGAGCGGAAGAAACCGCTCGCCGGCAGCCCTAGGCCGCCCATGAGGTGTGAGGGAGTCCTGGACTAGGGGGTGTCCGGATAGCCGAACTATCATCACGGCCGGACTCCAAGATTATGAAGATACAAGATTGAAGACTTCGTCCCGTGTCCGGATGGGACTTTCCTTGGCGTGGAAGGCAAGCTTGGCGTCTGGATATGTAGATCGCCTACCATTGTAACCGACTCTGTAACCCTAACCTATCCGGTGTCTATATAAACCGGAGGGTTTTAGTCCGTAGGACGAACAACAATCATACCATAGGATAGCTTCTAGGGTTTAGCCTCTACGATCTCGTGGTAGATCTACTCTTGTACTACCCATATCATCAATATTAATCAAGAAGGAGTAGGGTATCACCTCCATCGAGAGGGCCCGAACCTGGGTAAAAACATCGTGTCCCTTGTCTCCTGTTACCATCCGCCTAGACGCACAGTTCGGGACCCCCTACCCGAGATCCGCCGGTTTTGACACCGACATTGGTGCTTTCATTGAGAGTTCATCTGTGTCGTCACCTATAGGCCCGATGGCTCCTTCGATCATCAGCAACGACGCAGTCCAGGGTGAGACTTTTCTCCCCGGACAGATCTTCGCATTCGGCGGCTTTGCACTGCGGGCCAATTCGCTTGGCCATCTGGAGCAGATCGAGAGCTATGCCCCTGGCCATCAGGTCAGATTTGGAAGCTTAAACTACACGGCCGATATCCGCGGAGACTTGATCTTCGACGGATTCGAGCCACAGCCAAGCGCGCCGCACTGTCTCGATGGGCACGATCTAGCTCTGCCGCCGAACAGTGTCCTGGAGGCCGCACCAATATCCGCTCTGACCCTTAATCCAGAGCCGGATTCCCCGATCGAGGATGAGTGGCTGGCCACCGCCTCAGGGGCTACGATCCCTACGGCGATCGAGCCGAACTCCATCCCTGTCCTTTGCAAAGACCTTGACTCCAGGGTGCCGGACTCCTCCCCGGACTCCGAACCCTCCGCGCCCCTACCAATCAAATCCGATTGGGCGCCGGTCATGGAGTTCACGGTCGCGGACATCTTTCAGCACTCACCCTTTGGCGACATCCTGAATTCACTGAAGTCTCTCTCTTTATCCGGAGAGCCCTGGCCGGACTACGGTCAGGAAGGTTGGGACGCGGACGACGAAGAAATTCAACGCCCACCCACCACCCACTATGTAGCCACTGTCAAAAGCTTACACGACGTGCTCGATTTCGACTCCGATGACATCGACGGTATGGACGACGATGTCGGAGACAACCACGAACCAGCGCCTATAGGATGCTGGACAACCACCTCATCCTACGATGTATACATGGTGGATACACCTAAAGGAAATGAAGACGAGGAACAACGAGACGCTACGAAGGATAAATCCCTCGAAAAGCAGTCAAAACGGCAATGTAAACGCCGAACCAAGTCCCGCCTCAACAAATACCCAGCCATAGAGCAGGGCGAACCGGTGGACGACGAACATGATATCGAGCAATCGTCCGAACAAGACAACTTGGATAAACAACCCGTCCCCGGCGAAGATAACAGTCCAGACGATCTCACGCCGGACAAATTGTTGGAGCAGAATAAACTCCACAAAAGGCTCATCGCCACTGCGCGTAGCCTGAAAAAGCAGAAGCGGAAGCTCAAAACAGCGGAAGACGCACTCAGAATCAGATGGAACAAAGTATTCAACACCGCAGACAAATACGGCGACAGTCACCGAACAAAGAGCTACCCGAAGAGAAAGCTACTGCCCGAATTTGATGAGGAGGCCGTAGAGCCCCCACAATCAAAAAACAAGAAGGCCACCCGGTCGGATGGACGACCCCACGGCAAAAAGAGAGCAGCAAATGGCGCCGCACACAAGCCGGTACGCGATCCGCATAAGGATTCACATCAAAAGGATGGCCCAGTTAGGTCCGTCTATGGGCCGAGAAAGCAAGCTCTTCAAAGCAATGCAACACGCCAAATATCCAAACATCATGGCACACCCAAATACAGGGGCGCCACACATCCCCTATGTTTCACCAATGAGGTGCTGGATCATGAATTTCCAGCGGGATTCAAACCCGTAAACATAGAGGCATACGACGGAACAACAGACCCTGGAGTCTGGATGCAAGATTACATCCTCCACATACACATGGCTAGAGGAGATGATCTCCACGCCATAAAATACTTACCCCTCAAACTCAAAGGGCCAGCTCGGCATTGGCTTAAAAGCCTCCCCGAAAATAACATTGGAAGCTGGGAAGAGCTCGAGGATGCGTTTCGGGCAAATTTTCAGGGGACCTATGTCCGCCCTCCGAATGCAGGCGATCTAAGTCACATAACTCAACAGCCCGGAGAGTCAGCCCGGAAATTCTGTAACAGGTTCCTTACTAAAAAGAACCAAATTGTCGACTGTACGGACGCCGAAGCCTTAGCAGCCTTCAAACACAACGTCCGAGACGAATGACTCGCCAGACAACTCGGCCAAGAAAAGCCAAGAACAATGGCCGCATTAACAAGCCTCATGACCCGCTTTTGCGCGGGAGAGGATAGCTGGCTAGCAAGATGCAGCACCTGCGACCCAAGTACATCCGAAGTCAGGGATGGAAACGGGAAACCACGGCGCAACAAGGACCAGCGCCGGATTAAAGGAAACAGTCCAAAGAGCGCGGCAGTCAACGCCGGATTCAAAAGCTCACGGCAGAACAATAAAAAACTGCCCCTTAAGGACAATAGCGATGAGCTATCCAACTTAAACAAAATCTTGGACAAGATATGTCAAATCCATAGTAGTCCCGGGAGGCCTGCAAACCATACCCACAGAAATTGTTGGGTCTTCAAACAGTCCGGCAGACTCAACGCCGAACACAAGGGGCTCGACACACCAAGTGAAGATGATGACGAGCATCACCAGCAGAGCCCCGGAAAACAAAAGAATTTCCCACAAGAAGTCAAAGCAGTAAACTCACTTCACGTGATAAAAGGAAAAAACAGAGCGGCGCCCATCAAGACGCGCGCCGCACATACTACCCCTAGCGGAGCACCAACACTGGTTGTCAAAACCAATCACCTTCGACCATCAGGACTACTCCGAAAGTATCCAGAACGCAGGATGGACTGCCTTGATATTGGATCCTATAATCGAGGGATTTCAATTTACACAAGTCCTCATGGATGGCGGCAGTGACATAAACCTGATATATCAGGACACAATCCGCAGGATGGGGATAGACCCAACCAAAATTCGCATAGCAACACCTCCTTTAAAGCGGTAATGCCAGGCCCATATGCCCATTGTACGGGCTCCCTACTGCTAGAAGTTGTGTTCGGTTCATCCAACAACTTCCGTCGCGAAAAGTTAGTCTTCCATGTCGCCCCATTTAAAAGTAGCCATCAAGCACTATTGGAACGTGAAGCTTTCGCCCGCTTTAACGCAATACCGCATTATGCATCTCTAACACTTAAAATGCCCGGTCCACGCGGCATCATCTCATTAAAAGGGAGTATTAAGTGTTACTCGAGCACGGAAGAACGTGAGACTGCCTTGACAGCCCCACACCTATCCGGCTCTGCTAGTCAAAGAACCTGAATAGGTCATTCAAACCCCGGACACGGCTAGACGAGTCCGGCGCCTACTAGTGGCATACCCCCATACAATGGGCTGCATGCATGTACAACAAGAGACAATAAAGCTCAATTTTATTCACTTCTTCGAATCGTACTCTGTTTATTTAATATAAAGTACATCTTTTGCACGATCCTTTTTCTTTTAAACTAAGTTCCTCTCTTTTACAGATGAACAACGGAGACACAGGCGCAGACGTGCAGTAGGGACCCGTTGCAAGGATTCTTTTCAGATTAAGACCCTGCGTAAACCTTTTTTACTGTCTCTTGTTGATATACATCCCCCGGTTTCTTACTATAACCGAGGAGGAGGCTGGCGTTTTGGCATTGGCCGCACCAGAATTTTTGCGCGTACCTGGACACCAGGGGCTCAGGGCATTATTCTGCCCGTTTTTTAAAGACCGAATACCTTAGGGAGTGTTCGGCGTCTCGAGTTAGGCCTTATATGCATCAGCTCCGAATCATGTCTTTGGTCAAATGTTGGGTTTGCCCGGCTCCTGTGTTTTGCTGCCTTATGTTCCGCTCTATCGGCTAACACGGCACCAGGAGAACTACTGCGATTGTGCCCGGTTCGGCCGGGCGAGCACCTCGATGAAAAGCGGCAAACTGTCATGATATAGCGAGAGACTGGTCAACCACTCGATGACTCACCAGAATGTTTAGAATTCCTCCGCATTAACGAAGGACCGGTTTTCGGTCAGGCACATACGCACCCCAAATTCGGGAGACTGCGGTGCCCCCAGGGGCTATATTGAAGCCCCACCCTCGAACTCCTATGGCTAAGTGAAAGTGATAAAGCATTATAGTCCGGTTGCCTAGTTTGCTACGCTACCACCTCCTTAACAGGACCAAGACGTTCGATTAAGTGTGAAAAAGCGCCTTCTTTGCAAACACCCCCGCACTATGTGCGTGGGGGCTGAAGCCAAGGACTGCAATCTTTCAGGTTATATATACATATACATAAACGGCCGCAAAGGGACTAGTTTACTACTTGAACGCACAACTATATAAAGCTCTTATATTCTATTGAAACATTGTTTTCACAAATCATACATTTCATTTAAACATAATTTCCTTCGAGCACTGTGTCTCTATTAAACGAGCGCCCTGCAGGACTTTCTCAAAGTAGTGCTTTGCAGGTACTCAGTTTCTGTCCGAATCTTGGGATGCAACATCGGTGGCCTTCATCTCTGCCCAGTATGTCTTGACACGGGCCAGAGCCATCCGCGCTCCCTCAATACACGCCGGCCGCTTCATTGCGTCGATACGCGGTACCGCCCCAAGGAACTGCTGCACTAAATCAAAATAACTCTTCGGCTGGGGTCCGCCCGGCCACAAATGAGTCATGACATGCTTCATGGCAAGTCCGGATAATCGATTCAGTTCGGCCCATTCGGCCAACCGATCGGTCAACGGAAGAGGACGCTCCAGACTATGGAATTGCGACCAATATAGCTCTTCCCTTCTGTGCCCCTTCTGGCCTCGGAAGTGCTCAATCGCGTCCGCACCACTCGCCGCTAAGTCCAGATAAGCATCCTCCGAACTCCACAACTTGTCCAACTGAGCATACTTGGTATCCGTATATTTCCTCTGCAGCAGAAACGGTTTCCCAGCCGCAATAGCCCCGGCCTGACTCAGCTCCTCCTTGGCAGCTCTCAAAGCCGAGCGGGCATCCTTGGATTCGGCGGCGGCCTTTTTCAGGCCCTCTTGCTCCGCTTGACGTTCTTTTTCAAGAACCTCGCAGCGATCGGTCGTATTCTTTAACTTTCTGGCCATATCGGCCATTTCCTCTTTGCTTCGGCAGTGAGCAGCCCGTTCGGCTTCTAGCTCTTCGGCCGCCTTTAAAGCGGCCGCATTACTATTTCTGGCTTGCTCTTTCACTCGGGCGAGTTCCGCCCGTAGCTCCTCCACAGCATCGGCACCATCTGCATTAAGCATACAAGTAGTAAGGCATGGGCGTCAAGCTCCCTTACCAGGTGTCCGCGTGGAAGTCACATAACTTGTGACTCGTCAAACCGTTTATTGATCAGCGCGATGTCCGCATCCGCCTCGTCAAGTTGCCGCTTTAGTTCGGCATATTCATCAGTCCGGCTGGCCACTGGACGCCCCGCCACCTATTTAGGAGCGGCGATATGTTATAACTGAGATTTTGATCTTCGGCACGCTGTCAATTTTGACAACATACCGAGTCTCAGGGGCTACTATCTATACAGGGCGCATTCTATATGCATAACTGTCAGAAGGTACATCATTTTTGCGTACCTCGAACCCCGTCAGTAAGCTTCTGACGGCTTCATGCAATCCGCTCTCCGCGGATGCAATTCTTTCAATCACCATACCCATTATCACAGGGTGATCTTCTGAGATAGCCGCTCGCCCGAGCAGATCCTTCAGCTCCTCCGATCGCACACCACTCGGCGCCGGACCTTCCGGCCCGCCCGGACAGGGGAACCCTCGCGGCGACACCTCGGGTCGTCCGCCTGCGCATGAGGGTGCGACAGGTGGAGGCGTTTCGCTCTCCATCATCTCCGGAAGAAGATCCCCCGAAGACGAGCTCTGCTGAGAAGGGCTGACGTCCGAACTACAAGGTAAAATTTAGGTTATCTTCATAAATAAATGCAGGGGCGTTCCTTATTTACAAGACACCTTCTTTTTACTTACGGCTCGCTGGAGGGCTGATCCCCTTGGGGAAATAGTGCGGCTGGGTTACTTCCCAGCGCCGGACTCTCTGACAAAGATTCCTTTCCCCTCTTTGAGGCCTTGACCTCCGGATCTTCCGAAGCGGTCCTCTTCTCTCCTCGGAAGGCGGGGCTTTTAATCCCTCCTTCCTTGATAGCCTCCTTCGTAGAGGCAGTTGCTTCTCCGCTCCCCCCTTCGCCTTATTCAAAAGGCGCGGCCTTCAACATCTTGGTCAGCATGGGATCCGGCGTGGTCTCTAGGAGGGGAGCCGGACACCTTATCAAATTTGCCTTGGCTATCCACTCCTGTTCAAGAAATGGCTCCTTTAAAGGGCACATATATATGGCAAATGAATGAACAGCCTGTCCGGTTACCGGACTACTTACTTGAGTATTTGGGCGATTGCAGCTTAGTCCTGCATCCTCAGTCAAGTCCGGACACTTCTCTTGTGATCCGAAGAACAGTTTATACATCTCCACAGGCGTCGTACCCATAAAATTTTGGAGAGCTCGTGGTCCCTCCGGATTAAATTCCCACAGGCGGAGGCGGCGTTTGCAGGGCGAAGCGCCGAATCAACATAACCTGCGCCACTGCAGCCAGATTGATCTCTCTTTCTTGGAGGTCTCGAATCTGGCCCTGCAAAAAGGCGTCCTTGGGCGGCCCCAGTCGAGCCTTGTTGACCCATGGCGCCAGGCCGCTGTGGTGGACTGGCGGAAGGCGGGAGGCGCCACCCATTTGGTGCCCGGGGCGGTAATATAAAACCACTCCCGTTGCCACAAACCAAGCTCCTCTTGAAAAGAGCCCTCGGACCCGCGGAGCATCAGCACATTTGCTTATGACCGCCCCTCCGCACTCTGCTTGCTGCCCTCGATCATCTTTGTCTCCACCTTGAAGGTCTTGAGCCACAATACAAAGTGAGGGGTAATATGGAGGAAGGCCTCACATCGACAATGAATGACGAGATATGGAGGATGGACTCAGATTCAAGTCATGGAAATCCAGCCCATAATAAAACATGAGCCCCCGCACAAAGGGATCCGTCGGAAGCCTAAACCCGAAGGAAGTGTGACCACGAACACCAAGATCTCGCCGGGCTCGGGTGTGGAATGACCTGCCCTGGAGCAGGCAGCCTATCGAAATCTCGCGGTCGAGATACTGGCGTCTCGCAGCTTTAGCACATCTTCTTCTGCGACGGAAGAAGCCATCCACCGCCAAGTTGGTCGAGCGGACATTGTCGAAGGTCGAAGCGCCTAGATCTGAAGCTTTGGGTGTTAGAACTTCGGCCGGCGCTAACTTCGATGGAGGGTGTAAAAAGGAAGGGGCCTTGGTCTCATTATATAGAGGTTGAATACCAAGAGCCCTCCCCATGGTCGATTAGAACTCGCCTTTGATAGAGGAGGCGCCAGCGAACGCAGTTGGGTTACCCACGTCCGTATTGATGAGAATCCCGGAATAAGGGGCACGATCTATGCTTTGATAAGGCGTGCGGGAAACCGCCTCGCTAAACGCGCTAAGGTGGAACAGTAAAAAACGATTCATATAAAAGGCCTGGCCGTGGAGTGATGTCACGCCGCGGAATACATCAGCAGATCTGTGCAAAAGTTATTCTCTCTACGATAGTATGTGGAACTTGTTTTGCAGAGCCGGACACTATCCTGGTGTTCAAAACCTTCTATGAAGTATTCGGAGGAGGAACCCGCCTCGCAATGCCGAAGACAATCAACACGCCGGACTCGTCGTCATTGAAGCCTGGTTCAGGGGCTACTGAGGGAGTCCTGGACTAGGGGGTGTCCGGATAGCTGAACTATCATCACGGCCGGACTCCAAGATTATGAAGATACAAGATTGAAGACTTCGTCCCGTGTCCGGATGGGACTTTCCTTGGCGTGGAAGGCAAGCTTGGCGATACAGATATGTAGATCTCCTACCATTGTAACCGACTCTATGTAACCCTACCTATCCGGTGTCTATATAAACCGGAGGGTTTTAGTCCGTAGAACGAACAACAATCATACCATAGGCTAGCTTCTAGGGTTTAGCCTCTATGATCTCGTGGTAGATCTACTCTTGTACTACCCATATCATCAATATTAATCAAGCAGGAGTAGGGTATTACCTCCATCGAGAGGGCCCGAACCTGGGTAAAAACATTGTGTCCCTTGTCTCCTGTTACCATCCGCCTAGATGCACAATTCGGGACCCCCTACCCGAGATCCGCCGGTTTTGACACCGACAAGGTGCGAGCGGAATACGACCCGCTCGCCCTCCTCCGGCACCGGCGATACTTCCCCCGCCGGCGTAGAGCGGGCCCGCTCTAGGTTCTTGCCGGGGAGACGACGCGTCTGGCGAAGGAACTCGATGTGGTCGTCGTCCACCTCGGAGCCGTCCACACGCCGGAGCTCACGGCAGGAGGTGCGGCGGCGGAGTAAGCTCATCGCTGCGGGCGTGGCGTGGTTGGGCGCGTGGCGGCGAAGGAAGAAGAAGCAAGAAGAAGCGAAGGGAGTAGGAAGATGGTCGCGTGCCGCCGCCCCCTCTTCCGCCTACTTATAGGCTCATGGGCTGAGAAGCCGATGGGTCGGGCGTGGGATTAACTGCGCCTAGCACCCCACGCCCCCACGATTTACCACACGGTTACTGCCGCGATTCGGCGTAGGAACTAACCGTCCGCCGCGGCCGCAGCGGATCCGTTCGCGCGCGTAGCGCGGTAGTGGTGGGTCCCGCCAGACGGCCTGTCCCGTCGCGCGCGTGGGTGGGCAGACTGACCCTGCCGCGTGGCGCCACGCGACGGGTCCGCAAAGTGCAGGTTCCTGGAAGCTTATCAAGAACGCTGCCTGGATCCCGCTACGACTTTCGAAATCTTTAAGGGGCAAGACGGCCTTCTACGAGTCCGGCTCCAGCTAGTCGGCCTAGAGGAAGACGGCGAGCAAGGCCCAGATTTCACCACCAGGAGGAAGAAACTGTTGAGGCTCCACGACATGTTGCCCTCGGCGCCTCACCAGCTTCGGGGACTACTGTCGGAGTAATGGGCCACGGGTAGGCTAACCCGAGCCCCCGGACCTTTCAAGACATCGGGGCAGGCTGCGCCCCTCAAGACCCCAAGACAAAGAGCCGCTTTCTGAGAGTCGGCGGCCTCACGGCCGAGTCCTAGGGAAGACTTCGAGATAAGCCGACTCCTAAGTGGCGGCTTCCAAAGAAGCCGGCTATGGGGAGTCGGCCCGCGACTCCAACCACCTCCTGCCTTCGCAATAATGGACGGGACGGGGTACGGCCACCGCGCGGCCCATCCCTGCCCCGTTCGCGAAGGGTAGGCATGGCCACAGTGCGCCATACCAACGGAGATCTCCATCCGGCGCGGCACTATTGCCATGTCTGCCCTGACATCAGCCCCCGTGGGCGGCGCCCTGTGCCCACGACGGCCTGTCTGTACGACTCAGAGACGGCGGGACCCGCCTGTCAGCGGGGGCATAGAAGACGGCGAGAGCGCCACAAGACGGAAACGTTGGGAGTCGGCCCCCAGGAGTCGGCTAGCCCCTCCCACGGGCCCCGCACGCCATTAACCAGACAAGACGGGGAATGGCAACAGTGATCGCCCGTCAGGCGGCGGTACTGTTGCCATGACCCCATGACCAAGCCAACGTTATTAGAGGCGCGGCTACAGTAATCCGCAGCAGGCAAGACCCGCCCGCGGCGGACAAGGCCTGTCGGCTCCATGCCGGCCCCGTCGGCGGGGCCCACCAGTCGGCGGGCCCCACCAGTCGGTGGAGAAGACGGTGTCTTGAGAGACAGACGGCTGGGACACGCGCCCAGCCGGATTACCATTCTACCCCGGGGGAGTAGGCCTATATAAACCCCCCGGGGCACCCATGCAAAGGGTTGGACCCTGATAGTTCTAGACACACATAGAGGGAAGAGGAGAGCTAGCCGTGCCCTTCTCCTTCCTCACCCCGAACAGCTCAAGGAGCAACCTTGTACCCACTTTGCTATAGTGATCATGCGGAGACCCCGCAGAGCAGCATTAGGGGTGTTATCTCCACGGAGAGCCCTGAAGCTGGGTAAGATCCGCCGGCGTGCATGCCTTCGCCTCATCCCGTTTCCAGGCACCGGCAACGTTCTACTCGCCCCCACCATGATAAGCCATCCCTTGGCATATGTCGCACACAACCCCTGACAGCACCAAACTTAGTCATTTTGAAGTGTCAAATATGACATGCTCCGAGTTCTCAAAATAAATCTCCAACACCACAAGTGCATTGTCGTTCATGCGAATCCAACGTGCCCAGGAACATCAAAATTGGAGTTCGTATAAAGAAATAAAGGCCAAAATACTAAACTGCTCCTGAAGGTCCTGAGTTACAAGATGGTGTCTCGTACGACCATGTTTGGACGTACCGGCAGTCGTACCACGCCATTCTATTTGGCCTTCATTTGTTCCCACGACATTTCCTTGGCCACCAAGGGAGGTATTGGGATTGGATTTTTCTCATCTAGACTCAAAAAGGCCTCCTATATATACACCTCCAACCCTAGTTGCCGAGTATCATCGTCTTACAAACGGTCATATCACCATCTCTATATCCCGAGTTGCTCCAAGACCACCACCATAGAAGAAGGGCCAAGATCAAGGACAATGAAGAGGAAGAGGAGGCTTCGCCACCGTGCCGCACCACCCTTCGGTGCAGCGCCATATCCACCGCTGCCACTCCATCTGTGCCATCTCCATCAACACCACTATGTCCTTCTCCTTCCTCAGACTCGATCGGCTTATACCCTGACTCTTTCTTTTATGTTTATCATCTAAAATTCCAAATGAACTATGCATTTTACTGTTTTTTAACTGTTTGTGGGGTGTTTTATAAGAAACACTTGGCGGAGACATGTTTGTCGAGTGTCTATAAATGACACTTGACAAAGATCCTTCTTTTCTCTAGTGTTTTCTGTTTGACGACTGTATCACTCGTCAAAGTTTCTATTTGCCGAGTAAAATTTGTGCTCGGTGGTTTGTGTGAGGTACTCGGCAAAGGCCTTGTTTGTCGAGTGCCTCCTGAAAAACCAGCCCGACACTCGACAACATGTGTTTTTATAAGAACAGGCTTATTATTACATGCAGTAGCCAAGAATTCATCATCAACATGAACAATACTAGTTCTGAGAGTGTAACATCCCAAATTTCCCATTTGGAATGTTTTACAATTATAGCTAAGCATCTATGCATTATTGTTTGAATTGAGTGACATTTGAATTATTTCAGAGGCTTTTGAGTTTGTTGGAATTTGAATTCAAATTGGCAGTTGAATTTACTTCAAAACAATGCCTGACAAATACTTGAGAAAAAGTGTGAGAGGAGTAAACATGACACTCCAAAAATGTCAGAAGAAAAGTTTTGCCAAAAAGATTGAATTCAAATTTGATTTTATTTGGGATTTCTAGAAAATGTTTTTTTTAGTTTGAGTTTTGCCCCTGGAAAAATGTCCGAATTGTAGGATAAATTCCCCTGAGAATTTTGATATATATATATGTCCTATATAAAATATATATTTTTTATATATTCTCTCTTCTCTCTAATTCAAAAAAAAAACAAGAAAAACCCCAGGCGCCAGCCAGGCCAACCGGCCCAGCCAGCGCCGAGGCAGCCCACCAGCGGGCCAGGCGCAGCCAGCCCCGCCCCAGAGCAGCCTGCCCAGCGCCAGCGCCCGAACCCCTTCGCCTCGGTCGCCCGCTCGCCCTCCTCCCCCCTCTCTCACCGACGCGCCGGCCCCACCCCTTCTCTTTCCCCTCGCCCACGCCTCGCCACGCCAGAGCGCGACCGCCGCTGCCCGTCGCCGCGATCTTCACGGGATCACGATCCCGAGTCGCCCCCTGCCCCAAGTTGATGCCCTATAAATACCTACGCCCCTCCTCCCTCGAACCCCCCAAAACCCGAGCCCAAAACCCACCGCAGCTCGCACCCTCGCCGAACGCATCTCGCCGCCGCCGCCTCGGTTCGCCGCCGTTTCCGTCACAGGTGAGCCATCCCTCGACTTCCAAGCCACTCCACCCGAACCGCCGCTTCCTCCCGCACCTCCCTGACATTTTCTCCTTGCCCAGGAGCCCTCAACGTCGTCGCCCCGAGCTTGTCCGCCGCCCGCCGGAGCCGGAGCTCACCCGAGCTCGTCCCGATCATCCCCGTCATCCCCGAGCTCCAACGACTCCACCCCCGACCTCCCCTCGAGCCGCCGCACCCGCCTGACGCCTCCGCCGTCGCCCCGGACCACCGGAGCCCCTGCGACGTCGTCGCCCGAGCCGCCGTCATCCGTCGCCGTCGTCGCCACCGCGGTAAATTGCCGGAGCCGCCCACCACCGTTCGATCTAAAACCTAGGGCTTAGATTAGACTAGCGAAGGGGTACGTTTTATTTTTAAAAAGGCCGGTTTAGTTACGGTTTTTTTTTGGTTTAGTTAGCGGTTTAGTTGGACCGGTCCGATCGGGTTATTTTCTGTTAACCTCGGGCACGCATTAGTTATATGTCGCCTGAGCGTTAGATAGGCCCGCAAGCGCCAGTTTTTCTTTTTAGTTATATTTTTTTCATTTCTGTTTTTAACAGAATAGTTTCAGTTTTGTAAAATCCATATCTCTTAGGTTACTTAATATTTTTTAGTTGATTCTTTTTTGTTAGTTTGCAAATTTGTTGTAGTTTCTGTAGAAAATATGTTTAGCCATGTTTAAATTATTAGAAATTGTTATATTTTAGATTTAGACAGATTAGTATTTCTGCTATAAAATGAGTTAGGATTATTTTATTTTAGTGATTCTTTTGTCACTGCTTTGTTTTGACCTTGCCTAGCAGTAGGAATTTATTTGGGTATTTTAGATTTAATAAAAAATAGTTTTAGTCGAAATCATGTGTTTCTTGTTTATTTAACTAGCTACTGTTTTCCTATTGTTCTATTTAGTAAAGAATTTTATTTTAACTATGTTATAGTTTATTTTAGATTAGTTTCTATAGCTCTAGAACGTGAACTTTTATTTACAGAAAATAAGAATTTTATTTTATTTTCTTGTTAGTTGTTGGCTTGGATTTCTTCGAGTTCTCTTTGGTTTTTGGTTCGATTGTTTTGTGTGTTTTATGTTAGCATGCTGTTATGTTAAGTGATTGTATGTTTTTATGCTTATATGATTGTTGTTTGCTTTGGTAGAACTTCCGGAGTGCGAAGCCTGCTATCACGAGTCCCTAACTTTCGAAGACCGTCAGCCAGGCAAGTCATTTGATCATGATTTCTTTTACAATACCTATGATTTTATTGCATTAGAATTATACCTCCCCACCATGCATGCAGTAGGAGAATTTTAAGTTATGTTCTTGAGTAGTATCATGAGGTAGGATGAAACCAATTCCCCTTGTTACCATGGCCCGGGACGAAGTAGTTTATTTTGCTATGCTCGTAGACGGGGTTGGTTGAGTGATTCATAAGGGAGATGTGAGAGTCAAGATGATGACAACCCCATGACTTCAAGCTCAAGATGGACTTCAAAATTCACTACTGGGTGGAGGACGGTTGACGGGCACCCTGGAGAAACCAGCGGCTGGCCGGGATGCATGGAGAAGCGCCATGACATCTTGCGGAAAGCTTCACCCAGCCACGAAGAGACGGATGGATACCCCATTGACCGGAAGCTTACCTGTGCAGCCGCAAGCCATTATGGGCTCTGGTTTGGTCGATCCTAGGTGTGACTCTGGCCGGACGGTGCTACGAGATGTAGAAGAACGGTAGGATTGGATGGGCACCGGTAGTGGCCCAGAGGAACTCTTCGGAAGACCCTGTTTCGTTCGTCCCGTCTTCAAACACCAGGAAGTGCGAAGACTTAAAGGAGGGAACGATTCTTGCGGGTAAAGTGCGCAAACCTCTGCAGAGTGAAGATCTAATCGGTTAGCCGTGTCCCCGGTTACGGACAATTTGAGCCTCTGGAACTTGGAGTATTTCGGATATCTGAACACCGAACTTAATAAATTAATTGAGGGGGTTATTTAATAATTGGGAATGAGACATTGGTTGGCGGAACCATCTCAATAACTACCAAACATTTTGTAGTATCTGCAAACTAGTCCTTGTTGTAGGGAAAACTGGCTTTTTCACAAAACAATGAAACTTAGAGCCCCACAGCCAAATTGCATATAGTGTTAGTAATTTTTATTTTTGTTCTCTCTTTGACTTGCGGCATATTCAAAATGCTGACCTACGGCTGTAACGTCTTATGTTGCGAGGAGTTTTCCGATCGAGAGTGAGGCTACGATCCATGCTTGGCGATTGCCCTATGGAGTCGGATGGACTCGCTATTCGCTCTCACGCTTCCATGATTTATTTAGTTTATTTCTCATGAGTTGGCCTTGGCCGAATTTATTCTATTGTAATAAAGACTCGATATGAGAATCGTGTAATAAATTCAGGTGTGATTGAACTTTGAATCTTTTCATCAATGTCTTTGTGTGCCAAGATGATCTTGGGATGGTACAGCTACGAGAGACTTGACCGATTTGGTCGGGTCGCTCTGAGAGATGGTATCGAGCACACGCTGACCGTGGGACGTAACCCTAGGATCGGAAAGCCATAGGAAGAGACTATTTATTTTATGTCCTTATCATTCCGTAATTCTCCCTGTTCATTTCTGACTTCTCTCGATTTTCAACATTCTAGATGGCCGCGAGTTCATCCCAGTTCTACTACGGAGTTTTGCCACCGGATGAGGCGATGCCTCTCGGAAAGAAGCTGGTTCAGATCGTGAAGAAGCTGAAGATTGCTCTGCCCTCAATCACCGGGAAGCCTACCAATGCACTTCCGACGGACCGCTACAGGATTAAGGTGCACATTCCAGGGAGGACCTTCGGAGGACATTCAGAGCCCATTGACTTTGAGTTTACCGATTTCAGTTGGATCCTCGGAAGAGACATGGCGATTTATCGTGCACTTGGACATCTCCGAGAAGAGTACAGGGCCGAGCTCGACCCATCAGACCTCGCCATGATTTCTCACAGAGCTAGGAATGGAGATATCATCCGTACCGTAGAGGACGACTCCATTCTCTCATATGTCCAAGACTTGGAGAGTCTCATCAGAAACGGAAATCCGGACTCACGAAACTTCGAAGGTACACAGAGGCTATTGTTCCGTGAACTGGGCTGGAGGAGAAAGCACGCGCGGACTTCCTTGACCATGAAGAAGAAATCAAGGATTTCATGGAGAGAGTCGACAAGCTGAAGATGGATGTTGCCGCATTAGAGGAGAAGATGGACCTGGGAGAAGACCTTTTTCCGAGTGGAGATGACGGACCCCTCGTGAGCAATGACCAGGATTATGAAGAGAGCTCCACCGAAGAAAGCCGCAAGAGGAGGCGCCGCACCAGAGGACGCCACACCGGAGGACGCCGCACCAGAGGACGCAAGGATAATTGATGAAGACATTTAGTCGACCGCCATGTTATTCTACTTTTTTCTGTCGATCAGTTAGGCCGTTATTTTCGATTAGTTGTGAGAATTTGTAATCCGAGATTGAACCATGTTTGAGATGATTAAATAAATGATTGGTGTGATTATGATTGTGCATTCATATGGGTAGTGATATTTTCTCATTAGACCCTTGTTCTATTCTAATTTTCTCATCCACTCCAAAACACCAGATGCCTCCGAGACGTGACCCCGGTTTCAACTTTCCGCCGGAGCTCACCCAGCTGATCCAGCAGCAGAATGCCCTTATGCAGATGCTCATCCAGAACCAGAACAACAACAACAACAACAACAACAACAACAATCCACCGCCACCACCCCCTGTTGACAACTTGACCCGCTTCCTAAGGCTGAATTCGCCAGTGTTCTCTAGCAGCACTGAGCCGATTATGGCCGATGATTGGCTCCGCAAGGTCGGAAGGGAGTTAGCCACTGCTGGATGCACAGATCACGCGAGAAGGTGCGCTTTGCGCATCAACGATGGACCTGCAGCCTCTTGGTGGAGAACTACACGCCACTTATCCCATCGCCACCATCACGTGGGATCAGTTCCAGCGAGGCCTTCCGCACGCTCATGTCTCAGCTGGAGCCATGAGTCTCAAGAAGCGTGAGTTCCGCAACTTACGCCAGGAACCGCATTGTGGGGCGATGCGTGGATGAGTTCAGCAAGTTAGCTCGCTATGCCCCGATGATGTGGCCACAGATGCCGCAAGCAGGAAAAGTTTCTCGAGGACTCAATGACGAGCTGGGGATGCAGCTAATGGTGGCTACTTTCAGCAACTACCGGAGCTGGTAGACAAGGCCACCATACTCGAAGGCAAGCAGCAGCAGATTGATAGCAAGCGGAAGTATGGCGGGGAAGTACAACTCGAGCTCAGCGAAGCCCGTTATGCCCCATACTGGAGGGCATACCCATCATAACCATGGAGGACATAACCATGGAGGAAATGGGAACAACCGCAACCACGACAACAAGACAGGCAATGGAAACGACAATGGCAACCAGCATCGTCCTGCCCGGCTCGAAGGATCTGAGTCACATCACTGTTTCAAGTGCGGAAAACAGGGCACTATGCCACCGACGCCCGGAGGCCAAGCGGAGGAATGGAAGCGGCAATGGAAGCTCAGCAAAGAAGCCCAACCCTTTTCCTCGTGCTCGGGTGAACCACATTGGCGTGGAGGGCGTCTATGATCAGCCGGAACAATCGTGGTTGGTAAGTTTTTATTAAATTCACGTCCAGTATTGGTACTCTTTGATTCTGGTGCAACGCATTCATTTATATCAAGGGTAGTTGTGGAAAAGTACGGGTTGCCCACTAGAACCCTTAGAAGCCCTCTTCACGTCAGTTCCGCAGGAGGAGAAATGATGGCAGGCTTAGGCTGTCATGCAACCCTCAACATCGGAAACCATAAATTTCCCGCAGACCTCATAGTATTGGAAACCCAGACCTTGGATGTAATCCTAGGCATGGATTGGTTGACGAAGTTTGAAGGAAACATAGACTGTGCCCGCAAGACGATTCTGCTCACCACTCCGGAGCAGAAGAGGATCAAGTATGTATCCAGACGTATCCCGATGAAGAATCAGGTGAATTCCCTCACGGGAGTTGTTCAGGAGGAAGTGCCGGTAGTACAAGATTTTCCCGATGTGTTCCGGAGGAATTACCGAGAATGCCACCGGACGAGACATTGAATTTCTGATTGAGTTATTGCCCGGCACAGCCCCAATATCGAAGAGACCCTATCGGATGCCCCCGAACGATTTGGAAGAGATCAAGAAGCAAATTAATGAGCTATTGGAGAAGGGATATATTCGGCCAAGCTCGTCACCTTGGGGAGCCCCAGTTCTTTTGGTAGAGAAGAAGGATGGAACCCTGAGAATGGTTGTGGATTATCGTTCGTTGAACGACGTGACCATCAAGAACAAGTACCCTCTGCCGATGATTAATGACCTATTTGATCAGCTAGTTGGAGCCAAGGTATTCTCCAAGATCGATCTTCGATCAGGGTATCATCAGTTGAAGATCCGTGAAAAGGATATACCTAAAACATCATTCACCACCAGATATGGTTTATATGAGTATACCGTCATGTCATTCGGATTGACTAATGCCCCTGCATACTTCATGAATTTGATGAACAAGGTATTTATGGAATATCTGGACAAGTTTGTCGTGGTGTTCATCGATGATATACTGATTTTCTCCAAGAGCGAGGAAGAGCATAAGGAACATTTGCGTCTAGTTCTGGAGAAACTCCGAGGACATCGATTGTATGCCAAGTTCAGCAAATGTGAATTTTGGCTGAAGGAAGTCGGATTCCTCGGACATGTTATTTCAGGAGAAGGAATAGCAGATTGACCCCACCAAGGTTGTATCACACCGATTGGCAGTCACCCACCTCAGTCAAGGAGATCCGCAGTTTTCTCGGACTCGCAGGATATTATCGGAGGTTTATTGAGAATTTCTCGAAGATTGCCAAGCCCATGACTGAGCTGTTGAAGAAGGACGCCAAGTACATTTGGACCGAGGATTGTGAAGCCAGTTTCCAGGAATTGAAGAAACGTTTGATTACAGCCCCAATGCTGATTTTGCCGGACATACACAAGGATTACCAGGTATATTGTGACGCTTCTCGCCAGGGACTCGGAGGAGTACTCATGCAGGAAGGAAAAGTTGTAGCTTATACCTCCGCACAGCTCGACCTCACGAGATGAATTACGCCACACATGATTTGGAGTTAGCAGCCGTAGTGCATGCACTCAAGACACAGGCATTTCCTTATCGGAAAGATGTGATGTTTACACAGATCATAAGAGCTTGAAGTATATTTTCACGCAGAAGAGTTGAACCTCGGCAGAGGAGATGGCTAGAGTTAATCAAGGGCTATGACATGAGATTGCATTACCACCCAGGAAAGGCTAATGTTGTAGCAGATGCCTTGAGCCGTAAGAGTTATGTGAATACTCTCATAGCGGGAGGATTACCCCAGGAGTTAGTCGATGACCTCAGAGATCTCCGACTGGAGATAGTTCCGAGAGGATATGTTGCAGCTCTGGAAGTTCAGTCCACTTTGGGCGAAAGAATTCGTGAAGCCCAGAAGTCGGACAAGGAAATTGATGAGATAAAGAAAAGGATGAATGAAGGCAAAGCTAAAGGGTTTCGTAAGGACGAATACGGAGCTATATGGTACGAGGATCGTATTTATGTACCCAATGATCCCGAACTCAGGAAGCTAATTCTTCAGGAGGCTCATGATTCATCGTACTCGATTCACCCCGGTAACACCAAAATGTATCTGGATTTGAAGGAAAGTTTCTGGTGGACAGGTATGTAGAAGGATATTGCTGAGTACGTAGCAATATGCGATGTTTGCCAGTGAGTAAAGGCGGAACATCAGAAGCCAGCAGGGTTACTTCAACCCTTGCCGATTCCCGAGTGGAAATGGGAAAAACTTGGAATGGATTTTATCACAGATTACCCAGACCCGTTCAGGTTATGATTCCATCTGGGTAGTGGTTGATCGATTGACCAAGGTAGCTCATTTCATTCCCGTGAAGACTACCTATACCAGCGCTAAGTTAGCCAAGATATACATGACCAGGATCGTATGTCTGCATGGAGTTCCGAGGAGTATCGTGTCAGATAGAGGAACACAATTTACCTCAAAGTTTTGGAATCAGTTGCATGAAACTTTGGGAACGAGGCTGGAGTTCAGTACAGCTTTTCATCCGCAGACAGATGGACAGACCGAGAGAGTCAACCAGATCCTGGAGGACATGTTGAGAGCTTGTGCGCTAGACTATGGGTCTAGCTGGGATGATAATTTGCCATACGCGGAGTTCTCATACAATAACAGTTATCAGACCAGTCTGAAGATGGCCCCTTTCGAAGCCCTATACGGAAGGAGGTGCAGAACACCATTGCTGTGGGATGGTGTTGGAGATCGAAAACTTTTCGGTCCCGATCTTATCAGAGATTCCGAAGAGAAAGTCAAGCTGATTCGAGATAGACTCAAGGTAGCTCGACCGAGGCGTAAGAGTTATGCCGACGATGCGCAAGGAAGTAACATACGAAGCGGGAGACCGGCATATCTTCGTGTGTCCCCACTTTGGGAATCAAGAGGTTCGGTGTTAAAGGAAAGTTAGCACCCGGTTCATTGGCCCTACAAAATCCTCGAGCGTCGTGGAGAAGTTGCTTATAAGTTGGAATTGCCGGAAGGATTGTCCGGAGTTCATGATGTCTTCCATGTTTCTCAGCTGAAGAAATGCCATGCCGAGATGGCCGATATTCCGTTAAGAGATACAGTGCCCCTAGAGGCCATACAGCTCGACAGTGATCTGACTTATGAGGAGAAACCCGTCCGAATTCTCGAGACTGCGAACAGAGTCACCCGCAGCAAGATCATCAAGTTTTGCAAGGTGCTGTGGAGTCATCATTCCGAGGAGGAAGCCACCTGGGAGCGAGAAGAAGACCTCCGCCGAGACCACCCGCACCTATTTGCTAGCCAACCCGAATCTCGAGGGCGAGATTCATCTTAAGGTGGGTAGGTTTGTAACATCCCAAATTTCCCATTTGGAATGTTTTACAATTATAGCTAAGCATCTATGCATTATTGTTTGAATTGAGTGACATTTGAATTATTTCAGAGGCTTTTGAGTTTGTTGGAATTTGAATTCAAATTGGCAGTTGAATTTACTTCAAAACAATGCCTGACAAATACTTGAGAAAAAGTATGAGAGGAGTAAACATGACACTCCAAAAATGTCAGAAGAAAAGTTTTGCCAAAAAGATTGAATTCAAATTTGATTTTATTTGGGATTTCTAGAAAATGTTTTTTTTAGTTTGAGTTTTGCCCCTGGAAAAATGTCCGAATTGTAGGATGAGAATTTTGATATATATATGTCCTATATAAAAAATATATATATTTTTTATATATTCTCTCTTCTCTCTAATTCAAAAAAAAAAGAAAAAAGAAAAACCCCAGGCGCCAACCAGGCCAACCGGCCCAGCCAGCGCCGAGGCAGCCTACTGATGGGCAGGCGCAGCCAGCCAGCCTCGAGCCGCCTGCCCCAGCGCTTGGCCTCAACCCCTTCCGCCTCGGTCGCCCGCCGCCCTCCTCCCCCTCTCTCTCACCGACGCCGCCCCCACCCCTTCTCTTTCCCCTCGCCCATGCCTCGCCACGCCAGAGCGCGACCGCCGCTGCCCGTCGCCGCGATCTTCACGGGATCGCGATCCCGAGTCGCCCCCTGCCCCAAGTTGATGCCCTATAAATACCTCGCCTCCTCCTCGAACCCCCAAAACCCGAGCCCAAACCCACCGCAGCTCGCACCCTCGCCGAACGCATCTCGCCGCCGCCGCCTCGGTTCGCCGCCGTTTCCGTCACCGGTGAGCCATCCCTCGACTTCCAAGCCACTCCACCCGAACCGCCACTTCCTCCCGCACCTCCCTGACATTTTCTCCTTGCCCAGGAGCCCTCGACGTCGTCGCCCCGAGCTTGTCCGCCGCCCGCCGGAGCCGGAGCTCACCCGAGCTCGTCCCGATCATCCCCGTCATCCCCGAGCTCCAACGACTCCACCCCCGACCTCCCCTCGAGCCGCCGCACCCGCCTGATGCCTCCGCCGTCGGCCCTGACCACCGGAGCCGCTGCGCCGTCGTCGCCCGAGCCGCCGCCGTCCGTCGCCGTCGTCGCCACCGCGGTAAGTCGCCGGAGCCGCCCACCACCGTTCGATCTAAAACCTAGGGCTTAGATTAGACTAGCGAAGGGGTACGTTTTATTTTAAAAAAGGCCGGTTTAGTTACGGTTTTTTTTTTTTGGTTTAGTTAGCGGTTTAGTTGGACCAGTCCGATCGGGTTATTTTTTGTTAACCTCGGGCACGCATTAGTTATATGTCGCCTGAGCGTTAGATAGGCCCGCTAGCGCCAGTTTTTCTTTTTAGTTATATTTTTTTCGTTTTTGTTTTTAACAGAATAGTTTCAGTTTTGTAAAATCCATATCTCTTAGGTTACTTAATATTTTTTTAGTTGATTCTTTTTCTGTTAGTTTGCAAATTTGTTGTAGTTTCTGTAGAAAATATGTTTAGCCATGTTTAAATTATTAGAAATTGTTTTATTTTAGTTTTAGACAGATTAGTATTTCTTCTATAAAATGAGTTAGGATTATTTTATTTTAGTGATTCTTTTGTCACTGCTTTGTTTTGACCTTGCCTAGCGGTAGGAATTTATTTGGGTATTTTAGATTTAATAAAAAAAATAGTTTTAGTCGAAATCATGTGTTTCTTGTTTATTTAACTAGCTACTGTTTTCCTATTGTTCTATTTAGTAAATAATTTTATTTTAACTATGTTATAGTTTATTTTAGATTAGTTTCTGTAGCTCTAGAACGTGAACTTTTATTTACAGAAAATAAGAAGTTTATTTTATTTTCTTGTTAGTTGTTGGCTTGGATTTCTTCGAGTTCTCTTTGGTTTTTGGTTTGATTGTTTTGTGTGTTTTATGTTAGCATGCTGTTATGTTAAGTGATTGTATGTTTTTATGCTTATATGATTGTTGTTTGCTTCGGTAGAATTTCCGGAGTGCGAAGCCTGCTATCACGAGTCCCTAACTTTCGAAGACCGTCAGCCAGGCAAGTCATTTGATCATGATTTCTTTTACAATACCTATGATTTTATTGCATTAGAATTATACCTCCCCACCATGCATGCAGTAGGAGAATTTTAAGTTATGTTCTTGAGTAGTATCATGAGGTAGGATGAAACCAATTCCCCTTGTTACCATGGCCCGGGACGAAGTAGTTTATTTTGCTATGCTCGTAGACGGGGTTGGTTGAGTGATTCATAAGGGAGATGTGAGAGTCAAGATGATGACAACCCCATGACTTCAAGCTCAAGATGGACTTCAAAATTCACTACTGGGTGGAGGACGGTTGACGGGCACCCTGGAGAAACCAGCGGCTGGCCGGGATGCATGGAGAAGCGCCATGACATCTTGCGGAAAGCTTCACCCAGCCACGAAGAGACGGATGGATACCCCATTGACCGGAAGCTTACCTGTGCAGCCGCAAGCCATTATGGGCTCTGGCTTGGTCGACCCTAGGTGTGACTCTGGCCGGACGGTGCTACGAGATGTAGAAGAACGGTAGGATTGGATGGGCACCGGCAGTGGCCCAGAGGAACTCTTCGGAAGACCCTGTTTCGTTCGTCCCGTCTTCAAACACCAGGAAGTGCGAAGACTTAAAGGAGGGAATGATTCTTGCGGGTAAAGTGCGCAAACCTCTGCAGAGTGAAGATCTAATCAGTTAGCCGTGTCCCCGGTTACGGACAATTTGAGCCTCTGAAACTTGGAGTATTTCGGATATCTCAACACCGAACTTAATAAATTAATTTGAGCCTCTGAACAATTTGAGCCCCTGCTCATTATTACATAATGACCCGACACTTGGGGGCTAATGCATATTGCTCTTTGCTGAAGACAATTCTAGGATGACCCGGCTACACTACTATGACTATAGCCAACTCATGGGGGCTACAAAACTGGATTTTATTTAAAGCCATGGTGATAAGTCCCGGCTTATTCATGCTGATTAAACCGGCCCTTGGGGGCTACAGGTAATATGGATATAAGAGAGAAATATCTTCAAAATTTCAGTTTTGAGTAAATTAGATTGACCCGGTGTCTGCAAAAATCATAAACCGGCGTCGGCGACAATTATGACTCGGCATCATCTATTTATAACCCAGAAATTTTGGTAATCATAAACCGGCAAGTTTTATATCTTCAAGCCGGCTGAATATAAGTTGAATATTTGAAGATCAATATTTTCGTCAAGTCAGAGCATTGAAAGCCGACTCAAGTGGATCGTCTCTTACAATATTTCTCAACAAGAGACCAATGTCAGCAAATTGACTCTGAAGCTGGCCTATTGGCCCGGATTTTTCAAAGGAAGTATCTGGATTTTTTGCATTGGCAAAATTTGAACATATCTACTAAAAGAGATTTGCTATGAGTTCATGGGCATGTATCAAGAAGGAAATGACAAGGATTTAAAGATGATCAGGTGCCGGCTTACAAATATCTAACCCGGAGCACAACCTATCAAATTGTTCTTGAGTTATTTTGCAGGGTTAGTTTAACATGGATAAATCTAGATTAAACTGGGGGCTAATGTCGGGGATATACCCCGCGGTATGACCCGGCCGGGTATATGACCCGGCCGGACTTGATGTTTCATTGGTAACCGCCAGAGGATTGGCGACTCACGTGTCCGGCGGTTCACTGGTGTGACGACTCACGATCCTGAAGACTCATGGGTGACCCGGCGGGCGCTTCAGACGGACGACAAGGCCCAAGGCCCAGTATGCTGGTTCATATAAAGGTGGGCCGGCTTAAGAGGAAAGGGATGATGAATATTTCCTTTACGAGGAAGCAAGACCCGGACTTGTATTCAACTTGTAAGAAAAGATAGACTAGTCCTAGTCCTACTAGGACTCCACATGTAACCCGCCCCTCTAACTTATATAAGGAGGGGCAGGGCTCCCCAAAGAGGGGCAAGGAACAAGAAACAATATCTAGGGATAGACACAAGGAGGAGAGCCGGCTTACGGCGACTCCCTCATGATCATAATGAGACTTATCCACAAACAGCATGTAGGGTTATTACCGGATGATGTTTCCCGGGGCTCGAAGCTGTCTAAATCCTCGTCTTGTGTGTTGCGTCTCTCGATTCCGCTCAACCCCTTCAAGCTACCACATAGATGCGTTGGCCTCGCGACTAAGTCCTTACATTAGGACATCTACCGTGACAATTCCACGACAGGTTGTGTTGATGCTACAGTTACCAAGTCGTTTTACTTCGCTCTTGAAATATTTGCCAATCTGCCTTATGGTCTTCCCTGTACTTTTTTTCTCGAATATGCACGAGTGTGCATATCATATATTAAAGAAGAAGGGCAAAGCATGCCTTCACAGTTACATTACACGCATGTACGGCCTTACAACCCGTACCCACTCCACTCAAACGCCCACAAGCCTACTCCTCCCTACACATCCACCGATGTAACCCACCTAGGAACCCTTCTAGCTTCCCTTTGAACAGACCCGCAGATGCCCAAATCTCGCATTCAGATTTTACCCAGTCCATGATCCTCTCCACCGACGGTGACGCACCATCGAAAACAATTGCATTCTGATGCTTCCAAAGCTCCCACAGGACCAGCAACATGATAGTATGTACGTCCTTGGTACCGAGGTAGTTGTCTCCTCTCTTGCCACATAGCCACTCCCCTAACTCATCATCTTGGTTTGGCCCCCATCCATGCTTACCCAGAGCCTCTCCAACCGCTGCCCACACTGATCTGGCGAAAACGCATGTGAGCAGCACGTGGTTTTACGTCTTTGGCTCCTGATCGCACAACGGGCAAGCAGATTGGTGCAGCAGCCCTCTCCTCGCCAGTCTATCTGAGGTCCAACACCTGTTCTTCAAGGCCAACTAAGCAAAGAAACAACATTGTGATGGTGCCCGGCATTTCCACGTCAGCTTCGCAGTGGGAACTACTTCCCGACCCCAAAACCTGCCTGCATACGTTAAACGCACCGAGAACTTCCCACTCGCATCCCAGGACCATGTGAACTCATCTTGCACTCCAGGCATTGGTTCCCACTCAGCGACCCTTGGCCACAGCTGGAGGAACTGTTGCAACGCTGCGGCATCTAACTCTGGGCCGATGTCCAAAGCCCACTGCCCATTGGCCGCCACATGCCCAACCCTGCGATCCTGCCGAACTCTCTTCGGAATCCTGTTGTACAAGTATGGCGCCACCTCCTTAATCTTCACTCCATCTAGCCACCTATCTTCCCAGAACAGGGTGGATTCTCCATTCCTTGCACTGACCCTCAAAGCAGCCTGACATACTTGCATGGACTCAGCAGGCACCTGTATTTTGAACTCACTCCACGGCCTACTCTCATCTGCACGAGCTAGCCAACGCCATCGCGCCTGCATCGCCATATTCAGGCCCTGTACTTGATATTTAGCAATCTTTATGCCTCATATCACTACTTGCTTTACTGGAGAATTGATTTGACCGCTTGATAAGTGGTCTTCTTAATAGTCAACTTTTAGTGTGTTTCCTGTTTGCACCCTTTGTTGTAGCTCACAATGAGAAGATGCAGATTTTTCTCTTTGCTGACTTGTAGAACAACTTGGGGTATTACTTTTTAAATTTAAATGCTTGCATGTTGCATCGTAGTTCTGTTATCGAGATCAAGACTTCTAGCTCTGCCATGGCCTCACCACCGCCATCGCCGCGCACCACCGCTCAGGACATCATCGAGATCGAGACTACCAACTCTGCCATGGGCTGGCTCTGCGAAACCAGTACCTGCCAAGACGCCAGGATTCAGCCGTCCTTCTCGCTGGATGATAATGAGACGCAATCGGAGGCGCGCCGGAGCCCGCCGAACACAACACCGGAGGTCGCCGCTGCTTCGCCCACGGTGGCCAGGTCGCCTTACACGGAGCCGGAACCAACACCCCTGTCCACATCCCCATGTCCACCCCTCCGGGAAGCCCGGCCACGCCGCAACCAAGATCCCCGCTCTTTGTTGCCCGTCAGCCACCACTGCTACCTGTGCCAAGCTCCACTCCACCGCGCCGGCCTGCAAACAGGAGGAAGACACTTGCGGGTGTGGTTGGCTTCAACACGACCAGGTGCAGCCCACGCCTTCAAGCAAAGAACAGAAAAATGCCTGTGGCGCAGATGGCCGAGAGGCTGTTGTGCGAGCGCATGGGAATCATAGATGAAGGACAACAACTCACGGAAGACGCCATTGGCAAGTTCGTTGAGATGTTTCAGGGAAGGCTAACAGACATAGCTGTTTCAGCCCTTAGGGCTCTGTTCAACCTTGACTGTGACCTTGCTACGGCTGTTGAAGATGCTCTGTTGGAACATGGAGGCGAGGCTGGCCCTGAACTGCAGGCAACGGCCGAGGAGATTGCCGGCGTGTCAGCGTGATCGGACTGGTGCAAGTCCCAGTTGATGTTGCCCCTTCTCCATGTTAGCTACAACCCTGAAATACATGTTGTACACCTGCTTGCTGCTGGTCTTGAGGGCTGCGGCTAGCTGTTGCCCTGGCGAGGTGCCCTTTGATGTGTGTTGCATCTGTTGCTGGCTGTTGAGATGTGCTTTGTTCCATTTTGGATTGTTGTGCGATACGCCTAGAGCTGATCATGTTTGGGTCTGCTCTTCCGATGTAATCCGAGTTCATCAATGTTATATCAAAACTTGAGTGTTCTTAGTTGGAATGTCCGAGGCTTAAATTGTCCTGATCGTCGCGCTGCCATCTACGAGACCGTCAATGCCACTCCCTGTCATATCATTTGTTTTCAAGAAACCAAGCTCGAGCAGGTCGACCCTTTCACTACTTCCCACCTGGGAGGGCACAGATTGAAGAACTTTGCTCAACGTCCGGCATTGGGCACCCGCGGCGGCATTCTGCTTCTCTGGGATGAGAACTTTGTCTCCGTCCAGAATGTGTCCTTCGGTGCATTTTTCCTCTCTGCCAAAGTCACCATTGCTTCATCAGGCACTTCATTCAAGCTAACATCTGTCTACGGCCCGACTCGAAGCAACCTCAAAGACGCCTTCTTCCAGGAGCTGGCCCAGGAGAAGCCCCCCACTGGAGACAAGTGGTTGGTCACCGGTGACTTTAACCAAATATATAGAGCTAGAGACAAAAACTGTGCAAATGTTGATCGGAGTCGAATTGTCCGTTTCCGCAACGCCCTCAATGCGTGTGAGCTTAAAGAGATACACCTGCAAAACCGGAAATTTACTTGGAGCAACGAGCGAAATGATCCAACAATGAGCAAGCTCGACTCTTTCTTCTGCAATGAGGAATGGGACGTCGAGTTTGGAACACATCCTCTGCATGCTCTTTCATCTTCGCTCTCTGACCATTGCCCTCTTCTCCTTGCCAATGATAAAGGGCCGCCGAGAAACAAGTGCTTCCGCTTTGAAAACTTTTGGACTAAAATGCCTGGGTTCCAAGATATTGTCCAAGGAGCTTGGGGTAGACAGGTGAACCACGTGGACCCCTACCACATCCTCTTTCACAAAATGAAAAATACGAGCCAAGCGCTTAAAAAATGGAGCAAGACGATTTTTGCACACTCGAAGGTGCAAGTCCACATGGCCCTAGAGGTGATTCTCCGTTTGGACGAGGCCCAAGACTCCCAGCCTCTCAGTGCTGATGAGGGAGATCTTCGTAGGAGGCTCAAGGGCAAGGTGATTAGTCTATCTGTGCTTGAGCGTGCCCGGAAAAGGCAATGTTCGAGAATCACCAACCTCAAAGTTGGAGATGCCAACACCCGTTTTTTTCATCTACGTGTCAATCGTAGAAGAAGAAAGAATTTCATTCACCACCTCAAGCACAATAGTGGATGGGTCACTGATCATGATCACAAGAAGTCCATCATCCAAAACCACTTCCTGGAGGTAACAAAAAGGGGCCCACCTCGCAGCATTGACATTAATTGGAGTAATATTCCGGTCCCTGCATGTGACCTTTCGGATCTTGGGGCTGCCTTCACACAGGAGGAGGTTAAGAGGGCAATCTGGGATCTCCCAAGTGACAAAGCCCCGGGGCCGAATGGCTTCACCGGTGCCTTCTTCAAGGACTGTTGGGAGATCATCAAGGGGGGCATTATGGTCGCGGTCAACCACTTCTCCAACTTGCACACCGTGAACCTCCATTGGCTCAACTCGGCGAACATCGCCCTCATCCCTAAGAAGGATGGTGCAGAGTGCATCTCCGATTTCTGGCCCATTAGTCTCATCCATGCCATTGCTAAGGTTATCGCTAAGATGATGGCCACACGCCTTGCCCCGCACATGCAAAGCCTTGTCTCAAATGCCCAAAGCTCTTTTATAAAGAAGAGAAGTATCCATGATAATTTCATGTATGTCAGAAACTTGGCAAGGAAGCTTCACCGCCGCAAAACCCCAACTTTGCTCTTCAAGCTCGACATCAAGAAAGCTTTTGATTCGGTTCGATGGAATTTCCTCTTTGATCTCCTACGACACCTCGGCTTCCCAAGCAGATTTCGAGAGTGAGTTTCAGCCCTCCTTTCCACGGCCACGTCGAGGGTCTTGATCAATGGAGTGATGGGTGACCCGCTGAAGCATGGCTGTGGGCTGCGACAGGGACACCCCCTGTCTCCCCTTTTGTTCGTCCTGGTGATTGACCCTCTACACCACCTTCTAAACAAGGCCATTGCTCAGGGACACCTCCAGCCGCTTTGTGGAAGAGCCACGACCATCCGTGCATCGCTATATGCCGACGACGCGGCCATTTTTGTCAAGCCTATCAAGGAAGACGTTCAATTCCTTGCATCCACCCTGGCCTCCTTTGGGGAAGTCACCGGCCTCGTCACTAACTGCACCAAAAGCCTTGTGGCCCCTATTCGTTGCGGCGATGTTGATCTTGATGATATTCTTCAAGCTTCCCCGGCTGTTCGCACCTCGTTCCCGATGAGATACCTTGGGATGCCGTTGTCCGTTAGGCGTCTCAAGCGGATTCATTTTCAACACCTCGAGGATAAGGTGGCTAGCAAGCTCCCCCTTGGCAAAGCAGGCATGTCGCCACTGCGGGTCGGGCCGTTCTTGTTAAGGCCGTCCTCACCGCTATTGCCATATATCACCTGACGCCTCTCGACATCCCGGTCGAGGTTCTGAAGAAAATTGATAGTCTACGGCGCGCCTATCTTTGGGCAGGCACAGATACAGTTTCCGGTGGAAAATGCAAAATAAACTGGGACCTTGTTTGCAAGCCGAAGGAGAATGGTGGCCTGGGCGTGTTAAATTTGGCCAAATTTGCTAAGGCTCTTCGGCTTAGGTGGCTTTGGTTGGAGTGGAAGGATCCCACAAAACCATGGATCGGTATGGGCACGCCGTGCATGATGACGGCGTTTTTGCGGCTGCCACGCGCGTCACGGTGGGCAACGGACGAACGGCAAAATTTTGGAACTCCTCTTGGCTACAGGGCTTGAGACCTCGTGACATTGCGCCTCGCATCTTTGACCTCTCTCGAAAGAAAAATTGTTCCGTCCAGCAAGCTCTACACAGCAGTCTGTGGATCTCTAACATCGACATTTCCAATGGCCTTTCCCTTGGTCACGTCCAAGAGTTTGCAAATCTTTGGGGAAAGCTGAATTCTGTCACCCTTGAAGAGGGGATGGAGGATTCAATTGTATGGAAGTTCACTAAAGATGGTATGTACTCCGCCTCTTCAGCATACAAGGCACAGTTTGAAGGGCTTACTACTTCATATCTGGTGCAATCGGTTTGGAAGGTCTGGGCTCCCCCGCGATGCAAATTTTTTGCTTGGCTTGTTCTACAAAATAGGATCTGGACGTCTGATCGCTTAATTAGGCGGGGTTGGCCCAATTGTGGTGTATGCCCTCTATGCAAGCAATGCCAGGAATCTGCGGCTCATCTCCTCTTCCAATGCCGATTCACTCTTCGGGTGTGGAACGATATTATTCCGTGGCTTGGATTGCACCACGTCAACACGGCCACCTGGGCGACGAGGGTCTCGGTGAGAGATTGGTGGACCAACAACATACACACTCGGGTTGGATCTCCCAAGGCGCTGGCCTCTCTGATGATGCTCATCTCATGGGAGATTTGGACCGAACGCAATGCTAGAGTCTTCCGTAACACGGCCGTCCCTTCGATGGTTCTCATTTCTAAGATTAAAGACGAGGTGTCTCTTTGGGCTTTGGCCGGTGCAAAGCAGTTGGGTATTGTAATGCTGCGAGAGTAGTCCTTTCTTTTATTATTGCCGCTTTGCGGCTTTGTCCTAAAACTCCTTCCTTATTCAATGAAATGGCAAGTCTTTTGCCTTGTTTAAAAAAAAATCAGTTTTCTACAGCATCTACCACCGTGAATGGTGATTGTCTGTGTTTCTAGTTGTAACCAGGATGGTATTGTTCTGCGACCCCTGAAATCTGTGAATATTTTATTGCATTTATCTGTTGCACTGTTTGCAATTAGTACTAGCTCCTGGAGATCATTGGTTCGGCCTTGCGCAGTGGATTACGTGTTGTGCTTTCGACCATCTTTGTGTGTACCTCCTTACTCTGAACTTGATTAACCAGCGATCTCGCTTAATGGAAAGCCAGTGCTGTGTTAATGTTTTGCCACTTGTTGCAATTTGAGTCTTTGTGTACTTTTACCAGCACAGTGACCGCATAGCGCAGTGGATTAGCGCGTCTGACTTCGGATCAGAAGGTCGTGGGTTCGACTCCCACTGTGGTCGTTTTTTTTTCTTTCTCCTGTCAAACTTCTCTTCAGGACAACAGTACGGAAAGACAACTCTTACTCCCTTCAAAAAAAAAGGAAAGACAACTCTTATTAGACCATGGGTCGTACCCTTTTTTTTCCAGCAGTTTGACTCACGCAAACACGGGCAGAATCATGTTGTCAAGGAGCACGTTTTTCGGAGGCACGCACTCTCGGACGGTTTTGCGGGCAGTCATGGGTTCGTCGGAGAAATAGCTCAGCACAAATGATCTTGGCAGTGTGTGTATTCGTCTCTACATAGAGGGAACGCGCCCGAGAATGAAACGATGACTCTGGCACGTAGAGGCACAAAACGTGTCAACAACGAACTCAAGAATTCATACATACACCGAGAGCTAGGCCGTGCACTGCCATGCAAAAAATTCAAGGCCAATGGATAAAGCAGCAGTCGCTTTGCCTTCAAAGATGACATGTTCCGTCTCGAAACCATGATCTTTCCTCGAAAATTGTCCACTTTCTAAGTAATGTACGCGGCAACTTTTGAGAACCTTCTCAAACATTTACCTTAGCCTCTAGGTGTGATATGTGGGCATCATGAAGAGTTTCATTCTTTTCTGACTTTGTTTGCATTTTTCACAACTAAAAAAAAAACTTAATGTTCGGTGTCGTCTCCTGACACCCTCATGTTTGGAATTCATTTTCATTCTTTGATAAGGACTAAATATGAACTCGAGAACACAAATATGAACTTTTACTCAATTGTTTTCTTATTTTTCATGCATTTACAATTTAACATCATAATAACTAAATGTGTAGATATCTATTTAATGACTTAAATGTAGCGATCATTTAATGGTGTATTTTAAGTGAACAAAAAAACATTCAAGGTCAACAGATGAATTTTGGTCTTCAATGTCCAAATGAATTTTGCATTTTATTGAATGTCTAAAAGAACTTATTTATTTGGCAATGTTAGGCATCAAACTACTGGTAATAGTTCACATTCTATCTGACTAGGCAACTAGTCGTAGGCCGTCGGATCAGAAGCAGAAACTCATTGAGTGCTTCTTAACTGCTCCCGCAACCCATGTGCTCTACCGCGCTCGGTTTACTTTCTATCTCCATCCGATACTTCCTCCATGAACGTTGCTTCCTAGTAGCAGGCCCGTATGGGGAACATGTGCGTGCAGGATGTGCAATTGCACAGGGCCCCCAAATAAAATGAGGCCCCCAAATTAGATTTTTACTACAGCCATTCACTAATGAAGAAATGAATCAAATTCGTTCCGAACACATTGCACTAGCTACAGAGAGTATTTACTCCTGGAGAATCGGGCCATGACTTCTGTCGTGGGAACGCATGCATTTTTCACTCTTTGCCTTCGATCTTCCCTATTCTATTTAAAACTACTACCTCCTCCTCGGTGAATAAGTCATTCGCGTAGTTCTAGGTCGATGATTTAACTATCTAAATATGTATTATATGTAACAAAAAATATATATTTAGAAACTACATCCGTGTAGAAATCTAGTGATATACTTTTCATGACATATAACACATATTTAATTCCTCAAATCGATGACCTAGAACTACGCGAATGAATTATTCACGTAGACGGAGGTAGTAGTGATTCTATTTAAAACTAGCGATTTCCATGGCTGCGGAGGAATTGAGGAGTACAACCGAAATTCTACCAATTCCATTTAAAACTATTGATTTCCGTGGCAGCGGAGAGATAGGATTAATTGTAGGTAAATTATGTACTCCCTCAAGAAAACATCTAAATCAAAACTACTATTTCAATGTAAAAATATTCTGTGCTTGCATTGTTTATGAACCAAAAGTATACGTGTACATCGGACCATAGTCGTTCAACAATTAAATAAGAACATATCCCATCCTTTAGAAGGTAAACAAATTAAATAATTTCCAATTTAGCATAAATGTCTAGTAACAAAAATTAAGCATGCTGGTGTGGATTTTTTTCCTGATTTTTTAAAAATAGCACTTCAACTACCAAAGGATCGCGTTCCTTTTTTGTGGTTTCATTTTAACTAAAATGGAATAGACGGGAACTGTTTTCTACAAATATAGCACTTCAAAATAGTGCTTGAAAATATTTAATAGAGATAAACTTGAAGATTTTTTGAACGGAAGTTCTAGAAAGATTGCCCGTTCCAACTAAAATACAGATTAGGTATTTATTAATTCACAACTTCGCATTTTCGCAATACATGTTTTTTTTTTGCAACATTCTTGGAAAAAATGTGTTGCGCATATTTTAAATTTTAAAAGCTTATTTCCCTATCTATTTTTCTTAATTCAATTACCATGCCTGAACTTTGATTTTGTACCGGGCCCCCAAATTCTCAGGTACGGCCCTGCATAGTTGCATGCTTCCTTAAACCACGTCCGATTACCTGATTCCTAAACGAATGGATGTGGTCGACATAGATTGTTTGTGATGGAAGCATTATTTGTGAGAAGCAAACACACCACATTGGTGGAAGTCACTTCATACATTTTTTCTTAAAAAATGCTTCCATATAAAACTAGCCATCTAGGCATAATGCACCACCGGCCGATGATCGAATGATGGCATTTGGTATGTGTCCTTTACTATGATGGTTGTGCTTCCTTTCTATGCCGTCCATTCATCCTGCCGATGGTGTCCTTCCAATGGTGACGGTGCTTCCATTTGATGGTGGACGTGCTTCCTTCAGGTGGTAGGCATGCTTCCCTCGTTATAATGGTGGTTTGTGATTTCTTTGCTGCATAGTAGAGGAGCGACATGAATGGAGCGGCGCTGCAACATGTATGCACTGTTCCAAGAGTCGTGCTTCCTTCAAATGGTGTGTGAATTTTCTTCCGCTACCGGTCCAAGAGATAGGTACAACGTCCATGTGGAACAGCATTAACAGAAAGACGCTGCCGCATGGATGAACCGTCTGCCGAGAGCTGTGCTTCCTTGTGATGGAGGTCGTGCATCCTTCCTGATGATCTCCTGCTCCCTGGTGATGAAGCACGTATTGGATATATATGAAGCATCAAATATCTGTACCAAAAAAAAAACTTGAAATCACAACACATGCGATTTGTGAAGGGTCGGTATCACATTAGCATCCCTGATCAAAGATGTAGATGTAGATGCAAAAAAATTGGGATCAGTATCACAACACATGCGGTTTTTCTTATGTTTCCAACACAAGAAATTTTTGCTTCCATGCACAACAAAAGTGTTTCCACCGCAAAAATAATTTGCTTCCGACCAAGCATAAGATTTCTCCATGTTCGTCCATTCATATAACATGTTTCGTATCCATTGTACAGTGCTTCCTAAAATAAATATATTTATGTTCCCTAATAGTACTTTCAGGTTCATACAACAAATTTGCATTTTCAAGTCACAAATAGTCCAGTGATTCCTAAGTTAATATTGTATACTCCCTCAAGATTCTGGACTCGCTTCCCTTTATCTAGCGAGCGGTCGTCTTCATTGCGAGGTAGATCCAGGTGTTGCCTTGTTTCTTGGTGCATGCACTAGTTTCCTCCATATATACATGTCTCGTCGGCATAGATAGGCCCCGAAGCCATAAGACGGCTGCTTGAAGCATATATCATGTAGGCATAATGCATAAGTATCGAAGGTAGGAAACAACAATGGCACTATGTGTATGCTGCAGTACTGATAAAGAGATGCAAACAATACAATAGAACCGTGCATACAAATTAAGACCAAAATTTGGAACCTAGAAGGCTAGAACTATGGAAGCAAACTACCTAAAACGAAGAAACATATGCATAATCATATGGGAGCATTGAAGGAAATATGCCCTAGAGGCAATAATAAAGTTATTATTTATTTCCTTATATCATGATAAATGTTTATTATTCATGCTAGAATTGTATTAACCGAAAACATAATACATGTGTGAATACATAGACAAACATATAGTCACTAGTATGCCTCTACTTGACTAGCTCATTAATCAAAGATGGTTATGTTTCCTAACCATAGACATGTGTTGTCATTTGATTAATGGGATCACATCATTAGGAGAATGGTGTGATTGACATGACCCATTCCGTTAGCCTAGCACTTGATCGCTTAGTATATTGCTATTGCTTTCTTCATGACTTATACATGTTCCTGTAACTATGAGATTATGCAACTCCTGCCACGGAGGAACACTTTGGTGCTACCAAACGTCACAACGTAACTGGGTGATTATAAAGGAGTACTACAGGTGTCTCCAAAGGTACATGTTGGGTTGGCGATTTGAGATTAGGTTTTGTCACTCCGATTGTCGGAGAGGTATCTCTAGGCCTTCTCGGTAATACACATCACATAAGCCTTGCAAGCATTGCAACTAATAAAGTTAGTTGTGAGATGATGTATTACGGAACGAGTAAAGAGACTTACCGGTAACGAGATTGAACTAGGTATTGGATACCGACGATCGAATCTCGGGTAAGTAACATACCGATGACAAAGGGAACAACGTATGTCGTTATGCGGTTTGACCGATAAAGATCTTCGAAGAAAATGTAGGAACCAATATGGGCATCCAGGTTCCGCTATTGGTTATTGACCGAGAATAGTTCTATGTCATGTCTACATAGTTCTCGAACCCGTAGGGTCCGCACGCTTAACGTTACGATGACAGTTTATTATGAGTTTATAAGTTTTGATGTACCGAAGTTTGTTCGGAGTCCCGGATGTGATCACGGACATGACGAGGAGTCTCGAAATGGTCGAGACATAAAGATTGATATATTGGAAGCCTATATTTGGATATCGGAATGGTTCCGGATGAAATCGGAATTTTCCGAACACGGGGTTACTGAACCTCTCGGGGATGTTGGGCCTTAATGGGCCATAAGGGAGAAGAGGAGGGCCGGCCAGGGCAGGCCGCGCGCCCCCTCCCCCCCTAGTCCGAATAGGACAAGGAGAGGGGGGGCGGCGCCCCCCTTCCTCTTTCCCCTCCCCCCTTTCCTTCTCCAACAAGGCAAGAGGGGGGAGTCCTACTCCCGGTGGGAGTAGGACTCCTCCAGGCGCACCCTAGGAGGGCCGGCCGCACCTCCCCCTCCCTCCTTTATATACGGGGGCAGGGGGCACCCCATGACACACAAGTTGATCTACGTGATCATTCCTTAGCCGTGTGCGGTGCCCCCCTCCACCATATTCCACCTCGGTCATATCGTCATGAGCTTAGGCGAAGCCTCGCGCCGGTGAAGCATCATCATCGCTACCACGCCGTCGTCGACGGAACTCATCCCGACACTTTGCTGGATCGAGTCCGGGATCGCCATCGAGCTGAACGTGTGCTGAACTCGGAGGTGCCGTATGCTCGGTACTTGGATCGGTCGGATCGTGAAGACGCACGACTACATCAACCGCGTTGTTATAACGCTTCGCTTGCGGTCTCACGAGGGTACGTGGACATACACTCTCCTCTCGTCGCTATGCCATCACCATGATCTTGCGTGTGCGTAGGAATTTTTTCAAATTACTACGTTCCCCAACAGTGGCATCCGAGCCAGGTTTTATGCGTTGATGTCATATGCACGAGTAGAACACAAGTGAGTTGTGGGTGATATAAGTCATACTGCTTACCAGCATGTCATACTTTGGTTCGGCGGTATTGTGAGATGAAGCGCCCGGACCGACATTACGCCAGACGCTTACGCGAGACTGGTTTCACCGCCGAGCACTCGCTGCTTAAAGGTGACCGGCGGGTGTCTGCTCTCTCACTTTAGTTGAACTGAGTGTGGCTACGCCCGGTCCTTGCGAAGGTTAAAACAGCACCAACTTGACAAACTATCGCTGTGGTTTTGATGCGTAGGTAAGAACGGTTCTTGCTCAGCCCGTAGCAGCCACGTAAAACTTGCAACAACAAAGTAGAGGACGCCTAACTTGTTTTTGCAGGGTATGTTGTGATGTGATATGGTCAAGACGTGATGCTATATTTTATTGTATGAGATGATCATGTTTTGTAACCGAGTTATCGCTAATCGGCAGGAGCCATATGGTTGTCGCTTATTGTATGAAATGCAAACGCCATGTAATTGCTTTACTTTATCATTAAGCAGTAGCGATAGTCGTAGAAGCAATAGTTGGCGAGACGACAACGATGCTACGATGGATATCAAGGTGTCGCGCCGGTGACGATGGTGATCACGACAGTGCTTCGGAGATGGAGATCACAAGCACAAGATGATGATGGCCATGTCATATCACTTATATTGATTGCATGTGATGTTTATCCTTTATGCATCTTATTTTGCTTTGATTGGCGGTAGCATTATAAGATGATCTCTCACTAAATATCAAGAAGTGTTCGCCCTGAGTATGCACCGTTGCGAAAGTTCTTCGTGCTGAGACACCACGTGATGATCGGGTGTGATAGGCTCTACGTCCAAATACAACGGGTGCAAAACAGTTGCACACGCGGAATACTCAGGTCAAACTTGACGAGCCTAGCATATACAGATATGGCCTCGGAGCACGGAGACCGAAAGGTCGGACGTGAATCATACAGTAGATATGATCAACATAGTGATGTTCACCATTGAAACTACTCCATCTCACGTGATGATCGGACATGGTTTAGTTGATTTGGATCACGTAATCACTTAGATAACTAGAGAGATGTCTATCTAAGTGAGAGTTCTTTAGTAATATGATTAATTGAACTTAAATTTATCATGAACTTAGTACCGATAGTATTTTGCTTGTCTATGTTTACTGTAGATAGATGGCTCGTCATCGTTGTTCCGTTGAATTTTAATGCGTTCCTTGAGAAAGCAAAGTTGAAAGATGATGGTAGCAATTACACGGACTGGGTCCGTAACCTGAGGATTATCCTCATTGCTGCACAGAAGAATTACGTCCTGGAAGCACCGCTGGGTGCCAGGCCTGCTGCTGATGCAACTGACGACGTTAAGAACGTCTGGCAGAGCAAAGCTGATGACTACTTGATAGTTCAGTGTGCCATGCTTTACGGCTTAGAACCGGGCCTTCAACGACGTTTTTGAACGTCATGGAGCATATGAGATGTTCCAGGAGTTGAAGTTAATATTTCAAGAAAATGCCCGGATTGAGAGATATGAAGTCTCCAATAAATTCTATAGCTGCAAGATGGAGGAAAATAGTTCTGTCAGTGAACACATACTCAAAATGTCTGGGTATAATAATCACTTGATTCAACTGGGAGTTAATCTTCCTGATGATAGTGTCATTGACAAAATTCTTCAATCACTGCCACTAAGCTACAAGAGCTTCGTGATGAACTATAATATGCAAGGGATGGACAAGTCTATTCCCGAGCTCTTCGCAATGCTAAAAGCCGCGGAGGTAGAAATCAAAAAGGAGCATCAAGTGTTGATGGTTAAAAAGACCACCAGTTTCAAGAAAAAGGGCAAAGGGAAGAAGAAGGGGAACTTCAAGAAGAACAGCAAACAAGTTGCTACTCAAGAGAAGAAACCCAAGTCTGGACCTAAGCCTGAAACTGAGTGCTTCTACTGCAAGCAGACTGGACACTGGAAGCGGAACTGCCCCAAGTATTTGGCGGATAAGAAGGATGGCAAGGTGAACAAAGGTATATGTGTATATGTGATATACATGTTATTGATGTGTACCTTACTAATACTCGCAGTAGTACCTGGGTATTTGATACTGGTTCTGTTGCTAATATTTGCAACTCGAAACAGGAACTACGGATTAAGCGAAGATTGGCTAAGGACGAGGTGACGATGCGCGTGGGAAATGGTTCCAAAGTCGATGTGATCGCGGTCGGCACGCTACCTCTACATCTACCATCGGGATTAGTTTTAGACCTAAATAATTGTTATTTGGTGCCAGCGTTAAGCATGAACATTATATCTGGATCTTGTTTGATGCGAGACGGTTATTCATTTAAGTCTGAGAATAATGGTTGTTCTATTTATATGAATAATATCTTTTATGGTCATGCACCCTTGAAGAGTGGTCTATTTTATTGAATCTCGATAGTAGTAATACCCATATTCATAGTGTTGAAACCAAAAGATACAGAGTTGATAATGATAATGCAACTTATTTGTGGCACTTGCCGCTTGGGTCATATCGGTGTAAACGCATGAAGAAACTCCATACGATGGACTTTTGGAATCACTTGATTATGAATCACTTGGTACTTATGAACCGTGCCTCATGGGCAAGATGACTAAAACGCCGCTTCTCCGGAACTATGGAGCGAGCAAAGGATTTGTTGGAAATCATACATACTGATGTTTGTGGTCCAATGAATGTTGAGGCACGCGGCGGGTATCGTTATTTTCTCACCTTCACAGATGATTTGAGCAGATATGGGTATATCTACTTGATGAAACATAAGTCTGAAACATTTGAAAAGTTCAAGGAATTTCAGAGTGAAGTGGAAAATCATCGTAACAAGGAAATAAAATTTCTACGATCTGATCGTGGAGGAGAATATTTGAGTTACGAGTTTGGTCTGCATTTGAAACAATGCGGAATAGTTTCAAGAGCTCACGCCACCCGAACACCACAACGAAATGGTGTGTCCAAACGTCGAATCGTACTTTACTAGATATGGTGCGATCTATGATGTCTCTTACTGATTTACCGCTATCGCTTTGGGGTTATGCTTTAGAGACGGCCGCATTCACGTTAAATAGGGCACCGTCAAAATCCGCTGAAACGACACCTTATGAACTATGGTTTAGCAAGAAACCAAAGTTGTCGATCTTAAAGTTTGGGGCTGCGATGCTTATGTGAAGAAACTTCAACCAGATAAGCTCGAACCTAAATCGGAGAAATGTGTCTTCATAGGATACCCAAAAGAGACTATTGGGTACACCTTCTATCACAGATCTGAGGGCAAGATTTTCGTTGCTAAATTCGGATCCTTTCTAGAAAAGAGTTTCTCTCGAAAGAAGTGAGTGGGAGGAAAGTAGAACTTGATGAGATAATCAGATTCTGTTCCCTTATTGAAAATAGTTCATCACAAGAACCGGTTCCTGTGACAACTACACCAATAAGTGAGGAAGCTAATGATATTGATCATGAAACTTCAGATCAAGTTTCTACCGAACTACGAGGTCAATTAGAGTAAGATCCGCACTGAGTGGTACGGTAATCCTATTCGGAAGTCATGTTACTTGACCATGGCGAACCTACAAACTATGAAGAAGCGATGGTGAGCCCAGATTCGCAAAATGGCTGGAAGCCATGAAATCTGAGATGGGATCCATGTATGAGAACAAAGTATGGACTTTGGTTGACTTGCCCGATGATCGGCAAGCTATTGAGAATAAATGGATCTTTAAGAAGAAGACCGACGCTGATGGTAATGTAATCGTTTATAAAGCTCGACTTGTTGCGAAAGGTTTTCGACAAGTCCAAGGGGTTGACTACGATGAGACTTTCTCACCCATAGCGATGCTTAAGTCTGTCCGAATCATGTTAGCAACTGCTGCATTTTATGATTATGAAATTTGGCAAATGGATGTAAAAACTGCATTCTTGAATGGATTTCTAGAAGAAGAGTTGTATATGATGCAACCAGAAGGTTTTGTTGCTCCAAAAGGTGCTAACAAAGTGTGCAAGCTCTAGCGATCAATTTATGGTCCGTGCAAGCCTCTCGAGTTGGAATAAACGCTTTGATAGTGTGATCAAAGCATATGGTTTTATACAGACTTTTGGAGAAGCCTGTATTTACAAGAAAGTGAGTGGGAGCTCTATAGCATTTCTGATATTATATGTGGACGACATATTATTAATTGGAAATGATATAGAATTTCTGGATAGCATAAAAGGATACTTGAATAAAAAAATTCAATGAAAGACCTCGGTGAAGCTGCTTACATATTGGGCATCAAGATCTATAGAGATAGATCAAGACGCTTAATTGACTTTCACAAAGCACATACCTTGATAAAGTTTTGAAAAGTTCAAAATGGATCAGGCAAAGAAAGGTTTTTACCTGTATTACAAGGTGTGAAATTGAGTCGACTCAATGCCCGACCACAGCAGAAGATAGAGAGAAAATGAAAGATGTTCCTATGCTTCAGCCATAGGCTCTATCATGTAAGCAATGCTGTGTACCAGACTGACGATGCTTAGCAATAAGCTTGGCAGGAAGGTACCAAAGTAATCCAGAGTGGATCACCGGACAGCGGTCAAGAGCATCCTGAAATACCGAAAAGGACTAAGGATATGTTTCTCAGATATGGAGGTCACAAAGAGCTAGTCGTAAATGGTTACGCCGATGTAAGTTTTGACACTGATCCGGACGATTCTAAATCGCAAACCGGATACGTGTTTTTATTAAACGGTGGAGCTGTCAGTTGGTGCAGTTCTAAACAAAGCGTCGTGGCGGGATCTACATGTGAAGCGGAGTACATAGCTGCTTCGGAAGCAGCAAATGAAGGAGTCTGGATGAAAGAGTTCATTTCCGATCTAGGTGTCATACCTAGTGCATCGGGACCAATGAAGATCTTCTGTGACAATATCGTGCAATTGCATTGGCAAAGGAATCCAGATTTCACAAGAGGACCAAGCATATCAAGAGACGCTTCAATTCCATTCGGGACCAAGTCCAAGTGGGAGACATAGAGATTTGCAAGATACATACGGATCTGAATATTGCAGACCCGTTGACTAAGCCTCTTCCACGAGCAAAACATGATCAGCACCAAGACTCCATGGGTGTTAGAATCATTACCGTGTAATCTAGATTATTGACTCTAGTGCAAGTGGGAGACTGAAGGAAATATGCCCTAGAGGCAATAGTAAAGTTATTATTTATTTCCTTATATCATGATAAATGTTTATTATTCATGCTAGAATTGTATTAACCGGAAACATAATACATGTGTGAATACATAGACAAACATATAGTCACTAGTATGCCTCTACTTGACTAGCTCATTAATCAAAGATGGTTATGTTTCCTAACCATAGACATGTGTTGTCATTTGATTAATGGGATCACATCATTAGGAGAGTGGTGTGATTGACATGACCCATTCCGTTAGCCTAGCACTTGATCGTTTAGTATATTGCTATTGCTTTCTTCATGACTTATACATGTTCCTGTAACTATGAGATTATGCAACTCCAGTTTACCGGAGGAACACTTTGGGTGCTACCAAACGTCACAACGTAGCTGGGTGATTATAAAAGAGTACTACAGGTGTCTCCAAAGGTACATGTTGGGTTGGCGTATTTCGAGATTAGGTTTTGTCACTCCGATTGTCGGAGAGGTATCTCTAGGCCTTCTCGGTAATACACATCACATAAGCCTTGCAAGCATTGCAACTAATAAAGTTAGTTGTGAGATGATGTATTACGGAACGAGTAAAGAGACTTACCGGTAACGAGATTGAACTAGGTATTGGATACCGACGATCGAATCTCGGGTAAGTAACATACCGATGACAAAGGGAACAACGATGTCGTTATGCGGTTTGACCGATAAAGATCTTCAAGAAAATGTAGGAACCAATATGGGCATCCAGGTTCCGCTATTGGTTATTGACCGAGAATAGTTCTATGTCATGTCTACATAGTTCTCGAACCCGTAGGGTCCGCACGCTTAACGCTACGATGACAGCTTTATTATGAGTTTATAAGTTTTGATGTACCGAAGTTTGTTCGAGTCCCGGATGTGATCACGGACATGACGAAGAGTCTCAAATGGTCGAGACATAAAGATTGATATATTGGAAGCCTATATTTGGATATCGGAATGGTTCCGGATGAAATCGGAATTTTCGTAACACCGGGGTTACCGGAACCCTCGAGGGATGTTGGGCCTTAATGGGCCATAAGGGAGAAGAGGAGGGCCGGCCAGGGCAGGCCGCCCCCTCCCCTAGTCCGAATAGGACAGGAGGGGGGCGCCTTCCTCTTCCCTCCCCCTTTCCTTCTCCAACAAGGCAGAGGGGAGTCCTACTCCCGTGGGAGTAGGACTCCTCCATCGCACCCTAGGAGGACCGCCGCACCTCCCTCCCTCCTTTATATACGGGGCAGGGGCACCCCATGACACACAAGTTGATCTACGTGATCGCTCCTTAGCCGTGTGCGGTGCCCCCTCCACCATATTCCACCTCGGTCATATCGTCATGAGCTTAGGCGAAGCCCTCGCGCCGTGAAGCATCATCATCGCTACCACGCCGTCGGTTGACGGAACTCATCCCGACACTTTGCTGGATCGGAGTCCGGGGATCGTCATCGAGCTGAACGTGTGCTGAACTCGGAGGTGCCGTACGTTCGGTACTTGGATCGGTCGGATCGTGAAGACGTACGACTACATCAACCGTGTTGTTATAACGCTTCCGCTTACGGTCTACGAGGGTACGTGGACATACACTCTCCCCTCTCGTTGCTATGCCATCACCATGATCTTGCGTGTGCGTAGGAAATTTTTTGAAATTACTACGTTCCCCAACAAGCATGCCATGTGTCCAATGGTGATAACAAAAACAATAACTAAATTGTAAAATAAGACGCAAGATGCATTGGTAGCAAAAACTATCTACACTTTAGAAACATTTGTAGCTTCATATATAGGAAGCATATAAAGGTTAATATCTCACAAATTCTCATCTTCATTGGAACCATCGAATTTTGAAACTAGGTAATTAGTATGATTGCTGCCAACATACGTACGCAAGCTCTGATGATCTAAATACCACAACAATAAAAGAACTCTAGACTAACAAGAAAATTATTAGATGATCAAATGGCCTAATACATGAGAAGATCAACATATAGGCACACAATGAGTAGTCGGCACACAATGTTTAGAAATGTTATTGCAATGTTGAAATTACAAATCGTCAGATTGGAAATAACCTGAAGCAAGCATAGATGATGGGGGGGGGGGGGGGCATAACAAATCGTCAGATTGGAAATAACCTGAAGATTCGAAGAGAGGGGAAATACCGGAGGCTGCTGTTGGTTCTCTGGCCGGCGGTTGCAACCCAACAGGCGTTTGAGCAACCTGACGAAGCACCAAGCATGGAGTAGATGAGAGGATCGCTCCTCCTAAGGGCATTTATAACCGATCCCCAAAACGTCCATAAGGGAGTAAGTTTTTTGGTTTACTCCTTTACAACAGACCTAGCCGATCCCCTAAAAACGCTGATGGAGTATAGTTTTTACTCCAACTCCCTATCCCCCTTGCTGCCAACATACGTACGCAAGCTCTGATGATCTAAATACCACAACAATAAAAGAACTCTAGACTAACAAGAAAATTATTAGATGATCAAATGGCCTAATACATGAGAAGATCAACATATAGGCACACAATGAGTAGTCGGCACACAATGTTTAGAAATGTTATTGCAATATTGAAATTACAAATCGTCAGATTGGAAATAACCTGAAGCAAGCATAGATGATGGGGGGGGGGCATAACAAATCGTCAGATTGGAAATAACCTGAAGATTCGAAGAGAGGGGAAATACCGGAGGCTGCTGTTGGTTCTCTGGCCGGCGGTTGCAACCCAACAGGCGTTTGAGCAACCTGACGAAGCACCAAGCATGGAGTAGATGAGAGGATCGCTCCTCCTAAGGGCATTTATAACCGATCCCCAAAACGTCCATAAGGGAGTAAGTTTTTTGGTTTACTCCTTTACAACAGACCTAGCCGATCCCCTAAAAACGCTAATGGAGTATAGTTTTTACTCCAACTCCCTATCCCCCCTCAAAGATTTCCCTAAATATACTCCATCCTGCGGCGGCAAAAAGCTTGGGGATGACAAAGAACCACTGGGTCCAAGCTCCCGCCTCCAACGCCAATTGTGTCCGGGGTGGCCGCGTCTCCGGCAATGGCACGCCGCCCTCCCACCGCACCTACCGGAGGCAATCGGGCTCACTCGTGAAGAAATCTTGTCCTCTCTTCAGAATGTTGGTGGTGACCAAGGGGGTGGTGGTGATGGTGGTCGAGAGGATGTCGAGGTTGATTTCTTTCCCGAGGACGTCGTTTGAGTGGTAGTGGCGGAGAGGGTGGTGGTGCATGCCAAAGATTGTCTCGATCCACAACATGTACCACCTGTAAGTATAGCATTTTTGGGTCAAACGTTTGTAGTTATGCGGCCAATAACCATAACCGTGCAATGCCACCCGTAAGTGTAGCATTTTTGGATATGAAGGGGAGGGTCGGAGCCTCGGAGGGATATTCGTGCGGGAGATTTTGGAGGGGGTTATGGCGGCGAATGATTTTTTTTAAAGGGCGACGGGATAAGAGGTATCTTGATCGTGAGATTCAACCAGAATCAACGGACGACGATGGGTCTGATGGCTGGTTCTTAGGCTAGTCATAGTGGGAGTAACTTAGCTAGTAACATAGCGCACTTCAAAAAAAATTTGCTTATATGGCAAATATTTAATGTGAGGCGGTAACATAATATGTTACTGTAACATAGCGCTTCCCAAGATAAGATGAGTCTATAATCTAATAAATGAAGCCATCTATGACACTACTATCATGTTACTTTGCATTATGAAGGTGGTAACTTAGACTAGTGTCATGCATATGATATTAGTCTAAGTTACTATGACCAGCCTTATCAAACCACTGATGGAAAGTGTTTCTTCCCTTATTTATTATACGCAGTAGTGGACAAATCCACCTGTCGTTAAACAGATTTATTATTACAGGCCGCCGCAACCCGTAAAGTGCGGCAGCCTGCTAAACCCGAGCCGCTTCTTCTCCATGTCGAAGTCGAGCACGAAGTCCTCCATCTGGGCCCCTCCGAGGATCACCGCCGGCGCCCTGCCGTCGCCGGCCGCCACCCCCTTCATCTCCACGAACGCAACGCACGCTGTCCCTGGCTTGACGTCCACCATCGAGTTCTTCCCCGTCATCGTCCAGTCACTGCCGCCATCGAGCCCCAGCTGGACGTTGGGCACCGCGTACCCGCCGAGGTTGTTGCCCAGCGTCTTCGTGTCGTAGCACACCCCGAACGGCGCCACAGCCTCCACTGCGCGCGCCACGGGCGCTCCGTTGGCATGCTGCGCCGCCAGGGCCTTGGTGAACGCGTCCACCAACGGCCGGTACACGTCGGGGCGGAGCAAGACGTAGGGCAGCCTCGTGCTGAGCATCACGCCGCCGGTGGCGAGAGCGCCCTCCGATATGGGGACGCGGGTGTCCCCCACTACAATGGACCTGGCCGAGATGTAGTGCGCGGGGCTGCCGCCCTTGGTGACGAGCGGCGTGTACGGCATCGACTGCGTGAATTGCGGCCACGGGAGCGGGCCGCCGCCGAAGATGGCCACGCCAGGGCCGCCGGTGGGGAGGCAGAGGAGGAACCTGTTGGCGACCTTCTGCGCGGACGCCACCTGAGCCGGCAGCGCCAGGCCGGAGTCTGCGAGCCCGGCCACGCCCGTGGAGCCTCGAGGCAGCGACGCCAGGAGCTTGCTCGGCGCGCACACCGCCAGCACCCCGACGTTCACCTTGCTCACCGGCTTGCCCCCGTCGGTGGTGTTGGCTGCGAACCTGGTGTGGAAGAGGCTCCCGGCGGCGCACGCGCCAGTGACCGGGTTGTATGGGTACGCCGTGCACGGCTTGTCGTGCCTGTCGCTGCCGCAGCTGGGCGCGGGGCAGCCTGGGGCGGGGTAGGCGTTGGCGAGGAGGCAGGTGGGGCTGCTGCACGGGATCCCCGCCGGCGGCTGGCCGCCCTCGCACGTGGACCAGACGAGCGGGCCGGCGACGTCGAGGACGAGGCTGGCGCCGTCGTGGAAGGGGATCGTGTAGAGGGAGGTGGCGGGGTCCTTGGTGACCGGAGCGAGCACCGGAAGGCTTTGGCACGACGTACGGCAGCGCCACGAGCGAGGCGGCCAGCACGAGGAGGAGCACTGGTGGCATCTTTCTTGCACAGATGGAGGAGCGTGGAATTGTTTTGTGAGTGCGGAAGTGGATGTCTGGATCGACGCGTGTGCGCCTCATTATATAGCGTGGGTTGTGGACATGGACAGGAGCAAGTGCGATCTCTGCACACCGGATTCACTGGCGACCCTACGCGGGAAGATATGCGTAGACAAACCATGCCGACCCTACAGCTTGGATGGTACTGCTACCGCTCTGCCGCAAAAATGGACTACTCGCGTCCACGTGTGTGGAGTCTACTACCGACAAGATTGTTCTTTCTCGCTTCCTTTTCTTTTTTGGTTTTCTCGCCGCTTCCAATGTGCGGCGGCGGCGACCGAGCAAAAGCAGGGCCACCAGAAATTGACCACTATCACTTCTCCCCTGCTGCGAGTAAAATTTGGTGGGCCACCGACTAGGGAAACCTTACAACATTTTTTTTTGAGGGAAAGAGTACCCTTACAACATTATTTTATGTGTACACAACATTCTCACACGTCTTCTTTTGTGTTGTTCGTATACCAAAGGCAGTAAAAATAGTGCAGCTATTTTCCCCGCAAAAAAAAACAGTGCAGCTATTTCGAGTATGTTTGTGTATATATAAAAGTAGACTAACTCACTGCAACGAAAACTATTAAAAAATGCTCGCATGTTTAGTTGGCCACTCCTTTTCCTTTCTTTTTTGTAGTTTCTTTTTCTGTTCTTTTATTTTCTTATTCTAACTGGTTTGTACTTTATTTCTTTTCTTATTTCTTGCGTTTTGTTTTTGCTTTTATTTTGTTCTCATTATATACGATGAACATTCTTTTCACATAAAACAAATATTTTGTAATATAGGCTTAATTGTTTAATATGTGATGCACATTTTATATATAGTGAACTTTTGTAATGTATGATGAGCTTTTTTGTAACCTATGGTGAACTTTTCTTTTACAAGGTGAACTTCTAATAATATATGCTCAATATTTTTAACAGACACAGATTTTTTTTACCAGACAGCCAACAAATTTCTGAAATTTTTTTAAAAGAAAAAACGTAAGAGAAAAACATCAAGTAGCTAGTTAAAAATCGCTCAAGCGGAGCTCTTCATAATTGGGCCCGCTCAATGTCGCTCGGTTCCGGTATCAGGTACACTGCTTGACGCCCAGTCGGCGTCGAATTTCTCGAACATCAGGTCTCTCATGGATAGAATTTTTTTAGGGCAGATATGGATCTGCAGGCCATGCCAGGTTATCAGCCCATCATCCGAACAAAAGTAGATGCAAATATTTCCAATTTATACGAAAAATTTAAGATGTGCATGGAAAAACTATTAAAAGAGGTCGTATGTTTAGTTTGCCACTCTTATTTTTTTTGTTTTTTGTAGTTTCTATTTTTTTCTTTTTTATTTTCTACTAACTGAGTTGTATTTTATTTCATTTCCTTTTTCTTTTGGTTATTTTTCTTTATATACAATGAACATTATTTTAATATTCAACAAACATGTTTAAGTGTAGGCTCAATTTTAAATGTTCATCTTTATTAATAGTGTTTTAGTGTAGACTGAGCTTTTTTAACATACGTTGAACTTTTTATTTTAAAAGGTGAACTTTTTTAATGTATGGCGAACTTTTAATAATATATGCTGAAATTTTTTTTAATACACACAAAACTTTTTCAAACACGCAGCCAACAAATTTCTGAAAAGCAATCGTAAAGAAAAAAACATAAGAGCAAAACAGCAAACAGCTAGTTCAAAAAAACAAAACAAAATCGCTCAAGTGGAGCTCTTCAAAATTGGGCCGGCCTATTGGCGCTCGGTTCAGGTATCACGTGCACTGCTTGCCGCCGGTGGGCGTCGAATTTCTCCAACATGATGAGGTCTCTATGGATAGATATGGATCTGCATGGCACGCTAGGTTAGCAGCCTATCATCCGAAGAAAAGTAGACACAAATATTTCCTATTTATACACAATTTATTTACAAATATTTTCAATTTATACGAAAAATGTAAGATGTGCATGAAAAAATTAGACATGTGTAAATAAAAAAGATAAAGAAACACAGAAAATCAATACCAAAATAAAAGCGCTGAAAACAGACCTAGAATGTAGTGAAAGTCCGCATAGAAAACCAAACACAAAGAAAACACAAGAAAAGAATAAAAGGAAAAAAGAAAAACACAAGAAACCACAAAAAATTGATAAAAGAAACACATAAAACAAAAAAAAAACACCGGTAAAAGAACAAGCTCCCGTGCCACAAATTTTAGGTCAATTAGGAATTTGAACGTGATCAGTGATCACCACATCATGCATGATGGTAGTTCTTCTTTATCTAGTGCGGTCTTTGAGGACTGTTACTTCATGTCTCTACATTTTAGCCATGTAATTTGTGAGCATTGCTTTAGGCCTCGTTTGATGGAAGAGGTTTGAAGAGGATTAGAGAGGAATATCCTCGCAGGGCCCAAAATCCCCCAGAACCCCATCAGCCCATTTGATTCGCAGGTATTAAATGGGTCAAACCACTCCAATCCCCACCAACCCCCTCCCACGCGTCTGAACAACCTCGCGTAGCCCCTCGCGGAACGAGACCCACGCCGCCTCGCAGCTTGTTCGTCGCTGCCGCTCGCAGCAGCTCCTTCTTGGCGAGACAGGAGGAAATAGCACTACGCAATTCTCTGAAATATTGTGGTTGGAGGGGGATTGAGGATTCAAAGGGATTTGAGGAGATTGGGCGGAAGAGAGGGATTCACCCAATCCTCTGAAATCCCCATCCCCTTTGGGGCTCGAAATCCCTCTATATCAAACGAGGCCTTAGGGAGTTCAATCATGTAGCGCATGAATTGGCAAAATGGGCTAGGTTTGTCCCTCCTAGTCTTTGGGTAGACTCCGCTCCAAAGGACTTGATTCCTCTACTTGTATGCGTCAATTGTCATGAATCCAAATTCCACATGAAACAACGTGCAGAGCTTCTCTTTCTATGCGCGGAGAGATCTGGATCCAAGCAGAGTTTCTTCTATAGTTTGATGATCGATCATTTGACCATAATTATCACTATGGCATGGAGTGCCACACCATCAGTTAGCTAGATCCACTATGTACGCCACCCGGATCAATAAACTAGTGCATATCATCGCGGACTCATCGCTCTAGCTCATGGCTCCGTCGTGTGGCAGCCATCAACGAGAATCCCGGCACGCTCATCGGGTCTACTCTCTACACTTCCACTTCCCCCGAAAAAACTTAGAAAACCAGCAAACATCATCATCTCTCACGTACACACTATCGATCTAGTCTCCGTGCTTTGTGCGCGGTATATAACGAGCTACCAATGGCACCTCGATCAACCACAGCACAGCACTGGCCAGTCCAAATTCCAAAATGTGGCAACCAAAGGACCTCATCCTCGTCGCCGTCTCGCTCTGTGTGCTTGCATGCACGGCGGCGGGCGACGGCGGCGGCAGGCCGCTCGTGACGGCCGTCACAAGGGACGCGGCCACCTCCCTCTACACCATCCCCGTCAAGTCCGGCAGCCCGCTGGTCCTCGACCTCTCCGGCCCCATCGTCTGGTCCACCTGCGACGGCGGCGCCTCCCACGACACGCTCGAGTGCAACAACATGGACTGCATGCGCGCGCACCGCTTCCATCCGCCCAACTGCCAGCATACCGGCTACGGCATGCCGGACGCCCACAACCCCTACCGCTGCAAGTGCACCGCGCACCCGCACAACCCCGTCTCCGGCGACACCGCGTCAGGGGACATGACGCGTGTCACGCTCTCCGCCAACGCCACCGACGGCAGGAACCCGTTGGGCCCGGTGTCGTTCACCGCCGTGACGTCCTGCGCGCCGGACTCGTTGTTAGCGGGGCTGCCGGCGGGGGCCGTCGGCGTCGCGGGGCTCGCGCGCTCCGGCCTCGCGTTCCCCGCTCAGGTCGCGCGCACGCAGGGCGTGGCTAACTCGTTCACGCTCTGCCTCCCGAGCGTCGCCGTGTTCGGCGGTGGCCCGCTCTTCGCGGCCAATGGGCGTTCCATCACGGAGCTGCTTGGCAGCGGTACCTCGCTCCGCAAGCATGGGGAATCCCCAGGCTACTACATCTCCGCCAGCAGGGGCATCGCCGTGGACGGAGCGCGGGTGCCGCTGGACTCGTACGCACCGCTCACCATTGGCTTCTCCACGACGATCCCCTACGCGGAGCTGCGCCGCGACGTGTACCGCCCGCTCATCAACGCGTTCGACCAGGCCATGGAACGCCAGGGCGCGATTACTACCGGTGCGAGGGTCCCCTCCCCGGCTGCGGCGCCGTTCGAGCTGTGCTACAACTCGTCCAGGCTTTCGCCGACGCGGTTCGGCTACTTCGTGCCAACGGTCGAGCTGATGCTGGAAGGCGGCAGCAACTGGACGGTGTTCGGCATTAACTCCATGGCGCAGGTGAACCGCGCCACGGCGTGCTTCGCTTTCGTCGAGATGAAGGCGGGGAACAAGTCCGTGTATGGCGGCATTGCCGCGCCGGCGGTGGTGCTCGGAGGGTTTCAGATGCAGCAGAACCTGCTAATGTTCGACGAGGAGAAGCAGACGCTCGGGTTCACCGGGCAGCTCACCGGCAGGGGGCTCTCGTGCGGCCATTTCAATTTTACGGTGCCCGCCTAACCTGGTGTTGCAAGTTCAAATGCTGTGGTCGTGTTGCCTGGATTTCGAATTTCCTCGCGTCTACCTAACACGTTTTTTCCACTCCTTTTCCCGCGAATCAAAATACTCTCTGAAGCCAGATGCCCACACAAAAAATATATATTCCATTTTTATAACATTTGTAGTGGTAGTATCATAAATTGTAATTGTGTGTGTGTAGTCATATATCTAGGATATTGTTGAACTCAAATTGATGTACTATCTCTGTCCTGGTTTATTAGCCCCCCTCATATTTAGTATCATATTTTGACCAAGATTTTTAATAATTAAATGATTTAATTTTTGATGACATGTATTAATATTTTGTTAGTTAAATCTATGATCAAAATTTGATACAAAATAAGAAGGAGGCAATAAACAGGACGGAGATAGTAATTGATAATTTCATTTTATGTTGTACAAAAAGAAGATGGAGATAGAGTATTATTTTTCACTGGTGTCCGCAACGGGGGTGTCTACACCTATCATTTGCCATGGAGGGAATCAAGAGGCCGAGGGGACTGGATCAACACCACAAAAAAATTAACCATAGAAACTGGACCACCGCCTTTGACTTCAAGCAACCCACCTACAATGTCAACTCAAGGTAGTAACAATCATGGTTGTTAGAATTAGAGATAGATTGTAATCTCAACTGTTTATCCCCTCTCTCTCTCCCGTAACAACCTGGGTCTCTATCTCATTGTACCGAACCTGTATCCTAGCGATCGGGTAAACCTTGTACGCCACGGCAAGGGCTCTTCTTGCCTCGATCAATATAAACCCACGCGGCTCTCTACGGAGAGTAGGAACGCTTCCATCTGACATGGTATACAGAGCCATCCTCTTCCCATCTATCTAGCCAAAGCTCCATCGATCTCCAAAAATCAGATCGCCATGTCCTCCTCGGCTCCCGTCGCTCTCAACCTTGGCGCGCCACCTGCCGAGAAGCTTACCAAGGGGAACTTTCTCCTATGGAAGGCTCAAGTGATGCCGGCCTTGCGAGGAGCGCAGGTCACCGGCCTGCTAGATGGAACCGACGCAGCGCCCCCGAAGACGGTGGAGCAGCAGCAGTCGGACAAGACGACGGTCACGGTGCCCAATCCCCTCTATGCGCCATGGCTGTCCAAAGATCAGCAAGTTCTCAGCTACCTCCTGAACTCCTTGTCGAAGGAAATTCTTACCCAAGTTGTGAGTAAAGAAAATACCTTTGATTTATGGACTGCCATCATCACTATGTTTGCCTCGCAGTCTCAATCTCGAATCACGAATTTGAGAATTGCTATCACCACCACCAAGAAGGGCTCCATGTCAAGCACCTCCTACATCGCCCGGATGAAAAATCTTGTGGATGAACTTGCTGCAGTAGGCCGGCCTGTCTCCGATCCAGAGATGGTGGACTATGTCCTTGCCGGTCTCGATCGGGACTATGATCCGGTCGTGGCGGCGATTGGCGCCGTCAAATCCTCCATCACCGTCGACGAACTCTTTGCCCAAATCGCTGCCTTCGATCAACGGGTAGAGATGCTAGGCGACGGTCCAGAAGCCGGCTTCAACACCTCCGCGAACCTGGTGTACAGGGGGCGCGGTCAGGCTCGTGGCAGAGGGCGCGGGCGCGGCAACAGAGGCCGCGGCCGAGGAAGACGCTCGCCCTCTTCCTCTTCTTCAAGCGGCGGCAACAGGAGAGGTGGTCGTCCCCAACAACAGCAGCAGCAACGTCCCCAGCACCGGGACTATCCCGAGTGCCAAATATGTCTCAAGCATCACCGCGGAGGAGCCCGCGAGTGTTGGGATCGCTATGAGGACGATGAGTATGAAGAAAAAGAGGCAAACATCGTCACCGACTCCTACGGCGTCGACACAAACTGGTATGCGGACTCCGGTGCCACTAATCATATTACAGGAGAACTCGACAAGCTGACCGTTAGAGACAAGCTCACGTTGGTAGTTCAATTGTTAAAACCCCCATGAAAAACTTGCATCTTAAAAAAGTTCTATATGTGCCCACAACATCAAAGAATCTCCTCTCTATTCATAGATTTACTCTTGATAATCGTGTTCTCATTGAATTCCATCCATATTTCTTTTTGGTAAAGGACTTGGACACGAGGAGAATACTGCTTAGGGGCAGATGCGTGGGAGGTCTCTACCCGCTCATATCTTCATCGACACCATCAAATAAACAAGCATTAATAGCTGTCAAGCCTTCATCGTCAAAGTGGCATAGTAGACTAGGTCATCCTTCATCAGTTATTGTTAAATTTGTTCTTAGCAAGAATAATCTTCCGTACTCTCATGAGTCCAATATTGAGTCTGTTTGTGATCCATGTCAACAAGCTAAAAGTCATCAGTTGCCATATCCCATATCTACCAGTATTTCCACTGCACCATTGCAACTTGTGTTTTCAGATGTGTGGGGGCCAGCCCCCACCTCCGTTGGTAGACACTCATATTATGTTAGTTTCATCGACGACTATAGCAAGTTTACATGGATCTACCTCCTCAAGAAACGATCCGAAGTATTTCAAGTTTTCAAGAACTTCCAAAATCTTGTTGAGCGCAAACTAAATACTAAAATCATTGCCATGCAAACCGACTGGGGAGGTGAATACAGAAAATTAAACTCGTTCTTTCAAGAACTTGGTGTCTCACATCATGTTGCATGTCCCCATGCATATCAACAGAATGGCTCCGCTGAAAGGAAGCATCGCCATGTTGTTGAAGTAGGGCTAGCTCTACTAGCAAATTCATCTATGCCACTAAAATTCTGGGATGAAGCCTTTTTGACTGCTACATATCTCATCAACTTACTACCCAGCAAAGTCATAAATTTTGAAACTCCCATCACACGCCTCTTTGGCTTGTCTCCTGATTACAAGTCGCTACGCGTCTTTGGTTGTGCGTGTTGGCCCAATATTCGACCGTATAATACACGGAAGCTTGCTTTCCGTTCAAAGAAATGTGTGTTTCTTGGGTATAGTCCCGTTCATAAAGGAGTCAAATGCCTAGATGTTTCTACTGGCAGGATATATATCTCTCGCGATGTAGTATTTGGTGAGTCAGTATTCCCTTTTGAGTCCCTTCATCCCAATGCCGGAGCACTTCTCAAACAAGCAATCCTTCTTCTTCCACCACATCTCCAAAACTCTGATCATGGGGGCGACAATTGTACTAATCCAACTGATGATCCTACTAGTAGGACTGTGCCTCCATGTGTGCAGGATCATGCAGCAGAAAACGAAGCAAAAATTGGTGGAGAAAATGATCAAATTTTTGCAGAAAATGAACCTATATTGCATGCGCCAGAAGAGGACGAAGCGGGCGCGGAGCACGAGGAGGATCCGGAGTCACCTGGAACTCCTGTGCGCCTGACTGCCTCGGATCAGGCGCGTAGATATGCGCCGAGCCGCGCGCCTGGACTCCTCCCGCCGCACCAATCAGCAGGCGCCGAGTCGTCACGTGTGGACGAGCCGCGCCCCGCACCGCGTCCCACGCGCGGGCAGGCGATAGCGACAGACCCGGTGGGGTCCGCGTCGGGATCCCCACCTCACGTGCATGCGCCAGCGATCAGCGGAGCAACAGAAGATTCGGTGGGATCCGCGATGGGATCTCCGTTCCATGTGCGCGCGCCAGCGACCAGTGGCGGATCTTCTGCGGCCATATGCTCCAGTGGATAAGACACACCTCGGGCCACGGGATCTGCTGTGGAAAGCGAGTCTGGGCGCTCTTCTGTGCCGGAGCCTGCTGCGCCATCTCCTGCAGCACGACCATCATACGTACGTCGAAATCAGCCTCAACAAGTTACAACTTCACGTGTCATGACTCGGTCACAAAAAGGTATAAGAAATCCAAAAATCCGAACTGATGGTACTGTTCCATATGGTATGTTGTGTATCGCAGGAGAACCAACAAAATTGGAAGATGCACTTGGGGATCCCAAATGGAAAAATGCAATGGATGATGAATATTCAGCGCTAATGAGGAACAAGACTTGGCATCTTGTACCAGAAAAAAGTGGTAAAAATATCATTGACTGTAAGTGGGTTTACAGAATCAAGAGAAAAGCATATGGCTTCATTGACAGGTATAAAGCTCGTTTGGTTGCAAAGGGTTTCAAACAGCGCTATGATTTGGACTATGAAGATACTTTCAGTCTTGTTGTCAAGGCTGCAACTATTAGACTTGTGTTAGCTATTTCTGTGTCCAGGGGATGGTGTTTGAGATAGCTAGACGTTCAGAACGCGTTCTTGCATGGTGTTCTGGAAGAGGAGGTTTACATAAGACAACCACCTGGGTATGTAGATAAAAGGGCACCTCATCATGTGTGCAAGCTGGACAAGGCACTTTATGGTCTGAAACAAGCACCAAGGGCATGGTACTCAAGGTTAAGCTCTCAGTTGAGGCGTTTATGCTTTGTTGCATCTAAGGCTGATACTTCATTGTTCATCTACAACAAGGCAAACATAACCATTTTTGTACTAGTATATGTTGATGATATTATAGTTGCAAGCTCATCGCAAAGTGCTACTAATGCTCTTCTGCATGATTTAAGCTCAGAATTTGCCTTGAAGGATCTTGGTGATCTACACTTCTTCTTGGGCATCGAAGTAAAGAAGATTCAAGATGGCATAGTACTGAACCAGGAAAAATATGCCACTGAACTTCTAGCTCGTATGGGGATGAAAGATTGTAAGCCTTCACCTACACCACTATCCTCTTCAGAAAAACTTTCAGCTTTTGAAGGTGATCCGCTCAAAGAGGAAGAAGCCACAAGGTACAGAAGTGCAGTAGGAGCATTACAGTATTTGACATTGACAAGACCAGACATTTCCTTTGCTGTTAACAAGGTTTGTCAGTATCTTCATGCACCCACTACTGTACATTGGACAACTGTTAAAAGAATTGTATGGTACATAAAACATACTGTGAGTTTAGGCCTTCAAGTTAAATGCTCCAACTCCACTCTTGTTAGTGCCTTCTCTGATGCTGACTGGGCAGGATGCAGTGATGACAGGAGGTCAACTGGAGGTTTTGCAGTATTTTTTGGTTCTAATCTTATCTCTTGGAGTGCCAGGAAACAAGCCACAATATCCAGGTCAAGTACTAAAGCTGAATATAAGTCACTAGCTAATGCTACTGCTGAAATCATTTGGGTTGAATCGTTGCTCAATGAATTGGGAGTTAAACAGCATCGTGTGTCATGTCTGTGGTGTGATAATCTAGGTGCCACATATCTTTCTGCAAACCCAGTATTTCATGGCAGAACCAAGCATATAGAAATTGATTTCCATTTTGTAAGAGAAAGGGTTGCAGAGAAGAAGCTGGACATACGGTTCATTCCCTCCAGAGACCAAGTTGCAGATGGATTCACCAAAGCTTTGTCAGTCAAGCCATTCGAGGAATTCAAAAAGAATCTCAATGTAGGATAGTTGAGATTAAGGGAGGGTGTTAGAATTAGAGATAGATTGTAATCTCAACTGTTTATCCTCTCTCTCTCTCTACCATAACAACCTGGGTCTCTATCTCATTGTACCGAACCTGTATCCTAGCGATCGGGTAAACCTTGTACGCCACGGCAAGGGCTCTTCTTGCCTCGATCAATATAAACCCACGCGGCTCTCTATGGAGAGTAGGAACGCTTCCATCTGACAATGGTATTTCTACTGATGCATGTGCTCAATTCTGTGTTACTGAACCTGATCCACTAGTAGAAAAGAGGGCTTTGGTTGAGGCCGGGTCAGCCCATTAGTCCCGGTTCAGTCCAGAACCGGGACCCATGGGGGCATTGGTCCCGGTTCGTGAGCCCAGGGGGCCGGCCGGCCACGTGGGCCATTGGTCCCGGTTCGTCTGGACCTTTTGGTCCCGGTTGGTGGGACGAACCGGGACCAATGGGCCTGGCTCCTAGCCCATCATCATTGGTCCCGGTTGGTGGCTTGAACCGGGACAACAGGCTGCCCTTTAGTCCCAGTTCGTGCCACGAACCGGGACCATTGAGGTGCCTATATATACCCTCGCTCATGACGAGCACTCCACTGCTCTATTTTTCTCTGGCCGGGGAGGGAAGGGCTTTGTGGTGCTCTAGCTCACCTCCTATGCACATGAGGTGTTCGATGAAATGCCCGAGCCACACTAGTTAAGCTTTCTCCTCTCGAAGCATGACCTCCGAACTTTATTTTTCCTGAGATTTGTCTAGGTTTATATTAGCGGCCCGTCACCCCCCGTCCCCGTCTTCACTATCGTCTATCGCCCGCGCCGATCTCGTCGCCGGCACCATCATGGTGAGCCTCTTGTTCTTATCTTCTTTCTGAAAGAAAAAAAAATTCTTACTTTAGATAGACACTTGTCTAATTTTCTTACTATTTTATTGCTTGTTATTATATAGTGCGATGGTTTTGGTATCCGTCCCCGTCGGCCCTCGTCCTGTCTATGATTCGGATGTGGTATATATTATCTTTATAACTATTGGTTCATTTATTGTTTATGAAAATTGTGCCGACCAACGTGACATATATTTTATTTATCTAGGAGGTATGTGAATCGGAAATTCCAACCGACCCTATTGTCGAGAGGTTAAATTTAGCGAAGAAGAAAACAATTTCTTGAAGGAAAAAATAAAAAAAATTGAGGAGGAGAAGATGATATTGGAGTTGCATGTTGCGGATGTCGTCGATGATCACAAGATCAAGATGGATGCAATGCCCTTGAAGATTAGAAAGATTAAAAAAATATGCCATTCATACCGAGGCTTGGTATCATTATGCCGTTGGATCAATTGTTACCTTGGTTGCGATTATGATCGCATTTGTTTTCGCATTGAAATGTTTTACATAGTTTCAATGTATGGTTTAATTAATTTAGATGCTCTGGAGAGCTATATGTTGTTAGATGAGAACTATGTATGTACTTTAGTTTTAATGTGATGATGAACTTCTATTAATTTGGTCACTTAATTATCTATTCATGATGTTCTGTAATGGTTTTTGACACACTTAATTATATATAATGCACGCAGATGAACCGGCAATGGATGTACGGTGACAGACACACCTCCGAGTACATTAAGGGCGTTCATGATTTTCTCGAAGTGGCTGAGGCAAACAAGCAGAATGGTTTTATGTGTTGTCCATGTACTAAATGTGGGAATACGAAGTCTTACTCTGACCGGAAAATCCTTCACACCCACCTGCTTTACAATGGTTTCATGCCACACTATAATGTTTGGACGAGGCACGGAGAAATAGGGATTATGATGGAAGACGACGAAGAAGAAGAGGACGATGACAACTATGTGCTCCCTGAATACGGTGATGCTGCAACGGAGGAAGCTGCTGAAGATCAAGTGGAACCAGATGATGTGCCCAATGATGCTGCAACGGGGGAAGCTGCTGAAGATCAAGAGGAACCAGACAATGTGCCCGATGATGATGATCTCCACCGGGTCATTGTCGATGCAAGGACGCATAATCACGAAAGTCAAAAGGAGAAGCTGAAGTTCGATCGCATGTTAGAGGATCACAAAAAGGGTTGTACCCCAATTGCGAAGATGGCAACACAAACCTCGGTACCGTCTTCGGAATTGCTGCAATGGAAGGCAGAGAATGTTGTGCTCGACAAAGGATTTGAGAAGCTCTGAAAATATTGAAGAAGAAGCTTCCAAAGGATAACGAATTGCCCGACAGTACATACGCAGCAAAGAAGGTCGTATGCCCTCTAGGATTGGAGGTGCAGAAGATACATGCATGCCCTAATGACTGCATCCTCTACCGCGGTGTGTACAAGGATCTGAACGCATGCCCGGTATGCGGTGCATTACGGTATAAGATCAGACGAGATGACCCTGGTGATGTTGACGGCGAGCCCCCCAGGAAGAGGGTTCCTGTGAAGGTGATGTGGTATGCTCCTATAATACCACGGTTGAAACGTCTGTTCAGAAACGGAGAGCATGCCAAGTTGATGCAATGGCACAGTGAGGACCGTAAGAAAGACGGGAAGTTGAGAGCACCCGCTGACGGGTCGCATTGGAGAAAAATCGAGAGAAAGTACTGGGATGAGTTTGCAAGTGACCCAAGGAACATATGGTTTGCTTTAAGCGCGGATGGCATTAATCCTTTCGGGAGCAGAGCAACAATCACAACACCTGGCCCGTGACTCTATGTATGTATAACCTGCCTCCTTGGATGTGCATGAAGCGGAAGTTCATTATGATGCCAGTTCTCATCCAAGGCCCTAACCAACCCGGCAACGACATTGATGTGTACCTAAGGCCATTAGTTGAAGAACTTTTACAGTTGTCAAATGGAAACGGTGTACGTATGTGGGATGAGCACAAACAGGAGGAATTTGACCTAAAGGCGTTGCTGTTTGTGACTATCAATGATTGGCCCGCTCTCAGTAACCTTTCAGGACAGACAAACAAGGGATACCACGCATGCACGCACTGTTTACATGACACTGAAAGTATATACCTGGACAAATGCAGGAAGAATGTGTACCTGGGCCATCGTCGATTTCTTCCGACCAACCATCAATGTCGAAAGAAAGGCAAGCATTTCAAAGGCGAGGCAGATCACCGGAAGAAGCCCGCCATGCGTACCGGTGATCACGTACTTTGCTATGGTCAATGATTTACACGTAATCTTTGGAAAGGGTCCCGACGGACTAGCTGTTCGAATGACGCCGAGGGACATGCACCCATGTGGAAGAAGAAATCTATATTTTGGGACCTACCCTCTCGGAAAGACCTAAAGGTCTCCGCTCTTCAATCGACGTGGTGCGTGGACGAAGAACCTTTGCGTGAACCTGCTAGGCTTCTTGGGCGTGTATGGGAAGACAAAAGATACACCTGAGGCACGGGAGGACCTGCAACGTTTGCATGAAAAAGACGGCATGCCTCGAAGCGTATGAAGGTCCTGCGTGCTACGCTCTTCGAAAGAAGAGAAAGAAATCTTCTTTGAATGCCAGCTCAAGATGAAGGTCCCGACCGGCTTCGTCGAATATAAAGGGAATAATAAAATGCCGAGAAAAAGTTCCGAACCTAAAGTCTCATGACTGCCACGTGATTATGACGCAAGCGCTTCCGGTTGCATTGAGGGGCTTCTACGGAAGCGTCCGATTAGCCATTGTGAAGCTATGTGCATTCCTCAATGCAATATCTCGAAGGTGATCAATCCAGAAATCGTACCAAGGCTAAGGAGTGATGTGGCGCAATGTCTTGTCAGTTTCGAGCTGGTGTTCCCACCATCCTTCTTCAATATCATGACGCACGTCCTAGTTCATCTAGTCGACGAGATTGTTATTCTGGGGCCCGTATTTCTACACAATATGTTCCCCTTTGAGAGGTTCATGGGAGTCCTAAAGAAATATGTTCGTAACCGCGCTAGGCCAGAAGGAAGCATCTCCATGGGCCATCAAACAGAGGATGTCATTGGGTTTTGGGTTGACTTCATTCCTGGCCTTAAGAAGATAGGTCTCCCTAAACCGCGTTATGAGGGGAGACTGACTGGAAAAGGCACGCTTGGAGGGGACTCAATAATATGCAGAGATGAATATTCTTGGTCTCAAGCACACTACACAGTTCTACAGAACTCTACCTTGGTGACCCCATATGTCGATGTACACAAGAACAGTCTGCGCTCCAAACACCCGAACAGCAGCGACGATCGGATTACATGTGAACACATCATGACTTTCAGCAGTTGGTTGGAAACACGTCTCAGAGGTGACAACACTGTTTGTGATGAGCTGTACTTGTTGTCCAGGGGACCATCTTTGGCTGTATTGATTTACAAAGGATATGAGATAAATGGGAATACATTTTACACGATTGAACAAGATCAAAAGAGCACCAACCAAAACAGCGGTGTCTGCTTTGATGCAGCAACCGAGAGGGGAAAGGATACATATTATGGTTACATAGTGGACATATGGGAACTTGACTACGGACATGATTTTAAGGTCCCTTTGTTTAAGTGCAAATGGGTCAATCTGTCAGGAGGCGGGGTACAAGCACTACAAAAAAAAGACACATCCGTGACATTTTGGGCCGAACGAATATTTTTTCTGTCATACATATGACACTTCTATGATGATAATTATGACAAAACCCGGTATCATCATAGATGTGGTGGGCTCCTACTTCTATGACAAAAAATCTTGACAGAAAATGGGCTTTTCGTCCTGGGCGGGCCAGAGACGCAGCTGCATGACATTCTTTGGGCCGTCCATGACGGAAAAAAACGTGGTAGAAGCTAGGGCGAGGAAAATTTCAGGGAGTTCAGTTACGGTGGGAGGTCGGGGGCCGAGCGATGCGCGTTTCTCTCGTACACGTACGCGCGTGTGTGCGAGGTGTTGGCTCTAACTGAACCCGAGCGAGGCGTTGGGCTCTAACTGAACCCGAGCGATTGCACTGCAGGCTACGCGTTACTGAACCCGAGCGATCGATCGATGGCTGTTAACTGAACCCGATCGAGCGATTCCTTCGCTACTGCTGCTAACTGAAGCTGATCGATTGGATGAACAGTGAGTGTTGCCGGGGTTGGATGAACAGTGAGCGATGTCGTTACTTCATCTAACGGCTACATCAATTTTGATGATGTGGCTCAAGGAGAGGATAGAGAATTCCTAGTAGTGGGGGCTAGCTATTACTAGTAGATAAGTCTTTGTAGAGATTCCACTACATACGGAACAAAATAAATGAATCTACACTTAAAATGCATCTATATACATCCGCATGTGGTTCATGGTGAAATCTCTACAAAGACTTGTATTTAGGAACGGAGGAAGTACTAGTATAGTACGTACTGTAATTTATCAGCGAGATAAATTTGTACAATGATATGAAGCTTCCAGCTTCTGTTACATGTATCTTGCGTCCAAGGTTGCCCGTTGCAACATTTCATCAAATACAAAGGAGACTAACATGCATGCTATTGCATCTCAATGATTGACAGATCAAAGCAAATATGTACTCCCTCCGTTCCAAAATAAGTGTCTCAACTTTGTGCAAACTTTAGTACAAAGTTGTACTACTACTAAAGTTGACACTTATTTTGGAATAGAGGCAGCTAAAGAAAAAAATGGTCCATGCAGTCCCTAGCCCTTGAACCGTGCACCCTGACCAGGCTTCAATTTGCTGGCAACGTTCGAGCTTCCTAATAAATGAAGTTTGCAACCTTTTGACCATCGGATCATTTTGTGCAGTTTCACCACAATCGAGATGAGCATCCCTGTGACAAAGAAATTGAAGAAGCATGATTAGAATAAGATTACTAGGACTAGTTGATGAGACATAAACTCATCACAAATACAGTACGTAGAAGCCAGTAGAGGTATGTGCGGGGCAAAGAAGTAGATAAATATCCACAGGGAGTGATGTGGGCAGCTGGAGCAGTGGTGCAAGCCGGCTGTAAAGGAAGTTGTACCTGAGGGACGTAGCTCAACCTTGTGGAGGGCGGCGGAAGGCGGCAACTGCCCACGTCGCGGCAGTGAGCAAGGGACGAAGGCAACCTCACTGGCTTTATGAGAGAGAACGGCGGGGACCCCTGATCGGGACGTGCCGACAGTGGGTTTTCGCCGTCGGCAACGACCACCGCATCTACACTAAGCATCCACCCCTTCCCCAAGCGGACGTGATCCACCGGGATGTTAGAGATGTGGCCACAGTCTGCAAGAGAGTGTGAAGAGAGCAACCCCAGCAAGCAACCGTGTAGGCTGGCCCGTCCTGACTATGTATATAGTGGAGCGGTTTCCTTTTCTCTCCATATGAACCTATCATATTGCGTACGTGCCACTGAAGAAAAAAAACTTTATTTATAAATGACGTGGCACCTACAACTCGTTCTCCTATAACCTTGCGCTTGGCATCTCCAAAATATTAACCTTGCGATTGGCTCTTAGCCTCTTGAAGTCGAGCAATAATGGTAGTGCAGTATATATCGTTCGGCTATATGAGACCGAATGAATTGCTGCACGTCCACCACGTGGCAGGGTCGAGGGGCGAGGAGAGTGCTACATATGGAGCAAAATGGTGAATCTACACTCTAAAATACGTCTATATACATCAGTGTTTGGAGTATGTACTAGTAGTTCATATTGAAATCTACTAAAGGACATATATATTCCAAACAATATGATATAATCTCTATAACCAAGGTAGTAGGGACGAGGAGTAAACGGAGGGAGTAGTAAATTTTTCTCCTCGTCCTGCGAGCCACCGCGTGCATGGGCGAGGGAGCGGGCGTAAGGCGGAGCAAGCTTCACCTCATCATGCGAGCCACCGCGCCCGTGGGCGGGGGAGACGGCGTACTAAGCAAGCTTCTCCTCGTTCTGTGAGTTGACGGGACACATCAAAAGTACTCCAGTGTATAGAGCCTTGCCTCTAAGGTAGGCCCCACATGGTTTGCCTCTTTTTTTAATTTAACATAACGCGTCAAGTCGCAATTTGTTTGTTCACCCGTGGTAGACGATCCTCCCTCCACCAAGTGGACAACCAGTACACGTGCCAAATTACCATGTGGGCTGCCTTTTTCGTACAGAAATGAGCTCCACCGTGTACCCGCGCGAGTGTGGTTGGGAAAGAGACGGGAGTACATGCGTCGTGCATGCACCTCTTCTCTTCGTGCATGTCCCCCACCTACATGGGTGTGGGTGAGAGATACAAACCGCGTTTGTGAGTGTTTTTTGTTTTGGGGTGGGGGTGGGGGGTGGGGTGGGGGTTGATTTCTTGAATTATTTGTGGGAATATGTGTCGATGACATCTCAAACAAAAATTTGCATGCAATGTGTGTGAAATGGAGGCCTATCCATATCATACATAGAGGGTCGGGCAATCCACGAGAAGAGAGGGAGGGGTCATAGCTATCGATAGAGTCGAAGAGAGGATCAAGTGGGTGGGTGCGAGATCGATGAAGAGAGCCATCGAAATTGTGTGTGTGTGCAAGTCAAAGATATAGGGCGACTGGCCTACCGGAATGTTAGAGGGCACATGTCAAGTTTGTTTGTGGCAGGGAGACATGACTAGAGCGCTCGATGTATCGGTGTGTGTGTGGGGGGGGGGGGGGAGGGGTAGGCAGAGGCCTAACTATAGAGGTAGAATGACTCATATATGTGTTGAGAAGGAGAGACCCAGCTATGTCTTGAGGGAGATTGGTCGACATCCATACATAACTGAAGGACGGGAAATATGATGGGACAGAGAGAGAGAGAGAGAGAGAGAGAGAGAGAGGGAGGGAGAGGGGTAGAGTGCTGGATGGGTGATGGAGTTGCTTCTCGAAGATGGTGGGAGAGGCCTACTAGACAAACTGAGGGTGGAACTGCAATGTTATCAATAAGAGTGGGGATGTGTTTCTGTGTGTGCCTGTGCATGATAGATCTGTCGGGACGCATCCATGGATGATGAAGGGGAACCATGTGTTTGGTAAGCAAACCTAACTAGATCGGTAGATCAATTGTTGTTTGTCGGAGGAAGGGAGAGACACAACTAATGAGGTAGATCGATGGACGTGTGGCTAAAAACGAGTTATAAGGACCTAGCTAGCTATATGTATAGCGAGAGATCGGTCGGTGTATGTCCATTTGTTAGAGGAAAATAAGGCCCAGCGAGACGGATAGACAGAGAGAATGGAGCTAGGAGGTGGTGCGAGAGACCCAACTACTAGCTAGATAGGGGGAGGAGTGTGCGGTTGTGAGAACGATGAAAAGAGGGGCGAGAGTGTACACGTGTGTCTGACCATATGAGAGACACAAGGGAAGGACACATAAAGGAGGAGACTAAAGGTGTGTGTGTATGTTGTAGGAAGGCATCATTGGAGAGGTTTATCGATCGGTGTGTGTCGGAAAGGAGTTGTGGAGACTCTGGGAGAATGACCTAAAGAAAAAAAAATGAATGTGCCCGGTGGATAGAATGCCGAGGGAGGGGGAGGGCGAGGAGGGTGTGTGCATGCACGAGAGAAAGTTAGTTGTAGCTACAAAGGTTAGAGGATTGTGTGGGTGTAAGAGACTTAACAAAGATCATAATTTGATATGAAAGTGGATTCATATATTTGAATAGGAGATCATAGTGCTTTAAACATTGCATGCATGAATATAGCGGTGATACACGTGATGTGCACATGTTATACCATAATGTGATAATGCATGGCGTTTGCAACTCACAGCTAAATGCCGAACAATCTAAACCATACTATACATCAAACAATCTCGCATTTTATTTGAATTTGTGATAATGTGTGGCGTTTGTAGCTTACAAATAAATATCGAACAATCTAAACAATACTATATATCGAATATTCTCACATTTTATTTAAATTTGTGGTGTTTGCAGCTCACATCTAAATACTTGTAGGCGTAGGGGGCGGGGCACCATACATAATGTGATAAACACATTATACATATGAGACATGGTTTAGATTATGAAGATCTAGCTAGAGCTAGAAATGTAATGTTATTTGAAATCAAAATAAAGTGGATTCAAAAAATCTAGTTCGAGTTCATATAGTACACATAGTTCATATGTAACTCGAGACTAATCACGTGGTGTGCTGTGAAGATAATACACAAACGATGGTTTAACTTGACAATATTGATGATTGTGGATCTTATTAAAACAGAGAAACGAATTAAAATGCTTTGACTTCACTACAATCATTACTGTAGATCTTATTCAAATAGAGAAACAAATTTAGTTCATATTGAAGCGGTAGTATATACGTTTGGAATGCACTAAAACGTTCATTTGAGTAGTAGGTTGCATGCATTATACACGTAGAGAAATATTTTAATTGAACATAACATGAATTCAAAGTTTTGAATGACATTTGTAGTGCGCATTGATTTGGTACAGTACACGTTAGGCTTGTCCGGAAATTTCAACCCGCGCCTTGTTAGCCCGAAATATTTAAGATATATCTTTGTCTCGTTGTGCTCCGACAACTCCCTCCATCTCAACCCGCGCCTTGCTATTCCGAAATTACAACACGCGCGAAAACTCCCACCTCATGTGAAATCCCGACACGCGAAATTCCTGTGGTACCCCTGAACCGAAAGAACCGGCTCAAATCGGTGGGGGTACTTTCGTAACTTACCCCACATTTTGGACAAGCGCATCTCTAAGCCTGGTTCCCCACTGCCATCCCATCCGCCCACCCATTCATACACCGAGGCCGCGAAAACCCGTGACGAAACCCCACACCCTGCTACGTCCGCCACCCAGCCGGAGCCTCTTCCCCGGCGATGTCGTCCACAGCAACCCCTCGACGTCCCTCATCCATCGTACCTGATGAGGATCCGTCGTCGATCTCATTGTCCCGCCGGTTCAGCCACCCTGTCCTCCACCTCCAAGGAGCTGCTCCGACGTTCTCCTCGTCTTTCGCGCTACCTCCATTCCCACACTGTCGTCTTCACCTGCACCACCGGAAGAGCATCATCATCACCATTTCCTCGGATGAAGCTGCGGCCTAATCGGCGCCACCAAAGAGGTTGTACACTAATCGCCGCATTGTCTTCTTGATTCGATCTCACGGTGCTGCCGGCGCTCGGTCCCGAGCCGACACGGCGCGGCTTCATCCACGGCGGCGTCGCCAGCCACTTCCTCCACAGCGTCGCTCCCTCGGCGGCGACGACCACATCAGTAGGAGCTGCTGTTGCTTTAGCTCTCGCTTGCGCTGCTGCTCTGCTCTTGCTCCCAGTCCCCTGCCTAGTCTGCTCTTGCTCGCGCTGGTGCTCTCGCTCTTGCTCTTGCTTGCGATGCTGCTCCAATTTAGCTACACTTCAGTCGATTGAATCGACTTTTGGGTCAGTCGATTTTCAGGGGGTGGGGTGGGGGGGGGGGGTTCGCCGGGGTGAAGGAAGAACCAGCCGCAGTGGGGAGGGGGGCTCGCCGGAGAGGTACCCTGAGGGAGTCCTGGACTAGGGGGTGTCCGGATTACCGAACTATCATCTTTGGCCGGACTCCTAGACTATGAAGATACAAGATTGAAGACTTCATCCCGTGTCCGGATGGGACTTTCCTTGGCGTGGAAGGCAAGCTTGGCGATATGGATATGAAGATCTACTACCATTGTAACCGACTCTGTGTAACCCTAACCCTATTCGGTGTCTATATAAACCGAAGGGTTTTAGTCCGTAGGACGAACAACGATCATACCATAGGCTAGCTTCTAGGGTTTAGCATCTCTGATCTCATGGTAGATCTACTCTTGTACTACCCATATCATCAATATTAATCAAGAAGGAGTAGGGTATTACCTCCATCGAGAGGGCCCGAACCGGTAAAAACATCGTGTCCCTTGTCTCCTGTTACCATCCGCCTAGACGCTGCAGTTCGGGACCCCTACCGAGATCCGCGGTTTGACACCGACATTGGTGCTTTCATTGAGAGTTCCTCTGTGTCGTTGCCGTCAGGAAGGATGCCTCATCCCGTCTTTAAAGACGATACTATCACCAAAGGAGCCTTGGCCACTGGTCAGACTCTTCGGTTAGGTGGTTTTCTTATGACCGCCAGTTCGGCCACCGCGCCGACGATGACTTCTCGGGTCATTGAAACCAATCTTCACGTTAACTCGGAACTTGCCGAGAAGTTAGATCGATCGAGCTCTCCTCCGTAACGAGCTCTTGGATCGCATCGCCGCCAGGAGTCGCCACAGACTACGACCAGACCGGCCTAAAACCGATCTGAGAGATCAACTCTCCCGGGCTACCCATCATGTTGCTGTGGTAGAGGAGCAATACGACGATTCTTCTTCTATCTTAAGGACTAGCTACGTCCGGATTCCCGATCCTTCCATGCTGGATTCCCGCAGAGAGACGGGTGTCAATCAAGCCCTGAACTTAAAGTCAGGCGGCGGGTTGGATTCATTGGATAGCATTCAAAAATCCATACTTCCAAGTTCAGAAACTTCTCGGCCCCTGAGTCTTAAATTGGGCGGGGTTCCGGATCTAGTTCCACCCGCCCACCCAAACATTAGCGATCTATCCCGAATTCGGCAAGAGCCTGCTGAAACAGTACATCATTACTGGGCCAGATTCCTCCTGGTTATGGACAGGATAAAGGGCTGCCGAGAGGAGGACGCAATCTCACTTTTCTGCAATAATTGCACGGACAAGGGAATCCTAAACGCCATAAGTCGTTGCGAAATTACACGCTTTGCTGACTTGGTGACCATAGTACAAAAGTACTATGCGATGGAGAGTGCTTGGAAAACCAAAAGTAAATTTTGGGATAATCCGGCCCCGAATACAGCCCTAGTCCGAAATAAAAGGGTGCATCATCACCAAGCACCTGGGTTAAACATCAAAAAACAAAAACCCCTAAAGGGCACGGAACCGTCTTGGAGGGTTGGCTAAGCGGACCTGCAAAATTCATAGCACGAGGGCGCCACCCCAACTCATAGCCTTGAGCATGTTGGATACTCGGCGGGTGGCCAAAAGTGGCGAAGAGCTTCTAGCCTCGAATCCCAGCCCAGCAACACTAATGCGGTATTAACAGTCTTGAGACTTTCGCATCAAATAACATGCGGAAGCGAACACTCCATAACCTTGCGAAGTCTACCAAGTAGCAACAATAAATCCATGGGTGACACGGCTATTATCTTTAATGCCAGTGATGAACCCAAATTCCGAACAACCCGAGCACCAACCGCATTGGTCCTCAGCCCAATAGTGGGCGGCTTTTCGCCTTACTAAGGTACTCATGGATGGCGGCAGCGGACTAAACCTCATCTACGAGGAAACCCTCCGAAAAATGGAAATAGACTGGAACCGCATTGAGCGAAGCAGCACAACCTTTAGAGGAATAATCCCTAGCCGGGAAGCATGCTGCACAGGAAAAATCACACTGGACGTAGTGTTCGGCTCGCCGGACAATTACAGGTCCGAGGAGGTCACATTTCAAGTGGCCCCGTTCAGCAGCGGATATCACGCTTTATTAGGGCGAGAGGCATTCACAATTTTTCAAGCTATACCCCATTATGGGTACATGAAGCTTAAAATGCCCGGACCCAACGGAATCATCACTCTCGCTAGTGATCCGAACATAGCACTCCGCGCCGAAAACAAGACAGCCGCACTAGCCCTCGAGGCACTATCCGAAGCCCTAGCGGCCGAGGAACTCACAGCGATGCACTCCACGGTGAACAGGGACGATGTGATACTTGATAAAAGATCCAAGTCCACCTCTTTTAAACCAGCGGATGAAATAGTCAAATTCCAGGTCCACCCAACGGAACCTGCAAAGACGGCCTCCATTGGGGCACAATTAAACCCTGATGTAGATGCCGCACTACGAGAATTTCTACGAGAAAACCGGGACATTTTGCACGGCACCCTCGGACATGCCAGAATCCCACGTCGGCTGGCCGAGCACAGCCTAAATACCCTAAAAGGATTCAAGCCAGTCAAACAGGCTCTTCGGCACTTTTCCGAACCCAAGAGACAGGCCATGGGAGAGGAGCTAGCCAAACTTCTGGAAGCCGGATTCATCAGAGATATAAAACATCCGGACTGGCTAGCAAATCTAGTGATGGTACCAAAGAAGGATAAATCCTGGCGCCTATGTGTTGATTTCAAAGACCTTAATAAGGCTTGCCCAAAGGATCCCTTCCCCTCCCTCGCATTGATCAAATTATCGGCGCTTCAGCAGGACCACGACTCATTGCGCTTCCTCGTAGCGTACTCGGCTACCACCAAATAAAGATGGCGGAGCAGACTGAGGAGTTCGGACTAGGGGTGTCCGGATAGCGAACTATCATCATCGGCGGACTCTAAGACTATGAAGATACAAGATTGAAGACTTCGTCCCGTGTCGGATGGGACTTTCCTTGGCGTGGAAGGCAAGCTTGGCGTCTGGATATGTAGATCTCCTACCATTGTAACCGACTACGTGTAACCCTAACCCTATCCGGTGTCTATATAAACCGGAGGGTTTTAGTCCATAGGACGAACAACAATCATACCATAGGCTAGCTTCTAGGGTTTAGCCTCTTTGATCTCGTGGTAGATCCACTCTTGTAACACACATCATCAATATTAATCTAGCAGGACGTGAGGTTTTACCTCCATCAAGAGGGCCCAACCTGGTAAAACATCATGTCCCTTGTCTCCTGTTACCATCCGCCTAGGCGCACAGTTCGGGACCCCCTACCCGAGATCCGCGGTTTGACACCGACATTGGTGCTTTCATTGAGAGTTCCTCTGTGGCGTCACCGATAGGCTCGATGGCTCCTTTGATCATCAACAACGACGCGGTCCGGTGAGACTTTTCTCCCGGACAGATCTTCGTGTTCGGCGGCTTTGCTGCTGCGGGCCAATTCGATTGGCCGTCTGGAGCAGATCGAAAGCTTCGCCCCTGGCCGTCGAGTCAGATTTGGAAGTTTAAACTATCGGCCGATATCGCGGAGACTTGATCTTGACGGATTGAGCCGCAACCAGCGTGCCGCACAGTTTGATGGACATGATCTAGCTCAGTGGCGAGCGGTGCCACAGGCCGCACCTGAATCCGCTCCGACCCTTAATCCGGGCGGATTCCCGATCGAGGACGAGTGGTTGGACACCGCCTCGGGGGCTTTAATCTCTACGGCGATCGAGCCGAACTCTATCCCTGTCCTTTGTGAAGACCTCGACTCCAGGGTGCCGGACTCCTCTCCGGACTCCGAACCCTCCGCGCCCTTGCCAATCGAATCCGATTGGGCGCCCGTCATGGAGTTCACCGCCGCGGACATCTCTCAGCACTCGCCCTTTGGCGACATCCTGAATTCACTAAAGTCTCTCTCTTTATCCAGAGAGCCCTGGTCGGATTACGGTCAGGAAGGTTGGGATGCGGATGACGAAGAAATTCAACGCCCACCCACCACCCACTTTGTAGCCACTGTCGATAGCCTACACGACGTGCTCGATTTCAACTCCGAAGACATCGACGGTATGGACGATGATGTAGGAGACAACAATGAACAGCACCTATAGGATGCTGGACAACCTCACCCCATGATGTATACATGGTGGATACACCTAAAGCAAATGAAGGCGAGGAGCAGCGGGGCGCTCGAAGGATAAATCCCTCGGCAGTCAAAACGACAACGTAAGCGCCGAACAAAGTCCGCCTCAACAAAGACCCAGCCATAGAGCAGAGGCGAAGCGGTGGACAACGAACAAGCTATCGAGCAATCGTCCGAACAAGACAACTTGGATAAACAATCTGTCCCGGCAAAGACAACAGTCAGGACGATCTCACACCGGACAAACCATCGAACAAAATGACCTCGAGAAAAGGCTCGTCGCATCGCTGGCGTAGCCTGAAAAAGCGAAGCGTAAGCTCAAAACAGCGGAAGATGCACTCAGGATTAGATGGAGCAAAGTATTCAGCACCGCAATAAATCTGGCGACGATCGCCCGAACAAAAAGCTACCGGAAAAAAGCTACTGCCGAATTGACGAGGAGGCCTTAGAGCCCCACAATTAAAAAGCAAGAAGGCCACCCGGTCGGATGGACGACCTCACGGCAAAAAGAGAGCGGCGAATGGCGCCGCACACAAACCAATATGCGATCTTCATAAGGATTCACATCAAGAGGATGGCCCAGTTAGGTCCATCTACGGGCCAAGAAAGCAGGCTCGTCAAAGCAATGCAATACGCCAAAATTCCGAAGATCACGGCACACCCAAATATAGGGGCGCCGCACACCCCCTATGTTTTACCGATGAGGTGCTGGATCATGAATTTTCAGCGGGATTCAAACCCGTAAACATAGAGGCATACGACGGAACAACAGACCCTGGAGTCTGGATCGAGGATTACATCCTCCACATACACATGGTTAGAGGAGATGATCTCCACGCCATAAAATACTTACCCCTTAAACTCAAAGGGCCAGCTCGGCATTGGCTTAAAAGCCTCCCCGAAAATACCATTGGAAGCTGGGGAGAGCTCGAGGATGCATTTCGGGCAAATTTTCAGGGGACTTATGTCCGCCCTCCGGTTGCAGACGATCTAAGTCACATAACTCAATGGCCCGGAGAGTCAGCCCGGAAATTCTGGAACAGGTTCCTTACTAAAAAGAACCAAATAGTCGACTGTCCGGATGCCGAAGCCTTAGTAGCTTTCAAACACAACGTCTGAGACGAATGGCTCGCCAGACACCTCGGCCAAGAAAAGCCAAGAACAATGGCCGCATTAACAAGCCTCATGACCCGCTTTTGCGCGGGAGAGGAAAGCTGGCTGGCTAGATGCAGCACCAGCGACCCGAGTACATCCGAAATCAGGGATGGAAATGGGAAATCAGCGTCGGAATAAGGAAAATGGCCTGAATAGTACGGCGGTCAACGCCGGATTCAAAAGCTCTCGGCCGAACAACAAAACACTGCCCTAAAGGATAACGGTGATGAGCTATCCAACCTAAACAAGATTCGGATAGGCATGTCAAATACATGGTACCTCAGGAAGCACGCAAACCATACCCATAGAGATTGTTGGGTCTTCAAACAGTCCGGCAGACTGAGCGCCCGAACACAAGGGCTCGACACACCAAGTAAAGATGACGACGAGCACCACAAGCAGAACCCGGAAAACAAAAACTTTCCCACGGGAGGTTAAAACAGTAAACTCACTTCACGTGATCAAAAGGAAAAACAAAGGCGCCCCTAAAAGGCGCGCCGCTGCATGGGTTGTCAAAACCAATCACCTTCGACCATCAGGACTATTCCGATAATATCACGGAGCATGGGGATGGACTGCCTTGATATTGGATCCTATAATCGATGATTCAATTTACACATGTCCTCATGGATGGCGGCGATGACATAAACCTGATATATCGGGACACAATCCGCAGGATGGGGATAAACCCAACCAAAATTCGCCGTAGCAACACCTCCTTTAAAGGAGTACCGCCCGCCCATCGCCCTGCACTTGCGGGCTCCATCTGCTTTCGAAGTTGTGTTTGGTTCATCCTTCAACTTCCGTCGCGAAAGGTTACTCTTCCATGTCGCCCCGTTTAAAAGTAGCCATCAAGCACTATTGGGACGCGAGGCTTTCGCCCGCTTTAATGCAATACCACATTATGCATCACTAACACTTAAAATGCCCGGTCCACGCGGCATCATCTCGTTAAGAGGAAGCATTAAGTGTTACTCAAGCACGGAAGAAGGGGAGACTGCATCGACAGCTCCACAGCTATCCGGCTCCACTAGGCAAAGAACCTGTAATTGGTCATTCAAACCCCGGACACGGCTAGACGAGTCCGGTGCCTACTAGCGGCATACCCCCATACGAGGGGCTGCATGCATGTACAACAAGAGACAATAGAGCTCAATTTTATTCTTCGAACCGTACTCTGTTCATTTAATATTAAGTACATCTTTCGCACGATCCTTTTTCTTTCAAACTAAGTTCCTCTCTTTTACAGATGAACAACGTGCTACACCCGTCCAGGATACGGCATAACGGAGACACATGCGCAGACGTGCAGCAGGGACCCGTTGCAAGGATTCTTTTCAGATTAAGACCCTGCGTAAACCTTTTTTCACTGTCTCTTGTTGATATACATTCCCCCAGTTCCTTAATATAACTGAGGAGGAGGCTGGTGCTTTGGCATTGGCCCCACCAGAATTTTTTGCACGTACCTGGACACAAGGGGCCTAGGGCATTATTTTGCCCATTTTCATAAAAGACCGAATACCTTAGGGAGTATTCGGCGTCTCGAGTTAGGCCTTATATGCATCAGCTCCGAATCATGTCTTTGGTCAAATGTTGGGTTGCCCGGCTCCTGTGTTTTGCTGCCTTATGTTCCGTTTTCATGGCTAACGCGGCACCAGGAGAACTACTGCGATTGTGCCCCGGTTCGGCCGGGCGAGCACCTCAGTAGAGAAAGCCGAAAACTGACTGTCATGATATAGCGAGAGACTGGTCAGCCACTCGATGACTCACAGGAATGTTTAGAATTCCTCCGCATTAACGAAGGACCGGTTTTCGGTCAGGCACATACGCACCCCGAATTCGGGAGAGTGCGGTGCCCCAAGGGGCTATATAGTAGCCCCACCCTCGAACTCCTATGGCTAAGTGAAAGTGATAAAGCATTATAGTCCGGTTGCCTGGTTTGCTACGCTATCACCTCCTTAACAGGACCAAGACGTTGGATTAAGTGTGAAAAAGCGCTTTTTGCAAACACCCCGCACTATGTGCGTGGGGCTGAAGCCAAGGACTGCCATCTTTCGAGTTATATACACATATACATAAGCGGCCGCACGAGGGGTAGTTTACTACTTGAACCCACAAGTATAAAAAGCACTTATATTACATTGAAACATTGTTTTCACAAATCATACATGTCATTTAAACATAATATCCTTTGAGCACTGCGTCTCTATTAAGCGGCGCCCGGCGACAGGACTTCTTCAAAGTAGTGCTCGGCGGTACTCGACCTCCGTCCGAATCACGGGATGCAACGTCGGTGGCCTTCATCTCTGCCCAAGATGTCTTGACACGGGCAAGAGCCATCCGCGCTCCTCAATACCGCCGATCGCTTCATTGCGTCGTCTGCGATACCGCACCAAGGAACTGCTGCACTAAACCAAAATAGCTCTTCGGCTGGGGTCCGCCCGGCCACTAGTGAGTCAAGACATGCTTCATGGCAAATCCGGACAGTCGATTCAGCTCGGCCCATTCGGCCAACCGATCGCTCAGCGGCAGAGGACACTCTGGACTATGGAATTGCGACCAATATAGCTCTTCCCTTCGGTGCCCCTTCTGGCCCCGGAAGTGCTTAACCGCGTCCACAGCGCTCGCCGCCAAGTCCAGATAAGCATCCTCCAAACTCCACAACTTATCTAACTGAGCATACTTTGTATCCGTATATTTCCTCCGCAGCAGAAACGGTTTTCCAGCCGCAATTGCCCCAGCCTGACTTAGCTCCTCCTTGGCAGCTCTCAAAGCCAACTGGGCATTCGTGGATTCGGCGGCGGCCTTTGTTAGGCCCTCTTGTTCCACTTGACGTTCTTTTTCAAGAACCTCGCAGGCGGTAGTATTCCTCAACTTTTTGGCCATATCGGCCATCTCCTCTTTGCTTTGACAGTGAGCAGCCCGTTCAGCTTCTAGCTCTTCGGCCGCCTTTAAAGCGGCCGCATTACTAATTCTGGCTTGCTCTTTCGCTCGGGCGAGTTCTGCCCGCAGCTCTTCGACGGCAGCGGCACCATCTGCATTAAGCATATGATTAGTAAGACATGAGCGTCAAGCTCCCTTACCAGGTGTCCGCATAGAAGTCGCATACCTTGTGACTCGTCAAACCGTTTATTGACCAGCGCGATGTCCGCATCTGCCTCGTCAAGTTGCCGCTTTAGTTCGGCATATTCATCAGTCCGGCTGGCCTCCGGATGCCCCGCCACCTGTTTAAGAGCGGCGATATGTTACAACTGAGAAATTGATCCTCGGCACGTTGTCCATTTTGGCAACATACCGAGTCTCAGGGGCTACTATCTATAGATGGCGCATTTTATATGCATAACTGTCAGAAGGTACATTATTTTTTGCGTACCTCAAACCCGTCGATAAGCTTCGGCGGCTTCGTGCAATCCGCTCTCTGCGGATGCAATCCTTTCAATCACCGTACCCATTAGAGCACGGTGATCTTCTGAGATAGCCGCTCGCCCGAGCAAATCCTTCAGCTCCTCCGACCGCACACCACTCGGCGCCGGACCTTCCGCCCCCGCCGGACTTGGGGGAACCCTCTGCGACGACACCTCCGGGTCGTCCGCTTCACATGAGGGTGCGACAGGTGGAGGCGTTTCGCTCTGCATCATCTCCGGAAGAAGATCCCCCGAAGACGAGCTCTGCTGAGAAGGGTTGAGGTCCGAACTACAAGGTACAATTTCGGTTATCTTCATAAATAAATATAGGGATGCTCCTTATTTACAAGACCCCTTCTTTCTACTTACGGCTCGCTGGAGGGCTGATCCCCTTGGGGAAATAATGCGGCTGGGTTACTTCCCAGCGCCGGACTCTCTACCGAAGATTCCCTTCCTTTCTTTGAGGCCTTGGCCTCCGGATCTTCTGAAGTGGTCCTCTTCTCTCCTCGGAAGGAGGGACTCTTAATCCCTCCTTCCTTGATAGCCTCCTTCGCAGAGGCAGTTTCTCCCCCGCTCCTCCCTTCGCCTTCTTCAAAGGGCGCGACCTTCAACATCTTGGTCAACATGGGATCCGTCGTGGTCTCCGGGAGGGGAGCCGGACACCTTATCAACTTTGCCTTGGCTATCCACTCCTGTTCAAGAAACGGCTCCTTTAAAGGGCATATATATAAAATAAATGAATGAACAGCTTGTCCGGTTACAGGACTACTTACTTGAGCATCCGGGCGATTGCAGCTTAGTCCTGCGTCCTCGGTCAAGTCCGGACACTTCTCTTGTGATCCGAAGAACAATTCATACATCTCCACGGGCGTCGTGCCCATTAAATTTTGGAGGCTCGTGGTCCCTCGGTTGAATTCCACAGGCGGATGGCGCGGCGTTTGCAGGCTGAAGGCGCGGATCACCATAACCTGCGCCACTGCAACCAGATTAATCCCTCTTTCCTGGAGATCTCGAATACGGCCCTGCAGCAGGGGAACATCCTTGGATGGCCCCCAGTCGAGCCCCTTATTGACCCATGACGCCAGCCACTGTGGTGGACCTGAGTGGAAGGTAGGGAGCGCCGCCCATTTGGTGCCCACAGGGCGGTGATATAAAACCACTCCCGTTGCCACAAACCAAGCTCCTCTTGAAAAGAGCCCTCGGGCCACGGAGCATCAGCACATTTGCTTATGACCTCCCCTCCGCACTCTGCTTGCTGCCCCTTGATCGTCTTTGGCTCCACCTTGAAGGTTTTGAGCTACAATCCAAAGTGGGGGGTAATATGGAGGAAGGCCTCACATACAACAATGAATGACGAGATAGGGAGGATGGACTCCGGATGCAAGTCATGGAAATCAAGCCCATAATAAAACATGAGCCCCCGCACAAAGGGGTCCGTCGGGAAGCCTAAGCCCCGAAGGAAGTGGGACACGAACACCACGTTCTCGCCGGGCTCAAGAGTGGGAGTGACCTGCCCTGGAGCAGGCAGCCTATCACGAGATCTCGCGGTTAGATACCGGGCGTCTCGCAGCTTTAGCCCGTCTTCTTCGTGATGGAGGAAGACATCCATCGGCCGTGCTGGTCGGAGCGGACATCGTCGAAAGTCCAAAGCGCCTGAATCTGAAGCTTTGGGTGTTGGAACTTCGAGCGCGGCGAACTTCGATGGAGGGTGTAAAAGAAGAGGGCCTTGGTCTCACTATAAAGAGGTTGAATACCAAGAGCCCACCCGTGGTCGATTTGGACTCGCCTTTGATAGAGAAGGCAGGCCAGCGACGCGGTTGGGTTACCACGTCCGTATTGATGAGAATCCGGAATAAGGGGGCACGATCTACGCTTTGATAAGACGTGCCAAGGAAACCGCCTCGCTAAACACGCTGAGGTGGAACAATAAAAAACGATTCATATAAAGGCCTGGCCGTGGTGTGATGTCATGCCACGGAATACGTCAGCAGATCTATGCAAAAATTATTCTCTCTACGGTGTTATGTGGAACTTGTTTTGCAGAGCCGGACACTATCCTGGTGTTCACAATCCTCTATAAATTATTCGGAGGAAGAACCCGCCTTGCAATGCGAAGACAATATGCGCGCGGACTCCTCGTCATTGAAGCCTGGTTCAGGACTCTTGAGGAGTTCGGACTAGGGGTGTCCGGATAGCGAACTATCATCATCGGCCGGACTCCAAGACTATGAAGATACAAGATTGAAGACTTCGTCCCGTGTCCGGATGGGATTTTCCTTGGCGTGGAAGGCAAGCTTGGCGATACGGATATGTCTACCATTGTAACCGACTCTGTGTAACCCTAACCCTATCCGGTGTCTATATAAACCGGAGGGTTTTAGTCCATAGGACGAACAACAATCATACCATAGGCTAGCTTCTAGGGTTTAGCCTCTCTGATCTCGTGGTAGATCCACTCTTGTAACACACATCATCAATATTAATCTAGCAGGACGTAGGGTTTTACCTCCATCAAGAGGGCCCGAACCTGGGTAAAACATCGTGTCCCTTGTCTCCTGTTACCATCCGCCTAGACGCATAGTTCGGGACCCCCTACCCGAGATCCGCCGGTTTTGACACCGACACAGACCAAGCCGCAACAGCATTCATCACTCCATACGACCCATTCTGCTTCAACACAATGCCCTTCGGGCTCAAAAATGCCAGCGCAACATATCAGCGCATGATTCAGACATGTCTGGCAAACCAGATCGGCAAAACAGTGGAAGCATATGTAGATGACGTGGTCGTCAAATCCAAGCATGTCGAAACTCTAGTAGACGAGTTGAGGCTCACATTCGACAATCTCCGAAAATATGACATTAAGCTCAATCCGGAAAAATGCGTCTTCGGCGTTCCAGCCGGAAAGCTCTTGGGCTTCATTGTGTCCGGTAGAGGAATTGAAGCAAACCCAGCCAAGATCCGAGCTCTATCACAATTGGATATTCCAAAAGACCTCAAACAAATACGAAAATTGACTGGATGGGTAGCGGCTCTAAGCCGCTTTATTTCCCGTTTGGGAGAAAAGGTGTTACCCCTTTACCGCCTCCTCCGGCGCACCGAACACTTCGAGTGGACGGATGCCGCCACGGCCGGACTCGAAGAAATAAAAGCCATATTGGCAATAAATCCGGTCCTGGCCGCGCCCAACATGGGCGAACCAATGCTATTATATATCGCGCAACACATCAAGTTGTCGGTGCGGTGCTCGTCGTCGAGCGAAAGCAGACGGAAACAGGTTCCCTCTTCAAAAACCGGTTTACTATGTGTCCACCGTCCTAACTCCATGCAAGTCCGGTACCCACATTATCAAAAGATAGCATCTGCGGTGTTCATGGCATCCGGAAGCTGCGACACTACTTTCAAGAGTGTTCGATAGCGGTAGCCTCCTAAGTACCTCTTAACGACATTATAAACAACCGCGACGCGACGGGCGGATTGCTAAATGGGCCATAGAGCTCCTTCCATTCGACATAACCTATAAGCCACGACGAGCTATTAAGTCGCAGGTTTTGGCCGACTTCGTGGCGAATGGACGGCGAACTCCCTAAAAAGTACGGCGCATACTCAATGGATCATGCACTTTGGCGGCTCCAAACTGTTGGCTGGCACGGGGCTGGCGTCGTCTGGCGTCCCCAACCGGGACATAGTCCAATCGTCCTTGAGATAATGTATACGGACTCCAACAACGCGGCGAATCTGAGGCCCTTACGCACGGCCTCCGGATGGCAGTCTCCATGGGCATTAAGCGCCTAGAGGTGCGTGGGGATTGAACCTCGCGATATCTCAAATAAGCGGAGACTTTGATGCCAAAGATCTGAAAATGGCAGCGTACCGCAATGCGGTCCTAAAATGTCAACCGGTTGAAGGGCTCGAATTTCATCATATAGCCGGGATAACAACCAGGCGCCGGACGTATTAGCGCGCATCGGCGCAAAAGCGCGATGCCGTCCCACCCAACATCTTCACAGGAGCGGCTGTTCAAGCCATCCGTACTATGGGAAGGGGAGTCCGGAAATAACAATCCGGACCCAACCGCACTGCCTGACACCGAACAATCTGACACAATCGGAGGCTCTGCCAACGGGATAACACCCTCCGCCCACGAAATAATGGCGGTTATCTCCCCATGGACGGAACCATTCCTAGCCTACCTAACTAGGCAGGAACTCCCCGAAGACCAAAATGAGGCTCGCTGCATAGTACGACGATCCAAAGCCTATAAAGTCCATGAGGGAGAGCTCTATAAGAAAAGCACTACATGAGTCCTTCAAAGGTGTATCTCCGAAGAGGAAGGCGAAACCTCTGGCTGAAATTCATGCGGACTGGGTGGGCACCACGCCGCAGCCAGGCCCTTGTAAGCAAGGCCTTCCGTACAGGATTTTATTGGACGACGGCCCGGGCACATGTGCAGGATTTAGTCCAAAGATGCATCGGTTGCCAGCTTTTTGCTAACCAAAGCCACATGCCACCCACCGCCCTCAAAACTATACCCATCACCTGGCCGTTCGCGGTCTGGGGGCTTGACATGGTTGGACCCCTTAAGGGAGGCACCCACAAGCAAAAATACCTATTGGTCATGGTGGATAAATTCACCAAATGGATAGAGGCCAAGCCTGTTAAAACGGCCGAATCCGGGCCGGTGATAGACTTCATATCAGGGGTAGTGCACCGTTACGGCGTCCCCCGCAGTATCATCACTAATAACGGCACCAACTTCACGGCCGATGAGGTCAAATTATGGTGCAAAAACATGGGCATCAAGCTCGATTACGCCTCAGTCTATCACCCTCAAACCAACGGTCAAGTCGAGCGAGCAAACAGTCTAATCATGAGAGGCATTAAACCAAGACTAGTGCGGTCCCTCAAGGAATCTAACACGCATTGGGTTGAGGAGCTCGACTCCGTACTCTGGGGGCTGCGGACCACGCCGAATCCTACTACGGATTCACACCATTTTTATGGTGTACGGCGCGAGAGCAGTCTTGCCTGCGACATAATGCATGACTCACCTCGCGTGCATGTATGAAGAAAGATAAGCCGAGCTCGATCGGCAGGACAGTTGGACGCATTGGAGGAGGGCGCGGCGTGGCAAAAGCTTCGTTCGCATTTTATCAACAGCAGGCTCGAAGATATCAAAGCGAGGAAATGCGGGCCAAGGCTTACAGCGTTGGCGAACTAGTTCTCGCCTGCCGGACAAGAAAAAGGACAAACTCAAGCCCAAATGGGAAGGTCCCTTCATCATCGACCAGGTCCTGACCGGCGGAGCATACCGTCTGCGGAACGCATCCGATAACCGACTCGAGCCGAACCCATGGAATGCAGCCCGTCTACGAAGATTCTACGCCTAAGTGCTAGACTCCGAGTTCATCTCCTTCCTCCGTCCACATTTTCTATTTTTTCTGTCTTTTATTTATCTCCTTCCTCCTCCTTCTTCTTGAAGCCTTTACAGGCTCGTTTGCACTTTGTTCTCACATACTTGACGCGCTGTCCGCGCTCATTATACCTGGGGGCTCCTTTAACAGAAGCTTATTTATATGGGCTTCATGCCCAACACATGTGTCAAACTTCTGCATGTACCTTTTACTCACCATTATATTTATCGATATGACTTAAGTTTTGGCCAAGCTGGGTTGCCTGGCTCCTGTGCTTACCCCTACGTTCCCGATTGTTCAGCTAGGTGGTAAAGGAGCACCTCTGCGATTATTCTGCTGGGTCAGCGGATGTGTACCTCGGTGGGTGAAGCCGAAAGCTAAGCGTTCTTAAGGGAATATTCGGTCGGTGAACTGAAAGATGATTTTTAACTATTTATCCATCTGCCCCAGATGATTTTCTGCTTTCTTAGCAGTTTGGACATGCACTTTAGGGCATGCCTCCCGAGAAAGGAACCCTTAATGGAACTATTCTCCTAGAAGATGTTTCTTACTATCCATGTAATATAACATAACTAGTTAGGCACTTATGCGATACAGCAATAATGACCCTCGCCTTGTCTCCATGCATGCCCGGTTCTTACATAACCGCGAGGGTATTCGGATACACTCGGACTATTGGGTCCCGAGGTCGAAGCGAAAAGGTCCGCTATGACAAGCGATCTACAATCCGGCTAGAAGACATTTTTCATGTCATATTCAATTACATAGTCAACTCGACTAATTGTATTCCTCCTCAATGCCATATAATAGGCTATCTAATTTACAATCTTGCTTGGGAATACTTGGCGGCCAATTCTACTTGGCGTACACTAACTTCTGAGGATCTCCTTCCCATCAGGCCCCACAGGTCCGACCTCGGCCATGTGGTTTGGGTCAACAACCGTGTACAGCGTCTTTACCATGGCCCAGCCTCCTGGCGCCTTGACGGCAGGCCGATATCTTCCATAGTCGGAGCGCCGCCGTGCTCCTTGAAGCCGCTCTGCCAGCCCCCAATGCCTTGGGCAGGGAGATAGATAGCCACAAGGCACTGGCGACACCTTTCATCACCTGCCGAACTCGTTCGTGCAGCTGATGTAGTTCAGGAAGAAGATCACCCGAAGAACTGGGCATCTCCTCCTCAGGACGACCTGTGAGCAAACCTACATACATGTTTATGTTAGTCACCTTCCTCGCCGAACTCTTTCAAACTTCGTCTAAGCACTTACTGAAAATGCCGCGACGAAGCCGTCAATTCTCCTTTACGGAGTCAGACAACTGGGCACGAACATCCTTTAGTTCCTCACCCAGTTGGGTGTTGGCATCTTGGACGTTATTTTTCTCCTGCCGCACCCTCGTAAGCACGCTCTCGCCGGCCTTTAGCTGGCGCAGCAGCTGTTGCTTGTCCGGATCCATCCCGGCGCTATCTGCAATGTTAATATCAGATTTATGCAAACGCCGCACTTTGCGAAACAACTTCTACTTTGAAGGGCATATATTACCAGAGGGAGTCTTCATGGCTTCCCCGGTCGCGGCGATCTTGACCTCAAGTTGGGCCTTGCACTCTTCAAGCTCTGGGACAAGCGGGTATTCTTTTGGTAAGAACCTGCATTCCAAATGATCCTTAAATCAGTTATCCTAACTATTCTAAGTCTCGGGGGCTACTGGCATATATAACTGTCAAAATTCCTTACTCGTATGTCTTTCACATACTGCTCCGTGGCTCTGGCTAGGCCATCTTGAGCGGCACGGAGGTGCGCTTCTCCCGAACTAAAGGCGTCCAACGCCTCTTGGGAGAAACATGCGTCACGTAGAATAGTCCGGCGGCGCCTATGATTCATGGCGCTCTCCACCTCCGACTTGGTGGCGGACAGTCTGTCGGCATCCTCCGTTGGAGGAGCATCCGATGCACGCCTCGTGTTTGTACCCCCTTCCGGACTCGGCTTTTGAGCCTGGTTGGCGGAGGTCCGATTGGCAACTTCTCCGGACTCAGTCCGGCGAGCGCTCTTTTTCCTGAAAAACCACGAGCGTCAGTGTGCCTCCCAGGAACCTCTCCTTAAAACACGATGGCACATCATACCGTTGCGGCGTCTCGAGTCATACCGCACTTCTTTTCCGCTTCTGGGCGAGCTGCCTTGTTGGGCGGCGCGGCGAGCTCGGCTTCCGTTCGAAGGCACCCCTGCGAAACACCATCAAATACGTGGTGATTAGAAGTAAAGCAGGTGGGTCATGGTATCCGGACTTGGTCACGGTTACAGGAGGCGGAAATAATCCGAGGTAGTCGGCCGTAATGGCAACCAAAGCATTGTCGATGCTAAGTTGGTGGAACACCCCGTCGATCAGCTCCACCTTTATATCCGGGTCCTCTTCGAAGGCCGAATCGAGGGACCGTTCCGGATCCTCGGGTTGTGGGGGCGGGCTGTGTATCTTCTCCACGGCCCGGCGTAGTTCCTGCGTAGAAACCATGAAATGAGATATTTAACCACGGGAACATGGATCGGACAGGCCACAAAGATATTTGCTTACCCAACTTCGAGGATTATTCGAAGAAAACCCGTTCAGTGGACTGACGCGGAGAAAATCCTCCTCTTCCCCTTTGTACATGGCGGACAAGGTCTTCACCAGTTCGGTGACCGATCCCGGCCCTTTGCGGCCATGGCGGGTGGCATCGTCCTCCCCGTTGAAGTCCCACATGGGGTGGCCCCTATATTGGAGCGGCTGCACTCCCCTCATAATGCAGATTGCCATGACTCCAATCATGGTCAATCCGGCATGAGCCAGTAATCTTATTCGGCTCATCAAGTAAAGGACGTCCCGGTCAATTTCCCTCACAGGGCTCATGAGCGCCAGCTTAGGCGCTTCTTGAGGAGGCGTTGCTAAACTCCGGAAGGCCGATCCGAACAGGATCCGGCAGCGGGACGTCCTCCATGTAAAACCATTCCGAGGGCCAGTCCTCGGACGCCTTCTCTGGGGTTCCGGATAAGTATCCAGTCCCGGCGATGCGCCATAATTCGGCTCCGCCCACTTGATATATTGACCCTTCGTGAGAACGTGGCACAAGGAAGAACAATCTCTTCCACAGAGCGAAATGGGCCTCAACGCCCAAAAACAGCTCGCAAAGGGCCACAAAGCCCGCTATATGCGAGATGGAGGCAGGCGTAAGGTTGTGCGGCTGGAGGCCGTAGAACTCCAGAAGCCCCCGGAGAAACGGATGGATTGGAAATCCGAGTCCTCTCATTAGGTAAGAGGCGAAGCATACCCGCTCTCCTTAGAGGATCGGGGCGCTCTCCGCTTGCTTCCCGCCCTTATAAGTGGCGAGTCCGGAACAAACCGGAACCATGAAGGCCGGGGGAAGGAATCCCTTGGTTTGGAGCACCACCAATTCGCTGTGCGGGACTGAGCATCTCCCCCAATCTCCGGGCTGAGGGCTGGGAGCGAGAGGAGGAGCGCGTCGACTGTCCATGGTGGAGTGGGTTTTTGTCAAAGGCGCTCGATGAAGGCTCGCGAAGGGAGGATGGTGTGATCGAGATCTGGATCCCGTCTCTTTATAGGCGGCTCATTTGCACACAAGGGGTAAATGTAAAGATACCCTGACTTTTCACATTAGTTCGACCGTGGAAGATGGCCATTATTGGGCGTGGAAGCGAAGCGCGATATTCACAAGAAAGCGGACACTATTCAACACAGGATTCGGAGGAGCCCGCCTTGCAATGCGAAGACAATCAACACGCCGGACTTATCATCATTGAAGTCTGGTTAAGGGAGCTCTTGAGGAGTCTGGACTAGGGGTGTCCGGATAGCGAACTATCATCTTTGGCGGACTCTTAGACTATGAAGATACAAGATTGAAGACTCCGTCCGTGTCCGGATGGGACTTTCCTTGGCGTGGAAGGCAAGCTTGGTGATCTGGATATGAAGATCTCCTACCATTGTAACCGACTCTGTGTAACCCTAACCCTATTCGGTGTCTATATAAACCGAAGGGTTTTAGTCCGTGGGGCGAACAACAATCATACCATAGGCTAGCTTCTAGGGTTTAGCCTCTCGATCTCGTGGTAGATCTACTCTTGTACTACCCATATCATCAATATTAATCAAGCGGGAGTAGGGTATTACCTCCATCGAGAGGGCCCAACCTGGGTAAAAACATCGTGTCCCTTGTCTCCTGTTACCATCTGCCTAGACGCACAGTTCGGGACCGCCTACCCGAGATCCGCCGGTTTTGACACCGACATACCCCACTATCTATCTTAGGATTCAGGATGGGGGAGGTGGTCGCCGGCGGTGGCGGGGCGTTGGCGGAGCGGTGGCGTGGGGATCGCCAGAGAAAAAACTAGGCACGAGGGGGGGGGATAGAGGGATGGCCGGGGCGGCGGCGGACCGGCGGTGGGGAATGTTTTTGGGGCAGGCGGGGCGGCGCACCGCCGGCCGCGGGCGACGGGGGTATGCTATTTGGCCGGTGGTGGCTGGCGGCTCAAGGGGGTGGAGGTTGAAGATGAACCGCAGGCCCCTTACTTCGTATCCAACGGCTGCAAAATCGACTGAATAGAGATGAAAAAGTCAGTCGACCGACATGTGGCCTCACCTTGCTAGTGCGTTCAGTTTCGACAGCAAAATTCAATTTCGACAACTAAGTTCAGTTTCGACAGTTAAGTTCAGTTTCGACAGTTAAGTTCAGAGATGAGCGGCTGATGTATTTTACATCTATCACTTTGTGGTTATGTATTTTACGTTATGTATTGGAGATGCTATTGGAATTCCACTCAGGTTAACGTTGTTCGTTGTCTCTCTTGTCCTGCTTCAGCCTCGGCGTCGTACAACTCACCCGAGCTGCTCCAACGACGAAACCGCGGAGCAATACCTCGGGCTCCATCTCCAGACGCCTAAGATCTTCTTCCCCTCCTCCAACAGCAAAGTCAGCCAGAGCATCCTCACCGGCCAACCCAATCACACTGAGATCGACATGGCTTCGCCAAAGAGGTTGTACACTTGTTGCATCTCTTTTTTACTCTACATGTTATATATATTGTCCACTGAGCACACGGATTTGTTCCTTTAGTGTCTCCTTGAAAGAAAAAACGTAGGAATTTTAATTTTCACTTGTCCTCCTTTTCAAATTCCTATTCATTCAGCACAAGACTAAGAGATAGTAGCATAATAGCATTATAACCGTACATTTTATTGTGGTTTAACTTAATCTCACCATGCTTCTTTGCATCCTGTGATCTTCCAATTGTTGTGAATCAAACACCCAGATTGGCCAAAATCCTGTGTATTTAAATTCTCTGTTTTTCACGTGCATCCCTATCTATTCCTGTCTATTTCCTATCTCTGCATTGTTGGAATCCTCCAATTCAAACGAGCCCTTATAGAATTACTTCTCTTACAGATAGTTGTCAAAGAAAACCTTGCGTGGTTTGTCCCGCTCCTGCTGCGCCGTCGTCCACCCCAGCTCAGCTGCTCCAACGACAGAAGGGTCCATTACAGCAGGGATCCGGCCTCCAGACTATCTTTCGCCGCCTCAGATCTTCTTCCCCGCCGCTGGCAGCCATGAAAACTACATTACCATCATCAACCGAGCAGATGACCTCGAGGACTACACGGGTCCGCAAGAGAGGTCGCACTCTTTCATGTCTGCTTACGTTATGCATCACTTAATATTACATGCTACTTTATCGTCCTATTCACCGATTAGACTCTGAGTCAGCTCCAAACTAATGGTCAAACTTTAGTTTTTAAATGGTTGTGGGGTACATATCGGGGCCGCTATCAATAGTATCTATCTACTATCTGGTTAATCTCCGGTGTCTACTATGAGTTTCATGTTGGGTGGGAAACAAACAGTAAAGAAGCCATTATCTGTATTTTTTTACTCAAGCCATTATCTGCCTGCTATTATTGGTTTTGGGTCTATCCATAGGTTGCTACCATCACTCTGGATTTCTGCATGCACTCCTTACATAATCTCACTATGTTTTATTCCTATGCATGACAGTTATTGTAAACAATGGAACTGAACATGTAGAGCAAAAGAGATGAGCCTTGCGTGGCAATAAAATTTCATGCAGACGTCGCTCCATGGTAGGCGCAAAGGCAGGGCCCCCTCCACGCATTTCGGATTGTAATCGAGAGGAAGATATCTGTTCTAAGGGGGATTTAGGAGGAGAAGAGAACTCCTATTTACCCCCTGAGGTCTTCGCTCTAACTTGGCATGCTGATGTTGGTTATATCATGCATATGGTGTCTTGCATTGCTTACTTTATACATCAAATATGTCATCTGCTTAGTTTAGACATCCTTTGTGCGAATGCCACCTGTTTAGTTTATTCATCGTTTATGTGAATTATGCAACACCATCTTGTTTAGCCAGGCATCATATATGTGAATTTTGCAATGCCATCCTGCTTAGCCAGTCATCTTATATGTAAAATATATCAGGCCATCCTTTTTTTCATTACATATTACATTTGTCAACATTGTTAGTACATTCAACTGCTCTTCGTGTGCATCAGCCATTTGACATGGTGATGGCAAATTCTGGAGTGAAAACAAGGTCTTCAGAGCAGACTATGCTATCTGACGAAGCGCATATCTCGCTGGTTACGGATAGCTCCTCAGAGGAGGATTCAGAGACAGATGACCGGTCCTATTCCCCCCCCCCCACGAGGTGTATGCTCTAACTTGGCGGGGTTATGTTGCTCATAACGTGCGTATTGTGTCTCGCATTGCTATGTCATTTGATTAGTATAGACATGCTTTGTGTGAATGCCACCTGTTTAGTGTCTAATTACCATATATGTGAATTATGCATTGCCATCTTGTTGCAAGACATTATATATGTGAATTATACAATGATATCTTGTTGCAAAGGCATTATATATGTGAATTATGCAATGCCATGCTGTTTAGCCAATCATCATGTATGTGAATTATATCATGCTATCATTTTTTTGTATTACGTGTTCCATTTGTCGACAACGTTTGTATATTCAACTACTCTTCCTGTGCATGAGCCATTTGAAGCGGTGATGGAAGTATCTGGAGTGAAAACAAGGTATTCAGAGCAGACAATTCTACCTGCTGAAGCAGACATCTTGCTGGTTACAGAGAGCTCCTCACAAGAGGATTCAGAGACTGATGACCAGTCCTATTTTCCCCCCTGAGGTCTATGCTCAAACTTGGCAGGGTTATATTACTCATGTCATGCATGTTGTCTTGCATTTCTTAGTTTTTACATCATATATGGATTGCCATCTGCTTACTTGCTTACTATATAAATCATATATTTGAATTATATCATGTCATCATGTTTACATAGTACATACACATCATCTATCTGAATTATGGCATGGCAACCCATTTAATAAAGACATCATATAGTTATATCATCTCATCTTGTTTAGTGTTTACAGTCATCATATTTTGAATTATGGCATTCTATCCGTGAATGTATGTGAATTATGACATGCCAACCTATTTAATAAACACATTATATAGTTATTTCATGTCATCCTGTTTACATAGTCTCATATTTTGAACTATGTCTTTCCATCTTTTTCAGTTAGCCATCATAATGTGAAATTGTGTCATGCTATCCTGTTTAGTTAGCCATCATATATGTGAAATTGTGTCATGCTATCCTGTTTGGTTATACAACATAAATATGAATTATTTCATGCCCTCTTTTATTCCCCACTATCCATTGCACCTGTCTATCATACAATGTCTATACTTTCAATTACTTTTCTTGTTTATCAGCCATTTGAATTGGACAGCGTGATGACAGTATCTAAGGGAGTAACAACACGGTCTTCAGAAAAGATAGTGCTACCAGTTGATGCTGATAGAACCACGGTTGTACTTTCCCAAGGACCAGATCCACCACACATAACCCAGACTCTCGCAGATTGTACCCCTACCAAGTTGGACAGAGAACCAGCTACACCCCTTCTAACGCCAACCCTGTCAGATAGTAACCCAGTTCCAGTTGGCACAGCACCGTCTCCACCACAGAGCACCCAAACACGAGCAATTAGTAAAAGAACTGCAGTGCCCAAAGCACGAGGACCACCACTCCGAATCCCAACTCAACGCTTAAAGGAGAAGAAGATTTGTTCTCAGGTCAGGTTACTGTAGCTATGGTTCATACTCCTTTGCTCTTGCATTCTTGTATTTACTCATACCAACTATTTTCAAATTTGAAGGATGGAATTGAAACTCCAATGGCGCATAGCAGTATGTTTTAAACCTGTTTCTTTAACTGGTTTGCTGTTGTAACTTGCTCTATGTTGATTTCAGTTTCAATTGAATAAACAGTTATGTTCTCATGTCATGCACATTACAAGTGTTGTTATTGCTCTATAGTTACCCACACTTATATTCTGTCTATTCTGCTTTGTCTTGAACAAATTCTATTTGAACTGTGTCTCTATCTTGATTTGGCAACAAAAACTAGAATGATATAGACCATAAAGTGACCATGGTACATAGATATATGTTTGTTTCATGCTCTTATCCTGTCCACTTTACTACTGAACTCATTTACCAAAATGAGTTTCATATACAACATAGTAAACATGTGATGTATACCTTGTTTCTCTTTTAGAATGCGGACAAAATATTGGAGAACGATGCAGCGTTATCCAATGGTAAAGGAAGTAATGCAGATAAGGTTCAAGATAGTGAGACATCCTGTTGGTCTCCAAGAAAGATGATAAAAACTATCTTGGCGACGGTGAGGAACCCAAAAGTCTGTCTTGATGTAGTGTTAGAGTTACTGGCCACTACTGCTGGCACAAGCTCTTCGAACTCGCTGCCTGAATCAGTTTCTCTTCTTGAGTCTCAACTTCAAGTTGAAAGACATCGATCAGATGTGCTGCGACATGAAGCTGAAGAACTGAGGAAGTCCCTACAGAATTCAGATGCATATTTTCTGGTGCAACAACAAGCGATGGAGGATTTAAGCGCCAAACAAGAGAAAGTTAATAAGCTTGCTAAGCATCTTGCTAGCATTATGGGTACCTAGGATATTGTTTCTTGAGATCTTCTGAAGTGGTTTCAGTTCTGGATTTGTTTTGCTGTGGCGTTTATTTGCGCTGGTCGCCAACTTTGACAACCAGTGTATATGATATGCTGCTTTGTTCCCTATATTTGCACTGGTGGCGAACTTTGATGCCCAGTGGATGTAATATGTGTAATAGCCGTGATAGCCTAGCGTTAGTTGCTTGCTTATTTATTTCCTTGTTGTCTTGTTTATTTGTTTGCTTGTAGTCATTGCAGTTCTTTTTCCGCGGTTAGCTAGTGGCTGCAAGAACCTATTTTTTAAAACTAGGCCACAATAACCATGAGCTAATATTTACTGTAGTGACACTAGGCCTCCTACTAGCCGTAGAAACAGTGGGCCTTCTACGGGCCGTAGAAACAATGGGCCTTCTACGGGCCGTAGAAACAATGGGCCTTCTGTGGGCCGTATGATCAATGAGCCTTATACGGGCCGTATGATCGATTGGCCAAACATGGGCCAAACAGACCGCATTATGGCCGTAAACAGGCTAGAGTTGGAATCGTCCGTTCATGGGCCGACCATAACGGGCCATCGTTAATAGGCCGTGTTGATGGCGCTATGAAAAGCGGCCCAGCGTATTAACGGACCACAAGCGGGCTGACCGTAACCACGGGCTGAATTTGGCCCTGGCGAAAATAGCGATGGGGCCGTAAGTAAACAAATCTTTGAAATGAGCCCAAGAATAAATGGGCTCGAGAAGGCTGAAAGATAACATGGGCTGTAAACGCATTAGCGGAATAACGGGCCGTTAATGGGTATAATGTGATACCTTTGTTCATTACGGGCGATTTCACCACGGGCGTTAATGGGTGTAAAGTGATACCTTTGTTCATTACGGGCCAGTTTCACCACGGGCCGTTAATAGGCCAAGAGTTACATAGGGCCTCATATGGGCCGAAAGACGTCATGTGCCATACATGCGCCAGAGGTGAAAACGTGCTGGAATCATATTGGATGGCCCAGGTGACGATACTGGGCCTAATTCAGATAGGGCGTAACGGGCCCTGGGTTAGCGGGCTGTAAATGGGCTATATGCGAACAGGCCGTTAACAGGCTTTCCATGGGCCGGCCCGCCACCTTTTGACCAAATCAAATGGGTCAGCCTTTTCATAGGAATGGGCCTCTGTTGGGCCGTGCCACGTGTCGACGTATCATAGGCGCTTTCCGTCCAATGAGTGGATGACATCTGTCCCAACGATGATCCGACACGTGTTTCCTCCAGCCAATGATGATTTTACACGTGGAAAATCCCCGTTGGTCGGGGTTGTTAATGGGTTATCAGATCCAAAACCCGAACCGATAGCTTAAGGGCATTCCGTTACGGTGGATGCCACGTGTCGGTCACCCTTGATGAAAGCACTTACGTGACGCGATTTATCGTCATGGAAGTGGACACTTCGTGATGATAATTTTGGTAATGTCATGGAACACTTCTATGACAGCACAGGTATGACTATCTTGATTATGTCATAAAATCGTCATGGATGTACATGCATGAAAAAAAACGCGACCTACTGTGACAAACACGTATCATCACGGAAGTGTATTTTTTGTAGTGAAGTAGACCTGATGCGGAATGACAACGGTGGATCTGAAAAATCTTGGGTACAGCGACGAACCGTTTGTCCTAGCCAATGATGTGGCACAGGTTATCTATGTGAAGGACATGTCTACCAAACCGAGAAAAGAAAAGATAAGGAAGCGAGTACATCATACAATGAGCCAAAAGCATACATAGTTCTTTTCGGAAAAAGGGACATCGTGGGAGTGGAGGGCAAGACAGACATGTCGAAGATTATGAAAAGTTTCATGAAATTCCTCCCTTCAAAGTCAAGGCTGACCCAAGCATCCTGATAAATGATGAAGATTATCCATAGTTACGACGCAATAAGCAAATGACACAAGCGAAGAAAAAGTGAAGACTTTCTCCCGCAACTATTATGATGATACCATGCCAACTATGTAACACACGAGTATGATACCATTGTCCGTTTTGTACATGCACATGCTATGTGGGTGAAAATATGATACCATGCCAACTTTCAACTTTTGCAGAGTTCATTTGAAATGCTTTAATGTCTTATGGTTCGGCCCTCGTAATACCACTAATCCCGGTTCGCTTCGTGTCAACTATGTTCTCACCAAGAACACTCAAGAGGGCAGCCACGTGGGCCATTGGTCCCGGTTCGTCTGGACCTTTTGGTCTCGGTTCCACGATCAAACCGGGACCAATGTGCCTCGCCCCTGTCCCACGACCATTAGTCCCGGTTTGTGACTAAAGAGTTGGTCCTCGTTGCGGTCAGAGTTTAGTCCCACCTCGCCAACCGAAGGGCGATCACACCGGTTTATAAGCCCCTCCCTCTCTGTCTTGTTGAGCTCCTCCCAAAGTGAAAATAGATGCCCTTATACAGGGAATTTGACCTAAATTCATACTGAATTTCTCTGAAATTCATAGAAATTTATAATGAATTTAGGTTGAACTCTCTCTATAGGCGCATCTATGCTCATTTTTTAGTAAAGTTAATCACAAACTTGTGATTCACACAAATTTCAAAGAATTCAAATTTTAACTATTCAAATTTGAAAACTAATGGCACTAACACAAAGTTTATAATTTTTCTAAAACTAATGGCAATAACAGAAAGTTTATAATTTTGCTGACCTAAAAGCAAAAAGAATTAAAATTTAAAGCAAAAAACAAAACAAAATATCTGGAAAAAATATTTTTATAGTAAAGTTAATCACAGACTTGTGATTCACACAAATTCAAAAAATTCATATTTGAAAACTAATGGCAATAACAGAAAGTTTATAATTTTCTAAAACTAATAGCACTAACGAGAAAGTTTATAATTTTTCGACCTAAAAGCAAAAAAGAATTAAAAATAAAGCAAAAACAAAGAAAATAAATAATGCAAAAAACAAAACAAAAAAATGAAAAAAACTATTTTTATAGTAAAGTTAATTACAAACTTGTGATTCACACAAATTTCAAAAATTCAAATTTTAACTATTCAAATTTGAAAACTAATGGCACTAACGAGAAAGTTTATAATTTTTCGACCTAAAAGCAAAAAGAACTAAAAAATCAAGAAAAAACAAAAGAAAATAAATAATGCAAAAAACAAAACAAAAAAACTGGAAAAAAAAACTGCCACCTATTGGGCCATCACGACCTGAATACGACTAGAAACCCAACTTTGGGCGAATTCAGGCCCTTGAGAAGGCCCAATGGGCCTGAGACAACATAGTGTGACATTAGGCCCGTAAGCCTGCATTTGAGAGGAGCTCGAGAGGGCAGCCGCAGTGGGGCTTATAAACCAGTCCAAGCCCCTCTCAACTAGCGAGGTGGGACTAAACTTTTGGCCGCGGGCAGCGCAAGGCCTTTGGTCCCGGTTGGTGGCACGAACAGGTACTAAAGGTGGGCTTTAGTCCCGGTTCGTGGCACCAAACGTGATCAATGCCCCCTTTAATCCCGGTTGGTGCCACCAACCGGGACCAAAGGCCACCGCTTCCCGCCCCGGTTGGTGCCACGAACCGGGACCAATACTCTATGTATATAAGAAAACACTTGTGAAATTTTCATTCAGTTCCTCATTCTCCCGCTGCCCCGCCGCCCTCTGACCCGTCACCCGTGCCCGCCGCCGCCGTCGTCGTCACCCCGCCCATCGTCGCCGCCCCGCCCATCGTCGCCACCCCGTTGCTCGTCACCCGAACCGTCGCCGTCCGCCTCACCGCGCCGCCCAGCGCCATCGCCGCACCGCTCCACCGCTGCCCGACCTCGCCGCCTCGGCGCCACGCTGCCCGCATCGACCCGCGCTGTCCCTGCCCCACACGCCATCGCCTCTGCCTCAGGCCGGCCCCGACCCCTCCCCGCGCCCGTCGTCGCCGTCGCTGCGGGCAAGCACCACGCCGGCTCCCGCGACCCGTTCATCCCCGAGGCCGTGTTCGTCCGCCGCCGCATCGATTCCGGCCGGCGACCTCGACCCCTCCCCGCGTTGTGAGCCCCTACCTCCTCCCCTTTCCTTCTCATTGCCGTCCCCACACGCCATCCGTAAGCGCCACCGCCAACCATCGTCGCCATCGCCGACCACCGCCGCCTATTTTTCATTTTTTGTTAAGATGTATGTATGTATGTATGTTCACTGTATAATGCTCTGTATATGCTCTATATATGCTGTATAATGCTCTGTATATGCTGTATAATGCTATGTATATGTTCATATGTAACATTTAAGAAAAAAAGTAAATGTATGTATGTTCATATGCAAAGAATTATTTTGGATGAAATGAGATGAGATGAGATGTGTTTTGTGTTGGAGGAGAAAAGAGGAAGAAGGAAGAAGGAAGAAGAAGGAAAAGAGATTCGAGGGGGAATCGATATACCCTCCCGATAACATTTTTTTCCATGTATATGCAAAAGTTACATTTTTAGAAAAGTTTTATATATCTAGCTAGGAAAGGACGAAGAAGAAAAAGAATGAGAGGAAAAAGGAAAATAAGAAGAGGAAGAAAGGAGAAGAATAGGAGAGGAAGAAGAGGAGAAATAAATAAGAAGAAGAAAAAAGAAGAAAAAGAAGACGAGAAGAAGAAAGGAATAGAGGAGAAGAAGAGAAAATATTTCTCTTCTTCTCCTCTATTCCTTTCTTCTTCTCCTGTTTTTTTCTTCTTCTTTTTTTTCTTCAATCGTCTCCTCTATTCCTTTCTTCTTCTCCTCTTTTTATTTCTTCTTCATCTTCTTATTTTTTATCGGATATGTCGTTGTCGATATACCCCGTGTCCCGATAACTTCAACACGAGGGGGGGTTCGACCTACCCCCCTCCCCGATAACATTATTTTCACATGTATGTATGTCGTCGTTGTCGATATAACTCCCTCCCGGATAACTTCGACCGTGATAACTAATACCACAGGAGCACCCCCCGGCCCTCTCACTCGACCAAAACTCTCGAGGACACCCAAACCCTAGAAAAAAATGATGTCGGTCTCCTACCCCTCCCGCCGCGCTCCTACCCTTGAAGCGTTGCCGAGGCCACCCCAAACCCGGAATAAGCTCGGTCTATGTTTGCCACTAATATATCCACCTTCTGTCATGTTTGTGTAATAATTGCCATGTTGTAATATTTGCAGAAAGGATGGAGCACATACGAGACGAGGAAGCAGAAGAGGTGTTGGGGGACATAATCTTAGCCGGAGGTGATATCTTGTCGTATCTTAACGACAATATGGTCTGGAAGAACAGGGTGAAGAAGCAGGCTACGGTGATCGAATAATGGAGGAGGAAAGACATGATTATGATGGCTCCGGTGACCCAATGACGGTGCAAGAAGGAGACCGTGATGACGACTCCGGTGACCGAACCGAGTCCGGCCAGGTATATGATACGTCTCCAACGTATCTATAATTTTTGATTGCTCCATGCTATATTATCTACTGTTTTGGGCAATATTGGGCTTTATTATCCACTTTTATATTATTTTGGGACTAACCTATTAACGGAGGCCCAACCCAGATTTCTTGTTTTATGCCTATTTGGTGTTTGAAGAAAAGGAATATCAAGCGGAGTCAAAGCGGAGCGAAGTCAAGCTGGAGAAGTTATTTTTGGAAGGACAGCCACGGATAGGCTTGGGCTCTCGTCGGAAGATACGGGAGCTGGCCACGAGGATGGGGCGCCCACCCGCTAAGTCGCCCCCTACCTCGTGGGGCCCCCGAAGCTCCACCGACGTACCCCTTGCACCCATATATACCTACGTATCGTAAAACTTCCAGAACAGAAGATAGATCGGGAGTTCCGCCTCCGCAAGCCTCAGTAGCCACCAAAACCTCTCGGGGCCCATTCCGGCACCTGCGGAGGAATCCATCACCGGTGGCCATCTTCATCATCCCGGCGCTATCCATGACGAGGAGGGAGTAGTTCACCCTCGGGGCTGAGGGTATGTACCAGTAGCTATTTGTTTGATCTCTCTCTCTCTCTCTCTCTCTCTCTCTCTCGTGTTCTCTCTCGTGCTCCCTCTATGGCACGATCTTGATGTATCCCGACCTTTGCTATTGTAGTTGGATCTTATGATGTTTCTCCCACTCTACTCTCTTGTGATGAATTGAGTTTCCCCTTTGAAGTTATCTTATCGGATTGAGTCTTTACTTTGAGAACACTTGATGTATGTCTTGCCGTGTTTATCCGTGGTGACAATGGGATATCACGTGCCACTTGATGTATGTTTTGGTGACCAACTTGCGGGTTCCGCCCATGAACCTATGCATAGGGGTTGGCACGTTTTCTTGACTCTCGGTAGAAACTTTGGGGCACTCTTTGAAGTACTTTGTGTTGGTTGGATGAATCTGAGATTGTGTGATGCATATCGTATAATCATGCCCACGGATACTTGAGGTGACAATGGAGTATCTAGGTGACATTAGGGTTTTGGTTGATTTGTGTCTTAAGGTGTTATTCTAGTACGAACTCTTTAATAGATCGATCTGAAAGAATAACTTTGAGGTGGTTTCGTACCTTACCATAATCTCTACGTTTGTTCTCCGCTATTAGTGGCTTTGGAGTGACTCTTTGTTGCATGTTGAGGGATTATTATATGATCTATCTATGTTATTATTGTTGAGAGAACTTGCACTAGTGAAAGTATGAACCCTAGGCCTTGTTTCCTATCATTTCAATACCGTTTATGATCATTTTTACCACTTGTTACCTTGCTGTTTTTATTATTTCAGATAACAAAAACCTTTATCTACCATCCATGTTGCACTTGTATCACCATCTCTTCGCCGAACTAGTGCACCTATACAATTTACCATTGTATTGGGTGTGTTGGGGACACAAGAGACTCTTTGTTATTTGATTGCAGCGTTGTTTGAGAGAGACCATCTTCATCCTATGCCTCCTACGGATTGATAAACCTTAGGTCATCCACTTGAGGGAAATTTTCTACTGTCCTACAAACCTGTGCACTTGCAGGCCCAACAACGTCTACAAGGAGAAGGTTGCGTAGTAGACATCATTATATATATTAGTTAAGCCTGTGCTAACTAGCTATTTGATGCATTCATTGTTTTGGTATATGTACACATATTAATTAACTCTCGTCTTCCTTGTTTTTTCTAGCCCTCCGGATCGAGCACAACTTCGGTAAAGAGACGAGCCCGAAGAAAAAGTTGCGCTCGGATGAAAGGTTTGAGATCACAGCAATCGCGCGCGACGGCCAACCGATTGAACCCATCCGGACAAAGGAAGCATTTGCTGCTCGGTCGCGGGGTTCTTGTTAGGGACAAGATCGATCATCATCCACCAATGGTATAAGCCTAAGAGCGAAGACCACGAGGTGTCTTATGTCAATGATATGCGAAAGATGATCTTTGGACTGAGCTGAAGGCAAATTTCACCCTACCGCCCGAGAGGAGGATCCGGAGAAGCAGTTAAGAGCAATTAATCAAGTCTCATGCTCTTAAGAAGATGGCATACCTATTCAGGAGGTGGAAGAATGAGCTGAAAACGTTTGTCGACAAAGAAGAGACACCAGAATTCATCGGCAAATATGAGAAGATCAGAGATCACTGGCCCGCATTTGTGGCCCACAAGACATAGGAAAAGAGTAAGAAGATGTCGGCGACAAACAAGCAAAATGCTGCGAAGAAGAAGCTTCACCATCGCACGGGGTCAGGTGGCTACCTCAAAGCCCGACCTAAGTGGGCCAAGGCTGAGAATGAACTTCTTGATAAAGGGATCGAACCAGAGACAATAAACTGGCCAGACCGTTGCCGGACTTGGTTCTTCGGGGCTGGCGGAATCTTGGACCCTGTATCAGGGAAGTGCCTTTGGACGGACGAGCAAATGAAAATACCAGTCAAGAGGCTTCAGCACTATATCGATGCAGCGCAGGAAGGGACGTTCATTCCAGACAGAGAGAACGACGAGCTCACAATGACCCTCGGGAATCCTGAGCACCCTGGACGGACCCAAGGCACGCCAGGCTCCATTCCGTGGAAGGCTGGGTTTCCGGACGTAGGCGTTTACAAATGCCAGGAGAGGAGGAACAAAGTGCAGTAGACCCAACTGCAGGCGCTGCACGCAAGGGTACAAGCGATAGAGGAACGAGAAGCAATCGCAGCAAATGTACTGCCGAAGCTTCCCCCGAAGCTACCCCGCCATCTCAACGGAGAAGCAGCATGGCTTCCACCGAGCTGCTTCAGCCGGAGCATGTCTTGACGGCTCCTGCTAGCTACCCCGTGGATGCTATCACGGAATCTCTAAATTGCCACCTTATGACGCAATGGAAGAACTTAAAAGTCAAGGCGGATGTCACCTCTGTTCGACCTCCTGAACCCGGCGCAACTTTTCACCATCGTCCGATTCCAGAAGGATATGCTAGGGTGATGGTGGACGAAATAACGGAGGGATTTGAGGACCTCCATCTTGACCACCCTACCTGTGAAGGGGAGACTGCTCTGAAGACTTCATGCCTATGGCGGAAGGAGCTCATCAACCTTCCGAACTGGATGCCTCCGCCTCCTCCTCCTCCTCCGACGAGTCAGGGCACTCCGCCTCCTCCACCGCCTCCTCCTCCGGCGAGTGACGATCAGGGCACTCGGCCTCCTTCTCCGGTGCGTGGCGGCACTCCGCCTCCTTCTCCGCCTGCATCGGCGCGCCCGAGCAGCCAGCCTCCTCCTCCGCCTCGTCAGCAAGGGCGGAAGAGACCTGCTGCCGCTCCGTCTGCTCTACCAGCGTCTAGCAGTACAGCCAGAGGCGGGACGCAATACAGATTCGGTCCTTCTCTGAAGACTCCAGAGAAGTTACCATATGAGAGGACCCCGGAGGAGAACGCGAAGATTGCGTGAGCAGAAGTGACGAACTTCTTTCAAGGGGTGAAAGCAAAGAAACATCCACCTCCGGAGGATAAGGTAGATCCAGTGAAAGCGAAGCGCACTCTGGCTGCCCTGAGAAAACCACCAAAGTCTCCGCCGAAAGGAAACTATGAGCGCATTATTGGAAAGACATTTGTCAAAGCGGAGCGGTCGGGAAGTACTGTCAGTGATCAAAGGATAAAAGAACGACGAGCTGGGAAAAATATTGCGCAGCTCGGCGAACAAGCGAACCAATCGTGCCCCCCGATCAAGGTGTCTAGCGACATCGTCGCTAATGATCCGAGGATGGTGCCCGGTTATAGAAATCTTGGAGATTACCTGCCCGACGATGTACATTATGATTTCTTGGAGGTGGTACACAGATACGAGTACGGGAAGCCTCTTGTCAAAGATGAAAGATCTCTAACAACGGTGAAGTGAGGATTGCATGATTGGTACATGAAAACCTTCAGAGAGTCTGGGGGGAGGAATACTTTGACGCTGAGAGTTAGAGAGGAGCATGAGCTCGTTGGAATTGAACTGTTGCATGTTCCATTTGAGGAGTTCTTCCAGTTTTTCAATCAAAGGGCCCTCGATAAAGCAACGGTCACTTGCTACTGTCTGTAAGTAGTACTACAATAGGTCAGCTCTTTCATTGCATGTATTTATAATTATCCTCTATATTATGCAGATTGAAGATCGCCGAATTGAAGAAAAGACAAGTCGGTGATATTGGGTTCATTAACAAAAATCTCATAGATGCAAGTGAGGTTAAATATCATGCCGAGGATACCGAGGCCAACTTGCGACGATCGTTCATAATTAATGAAAACAAAGATATAATACTCTTTCCTTACAACTTCAAGTGAGTGTTACTATCTTGTGCATATTCGGTTTCCCTTATATATTAGTCCAGGTTATAGTAATGTAATTGATGAGTTATGCATGCGTGCGCAGTTTCCACTATATTCTCCTAGAGATTAAGCTTGAGCAGGGACTAGTAACCGTCTTAGACTCGAGACGAAAAGATCCCCAGGAGTATGCGGACATGACTCAAATGCTCGAGAAGTAAGTTAAATCGATCATTATCCACCATATCAGCAACTTTTTTCATTTCCTGATATCAAGTAATTGTTTTCTTTGTCTGGCAGGGTTTGGAGAAAATTCACCAAAAAAGCTCCGGGACTGCCGAAGAAGCTACAATTTAGGCACCCGAAAGTAAGTACTATTGTAGCATGTTCCGCGCGTCTCCTAGTGATTCAAGCGCTAGTTTCATCAATACCATTTGGCATGCTTGCTTATTAGTTTGATTGACCTCTATTTCTTGTAAAGTGGTTGTGGCAAGATCAAGGGAATGATTTCTGTGGATACTACGTTTGTGAGTCCATCCGCCACACGACCTGTGAACGAGGGTACTCTGACGAACAATCTGAAGTGCGTAAGCAATAATATTCACAATTTTATTTTATTACCATCATTTGTGTTGAGTTTCATTTATTCATATATATATATATATATATATATATATATATATATATATATATATATATATATATATATATATATATATATGTATTGACCCCTTCTTCAAATTTGATTTTTCGGATGCGGGATGAACTCCTAGCACCGGATCGTATCTGAGCAATTCAAGAGGAATTGCGGCATTCTTCCTTGACCACGTGATCGCTGAAGGCGGAGAATACTATGTGGATCCTGTGTTCATATATAATTAGGAGATTATATTGTAAGAGATAATTATTGTATATATGTAGCCGGTAGTGTCGGGTAGATATACGAGAACTTGTTGTTCGACCAATCTCTCGGAGAAGGAGAGGTGGTTGATATCACTTCTCTCTGTATGCATATGTTCATGACAATTTTCTGTTTCCTTCGTTTGCTTACTAGCTAGCTAGCGTGTCTAGTCCTCTCTATACGTATATAGTACGTAGCATCGACCAAGCACGGACATAAGAGAGGACATCTCTCTATTAATTAGCTAGCTAACACAATATATGAAGCACCTAAATTAAACCCCCAAAACCCCCAACCCCCCCCCCCCTTTCAAAAAAAAAACCCAGCCCCTGAAATGCTGACGCGTGGACGCCTATTGGTCCCGGTTGGTTCCACCAATCGGGACCAAAGGCCTTCCTGCCTGGGCTCGCTGCACCGGGCATGTGGAGGCCCATCTGTCCCGGTTCGTGTAAGAACCGGGACTAAAGGGCCAGGGCATTAGTAACGACCCTTTAGTCTCGGTTCAACAACCGGGACAAAAGGCCCGTATGAACTGGGACAAATGGCCCCTTTTCTACTAGTGATCCTGGTCTTAGGAGACCTATTGAAAGTTTAGTTCCAGACATTAGAGATGCTGCTAGATGGATTTATATAAATATGGGTCCATGCCAACCAACTAATCATAAATATAAAAAACACCCCTAGGAAATTCTTGAAAAAAGAAGCTTTCATGCAAACTGGTTCAAGAAGCATGGTGATTGGCTGGAATATAATGTTGATAAAGAAGCAGCCTTTTGTTCTATTGCTTTGTTTTTAAGCACCCAAGAGCAAAAAAATGGCATTGAGGCATTCACAAGGGTAGGATTTAGAAATTGGAAGGATTGACCTAGTGTTCTGGATACACATGTTGGTAAATATGTCAGTGCTCACAATAAAGCTAGAGCACATTATGAGGCTTTCAAAAATCAAAGGCAGTGTGTGGAACATTTGATGGGGTGTGGTATCAAAAAGAGTGAAAGAAGACTAAAAAGCTGATCTTAACATTACTTTGGGTATTATCAGATTTCTGTCGTTACAAGCTCATGCTTTTTGTCATCATGATGAGAGTTCGATCTCAAATAATAGGGGGGTGGGGCTTTTGGATATGATGAGTTGATACAAGAATAAGGGTCCAATTGCTAGGACACTACTTGATAGTGCGGGCAGGAACCATTTGATGACTTCACATGAGATACAATTTCAGTTGTGCCAAGTTTATGCCGAAGGGACCACCAAATCAATTATTGTTGATATGAATTTTTCTTTACATGTTGGTGCGTTCACACATGCATATATAAAAGAGCAAATGGCTATGGTTTTAAGGTTAGTAGCTTCGTATTTGTTATGTTAATTGTTGTTTTGTTCATTACTAACAGTAACACCTAATTGTTGGTTACTTGTGCCTCTTTGTCTCATGTAGGTATGTCAACAACCATGGGTATATGTTGGTTTCTTGTGCCTAATTGGTTGGTATTTTTCTTGACTTGACTTACTAATGTCTAAATGGAGAGGGAAAGAGTATGATTGATCTTCTAACATGAGAGGGCAATTTTGTGGGTTGAAAAAGTTGATATATGATGAAAATCCTTATGAATTTTATATCCATTGCTTTTCCCATCAGTTGAAGGTTGTGGTTATTGTTGTTGCAAGTGTTGTTCCTCTGTAATGGATTTCTTTAACCACTTAACTTTTATTGTCAACACCGTCATTGCTTGTTATAAGAGACATGATGAACTAGCCTAACAACGACATGACAATATTGAAAGCCAATTGGAGTGTGGGGAAATATTTTCAGGAAGAGGGAAAAACCACGCAATGAGCCTCGTACAACCTAGGATTCATGGTGGGGCACACATCATAAAACTTTATGTCGATTCCTAACCATGTGGAAATCTATTTTGCAAGTGTTAGAGAAATTTCACGATGTTGTAGAAAATTTAACACAAAGAAGCACAGTAGGTCGCGTGATTTCTTAAATGAGCTTTGAATTTGTTTTCATGTTGCGTCTTATGATCAATCTATTGGGCAAGACTAATGAGTTGTCACAATGTCTTCAAAGGAAAGATCAAAATATTGTTCTTGAAGTGAGTTTGATTGGGGTCACATTGGAGAAACTTCAAGATATAAGAGAAAATGGTTGGGATCAGCTCTTGGAAGAGGGAAATGTCTTTTGTGTTAAACATAACATTATATCGCCTAACATGGACGATATGATATCTGCTTGAGGTCGTTCAAGGGGGCATGGTGGTCAAATGATAACTTATTATCACGGCTTCAGATACGAATTGTTCAATGTTGTGCATGACCAAATTATTACAAAGTTAAATAACCGCATTGCTGAAAGATCTACTCAATTGTTAAGATGGATTTCTTGTCATGATACAAGTAACTTATTTGCTAATTTTGGAGAAGACAAACTTGTTGAGCTTGCTAAGTTGTATTATGATGACTTCTGCACATATGAGATTTCTTTTGTCCTTTGAAATCATCTTGAAACATTCATTGCTGATGTTTGTTATGAGATGCAAAGCTATGTGCAAATGAATGATGTATGCCAGTGTTTAGTTCAATTTCATTCGTGTGACTCCTTAAGAAGTATGAAAATTGAGCAGTGCCATTTTGTATGTTTACATTCAATCTTGTCTGAACTATCAATAGAAAAGATGGATAGCTAAAAGGAAATCTTTATACCCTTGAGATACAAAGTGGAGGTGGTTATTCCTACGAAACCGCATGCGTCTTCGACGACATTGGAGGCGGATACAAATATGGAACCCTTCTGTGCTACCGAGAGTATTGGAGGCAGTTTTTACAACCGCCTTGACTGGAATGAGTATTAGCGAGATGGGCATTGAGGTAGAATAGGGAACCGCCGGCGGTCCATGTACTGAAACCACCTGCAAACCTTGATTCTCTCCTATTGGTTGTAGATAGGAAGTCATCGGGCATTGCCAGGAGGTGCCAACAACGAACATTTCAAGCATGTACCATCGACCTAGAGAAGTTAATTGTAGGTTTAAGAGATTCAACATCAAGTCGGATGAGCATGGGAATGACATTCCACTCTTTTCTTTTTTCTATTCATGTTTTCTACAATCATGTGAATCAAAGAGAACCTTGGATGGATGGATAGATATGGTAGGTTTGGAAAACATAAAAGATTTTCCCATAGCGGGCTGGCAGCTCATATTTCGAGCAGCTCGGCCTCCCAAGAACACAACACGTTTGCACAAGGCTTCTCCAGGAGCTCTTATTGGGTGCAAATGCGCCAAATAGGCTCGTGACACACGCATGGAGCCCCAACTGGGCCAGCCCGTTCCGTGCATGCGAATTTACCCTCCTGGTACTGTAGCACAATAGAAAAATCACAGAAAGAGCAGTGTCCTCACTAGGAATCAAACTCTAAATCTCTCACTAATGAAGGACAGTCGCTAGCCAGTGGACCTGAGGATTGTAAGTAAAGGATGAGGAGCACAATCATTTAAGAACTAACTGTAACGCCAAATCTAAACACTTTTTGAACATTTTTTTGGAAATTATGAACAAATTTTTTGAAGGCAAATAATGTTTCCTATCCAAACAGTTTTTGAAGCAAGCGAACAAATTTTGATTTTTTATATTTTTTAAAAGCAAACAAATTTTGAAAAACTATGAGAATTTTTTGAAACAGTCAACAATTTTCGAACAATGCCTTTTTTTGCAACTTTCAATTTTTTTAGGAAGCACAAACAATTTTTGAAAAATGTGTTCATTTTTTGAAACTATGAAAATTTCTTGAATATATGATTTTTTTTCAAAGTGTGAACAATTTTAAAATCCTGAACAGTTTTTGAAATTTTGCAAATACAAAAAATTCTGAATTGACGGTTTTTTAATTTTTTATTATTTGGAAATCCCAATCATTTTTAGAAAAGGTACCAAATTGGAAATTCAAAACATTGTTTCGAAAAAGCGAACAAATTTTGTAAATCTGAACAATTTTTGAAGATTAACAGCAAAATTGAAAATTGTGAAATTTAGAAAAGTAAATGAAAATAGAAAAGAAAAAGTAAAAGTAAATAGAATAATTAAAAAACGGGAAGAAACTAGAAAAAATGGTTCAGGAACTAGAAAGTTCCCGAAACAGGTAAAAAAAACCATTCCAGAAAAAAAAACCCGCGCTACGGTACTACATGTGTACCTACTGCATTGCATTCCTGTGGCCACATACACCTCATTTGTACACAATTAAACTAGAAATAGCTACGTAGTAGAGGTTTGTCGAGATGCACCTGTAGTTACTAATCTTTTGTTTGATGATGATTGACGTCCATCCTGGATCTTTATTGTGCATTGTCAGGACAACTTGTAGTTACTAATCTAAGTCAAGCATATTTTTTAGTCCAAGCACGGAGGTTAATATAAAAGCTGAGATTTGTTCCTCTCTTAGTATAATGACTGAGGCATTGAGTGATAAGTATTTGAGTGTTCCTGGGAACCTTAGTCTCGATAAAAGTGAGAACTTTCAGTATTTGACTGATCATCTCATCCAAAGGATAATGGGGTGGAAGGGAAAGTGTCTATTTTGTGGAGCTAAGGAGATTCTCTTAAAATTTGTTGCACAAACTATACCAACTAATGCGATGTCGGTTTTCAAAAAAAAATCCTTTTGCAAAGGAATCGGGGACACGATGTCTTGTTTTTGGTGGGTTGATGATGCAACACATAAAAAGATGCACTAGTTCGCATGCTGGAAGATGTGCATACCGAAAAAGAATATTGGCATGGGCTTCAAAGATATTCATTGCTTTAATCTCGCATTGTTGGCTAAACAGGCGTGGTGGCTGATTGAAAACCCCGACTCTTTATGTGTTGTTATACTCAAAGCAAAATATTTCCGTGATGGAGATCTCATGAGTGCTACTTCGAAGAAGAAAACATCATACACATGGCGAAGCATTATGGAAGAGTGGAAACATTGAGGTGAGGTTATATATGGAGAATTGGCGATGGTGAGAGTGCTAATATTTGGGAGGACCTGTGGATACCAGAGTCCTCCTCTAGGAAGGTGTTCACAGACAGAGGAAACAACCTCCTTTAGTGTGTTTGTGATCTTAATCTGGAGATTGTGACGAGCAAATGGTGAACCAAACTTTTTGGCCAGGATCCTAGCCATCACACTTCCTACTTTTTCGGTATGGTGCTTACCTTGAGGAGTGGGAGTTTTAGTATAGCCACAAGTTGCAGTCGAATTCAGGAACGTCTACACCTACTGATACTTGGGATTTGGTATGGAGTTTGTTATGCCCCAAAAACATCAATATTTTCATTTGGAGAACATTTTATAGTGCTATACCATGTCGAGCTATCCTAGCGATGAAACACAATAAGGTGCAACCTTACTGTCCGGCTTGCAACCTTGTCCCGGACAACATCAGGCATCTTCTGTTTGAATGCCCTAAGGATGTTGCAGTTTGGAAGCTTCTCGGGATTTATGATGTCATAAAAAGGGCCTGCCAGGTCGACCAAGAAGGAGAAATAGTGTTGGACCATTTACTCTGTTTACTGGATCAGGACGTTGAAAGGATCGATATAGTTGACTAGCGGGGGTGAATAGGCAACTAACAATTTTTAGCTTTTCTTAACCAAATTCAACTTTGCATCGAAGTAGGTTGTCTAGATATGCAACTAGGTAGACAACCTATATGATGCAACAACCATAAACATACAAGCAAGCAAGGATATAACACAAATAAGCTTGCACAAGTAAAGGGATGATATAACCAAGAGTAGAGCCGGTGGAGACGAGGATGTGTTACCGAAGTTCCTTCCTTTTGAGGGGAAGTACATGTTGGGGAACGTAGTAATTTAAAAAAAAAATCCTACGCACACGCAAGATCATGGTGATGCATAGCAACGAGAGGGGAGAGTATTGTCCACGTACCCTCGTAAACCGTGGCGAGCGTTATGACAACGCGTTGATGTAGTCGTGCGTCTTCACGATCCGACTGATCCAAGTACCAAACGTACGGCACCTCCGAGTTCAGCACATGTTCAGCTCGATGACGATCCCCGGACTCCGATCCAGCAAAGTGTAGGGGATGAGTTCCATCAGCACGACGGTGTGGTGATGATGATGATGTTCTACCGGCGCAGGGCTTCTCCTAAACTCCGCGACGATATGACCGAGGTGGAATATGGTGGAGGGGCACCGCACGGCTAAGGAGCGATCACGAAGATCAACTTGTGTGTCATGGGGTGCCCCTGCCCCGTATATAAAGGAGCAAGGGGAGGAGGCCGGCCCTAGGAGGGGGCGCGCCAAGTGTGGAGTCCTACTAGGACTCCCTAGTCCTAGTAGGATTCCACCTCCCTTGTTGGAGTAGGAGAAGGGGAAAGAGGGGGAGAGGAATAAGGAAAAGGGGGTTGCACCCCTTGTCCAATTCGGACCAGAGTGGGGGCGCAGGCCTCCTTCCTTTTGGCCTTTCTCCTCTATTCCAGTATGGCTCAATAAGGGCCATATACTCCCCGGCGAATTCTTGTAACTCTCCGGTACTCCGAAAAATACCCGAATCACTCGGAACCTTTCCGAACTCCGAATATAGTCGTCCAATATATCAATCTTTATGTCTCGACCTTTTCGAGACTCCTCGTCATGTCCCCGATCTCATCCGGGACTCCGAACTCCTTTGTTATATCAAAACTCATAAACTCATAATATAACTGTCATCGAAACCTTAAGCGTGCGGACCCTACAGGTTCGAGAACTATGTAGACATGACCTAGAACTATTCTTGGTCAATAACCAATAGCGGAACCTGGATGCTCATATTGGCTCCTACATATTCTACGAAGATCTTTATCGGTCAAACCGCATAACAACATACGTTGTTCCCTTTGTCATCGGTATGTTACTTGCTCGAGATTTGGTCGTTGGTATCCAATACCTAGTTCAATCTCGTTACTGGCAAGTCTCTTTACTCGTTACGTAATGCATCATTCCGTAACTAACTCATTAGCTACCGAGAGGGCCCAGAGATACCTCTCCGACAAAAGAAGTGACAAAACCTAATCTCGAAATACGCCAACCCAACATGTACCTTTGGAGACACCTGTAGTACTCCTTTATAATCACCCGATTACGTTGTGGCGTTTGTTAGCACCAAAGTGTTCCTCCGTAAACGGCAGTTGCATAATCTCATAGTTACAGGAACATGTATAAGTCATGAAGAAAGCAATAGCAATATACTAAACGATCAAGTGCTAGGCTAACGGAATGGGTCATGTCAATCACATCATTCTCCTAATGATGTGATCCCATTAATCAAATAACAACACATGTATATGGTTAGGAAACATAACCATCTTTGATTAATGAGCTAGTCAAGTAGAGGCATACTAGTGACTATATGTTTGTCTATGTATTCACACATGTATCATGTTTCATTTAATACAATTCTAGCATGAATAATAAACATTTATCATGAAATAAGGAAATAAATAATAACTTTATTATTGCCTCTAGGGCATATTTCCTTCAGTCTCCCACTTGCACTAGAGTCAATAATCTAGTTCACATCATCATGTGATTCAACACTAATATTCACATCTGTATGTGATTAACACCCATAGTTCACATCGTCATGTGACCAACACCCAAAGGGTTTACTAGAGTCAATAATCTAGTTCACATCGCTATGTGATTAACACCCAAAGAGTACTAAGGTATGATCATGTTTTGCTCGTGAGAGAAGCTTAGTCAATGGGTCTGTCACATTCAGAGCCGTATGTATTTTGCAAATATTCTATGTCTACAATGCTCTACACGGAGCTACTCTAGCTGAGTGTTCCCACTTTCAATATGTATCCAGATTGAGACTTAGAGTCATCTGGATCAGTGTAAAAAGCTTGCATCGATGTAACTCTTTACGACGGGCTCTTTTATCACCTCCATAATCGAGAAATATTTTCTTAGTCCTCACTAAGGATGTTCTTGACCAATGTCCGATGATCTACTCCTAGATCACTATTGTACTCCTTGCCAAATTCAGAGCAAGGTATACAATAGGTCTGGTACATAGCATAGCATACTTTATAGAACCTATGGTGAGGCATAGGGAATGGCTTTCATTCTCTTTTCTATTTTCTGCCGTGGTGGGATTTGAGTCTTACTTAATTTCACACGTTTGCAACACAGGCAAGAACTTTTCTTTGACTGTTCCATTTTGAACTACTTCAAAATCTTGACAAGGTATGTACTTATTGAAAAACTTATCAAGCGTCTTGATCTATCTCAATAGATCTTGATGCTCAATATGTAAGTAGCTTTCTGAGGTCTTTCTTTTAAAGAACTCCTTTCAAATACTCCTTTATGCTTTCGGAAAAATTATACATCATTTCGATCAACAATATGTTACTCACATATATTTATCAAAAAGCGGTAGTGCTCCCACTCACTTTATTGTAAATACAGGCTTCACATAAGTCTGTATAAAACTATATGCTTTGATCAACTTATCAAAGCGCGTATTCCAACTCTGAGATGCTTGCACCAGTCCATATATGGATCGCTGGAGCTTGCACATTTTGTTAGCTCCTATAAGATTGACAAAACCTTCTGGTTGCATCATATACAACTCTTCTTTAATAAATCCATTAAAGAATGTTGTTTTGACATCCATTTGCCAGATTTCATAAAATGTGGCAATTGCTAACATGATTCGGACAGACTTAAGCAACGCTAGAGTTGAGAAAATCTCATTGTAGTCAACACCTTGAACTTGTCGAAAACCTTTTGCAACAAGTCGAGCTTTGTAGATAGTAACACTACTATCAGTGTCCGTCTTCCTCTTGAAGATCCATTTATTTAACTTGACTTGCTGATCATCGAGCAAGTCAACCAAAGTCCCCACTTTGTTCTTATATATGGATCCTATCTCAGATTTTATGGCCTCAAGCCATTTCGCGGAATCTGGGCTCATCGTCGCTTCCTCATAGTTCGTAGGTTCATCATGGTCTAGTAACATGACTTCTAGAATAGGATTACCGTACCAAATTGGTGCGGATCTTATTTTGGAAGACCTACGAGGTTCGGTAGTAACTTGATCTGAAGCTTCATGATCATCATCATTAGCTTCCTCACTGATTGGTGTAGGAATCACATGAACTGATTTATGTGATGAACTACTTTCCAATTCGGGAGAAGGTACAATTACCTTATCAAGCTCTACTTTCCTCCCACTCACTTCTTTCGAGAGAAACTTCTTCTCTAGAAAGGATCCATCTTAGCAACGAATAACTTGCCTTCGGATCTGTGATAGAAGGTGTACCCAATAGTTACCTTTGGGTATTCTATGAAGACGCACTTTTCGATTTGGGTTCGAGCTTATCAGGTTGAAACCTTTTCATATAAGCATCGCAACTCCAAGCTTTAAGAAACGACAGCTTAGGTTTTTGCTAAACCATAGTTCATACGGTGTCATCTCAGCGGTTTAGATGGTGCCCTATTAAACGTGAATGCAGCTGTCTCTAATGCATAACCCCAAAGCGATAGTGGTAAATCGGTAAGATACATCATAGATCGCACCATATCCAATAAAGTCTTGATTCTGACGTTCGGACACACCATTATGTTGTGGTGTTCCATGTGGTGTGAGCTTTGAAACTATTCCACTTTGTTTTAATTGAAGACCAGACTCGTAACTCAAATATTCATCTCCACGATCAGATCGCAGAAACTTTATTTTCTTGTTACGATGATTTTCCACTTCACTCTGAAATTCTTTAAACTTTCAACTATTTCAGACTTATGTTTCATCAAGAATATATACACATATCTGCTCAAATCATCTGTGAAGGTCAGAAAATAATGATACTTGCCATGGGCATCAACACTCATTGGATCGCATACATTGGTATGTATTATTTCCAACAAGTCAGTAGCTCGTTCCATTGTTCTAGAGAACGGAGTTTTAGTCATCTTGCCCAAAAAGCATGGTTCCCAAGCATCAAATGATTCATAACCAAGTGATTCCGAAAATCCATCTTTATGGAGTTTCTTCATGCGTTTTACACCGATATGACCCAAACGGTAGTGCCACAAATAAGTTGCACTATCATTATTAACTTTGCATCTTTTGGCATCAATATTATGAATATGTGTATCACTACGATCGAGATCCAACAAACTATTTTCATTGGGTGTATAACCATCGAAGGTTTTATTCATGTAAACAGAATAACAATTATTCTTTAACTTTAAATGAATAACCGTTTTGCAATAAACATGATCAAATCATATTCATGCTCAACGCAAACACTAAATAACATTTATTTGGCTTTTAACACTAATCTCGAAAATATAGGGAGTGTGTGATGATGATCATATCAATCTTGGAACTATTTCCAACACTCATCGTCACTTCCCCTCAACTAGTCTCTGTTTATTATGTAACTCCTGTTTCGAGTTACTAATCTTAGAAACCGAACAAGTATCAAATACTCAGGGGCTACTATAAACACTAGTAAGGCACACATCAAACACCTATATATCAAATATACCCTTGTTCACTTTGCCACCCTTCTTATCTACCAAATATTCAGGTCATTTCTGCTCCCAGTGATCATTTCCTTTGCAGTAGAAGCACTCGGTTTCAGGCTTTGGTCCAGCTTTGGGCTTCTTCGCGGGAGCGACAACTTGCTTGTCATTCTTCTTGAAGTTCCCTTTCTTTCCCTTTGCCCTTTTCTTGAAACTAGTGGTCTTGTCAATCATCAACACTTGATGCTCTTTTCTTGATTTCTACCTTCGTCGATTTCAGCATCACGAAGAGCTTGGGAATTACTTTTGTCATCCCTTGCATATTATAGTTCATCACGAAGTTCTACTAACTTGGTGATGGTGACTAGAGAATTCTGTCAATCACTATCTTATCTGGAAGATTAACTCCCACTTGATTCAAGCGATTGAAGTACCCAGACAATCTGAGCACATGCTCACTAGTTGAGCGATTCTCCTCCATCTTTTAGCTATAGAACTTGTTGGAGACTTCATATCTCTCAACTCGGGTATTTTCTTGAAATATTAACTTCAATTCTTGGAACATCTCATATGGTCCGTGACGTTCAAAACGTCTTTGAAGTCCCGATTCTAAGCCGTTAAGCATGGTGCACTAAACTATCAAGTAGTCATCATATTGAGCTAGCCAAACGTTCATACCGTCTGCATCTGCTCCTGCAATAGGTCTGTCACCTAGCGGTGCATCAAGGACATAATTCTTCTGTGTAGCAATGAGGATAAACCTCAGATCACGGATCCAATCCGCATCATTGCTACTAACATCTTTCAACACAGTTTTCTCTAGGAACATATTAAAATAAACATATGAAAGCAACAAACATAGGGAAGCAACAACGCGAGCTATTGATCTACAACATAATTTGCAAAATACTACCAGGACTAAGTTCATGATAAATTTAAGTTCAATTAATCATATTACATAAGAACTCCCACTTAGATAGACATCCCTCTAATCTTCTAAATGATTACGTGATCCATATCAACTACACCATGTCCGATCGTCACGTGAGATGGAGTAGTTTCAACTGTGAACATCAATATGTTGATCATATCTACTATATGATTCATGCTCGACCTTCGGTCTCCGTGTTCGAGGCCATATCTGTTATATGCTAGGCTCGTCAAGTTTAACCTGAGTATTCGCGTGTGCAATTGTTTTGCACCGTTGTATTTGAGCGTAGAGCCTATCACACCGATCATCACGTGGTGTCTCAAGACGAAGAACTTTCGCAGCGGTGCATACTCGGGAGAACACTTCTTGATAATTTTAGTGAGAGATCATCTTAAAATGCCACCGTCAATCAAAGCAAGATAAGATGCATAAAAGATAAACATCACATGCAATAAATATAAGTGATATGATATGGTCATCATCATCTTGTGCTTGTGATCTTCATCTCCGAAGCACCGTCGTGATCACCATCGTCACCGACGCGACACCTTGATCTCCATCGTAGCATCGTTGTCGTTACGCCATCTATTGCTTCTACGACTATCCCTACCGCTTAGTGATAAAGTAAAGCAATTACAGGGCGTTTGCATTTCATACAATAAAGCGACAACCATATGTGTCGGGGATATACCCCGCGGCGTAAACCGTCCGGAAGTATAACCCGACCGGACTTGGCGGTTTACCTGAAGAACCCGCTGACACTTGGCGGTTCACTGGCGACCCGGAGGTTTACGGTTCATTGGTAATCCGGTAGGCGGGTCAGAGGAGCGACAAGACCCGATGGCCCGACTGGCGGTTCATGAAGGCCGGTTCAACTACGGTGGGCCGGTTTATAAGGAAAGGCATAAGGAATATTTGTCTTACAAGGAGTTAAGACCTGGACTTGTATCCGGTTTGTATTAGAGATAGGTTTGTCCTAATCTTAGTAGGACTCCACATGTAACCCGCCCCTTCAACTTATATAAGGAGGGGCAGGGCTCCCAAAAGAGGGAGAAGACTACAAGCAAACAACAATATCTACGGCTAGACACAACTAGAGGAGAGCTGGTTTACGGCGACTCCCTCATGATCATATTGAGACCTAGCCTCAAACAGCATGTAGGGCTATTACCGGATGATGTTTTCCGGGGCCCGAAGCTGTCTAAATCCCTGTCTTGTGTTGCGTCTCTCGATTCCGCTCAACCCCTCTCAAGCTACCACATAGATGCGTTGGCCTCGCGACTAAGTCCTGACATTAAGGACATCTGCCGTGACAATTCCACGACAGTTGGCGCCCACCGTGGGGCCTGCGCACGGTGGTGTTGAGTTCTTGAAGGGATCTAATCAGGGATCAAGAAGCTTGCGATTTCATCGAAACCGGCATATATGATATTTGTTCAAGGCGAGATTAGGGTTACATGCCACCATCAAGCGCATCTGGCGTTCCGCCGAATCAGATCGGAGTTTGTGTTTCGGCAGCTGCACCGCCTACAAGGTCGAGTCTGATAGGTGTTCCGTCTCTAGCGTTCATGTCCAAGGTACAGCCGATTTTGTCCAATTCGCCGAGTCGTTGTCACTGCATATGGGCTGCAAGTTGCAACTAGTATGCCCCGTGTTAAACATCCAATCGGAGTTCAAGTATTACCTTTCCCTAACACGTCAAACATCAAGATTGACCCCAAAAAAAAACGGGGGCGGCCATGACCAGAAAGACACGAAGATGGATAGCCAAACTGACAGCAACCGAGCCACGGACCCGGAAGTGGATTTGATTTGGGTTCTTCCACGGCCACGCCTGCGAGTTGCTCCGCCACTCTGGGCAGCTGCGGTCCCGCGCTGAGTAAGCCGGACCAGCCCTCCGCTCCTCCGCTGCCGTCCCACGCCGAGTCGCCGACCGGCTCCTCCGCTGCCGTCCCGCGCTGAGTCGCCGACCGGCTCCTGCGCTCCTCCGCTGCCGTCTCGGGCCGAGTTGCGGACCATCCCTCCGCTCCTCCGCTGCCGTCCCGCGCCGAGTCGCCGACCGGCTCCTCCGCTGCCGTCCCGCACGGAGTCGCCGACCGGCTCCTGCGCTCCTCCGCTGCCGTCTCGGGCCGAGTTGCGGACCAGCCCTCCGCTCCTCCGCTACTGTCCCCGCTGAGTCGCCCGGCCCTCCGCGCTCGCTTGTCTACTGTTGCCTTCGCGGTTCGCGGTGAGCCGCCGCATCAGGCTCCAGCGCGCCGTCGCGTTTCGCCTCCGTTGAACCGCCACGGTCAAGCCGCCATGCTCGCCTCTGCTGCCCGTCTGCCTCCGTCGAGTGAGACAAGTTTCTTGGTTTGTGGTGGCCTTGTAGGGATCATGGTCTTCCTGGCCTGCTGCCTGTACAAATTCTGGATTGTTGGGTCATGTTGCGTCTCGAGCAACCTCAAGTTCTAGTATGACCCGGCATGTGATACTAAAAGAGAAGCTACCAAGATTGAGATCATGCAAAAAAGAAGTACAATGTAAATTTTTGGAGGAGCACAAAACAGAGATCAGCAAAACGGCCGCCATCAAGGTATCAACCCGCCCGCGACCGGGTGCTCAACCTCGCCGCTGCACCCGGGGCTAGCCCCGTGCCCTCTGCCGCTGGCCTCTCGCGTCGCGACTGGCCCCGTGACATCGTCCGAGTCGCCCGCGGTAGAGCTGCCGTCATCCGAGTCACCGTCGCCGGCTCACAAGTCGTCCGCGGCAGAGCCGCCGTCATCTGAGTCGCCGGCTCACGAGTCGCCCGCGGCAGAGCCGCCGTCGTCCGAGTCGCCGTCGCCGGCCCCTTCGGCGAAAAGATGGCCACGGTCTGGATCCGGGTCACGGACGGTCCTGCCTCGTTTCCAAGTCAACTTCGATGCCGCCTCACAGTCGCTGTCTTCACAGCCATGAGCCGCCCGTTACTACGCTGTGGTCGAACCGCCATGAACTGTCTGCAACATAAACTCAAGCATCATAATTTTCGGCACTTGTATATTGCTTGATACTGGAAAGACTGGTTTATCAATCTGCGTGAATATCCTGATGATGAGGAAAACAAATAGAAGTCTGCTACACATGCACGTGAGGATAAAAGCAACAGTGGGGCAGAAGCAAAGCTCCATCAGTCACTCCTGCCACTGTTCATGCGAAAGATTTCACGATCAAGTAAGTCGCCGGTTCAGGAGGAAAATGTCCGGTTTGACCATCAGATTACATTAAAAAAGAAAAAACCATTGCTCGCTTCAAATAAGGAGGAGGAGCTATTATGAGGGTATTGCTCCTCATACATTGCATTTGCATTTAACCGACAAAAATACCAGGTGACATCCATCCAAGTTTATTTTATTAAACATATTGTTTTCATCAAAGAACAATTACTTTTGTCTGTATATTTTTATGTACAGCAAAGGTGGTGCCATCACCATCGCGCTCGCGTCTGCGCCCGCTTATTGATGGAACAGGTGTGCGCAAGTCGCCGCCCGTACAACTTAATCTACATCAACCCGCCGGAGCCGCGTTGAGCCGCCCTTGCCGCTTTGAGCCGCCAGGGCTATATTAAGTCGCCGGTCAGCCCAAGCGGCCGGAACCATATTGAGTCGCTGGTCTGCCTGAGCCACCTCTATCACGATAAACGGATTATCCATCGTCCAAACAAATCAGGACAAATTAAATCATAAAGCTTTGAAGCTCTCAATATCCGGTTTAACATCCGGTTCAAGAAGAATTTATCTCTTGCAAAAAGGTTAAAAAGTGCCAAAGAGGACCTGCCGCCATGATGCGCGGTTCAAACATGGGTATTCCGCCTTACTGGCCTGACATATTATTGATCACATGGGGGCTTCTGCTTCATAAAGCGGGGTCTCTGGTCTTTTACATCATGTGTGGTTACACGGAGTTGTTCTAAAGCGGCCTCCGGTTTACCCCTTGAGTTTGTTTTTAAAAAGCATTGTGTTATATCACTTGGGGGCTTGGTTGTGTCCCGAACCAATGCAACACCTTTTGATAGGCGAAAGCCACCAGATCACTTGGGGACATGGTCAAGTCTGAACCAGTCATGCCTCTTGATCGGCCTAAGGCCATAGAGTCACTTGGGGGCTTGGTTGAACCCGAACCATTGCCACGCCACTTGATCGGCATAATGCCACGGTTTCAGTTGGGGACCTGGCTGACTTGAACCATAGCTACACCTTATTGGGAGCTTGGTCGTGTCCGACCATGGTAACACCATCTGATCGGCTCAGTAAAGCCTATTTTTTGCAAACGGTCTTATCATGGCCTTTGCTTCCATATTCTTTTCATAGCCGTTATTTACTTTTTGTTGCGTTTTTAAACCGACATTGTTAATCCGGTTCAAACTGTCAATTACAAATTGGCGGAACACGGTCAAATCCTAATCCGGAGACTATCTGCCCGGTTTGATGTTACCATCTTATTATGGAGTAAACCGGTGTTCATTAACCCGGCTTGGCTTTCAATTACAAATTGTCAGTACATGATCAAATTCATAATCCGGAGACTATCCGCCCGGTCTGGTTTGACTACGAGTCGCCAGTATTATATATGGTTAAACCGGTGTTTATCACAACCCGGTACGGTTTTATCATAAACCGACACAGTATGAAAGGAGTTATCATTACTCAAGATTGGGGTTATCACCCTTACTACAAAAAATTGGTAAACCAATGATGTGATTCAATGTCACAGGTATGATATATTTCATTGATTATTCTTAAAGTGCAGCCTTGGTTATAAACCTGGGTTATATGTTGGGCATTATGACCCGTCCGGTGGTAAACCGCCAGGACACTTTAAACTTGTTGTATGCAGAGACAGGTTGAATAAAGCATGATGATAAATTATCCGGTGTTTATTAAACCGGCCTGGCTTTAAGACGATAAGTCGCCAGTATATGATGAGAAATTATCCGGTGTTTGTTAACCCGACCTGGTTTTGGACTATAGGTCGCCAGTACATATTTGGATTGCGCCATTGGAATCATGCGCTCATAAATCATTGGACTATATTATTCAAATCTTCAAATAGCCAACATGGCTAGATTTTTATTATGGTTATCAATAACCAATATTATGATTGAGGTTTTCAAAGTCGCTTCAGCGCAATGGCTATTATTTCATCAATGGGTATGATTTATTTTACAATGGAGGGAATAGTCCCGAGTTGTTGCAGGCTTACGACCCGGCACTTGGGGGCTACATTATTTAAGTTGAGATTATATCAAATATGCAAGTCTCATGTCGCTGCAAGCATGCACCATGACACTTGGGGGCTAATGCAAAGTAATTTTTTGCTCATATTATTGAAGACCCGACTCATCATATTATAATGAGTCGGCCCTTGGGGGCTACCAATTGCTCCTGTCAACAGTTGAAGGTACAAAGCTTTTTATTCATTATATTGAAGGGTCCACTGCTCAGTTGGTAAAGCACAAGGCTCTTAACCTTTTGGACGTGGATTCAAGTCCCATGATGGGAGTTACATCATATGATGTTATTTTCATTGAAGTATATATTAAGTCCCAGCTCAATATTATCTTACTGAGCTGGCCCTTGGGGGCTACACATCATTGCTCAAATCTACATGATTACACCTACAAAGTCCCTGCTCATTATTGCATAATGACCCGGCCCTTGGGGGCTACATCGTGGAAGTTTTATGAGTATAAGACAATTACAAGTCCTGAGTTGCTGCAAACATGACAACCCGGCACTTGGGGGCTACATAGTATGGAGTATTCAGTTTTACTAGTCCTTTGGGATGAACAACATGGATTTCTTTGAAAGTGGCAGTATTTATATTGAAGCAAAGTCTTAAGCCACCACTTTGTTCTGCTCAAAGACTTGGGGCTACAGGTATTATATTATTATCGAAGAAATATTTTCAAATTCTCTGATTGAGCAAACTAGGTTGACCCGGTGTCACCAATCATTACGGCCCTGTGGCTGCAACCCGGCGTCATTAATAATCATGAACCGGCGTTGGCAAAAATCATGAACCGGTGTCTGCAACAATCATGACCCGGTACCATCAATATTGATAAACCGGTGATCTTGGCAATGATAAACCGGCAAGTTCTGCGCCCTTACACCGGCTGAAGATTGGATGAGTATTTCAAGGACCGATATTGTTTTTAAGCATTGGGAGCTGAATCAAAGGAGTTATGCTTCACAATATATTTTCTATGAGAAACCAATGTCAGCAAGTTGATTATGAAGCTGGCCTATTAAACCGGATTTTCTAGAAGGAGGAAATGACAAGGATTTAAGGATGATCAGATGCCGGTTTACAAGAATTCTTAACCCGAAGCATAATTTGTCAAGTTTGTTCTTGTGTTTATTTCACAGGATCAGTTTAACATGGATAAATCCAAATTAAACTGGGGGCTAATGTCGGGGATATACCCCGCGGCGTAAACCGGCCGGAAGTATAACCCGGCCGGACTTGGCGGTTTACCTGAAGAACCCGCTGACACTTGGCGGTTCACTGGCGACCCGGCGGTTTACGGTTCATTGGTAATCCGGCAGGCGGGTCAGAGGAGCGACAAGACCCGGTGGCCCGACTGGCGGTTCATGAAGGCCGGTTCAACTACGGTGGGCCGGTTTATAAGGAAAGGCATAAGGAATATTTGTCTTACAAGGAGTTAAGACCTGGACTTGTATCCGGTTTGTATTAGAGATAGGTTTGTCCTAATCCTAGTAGGACTCCACATGTAACCCGCCCCTTCAACTTATATAAGGAGGGGCAGGGCTCCCCAAAGAGGGAGAAGACTACAAGCAAACAACAATATCTAGGGCTAGACACAACTAGAGGAGAGCCGTTCTGACGACTCCTCATGATCATAATGAGACCTAGCCTCAAACAGCATGTAGGGCTATTACCGGATGATGTTTCCCGGGGCCCGAAGCTGTCTAAATCCCTGTCTTGTGTTGCGTCTCTCGATTCCGCTCAACCCCTCTCAAGCTACCACATAGATGCGTTGGCCTCGCGACTAAGTCCTGACACTAAGGACATCTGCCGTGACAATTCCACGACAATATGGCTCCTTCCAGTTGCCGATAACTTCGGTTACAAAACATGATCATCTCATACAATAAAATATAGCATCACGTCTTGACCATATCACATAACAACATGCCCTGCAAAAACAAGTTAGACGTCCTCTACTTTGTTGTTGCAAATTTTACGTGGCTGCTACGGGCTGAGCAAGAACCGTTCTTACCTCGCATCAAAACCACAGCGATAGTTTGTCAAGTTGGTGCTGTTTTAACCTTCGCAAGGACCGGCGTAGCCACACTCGATTGAGCTAAAGTGAGAGAGACAGACACCCGCCAGTCACCTTTAAGCACGAGTGCTCGTAACGGTGAAACCAGTCTCGCGTAAGCGTACGCGTAATGTCGGTCCGGGCCGCTTCATCTCACAATACCGCTGAGCCAAAGTATGACATGCTGGTAAGCAGTATGACTTATATCGCCCACAACTCACTTGTGTTATACTCGTGCATATGACATCTACGCATAAAACCAGGCTCGGATGCCACTGTTAGGGAACGTAGTAATTTCAAAAAAAAATTCCTACGCACACGCAAGATCATGGTGATGCATAGCAACGAGAGGGGAGAGTATTGTCCACGTACCCTCGTGAGACCGTGGCGAAGCGTTATGACAACGCGGTTGATGTAGTCGTGCGTCTTCACGATCCGACCGATCCAAGTACCGAACGTCGGCACCTCCGAGTTCAGCACACGTTCAGCTCGATGGCGATCCCGGACTCGATCCAGCAAAGTGTTGGGGATGAGTTCCATCAACCGCGATGGCGTGGTGGCGATGATGATGTTCTATCGGCGCGAGGGCTTCGCTTAAACTCCGCGACGATATGACCGAGGTGGAATATGGTGGAGGGGCACCGCTGCGGCTAAGGAACGATCACGAAGATCAACTTGTGTGTCATGGGGTGCCCCCTGCCCCCGTATATAAAGGAGCAAGGGGGGAGGAGGCCGGCCCTAGGAGGGGGCGCGCCAAGTGTGGAGTCCTACTAGGACTCCCTAGTCCTAGTAGGATTCCACCTCCCTTGTTGGAGTAGGAGAAGGGGAAAGAGGGGGAGAGGAATAAGGAAAAGGGGGCTGCGCCCCTTGTCCAATTCGGACCAGAGGGGGGGCGCAGGCCTCCTTCCTTTTGGCCTCTCTCCTCTATTCCCGTATGGCCCAATAAGGCCCATATACTCCCCGGCGAATTCTTGTAACTCTCCGGTACTCCGAAAAATACCCGAATCACTCGGAACCTTTCCGAACTCCGAATATAGTCGTCCAATATATCGATCTTTACGTCTCGACCATTTCGAGACTCCTCGTCATGTCCCCGATCTCATCCGGGACTCCGAACTCCTTCGGTACATCAAAACTCATAAACTCATAATATAACTGTCATCGAAACCTTAAGCGTGCGGACCCTACGGGTTCGAGAACTATGTAGACATGACCTAGAACTATTCTTGGTCAATAACCAATAGCGGAACCTGGATGCTCATATTGGCTCCTACATATTCTACGAAGATCTTTATCGGTCAAACCGCATAACAACATCGTTGTTCCTTTGTCATCGGTATGTTACTTGCCCGAGATTTGATCGTCGGTATCCAATACCTAGTTCAATCTCTTTACTGGCAAGTCTCTTTACTCGTTACGTAATGCATCATTCCGTAACTAACTCATTAGCTACATTGCTTGCAAGGCATATAGTGATGTGCATTACCGAGAGGGCCCAGAGATACCTCTCCGACAATCGGAGTGACAAAACCTAATCTCGAAATACGCCAACCCAACATGTACCTTTGGAGACACCTGTAGTACTCCTTTATAATCACCCAGTTACGTTGTGACGTTTGGTAGCACCCAAAGTGTTCCTGCGGTAAACGGGAGTTGCATAATCTCATAGTTACAGGAACATGTATAAGTCATGAAGAAAGCAATAGCAATATACTAAACGATCAAGTGCTAGGCTAACGGAATGGGTCATGTCAATCACATCATTCTCCTAATGATGTGATCCCATTAATCAAATAACAACACGTGTCTATGGTTAGGAAACATAACCATCTTTGATTAATGAGCTAGTCAAGTAGAGGCATACTTGTGACTATATGTTTGTCTATGTATTCACACATGTATCATGTTTCCGGTTAATACAATTCTAGCATGAATAATAAACATTTATCATGAAATAAGGAAATAAATAATAACTTTATTATTGCCTCTAGGGCATATTTCCTTCAGTACATCTCTGTTAGAGCGGTGTGGAGGCACAATGCTCCCCAAGAATCCACTAGGGCCACCGTATTCTCCTCACGCCCTCACACAATGCGAGATGCCGTGATTCCACTATTGGTGCCCTTGAAGGCGGCGACCGGACCTTTACAAACAAGGTTGGGGAAATCTCCACAACTTAATTGGAGGCTCCCAACGACACCACGAAGCTTCACCACAATGGACTATGGCTCTGTGGTGACCTCAACCGTCTTGGGTGCTCAAACACCCAAGAGTAACAAGATCCGCTAGGGATTAGAGGGGGAATCAAATTTCTCTTGGTGGAAGTGTAGATCGGTGCCTTCTCAACCAATCCCGAGCAAATCAACAAGTTTGATTGGCTAGGGAGAGAGATCGGGCGAAAATGGAGCTTGGAGCAACAATGGAGCTTAGGGGTGGAAGAGGTAGTCAACTAGAGGAAGAAGACAACCATTTTATAGCTGTGGACAAAATCCAACCGTTATCCACCTAACCAGCCCGCGACTTGCGGTACTACCACCCCTGACAAGCTGTACTACCGTGCGGTACTACCGTGTGTTACTACCGTGAGGGACCGCGGTACTACCACTGCAACGATAGGAACTAGAATAAGCCCGAAGCACGGAGGCTGAGAACGGTACTTCCGCAAGCGCGGTACTACCGCTCCCCCTTGTGGTACTACCGTAAGGCAGGAAAGTCCTAGACTAGGAAGGGCGCAGATGAATAAAAATACATCCGTGCCTACTTCCGCTGAAGAACAAACTGAGGGAGTCCTGGATTAGGGGGTGTCCGGATAGCCGAACTATCACCGTTGGCCGGACTCCTAGACTATGAAGATACAAGATTGAAGACTTCGTCCCGTGTCCGGATGGGACTTTCCTTGGTGTGGAAGGCAAGCTTGGCGATACGGATATGTAGATCTCCTACCATTGTAACCGACTCTGTGTAACCCTAACTGTCGGTGTCAAAACCGGCGGATCTCGGGTAGGGGGTCCCGAACTGTGTGTCTAAGGCGGATGGTAACAGGAGACAGGGGACACGATGTTTACCCAGGTTCGGGCCCTCTCTATGGAGGTAATACCCTACTTCCTGCTTGATTGATATTGATGATATGGGTAGTACAAGAGTAGATCTACCACGAGATCAGAGAGGCTAAACCCTAGAAGCTAGCCTATGGTATGATTATTGTTGTATATGTCTATCGACTAGCCTAGCCTCGGTTTATATAATGCACCAGAGGCCTAGGATAACAAGAGTCCTAGCCGAATACGCCAGTGGTGGAGGAGTCCTTGTCTTGATCACCAAGTCTTCTGGAATCTTCCTTGTATGCGGCAACTGTCCGGACTGGCCCATGAGTATACGGCCATGGGGATCCTCGGCCCAATCCAACTGATCGGGAGACGACGTGGTGAGTACCCCCTAGTCCAGGACACCGTCGATAGCCCCTGAACCGGTCTTCAAGTTGGGGCGCTCCTCGATTCTTCGAACTGTTCTTCATCTTGATCGTCGGTCTTAAAACTGGTTCAACAAATCTTCTCATCTTGATCTTGAGGATCGCCGAAATGCATTCGACGAGTTTACACGTCGGGTATCCGAGGAGCCCCTTTAAGTTTCCGGCCTTTATCAATGCCTTGTTATTTTTATGCCACACCTCGGGTTTGAAGTTGTTCCCGGGCGGCAGCGTCCTCTTGCGTCCGAGCTCCAACGCCGGACTGCATTTGAGGTATCTTTTGCAGCCGAGCACCAACGCCGTACTGCTTCCCAGCTCTAACGCCGGACTATGTATCCGAGCTCCAACGCCGGACTGTATCTGAGCTCCAACGCCGGACTATGTATCCGAGCTCCAACGCCGGATTGTATCCGAGGTGTCGTAAATCACCTTGGTTCAAAGAAGTTTGAAGGAGTTTAGCCGAGCTTAATGCCGGAAATGCCCTCTATGTAGCCAGCCACTAGTGTCCGAGCTTTATGCCGGACTGCTTCCGAGGTGGTGCACCACCCCGAATGTGGGCTGATTTTTGTCAATATTTTTCATTGGTGCAATTTATTCTCTGCCGAGATACATAGCCAGTAGCCCTCAAGGTGGGTATCGGTCTAAAACCTGAGGTGCACATGTAGGATGACATAAGACCGCTGATCCCCGTAGCCGCTGAGACTCAGGTTGATTTGCAAAACCGGTCCGAGGATCAAGTCCTAGCTCGGCAGAATACTTCGGGACGCAAAAAGCGGCGTGCTCAGTCCTCGAGACTCGGGTCGGGTGCGGCCGACCAATCTGAGGATCAAAATCTCCTCGGAAACTGTATTGCACTTAAAATTTTCTGCATAGAACATGCAATGCAGTAGCCCCCGAGACACTGGTCGGGTGACAACACTAGATCAGGGGACTGATGTGCCCCTTTAATATTTGTAAATAATAAGCCCGAAGCCCAGTAGCCCCCGAGCCTTAATGCGGGCACGGGTGGCCGAATTAAGGATCGATATCCATAGTAAAATCACAAATTATGTGTAATGACTCTATGTATCCAAGTACTTTACGTCATTAATGCTCGGATCCGCATTGTACAAAACTTTGTTGACCGACCATCGGCTTCAACCTCCTCGGCCAGTAGCCGAGGAGTGTTTGTCCTACTTTATAAAGCCTTTATGAGGGCAAAGATTTACGACAAACAAGGCAATCTGGCCATAAGGTTTTATAAACAAAGGTACGCATAGAGATATGTTATATTACTGTTTAACAGAAGAAATGTCTTCCAAAGAAAATAGTCCCGCTATCGGTTCCTTTCTTTGGGTTGTCATGCTAAGCATGATCATGAAACCTCAGCTCCAATGTAAGAGCACAATATTGAGGATTTAGTTTGGGAGGCCAGTTACTAGCCCCCGGTAGTGTTCGGCCAATTTTATGAATGGCCCGTCATTTAATATGGTCATCGGATCGCTGACCAGTTTTCACCTATTGTGACAGTCAGTTTTCGGCTTTCTCCACTGAGGTGCTTGACCATGCGAGCTGGAAGCACAATCGCAGTGGTTCTCCCTTTGCACACCTAGCGAACAAAGCGGAACGAGGGCTAAAGCGCGGAGCCGGGCAACCCAACTATTGACCGAAGACACAATTCGAAACTGATGCATATATAGCAATATCCGAGAATGTTTTTTGCCGAATCTCTAAAGGTGTCCGGCGTTGCACTGCGAGACTTGTGCTGAAAACAATCAAATAGTTTAAAAGTGCCAAAAGCTTGGAAAACCAAAAAACGTCAGTAAAAACATGACGTCCGAACAAGATCAAGTGGTCGGTGCCAATCCGAAAATTGGACTTTAGAAAAAAAAGTGCTTCTGCCGTGCTTTAACTCTTCAACGACTAAGAAGAAAAACACTTAGTATAAAACGGCTCAAATAAACATAGGAGCCCCCAAGAGACTTGGGTAAAAGTTGACTATATAATGTAAGGTGACATCTAAAATGCCTTCTAGCCGGATTGTAGATCATTTGTCGTAGCGGACCTTTTCGCTTCAACCTCTGGACCCAATAGTCCGGAATGTGTCCGAATACCCTCGCGGTTATAAAAACTGGGGCATGCGTGGAGACCAGGCGTAGGGGTCATTAGTGCTTTATCAGACAAGTGCCCAACTAGTTATGTTATATTACATGGTTAGTAAGAAACATCTTCCAGGGAGAATAGTTCCGTTAAGGGTTCCTTTCCCTGGGAGGCATGCCCTAAAGTGCATGTCCGGACTGCGAAAAGAGCAGAAAAACATTTGGGGGCAGGTAAATGAACAGGTAAGAAATCATCTTTTAGTTCATCGACCAAGTATTCCCTTAAGAATGCTAGCTTTCGGCTTCACCCAGTCTGAGGTACACATCCGGCTGACTCGGCAGTAACAATCGCAGAGGTGCTCCCTTTACCACCTAGCCGAACAATCGGAAACGTAGGGGTAAGCACAGGAGCCAGGCAACCCAGCTTGGCCAAAACTTAAGTCATATCGATGCATATAATGGTGAATAAAAGGTACATGCGGAAGTGTGACACATGTGTTGGGCATAAAGCCTGTATTAATAAGCTTCAGTTAAAGAAGCCCCAAGGTATAATGAGCGCGGGTAGCGCGTCAAGTGTCTTGAACAAAGTTTGGACAAGGAAAATTTTACAAGCAACTTTTTCCAAAAAGTATAATGCTTGGTCGAACCGAACACAAGTTAGAAATTTAAAACTTTGAGCATGAAGGCAACTTAGCTGGTTAATGTGTTCGGTATTGACGATGCGGTCCGAGCTTGATGCGGGACAAGGTTCCATCCCCCAAGCCAGTCCCGAGGTGGCGGAGCAAAGAGCTCGGCACCGTGAAGTGGTGACATAGCACGGTCAGTGCAGGACGGCAGAGTGATGCCGAAGTCCCTGGCATGGGGTAATGAAGTGTTGACGAAGCCCCCCGTCCAGCCGAGGTGACGTCAAAGGATATAGTCCGGCTGGATCATTTTCCTGTGCACAAAAAATAGTGCAAACCAGAGATAATAGTAAAAAAAATCATTGCATAATAAACAATTTATGCAAAGTGAGTAATAAAAGAAATATGGCCTGGCGCCAAAGTCAATGTCGATGCAGGTCGTCGGCGTAACGCAATAAAGACGTGGCAAGGCCTGAATTCACAGGTCGGTTCGAGTTCCGGATGCGGCGTTCATCGGACTATGTACGGAAACTGACCGAACCATCATGCGACCGTCGATAATGCGGCCACCACTTGATAGACCTATGCACATATGATGGACAAACCAGAGTAATAATTCCTTGGAAAAAATGAACCCAGACAAGCAAAAAATACTAGGATTAATAGCACCTGGTTTATTTGTTGTAGTAATCCGAAGGAAGATGATTCCCAAAATTGGGACTCGATCCGCGCGCCCATTGCTTGGTCGGCTAGTGACGCCGAAGTGTCCGGAGTAGGTTGATGAAGAGATGGCGAAGCCCCCAGTCCAGCCGAGATGTCGAAGTAGGTCGGCGTGATGGACACCAGCTTGAAGAAGCAATAGTGCGGCCCTGCCGATGCAGGTCGTGACGTGGTCGATGCCGGCTTGATGAAGCGACCGTGCAGCGATGCCGGTATGCCCGCTCCGTGTAATCCGTGGGGCGGCGATGTTGGTGATGATTTATCCTTCGCGATGCCGGACTCTTGTTCGGCTTGCCGAGATGATGATCCTAAGAAGTTGAGCTCGGCTCAACAAAGTGACGACGTGTCTAGCGCAGGTCGGCAGCTGTGGAGCAATATTGCCGGACTGGTTTGACACCAGCATGATATTGAAGATCATGTTCAAAAGATTTTAAAGTTAGTGGGATGTGTTTGAGAACAAAACACAATACCCCGTACAAAACTTCCTTCAAAAAGGATGTCCGAAATCCCGTTCATAAAAAAGACGAACTCGGGTCGGATTCGTTTTCGCGTAGAAAATAGATCCGAAAAGTGATGCACTAATCGGAAGGTTCTCGGAGTTTGGACGGTCGGATCGAGCTGAAATTTTGAGGGGTGGTAGATATAGGAATTCCGCAGCCGATCAACAGTTGGATCTTCCAAAGGAAGTCCGAGCTAAAAGCTGGACACCACGCCCTAAACTCATCCGGATTCTCGTCCAGATTCAATGCGGCTCCGGTATACCGGAGATTGCCAGAGATTCCTCCATCGGAACTCGACGAAATTTCCAGGGTAGTTGTAGACTCAATTCCGCACAATTCCACCAAAGCAATTGTTAAAACGACGCTTGAGGAGGCGGTGGCGGCGGACACAAGTCCGCTGTCCAGAAAAACAGTATGGTCGCCCGAGGGCAATGTTGACGTTGAGCCCCCGGGCTGCCTGGATGATTCCTCCATGATCTTGATAGAGATCGGAGTTGATGTTGATGAATGCCCTCATCCGAACATGATGATCGGAGGCAGGGCGCAGTCCTTGGTCGAACCAAGGTGACCAGTCGAGCTGTTGACGAATATGCCGAAGTCGCAGTTGACCTGCGGGCGAGCCATCGACCTTTGCGAACACGGAGGAACTCTCAATGAAAGCACCAATGTCGGTGTCAAAACCGGCGGATCTCGGGTAGGGGGTCCCGAACTGTGCGTCTAGGCGGATGGTAACAGGAGACAAGGGGCACGATGTTTTTACTCAGGTTCGGGCCCTCTCGATGGAGGTAATACCCTACTCCTGCTTGATTAATATTGATGATATGGGTAGTACAAGAGTAGATCTAACACGAGATCAGAGAGGCTAAACCCTAGAAGCTAGCCTATGGTATGATTATTGTTGTATATGTCTATCGACTAGCCTGGCCTCGGTTTATATAATGCACCAGAGGCCTAGGATAACAAGAGTCCTAGCCGAATCGCCCGGTGGGGAGGAGTCCTTGTCTTGATCGCCAAGTCTTGTGGAATCTTCCTTGTATGCGGCAACTGTCCGGGCTGGCCCATGAGTATACGGCCATGGGGATCCTCGGCCCAATCCAACTGATCGGGAGACGACGTGGTGAGTACCCCCTAGTCCAAGGCACCGTCACTAACCCTATCCGGTGTCTATATAAACCGGAGGGTTTTAGTCCGTAGGACGAACAACAATCATACCATAGGCTAGCTTCTAGGGTTTAGCCTCTCTGATCTCGTGTTAGATCTACTCTTGTACTACCCATATCATCAATATTAATCAAGCAGGAGTAGGGTATTACCTCCATCGAGAGGGCCCGAACCTGAGTAAAACATCGTGCCCTTGTCTCCTCGTTACCATCCGCTTAGACGCACAGTTCGGGACCCCTACCCGAGATCCGCCGGTTTTGACACCGACATTGGTGCTTTCATTGAGAGTTCCTCTGTGCCGTCGCCGTCAGGAAGGAAGCCTCATCCCGTCTTTAAAGACGATACTATCGCCAAAGGAGCCTTGGCCACTGGTCAGACTCTCCGGTTAGGTGGTTTTCTTATGACCGCCAGTTCGGCCACCGCGCCGACGATGACTTCTCGGGTCATTGGAACCAATCTTCACGTTAACTCGAAACTTGTCGAGCAGTTAGATCCGATCGAGCTCTCCTCTGTAAACGAGCTCTTGGATCATTACTGGGCCAGATTCCTCCTGGTTATGGACAGGATAAAGGACTGCCCAGAGGAGGACGTAATCTCACTTTTCTGCAATAATTGCACGGATAAGGGAATCCTAAACGCCGTAAGTCGTCGCCAAATTACACGCTTTGCTGACTTGGTGACCATAGTACAAAAGTACTGTGCGATGGAGAGTGCTTGGAAAACTGAAAGTAAATTTTGGGATAATCCGGCCCCGAATACAGCCCTAGTCCGAAATAAATGGGTGCATCGTCACCAAGCACCTGGGTTATACATCAAAAAACAAAAACCCCCTAAAGGGCACGGAACCGTACTGGAGGGTTGGCTAAACGGACCCTGCAAAATTCATACCACAGAGGGCGCCACTCCAACTCATAGCCTTCGAGCATGTTGGATACTACGGCGGTGACCGAAGTGGAGAAGAGCTTCTAGCCTCGTAATCCCAGCCCAAAGAACACCAATGCAGGTATTAACAGTCTTGAGACTTTCGCATCAAATAACATGCGAAACGAACACTCCATAACCTTGCGAAGTCTACCAAGTAGAAACAATAAATCCATGGGTAACACGGCTATTACCTTTAATGCCAATGATTTAACCCAAATTCGAACAGCCCGAGCACCAGCCGCATTGGTCCTCGGTCCAATAGTGGGCGGCTTTATTACTAAGGTACTCATGGATGGAGGCAGCGGACTAAACCTCATCTACGAGGAAACCCTCCGAAAAATGGAAATAGACTGGAACCGCATTGAGTGAAGCAGCACAACCTTTAGATTTAATAATCCCTAGCCGGGAAGCATGCTGCACAGGAAAAATCACATTGGACGTAGTGTTCGCTCACGGACAATTACAGGTCCGAGGAGGTCACATTTCAAGTGGCCCCGTTCAGCAGCGGATATCACGCTTTATTAGGGCGAGAGGCATTCACAATTTTTCAAGCTATACCCTATTATGGGTACATGAAGCTTAAAATGCCCGGACCTAACGGAATTATCACTCTCGCTAGTGATCCGAACATAGCACTCCGCGCCGAAAACAAGACAGCCGCACTAGCCCTCGAGGCACTATCCGAAGCCCTAGCGACCGAGGAACTCACTGCGATGCACTCCACCGTGAACAGGGACGATGTGATACTTCATTAAAGATCCAAGTCCACCTCTTTTAAACCAGCTGATGAAATAGTCAAATTCCAAGTCCACCTAACGGACCCTGCAAAGACGGCCTCCATTGGGGCACAATTAAACCCTGATGTAGACGCCGCACTACGAGAATTTCTTCGAGAAAACTGGGACATTTTTGCCTGGCACCCTTCAGACATGCCAGGAATCCCACGTCGGCTGGCTGAGCACAGCCTAAATACCCTAAAAGGATTCAAGCCAGTCAAACAGGCTCTTCGGCGCTTTTCCGAACCCAAAAGACAGGCCATGGGGGAGGAGCTAGCCAAACTTCAGGAAGCCGGATTCATCAGAGATATAAAACATCCGGACTGGCTAGCAAATCTAGTGATGGTACCAAAGAAGGACAAATCCTGGCTCCTATGTGTTGATTTCAAAGACCTTAATAATGGTTACCCAAAGGATCCCTTCCCCCTCCCTCGCATTGATCAAATTATCGACGCTACAGCAGGACACGACTCATTGTGCTTCCTCGACGCATACTCCGGCTACCACCAAATCAAGATGGCGGAGCCAGACCAAGCCGCAACAGCATTCATCACTCCATACGGCCCATTCTGCTTCAACACAATGCCCTTTGGGCTCAAAAACGCCAGTATAACATATCAGCGCATGATTCGGACATGTCCGCAAACCAGATCGGCAAAACAGTGGAAGCATATGTAGATGACGTGGTCGTCAAATCCAAGCATGTCGAAACTCTAGTAGGCGACTTGCGGCTCACATTCGACAATCTCCGAAAATATGACATTAAGCTCAATCCGGAAAAATCGTCTTGGCGTTCCAGCCGAAAGCTCTTGGGCTTCATTGTGTCCGTAGAGGAATTGAAGCAAACCCAGCCAAGATCCGAGCTCACACAGTTGGATATTCCAAAAGACCTCAAAACATACAAAATTGATCGGATGCGTGGCGGCTCTAAGCCGCTTTATTTCCGCTTGGGAGAAAAGGCATTACCCTTTACCGCCTCCTCGGCGCGAACACCAGAGGATGGATGCCGCCACGGCCGGACTCGAAGAGATAAAAGCCATATTGGCAACAAATCCGCCACGCCCAACATGGCCGAACCAATGCTATTATATATCGCCGCAACACATCAAGTTGTCAGCGCGGTGCTCGTCGTCGAACGAGAAACGGACGGACACAGGTTCCCTCTTCAAAAACTGGTTTACTATGTGTCCACTGTCCTAACTCCATGCAAGTCCCGGTACCCACATTATCAAAAGATAGCATACGCGGTGTTCATGGCATCCCGGAAGCGGCGACACTACTTTCAAGAGTGTTCGATAACGGTAGCCTCGAAGTACCTCTTAACGACATTATAAACAACCCGACGACGCGACGGGCGGATTGCTAAATGGGCCATAGAGCTCCTTCCATTCGACATAACCTACAAGCCACGACGAGCTATTAAGTCGTAGGTTTTGGCCGACTTCGTGGCCGAATGGACCGAAGCCGATCTCCCTAAAGAGTATGGCGATACTCCAATTGGATCATGCACTTTGACGGCTCCAAAATGTTGGCGGCACAGGGGGCTGGCGTCGTCTGACGTCCCCAACCGGGACACAGTCCAATCGTCCTTCGATAATGTATACGGACTCCAACAATGCAGCGAATCTGAGGCCCTTCTGCACGGCCTCCGGATGGCAGTCTCCATGGGCATTAAACGCCTAGAGGTGCGCGGGGATTCGAACCTCGCGATATCTCAAATAAACGGAGACTTTGATGCCAAAGATCCGAAAATGGCAGCGTACCGCAATGCGGTCCTAAAAATGACAGCACGGTTCGAAGGGCTCGAATTTCATCATATAGCCCGGGATAACAACCAGGCGGCGGATGTATTGGCACGCATCGGCGCAAAACGCGATGCCGTCCCGCCCAACATCTTCCTGGAACGGCTGTTCAAGACATCCGTACTATGGGAAGGGGAGTCCGGAAATAACAATCCGGACCCAACCGCACTGCCTGACACCGAACACTCTGACACAATTGGAGGCTCTGCCAATGAGATAACACCCTCCGCCCACGAAATAATGGCGGTTATCGCCCCGTGGACGAAACCATTCCTAGCCTACCTAACTAGGCAGGAACTCCCCGAAGACCAAAATGAGGCTCGCTGCATAGTACGGCGATCCAAAGCCTATAAAGTCCATGAGGGAGAGCTCTATAAGAAAATCACAACAGGAGTCCTTCAAAGATTTATCTCCGAAGAGGAAGGGCGAAACCTCCTGGCTGAAATTCATGCCGGACTGGGTGGGCACCACGCCGCAGCCCGGGCCCTTGTAGGCAAGGCCTTCCGTACAGGATTTTATTGGCCGACGGCCCGGGCAGATGCGCAGGATTTAGTCGAACGATGCGCCGGTTGCCAGCTTTTTGCTAACCAAAGCCACATGCCACCCACCGCCCTCAAAACTATACCCATCATCTGGCCGTTCCCGGTCTGGGGGCTTGACATGGTTGGACCCCTTAAGGGAGGAACCCACAAGAAAAAAATACCTATTGGTCATGGTGGATAAATTCACCAAATGGATAGAGGCCAAGCCTATTAAAACGGCCGAATTCGGGCCGGTGATATACTTCATATCAGGGGTAGTGCACCGTTACGGCGTCCCCCACAGTATCATCACTGATAACGGCACCAACTTCACGGCCGATGAGGTCAAATTATGGTGCAAAAACATGGGCATCAAGCTCGATTACGCCTCAGTCTATCACCCTCAAACCAACGGTCAAGTCGAGCGAGCAAACGGTCTAATCATGAGCGGCATTAAACCCAGACTAGTGCGGTCCCTCAAGGAATCCAACACGCACTGGGTTGAGGAGCTCGACTCCATACTATGGGGGCTGCGGACCACGCCGAATCATACTACCGGATTCACACCATTTTTTATGGTATACGGCGCAGAGGCAGTATTGCCCTGCGAAATAATGCATGACTCACCTCGCGTGCGCATGTATGAAGAAAGAGAAGCCGAGCTCGATCAGCAGGACAGTTTGGATGCATTGGAGGAGGAGCGTGATGTGGCAAAAGCTTGTTCCGCATTTTGTCAACAGCAGGCTCGAAGATATCAAAGTAGGGAAGTATGGGCCAAAGCTTACAACGTTGGCGAACTAGTTCTACGCCTGCCGGACAAGAAAAAGGACAAACTCAAGCCCAAATGGGAAGGTCCCTTCATCATCGACCAGGTCCTGACCGGCGGAGCATACCGTCTGCGAAGCGCATCGGATAACCGACTCGAGCCGAACCCATGGAACGCAGCCCGTCTACGAAGATTCTACGCCTAAAGGCCAGACTCCGAGTTCGTCTCCTTCCTCCGTCCACATTTTCTATTTTTGCTGTCTTTTATTTCTCTCCTTCCTCCTCCTTCTTGTTGAAGCCTTTAGAGGCTCGTTTGCGCATTGTTCGCACACACTTGACGCCCTATCCGCGCTCATTATACCTGGGGGCTTCTTTAAACAGAAGCTTATTTATACGGGCTTTACGCCCAACACATGTGTCACACTTCCGCATGTACATTTTATTCACCATTATATGCATCGATATGACTTAACTTTTGGCCAAGCTGGGTTGCCTGGATCCTGTGCTTACCCCTACGTTCCCGATTGTTCGGCTAGGTGGTAAAGGGAGCACCTCTGCGATTGTTACCGCCGGGTCAGCCGGACGTGTACCTCAGACTGGGTGAAGCCGAAAGCTAGCGTTCTTAAGGGAATATTCGGTCGGTGAACTAAAAGATGATTTTCTATTTTTCATTTATCTGCCCCCAGATGCTTTTCTGCTTTTTTCGCAGTCCGGACATGCACTTCAGGGCATGCCTCCTAGGGAAAGGAACCCCTAACGGAACTATTCTCCCTGGAAGATGTTTCTTACTAACCATGTAATATAACATAACTAGTTGGGCTCTTGTCTGATAAAGAACTCATGACCCCTACGCCTGGTCTCCACGCATGCCCCGGTTTTTACATAACCGCGAGGGTATTCGGACACACTCTGGACTATTAGGTCCCGAGGTTGAAGCGAAAAGGTCCGCTACAACAAACGATCTACAATCCGGCTAGAAGGCATTTTACATGTCATTTTAAATTACATAGTCAAATTGACTGATTGTATTCCTCTTCAATGCCGTCTAATAGGCTGTCTAGTTTACGCCTTGCTGGGAATACTTTGCGCCAACTCTACTTGGTCGTACACTAAGCTCACAGGATCTCCTTCTGTCGGGCCCCACAGTCCGACCTCGGCCATGTGGTTTGGGTCCGCCTGTACCGCTGCCTTCACCATGGCCTAGGCCTCCTCGGCGCCTTTGACGACAGGCCGATATCTTCCATAGTCGGAAGCGCCGCCGTGCTCCCTGAAGCTCCTCTGCAAGCTCTCCAAGGCCTTCGGGTAGGGAGATAGATGGCCACAAGGCCTGGGCGACGCGTTTCATCACCTACCGAATTCGTTCGTGTAGTTGCAATAGCTCGGGAAGAAGGTCACCCGTAGAACCGGCATTTCCTCTTCGGGACGACCCGTGAGCATACCTACGCACATAACTCTATTAATTGACTTCCTCGCCGAACTCTTTTTCAAAGTTCGCCAAGCACTTATCAGAAATGCCGCGATTTGTCGCCAATTCTCCTTCACGGAGTCAGACAGCTGGGCACGAACATCCTTTATATCCTCACCCAGCTGGGTGTTTTCATCTTGGAGATTATTTTTCTCTTGCCTCACCCTTGTAAGAACATTCTCGCCGGCCTTCAACCGGCGCAAGAGCTGTTGCTTGTCCGGATCTAGTCCGGCGCCATCTGCAATATTATTGTCAGATTTACACACACGCCGCACTTCACAAACTATTTATCTTTTAAAGCATATATTACCAGAGGGGGTCTCTGTAGCTCCCCTTGTAGCGGCTAGTGCGGCCTCAAGTTGGGCCTTGCATTCTTCAAGCTCCTGAGACAGTCGGGTATTCTTTTTTTGTAAGATCATGCATAACAAATGATCCTTAAATCAGTTATTCTAACTATTTTAAGTCTCGGGGGCTACTGGCATATATAACTGTCAAATTTCCTCACCCGTATGTCCTTTACATACTGCTTTGTGGCTCTGGCTAAACCATCTTGAGCGGCACGGAGGTGCGCATCTCCCGAATCGAAGGCATTCAAGGCCTCTTGGGAGAAACATGCGTCACGAAGAACTGTCCGGCGGCGCCTGTGATTCATGGCGCTCTCCACCTCGGAGTTGGTGGCGGACAATCTGTTGGCATCCTCTGTCGGAGGAGCATCTGACGCACGCCTTGTGCTCGCCTCTGCTTCTGGACCCGACTTTGGAGCCTGGCTGGCGGAGGTTCGATTGTCAACCTCTCCGGACTCAGTCCGGCGGCGCTCCTTTCCGAAAAAGAGCACCAGCGTTAATCGCCTTCCAGGAATCAATCCTGGGAATATGGTGACGCGCTATACCGCTGCGAAGGAGTTTCGATCCGGACCGCACTTTTTTTAGCCTGTGGGGCCAGATTGCTGCCTTGTTGGCTAGCAGCCCTGGCTCGGCCTCCTGCCTCAAGGCACCCCTGCAAACACCATTGGTATACGGTGATCAAAAATAAGAACGGATGGGTCATTATCAGAGTATTGGGACCTCGGTCTCAGTTACCTGTGAGGCTAGAAGTATTCCGGGGTAATTGTTCGTAATGGCAACCAAGGCATTATCGATGCTCAGTTGGTGATATACCCCATCAATCAGCTCCACCAATATGTCCGGATCCTCTTGGGAGGCCGGATCGAGGAGCCGTTCCAGATCCTCGGGTTGTGGAGGCGGGTTGTTTATGTCTTTCACGGCCTGGCGCAGTTCCTGCGTCAAAATCACAAAGTGAGATACCTAACCATGGGAATACGGATCGGGTGTACAAAAAGAAATGTCCGCTTACCCAGCTTTGAGGATTGTTCATAGAAAATCCGCTCAATGGACTGACGCGGAGAAAATCCTCCTCTTCTCCCTTGTACATCGCGGACAAAATCTTCACCAGATCGGTGGCCGATCCCGGCCCCTTACGGCAATGACGGGTGGCATCGTCCTCCCCGTTGAAATCCCACATGGGGTGGCCCCTATACTGGAGCGGCTGCACCCCCCGCATAATACATGTGGCCATGACACTGATCATGGTCAGTCCGGAATGAGCTAACAATCTTATTGGGCTCATCAGGTAAAGGACGTCCCTGTCGTCTTCCCTCTGGGAGCTCCGTGGGCGCCAACTCAGGCGTTTCTTCAAAGGGGCATTGCTGAACTCCGGGAGACCGATCCGAACAGGATCCGGTAGTGGGACGTCTTCTATATAAAACCATTCAAGGCCAGTCTTGGACGCCTTCTTCGGGTTCCGGATAGATATCCGTCCCGGCGATGCGCCATAGTTCGGCTCCGCCCACTTGATATATTGACCCCTCATGAGAACGGGGTACAAGGCAGAATAATCTCTTCCATAGTGCAAAATGAGCCTCGACGCCCAAGAACAGTTCGCAAAGGGCCACGAAGCCCGCGATGTGCAAAATGGAGGCAGGCGTAAGGTGGTGCAACTGGAGGCCGTAGAACTCCAAGAGCCCCCGGAGAAACGGATGAATTGGAAATCTGAGTCCTCTTACTAGATAAGAGACAAAGCATACCCGCTCTCCTTTAGAGGGATCGGGGACGCTCACCGCTTGCTTTCCGCCCTTGTAGGTGGCAAGTCCGGCTCGAACCGGAACCATGAAGGCCGGGGGAATAAATCCCTTGGTTTGGAGTGTCACTAGCTCGCTATGCGGGACCGAGCATCTCTCCCAATCTCCAGGCTGAGGGCTGGGAGCGCGAGAGGAGGAGCCGCGTCGACTGTCCATGATGGAATGGATTTTTGTCAAAGGCGCTCCGATGAAAGCTCGCGGAGGGGGGATGGTGTGACTCAGATCTAGATCCTCGTGCCTTTTATAGGCGGCTCATTTGCGCAGCTAGGGGGGTAAGTGTAAAAATACCCTGGCTTTTTGCATTCATTCAAACACGTGGAAGATGGCCATTATTGGGCGTGGAAGCCAAGGAGCGCAGCATTTATCAGAAGCCGGACACTATTCGACAAGTATATGGAATTTGGAGAAGAACCCGCCTCGCAATGCCGAAGACAATCTACGCGCCGGACTCATCGCCATTGAAACCTGGTTCGGGGGCTACTGAGAGAGTCCTGGATTAGGGGGTGTCCGGATAGCCGAACTATCACCGTTGGCCGGACTCCTAGACTATGAAGATACAAGATTGAAGACTTCGTCCCGTGTCCGGATGGGACTTTCCTTGGCGTGGAAGGCAAGCTTGGCGATACAGATATGTAGATCTCCTACCATTGTAACCGACTCTGCGTAACCCTAACCCTATCCAAAGGTCTATATAAACCGGAGGGTTTTAGTCCGTGGGACTAACAACAATCATACCATAGGCTAGCTTCTAGGGTTTAGCCTCTCTGATCTCGTGGTAGATCTACTCTTGTACTACCCATATCATCAATATTAATCAAGCAGGAGTAGGGTATTACCTCCATCGAGAGGGCCCGAACCTGGGTAAAAACATCATGCCCCTTGTCTCCTGTTACCATCCGCCTAGATGCACAGTTCGGGACCCCCTACCCGAGATCCGCCGGTTTTGACACCGACACAAACGATGCAAAAATCCGACACGGTACTACGGCTGGAGGAGCGGTACTACCGCATGGCAGCTGAGCCAGGCCGCGCGCGGTACTACCGCGCACGAGGTGCGGATGTAAAAATTACATCTGCCCCTACTACCGCGACGCAGCAGCACTTGTCCTGGGGGCCACGGTACTACGGCTCCGGAGGAGCGGTACTATTGTGGGCTCCTGCGGTACTACCGCGCCTAAGTACGGTACTACTGCAGGTGCCTGCGGAACTACCGCTCCGGGGAGCAGTACTACCGCAAGCCCAACATCAGCAGCCAGGAAAATTGTATAGAGGATAAACGGAGGATACTCCAAAGTGCAGGGGAAAGGTGGAGACAAGGAAGAAAACGTGTACATGATTATTCCACCCGAACCTTTCCGACGCGGACCCCCTCTTAATAGTACGGCTTTCCTACGACTCAACACCAAAAAGAAAAGTAGAAAAACGTCGTCTTCAATAGTCTTCGAGGGGCACCAAACCGTCTTGTGCCTAGCGATGAAACGTCTGAGAAACTCAAGGCACACGGTTAGTCCGCAAAAGCATTGTCATCAATCACCAAAACAACTTAGGGATAAATATGCCCTTACAATCTCCCCCTTTTTGGTGGATTGATGACAATACGGGATTTGCACAAAGGGAAATAATATGGAGCAAACGCAAACCCCTCCTCTCTAAAATATAGACGGGCTCCCCCTAGATGTGTGCAATCTAGATGGATGCTTTGGACTGCACAGCACACAAACTAGGATCAACACTCCCCCTATATTTTAGAGACAAGGCATATCTTGCAATAGTAAGGCTAACATTAAACAAGAGCATAACATAAGTAGCACAATATGTCATAAGCTCACTAAGATAGGATAGAGTGCATATGTCTTACACCATATGAAGGATAAGTCTCAAGGGCGCAAACCAAACCAAAGCAAACGAGGTTCAAACGAGAAAGCAAACTCATCGAACACGACACACGACTCGCAAGCACGCAAATCTCTACACTCTCTCCCCCTTTGGCATCGAGACGCCAAAAAGGCAGAGAGTACACCTACACACAAGGGGTGGCTCAGGCAGAGAAATCATCCCAACGCTCCTCGTCAGAGTCGGCGGAGGGAACGGTCTCCTCGATGTCCTCCTCAGAATCAGTCCACTTGTAGCCTTGCTTCGCCATCCATTCGGCCTCCAGAGTGATGTGCCTCTCTGACCCGCTAGATTCTGCCTCACCAAAGACCTTCATGATCCTCTTGTCACGGCGGCGAGCCTCCTTGGAGGCAACGTGAGTCTTAACCTGCCCCTTTGCCTACATGCAAAACAGAGTCTTCATCTTGTCCTTCAGCTTCTTGGCCCACGAGGACTCAGAGGAACGATGGGTATGCCCAGCATCATGACCCTCAGCAACATCCTCTGCTCCAGCCTCCTCCTCATCAACAGCCCTCCTAGAAGCAGACGCCTCAGCACGAGTAGTAGTGTTGGCCCACTTGGGCTTGACTCGGAGACTGATGGACTCATGCCGAATCTTGTCTGGAGCAAGCAACTCATCACCAGGGAACAGCTTCTCCCAAGTCTTGGAGATCAACAGAAACAGGTATGGTCCATAGATAGGTACCTTGCGGTTGAACACCGCAAACCGAAGCTCATACCACATGATGTGTGAGACATCAAGTGGTTGAGTCTGATACACACGTGCCTCCTCGCACAGGAGCATCATATCCACCAGATAGGCATGAACCTTGTCCTTGTCGCCAATGCGAGGAAACAGAGAGTTGCGGAAGATGTGATACATGATATCCAGAAAGGGGTTCAGCACCCACGTCGGCTTTCCACTAGGAAGCACCTTCTCAACATAGTACTGCTGGATCTTGTTCTTGCTAGCGGACTCAGGATTGGCATGGGGGCGAACACCAACGGGTGTGGTGAGCCTGTCATCAGGAACATGTAGTAGATCCATGAACTCCTTCCAGGTAGCAGTCAACTGACGGCCATTGGACATCCAAGTCATCCTCCGCTCCTCCCCAGGGTGAAAGTGAACAAAGGAAAAGAACTGACAGATAAGCTCAGGGTCATAGTCCAGGTGGAAAGATATCACATGTTCAATACCAAACTGCTCCACCAAATCCAGAGCCTCTCCAAAGTACTCACGAAACTTGTCCTTCCTCATGTGATTCATGTCAATCCACTTGACATCCACGTAGGTATTTTGCTTGGCCTTGATCACATCCAGATAAATGAGAGTCTGCTGCTTGGTCCAAAACAAGTCATTTCCTCTAAAGGTAGCACGAGCATTCACATATGGGTTGATTTGTCTACGAGGGATAAACTAAGCGAGGGGAATCTCGTCCATGCCCTTAGCGGGTTCCTTGTACTTGCTAGATGAGGTCTTGACATTGCGCTTGGGGGCACTGGAGCCCTTTGGTGCTTCATCTTGATTACGCGGTCGCTTGGAGCCAGTGTCACGGCTGGGATTGGAACGGCGAGAGCCACCACCTAAGAAACAAGAGAAGCACACACAAAGAGCGAGAAGAATCAATGCAAAGACCTTAGCAAGACAAGAGAAACAAGTAGAAAGCATATGTGGTAATTGCCACGAGAAATATTGGACAACAACGCTAGTACTGCCAGGTCGTGCGGTACTAAAATTTTAGTACCGCTCCTAGTCGCGGTAAGTACCGTGTGAGGGCACAGTAGTACCGGGGCTTGGAGCAGTAGTAGGATCTTAGTGCCACAGCTTGTGCGGTAGTACCGCACCTGATAGGCGGTAGTACCGGACCTGCGGTAGTACCGCATACTAGATGCGGTAGTACCGCACGGCGGCAGATCCAAATCACTTTGAATCTGAGAAAAGCCGTGAAAACATGACGCTACTACGGTTGATCAAATCTACCACGTGAAAACATATCAAGTATAATTTCTACGCTGCACTACTCTCCTACATCCTACTCTTGCATAGATTTGGCCTAAAATCTCAAGAACACATGCATCTCCCCAAAAACCTAGAAGCAAAATAACAACCAAAAGAGAGAGGGGTTTGGGGAGAAACCATGTTCCATGGCAAGAGGAGGTGGTGGGGAATGATCCCACTGGTCGGAATCCGAGGAGAGTGGCCGGAGACGGAGATCCGGCGAGGATCTCCGGCGCCGTTCTTGAGCGCGAGAGAGAGAAAGAGAGAGAGAGAGAGAGAGAGAGAGGCGGCAGGGAGAGAAAGAAGTGAATGGGTATGGGGAGTTGGAACTCCCCTGCCCGAGTCATGACCCCCCACGCGCACTCATCAGCGCGGTAGTACCGCGCTTCATCGCGGTACTACCGTTTGGGCGGAAGTACCGCACCAAAGCGTTAATATTGCTCTCCAAAGGCAAGAAGAATTACTGCTGCTACTGGGCGGTAGTACCGTACTCTCCACACACGGTAGTACCGTGGCAGGCCGCGGTAGTACCGTGAGCTCAAGAAAATGCATGTTTCAAACACAAGAAAAGAGAGGTCTCCGCATGGAAACTTCAAGCAAACAAGACACCACAAAAACACGCTCAACACGAAGAGAAAAGGGGCAAAACGACAACAAGAGACAACCACGAGACACCACCTCTCCAAAGAGAGGGCGGTGGCCGGAGCCACCTATGTTTGAGTCAGTTGGTATGGCACCGCGAAGAATTATCCTTGGGCCCATGACCAAAACTCGTCTTTGAAGCACAAATACCATCAAAAATGGCTAATGTGAAAGAGTTGATCAATTTATGCATAATGGGGGGAGGGAGAGTTCATTGAGAGAACAACACCCCCCCTATGTCCATGCCTACACCTACACAAGATAACAAGTTGAGTATGGTGGGGTGTGCAAGGGTTCAAGAAACATTGATCGAATCAATGATATTTAGCTCATGCCTTAACTCGCGAAATCTTGCTTCATCCGAAGGCTTCGTGAAGATATCTGCAAGGTTATCATGAGTGTTGACATAGTTGAGCTCGATTTCCCCTCGCCTAATGTGATCCCGGATGAAGTGATACCGAATCTCAATATGCTTCGTCTTGAAGTGTTGCTTCGGGTTGAGAGAAATCTTGATGGCACTTTCATTGTCACACCAAAGAGGCACTTTGTCACAAATGACACTGTAATCCTTTAAAGTTTGCCTCATCCATAAGAGTTGTGCACAACAACTACCGGCCGCCACATACTCCGCTTCGGTGGACGAGAGAGACACACAACTTTGCTTCTTGGAAGACCAACTCACCAAAGAGCAACCAAGGAATTGGCACCCTCCGGAAGTGGACTTCCTATCCACTTTGTCTCCCGCCCAATCGGAGTCCGAATATCCTACAAGCTTGAAGTTTGCTCCTCTTGGGTACCATAAGCCAAAGTTTGGGGTATGAGCCAAATATCGAAAGATTCGCTTGACCGCCACATAGTGGTTTTCCTTAGGTCCGGCTTGAAACCGTGCACAAATTCCCACACTCAACATGATATCCGGTCTAGATGCACAAAGGTAAAGCAAGGAGCCAATCATGGAGAGATATACCTTTTGATCCGCTGCTTTACCATTGGGATCAATGTAAAGTTGGCACTTGGTGGGCATTGGAGTGGAAGTCGGCTTGACATCGCTTAGCTTGAATCTCTTGAGCATTTCTTGAGTGTATTTGTCTTGGTTGATGAAGGTTCCTTCTCTTCTTTGCTTCACTTCGAATCCGAGGAAGAACTTCAACTCTCCCATGGAAGACATCTTGAACTTTGAGGTCATGAGATTGGCAAATTCCTCATTGAAAGCTTTGTTAGGGGAACCAAAGATAATATCATCAACATATAGTTGGCACACAAACAACTCCCCTTTGACCTTCTTAGTAAAAAGAGTGGGGTCGATTAGCCCAACTTCAAATCCACGATCTTGTAACAACTCGGCAAGGTGGTCATACCACGCACGTGGGGCTTGTTTAAGGCCATAGAGTGCCTTATCGAGTTGATACACATGATCGGGAAAGTAGGGATCCTCAAACCCGGGGGGTTGTTTGACGTAGACCAACTCATTAATGGGACCATTAAGAAAAGCACTCTTCACATCCATTTGTTGCAACTTAAAGTTATGATGAGAAGCATAGGCAATTAACATGCGAATGGACTCAAGGCGTGCAACGGGAGCAAAGGTTTCACCGTAGTCAATACCCTCGACTTGGGAGTAGCCTTGTGCCACCAATCTTGCCTTGTTGCGAGTGATGGTCCCATGAGCATCTTGCTTGTTCTTGAATATCCACTTGGTTCCAATGACATTATGGTTCCCCGTTGGCCTTGGCACCAATCTCCACACCTTGTTGTACTCGAAGTTTTTGAGTTCTTCATGCATGGCATTAAGCCAATCCGGATCTTCGATTGCTTCATATACCTTTTGGGTTTCAACACAAGAGACAGACGCGTGATGTTCACAATAGTTTGCCAATTGTCTACGAGTGCTTACCCCCTTTTGAATGCTTCCAAGAACATTCTTCATGAGATGACCCTTGGTGGAGAGCTTGGATGCAATCTTGGTGGCACGACGCTCTAATTCCTCCCCGGTGATGAGTTGAGGAGCGGTCACTTGATCATCTTGAGCGCCTTCTTGAGCTTGTTCTTGATCTAGAACATGCTCGGAGGAGAGAACTTGACCTTGGGCATCACTTGGTGTGTCAACACCTTCTTGAGCATGATCTTGCCCCTGGTCTTGTTCATGAGGTTGAGGGCCTTCACTTTGTTCTTCGGAAGCGTGTGGGCCTTGGGTTGGTGATGGCTCCACTTGAGTGGAGCATTGTCCTTGTCCTTCGGCCACAAGGGGTTCCTCAATGGGTAGGATAAAACCAACACCCATCCTTCTTATGGCTCGAGGAGGAATTTCATCACCTACATCACAAGTTCCACTTTGCTCCACTTGGAAGCCATTATTCGCATCAAACTCCATGTTACACGTCTCCTCAATAAGTCCCGTGGATTTATTGAGGACACGGTAAGCACGAGAGTTTGTAGCATAACCAACAAATATGCCCTCATAAGCTCTAGCCTCAAATTTAGACAACCGAACACCTTTCTTGAGAATGAAACACTTACACGCGAACACCGAAAGTACTTGAGGATGGGCTTGTTACCGGTGAGTATCTCATATGGAGTCTTGTTCAAGTCCTTGCGGAGGTAGAGCCGATTGGATGCATGACATGCGGTGTTGATGGCTTCGGCCCAAAAGTTGTATGGAGACTTGAACTCCGCCATCATGGTCCTTGCCGCATCCGTCAACGTCCGGCTCTTCCTCTCCGCAACACCGTTTTGTGGAGGGGTGTAAGGTGCGGAATATTGATGCTTGATCCCCTCATCACTAAGAAACTCATCCAAGGTGTAGTTCTTGAACTCGGTGCCGTTGTCACTTCTTATTGTCAAGATCTTTGCATTGTGTTGACGTTGGGCTTCATTTGCAAAGCCAATGACGGTTTGTTGGGTCTCGCTCTTCCTCTTGAAGAAATACACCCAAGTGTATCTTGAATAGTCATCCACAATCACCAAGCAATACTTCCTACCCCCAAGACTATCAAAGGATGGAGGCCCAAAGAGATCCAAATGAAGGAGCTCCAAAGGCCTCTTTGAGTAGATGATTGTCGTGGGAGGGTGAGCCTTCTCATGTAGCTTTCCTTCGATACAAGCACTGCAAGCACGATCTTTAGCAAAACTAACATTCGTTAGTCCACGGACATGGTCCCCCTCGAGAAGACTTTGCAAAGATCTCATATTGACATGGTCTAAACGGTGATGCCAAAGCCATCCCACGTCAACTTTAGCCATTAGGCATGTCGCGGTCTTAGTGGGTCGCTCCGAAAAGTTAATCACATATAGACCGTTCTCGACATGCCCAACAAAGGCTACTTTAAGAGTCTTGCTCCACAAGAGGGCCACGGTATCAATATCAAAGAAAGTGGCAAAGCCCATGATTGCAAGTTGACGAATGGAAAGTAAATTGTATGCAAGGGACTCAACAAGCATGACCTTCTTGATCGTGAGATCATGAGAAATGACAACCTTGCCGAGTCCCAATACCTTAGAAGACGAGGCATCACCCCACTCGACATTGGTGGCGTAGATGGAATCTTGTGCACGTCCACCACCAAGTCCTTGCTTCCGGTCATATGATTTGTAGCTCCACTATCGAGCAACCATGATCCCCCACCGGAAGCAAACACCTACAAGAGATCAATGCTTGGTTTTAGGTACCCATTTTGTAATGGGTCCTTTGATGTTAGTAACAAGGGTCTTAGGAACCCAAATAGACCATTCAATATATTCATGAGGAGAACCAACAAATTTGGCATAAACATGCCCATCACTAGCACGACATAACACATAAGAAGGATTAAAGTCGTCGGCTTTGTTGGGAGGGGTGGCATTTCCCTTATTGACACCACCACCCTTCGCATTGTTCTTCTTCTCCTTGGAAGCACCCTCTCCCTCCTTTACAAAAGTTTGCTTGAGAGGAGGAGGTCGTTTGGTCTTGTCATTCTTCTTCTTGTTCTTGGGCTTGGGTGCGTACCCAATCCCCTCCTTGGCCACAACTTCCTTTTGATTTCTCAAAAGGTCGTTGAGGTTCTTCTCACCTTGTATGCATGACACAAGGCCTTTCTCAAGTTGTTCCTTCAACTTAGCATTTTCCTCAATAAGATGCACATGCTCACAACACGGGTTAGTAGCATTTGCATTATCAATTAAAACCATTTGAGGAAAAGTGGCTTTCTCCTTAGTTAGCTTCACTTGGAATTGATCATGAGACTCCTTGAGACTAGCATGAATACCTTTCAAGGTCTTATGAGCCTTGCCAAGTATATCAAACTCCTCCTTGAGTCTAGCAAGATCAACCCCAAGTTTGGCCTTCTCGGAATTTAGCACACGAGAAACAACAAGAGCATGATCAAGATCTTTCTTTAATTTAGCATGATCATCGTTGTGTGACTCCTCAAGAGCCAAACGAAGACCACACTCTTCCTCAAGAGCATTGGAAAGATCCGAAATCTCATCGGCATAGTGTCGACTATGCCCCTCCATCTTAGAGATGGTATCTTCATGAGCCTCGATCATGTCATTGGCTACACCAAGTTGTTCCAAGAGAGCAACGAAGTGCTTCTTGGCTTTACCCTTGAGTTTACCCATAAAGGCCTCAAACTTATCCTCCTCCACATTAGTTCCCTCATGTTCATCAATGCTATTCGTCGAAGAAGGATGATTAATGATGGTAGTTTTGATGTTGTGGGTTACCTTGTTGGTGGCTTTAGCCATGAGGCACTTGGCGGTGATGCTCTCATTGGGTGAGTCAAAGAGAGACACCCGTGGAGTCGTCGCAATGGCAACGGAGGCCATGGCAACCTACTCACCATCTTCATCATCATCATCATCCTCATTGTACTCTTCTTGTACCACCAACGCCTTGTGAGGAGTATTCTTGGTGAAGTTGCTCTTGTTGGGGAAAGACTTGGCCTTGTCCTTTCGGATAAGCTTGCCACCGTTGTCTTCCCTCTTCTCATAAGGGCACTCCGCAACAAAGTGGCTCACATTGCCCCAATTGAAGCAAGTCCTCACTCGTTGCTTGCCCTTTGCGCCACTTGAATTGTTCTTGTTGAAGTTGGGCCTTGAGTTCTTCTTGCTCCAAAATTGCCTTCAAGCAAGGGCCATGTGTTCATGATAGGCATACTTCGTATCTTCGAGGTTGCTCTCCTCTTCATCCTCTTCCTCCATACTAACCTTGGCCTTTAGAGCAAGGTTGGGTTTCTTTACTCTTTGAGAGCGAAGTACCGCATTGTCGGCGGTCTTTTCCAAGATGCTCATAGCAACGAACTCATCCAACAAATCACTTGAGGACAAGGTGTGGATGTCCGGCCTTTGAAGAATGATGGAGGACATGGCTTTGTGGTATGGCATCATTGCCTTGAGGAATTTGCGCTTGATCCAATTGTCAGCCATGTCCTTACTTCCATGATCTCGGAGAGAGACCGCGAGTTTGGTTACTCTCCGATAAAGCTCATGAGGTTCTTCATCTTCTTTCATTGCAAAGTCATCGACTTCATCTTGCACCACTTCGTAGTTGGAACGTTGAATGCTTGCGCTTCCCCGATAGAGGGAAACCACTTGGCGCCAAGCATCTTTGGCCAAGGAGTAGGGCCGAAGATGAGGAAGGTCTTCGGGTGGGATTGCTTCTTGGATGATGAAGAGAGCATTCTCATTGAATTGATCATCCACAACTTCTCTAGGGGTGAAGTTGCTTCGGTCATGCGGATAAAAACCTTCTTCAATGATTCTCCAAAGGTTAGTGTTCACATGATTTAAATGACGCTTAAAACGATAGACCCAAGAATCAAAATCTACATTCTTCTCAATCTTAGGGGCCGGGCCGGCATGATTCAAATGAGTGGAAGGAATCGGTCCACCATAGACAAGTGGAGGTTCCGCATGGGCAAAGATGCAGGTGCCATTTTTACCACTAGAAGAAGGACCTTTCTCACTAGTAGCTTCCCCCTTGTCGGAGGTAGCATCCGTCACCTTGTTAGCGGGATCACCCACTTTCAAAGGTGCGGTGGAAAGTTTAAGCCCTTCTAGAAATTTATTAAACATGCTCTCGACCTCGGTCATCATGGAGGTTTTCAATGTGTCCAACGCCACATTGAATTCCTCACGTGAGATCGAGGTACCCCATCTCCCGTAGACGATATCGAATTCGCACCGGAGTGCTCCTCCACATCGTCTACAACGTCAACCATACTCTTCGGACGGTAAAGTCCTTAATAAATAGACGAGGCTCTGATACCAATTGAAAGGATCGATATAGTTGACTAGAGGGGGGGGGGGGTGAATAGGCAACTAACAATTTTTAGTTTTCTTAACCAAATTAAACTTTGCATCAAAGTAGGTTGTATAGATATGCAACTAGGTGGACAACCTATATGATGCAACAACCATAAGCACACAAGCAAGCAAGGATATAACACAAATAAGCTTGCACAAGTAAAGGGATGAGATAACCAAGAGTGGAGCCGGTGGAGACGAGGATGTGTTACCCAAGTTCCTTCCTTTTGAGGGGAAGTACGTCTCCGTTAGAGCGGTGTGGAGGCACAATGCTCCCCAAGAAGCCACTAGGGCCACCGTATTCTCCTCACGCCCTCACACAATGCGAGATGCCGTCATTCCACTATTGGTGCCCTTGAAGGCGGTGACCGAACCTTTACAAACAAGGTTGGGGCAATCTCCACAACTTAATTGGAGGCTCCCAACGACACCACGAAGCTTCACCAAAATGGACTATGGCTCCGCGGTGACCTCAACCGTCTAGGGTGCTCAAACACCCAAGAGTAACAAGATCCGCTAGGGATTAGTGGGGGAATCAAATTTCTCTTGGTGGAAATGTAGACCGAGGCCTTCTCAACCAATCCCGAGCAAATCAACAAGTTTGATTGGCTAGGGAGAGAGATCGGGCGAAAATGGAGCTTGGAGCACAATGAAGCTTAGGGGTGGAAGATGTAGTCAACTAGAGGAAGAAGACACCCCTTTTATAGCTGTGGACAAAATCCGACCGTTATCCACCTAACCAGCCCGCGACTGGCGGTACTACCGCCCCTGACAAGCGGTACTACCGCAAGGCCATGCGGTACTACCATGAGGGACCGTGGTACTACCGCTGCAACGGCAGGAACTAGAACAAGCCCGAAGCACGGAGGCTGAGAACGGTACTTCCGCAAGCGCGGTACTACCGCTCCCCCTTGCGGTACTACCGCAAGACAGGAAAGTCGTAGACTGGGAAGGGCGCGGATGAATAAAAATACATCTGTGTCTACTTCCGCTGAAACAAACGACGTAAAAATCCGACACGCTACTACGGCTGGAGGAGCGGTACTACCGCACGGCAGCTGAGCCAGGCCGCGCGCGGTACTACCGCGCACGAGGTGCGGTACTACCGCGGAGGCGCGGATGTAAACAATTATATCCGCCCCTACTACCGCGACGCAGCGGCACTTGGCCTGGGGGCCACGGTACTACGGCACCAGAGGAGCAGTACTACCATGGGCTCCTGCGGTACTACCGCGCCGAAGTACGGTACTACCGCAGGTGCCTGCGGTACTACCGCTCCAGGGAGCAGTACTACCGCAAGCCCAACATCAGCAGCCAGGACAATTGCATAGAGGATAAACGGAGGATGCTCCAAAGTGCAGGGGAAAGGTGGAGACAAGGAAGAAAACGTGTATGTGATGATTCCACCCGAACCTTTCTGACACGGACCCCGTCTTAATAGTACGGTTTTCCTACGACTCAAATCCACCAAAAAGAAACGTAGAAAAACGCCGTCTTCAATAGTCTTCGAGGGGCACCAAACCGTCTTGTGCCTAGCGATGAAACGTCTGAGAAACTCAAGGCACACGATTAGTCCGCAAAAGCATTGTCATCAATCACCAAAACACTTTAGGGATAGATATGCCCTTACAGACGTTCACGTCCTTGGGTTGCCTAATTTGAGAGAAACAATAGCCACAACAACTTGTTACCTATTGTTCGAACGGAGGAAGCTAACTCATGGAGAATCAACCTAGCGGTAAGAGGATTGCTGAATTTCATTATTGCATGCAAGCCAAAGGCAAAGGCTCAAACTGTTACATGGGTGAAACCCCAAACATGATATATGAAGCTAAATGTTGAGGCCGGGTTCGACCCTGATTTGCTAGATGGGATAGTTGGTGCTATAATCCGAGACCACAACGGCAAGTTCATACCTGAGGCAAATGAAAAAGTGTATTTTTGTTTTGATTCCTTTTCAGCAGAGGCAATAGTGGTCAGATTTTGTTTAAACCTAACATGAATTGTAGGCTGCAGCAAGATAGAGGTTATGTCCAACATTGCAGAGGTCGTTGCATCCTTGCAAGATGGTAGCTTGAGTCTATATTGCTAGAGCCATATTTGACGATTGCTTCTATATGACATTATATTTTAATCATGTTACCTTTGATCATTGTATTAGAGCAATCGGTAGCTCATGAATTAGCTAAGTTAGCTAGGTTCTGTCCTCCAAGTGTCTGGTTGGTATCGCCCCGAGAGGCCGTAGTATCCTTTAATGTAACAGGTTTGCTATTTCACATCTAGATGTGAGATATTATCTCACATCTAACTCTCTCATCCTTGATTTTTTTTTTTTGAAAAGTCTCCCATCTTGATATTATCTCTGGATTTGCTTTGTCCCTAAGGATAAGGGAGTTAGATGTGAGATAATATCTCACATTTAGATGTGACATAAACAGACTCTTAATGTAAATGATGCAACGATGAGTCTATGATTGAATAAAGAAGGAGACGATTATCATAAAAAAAAAAAACTATGCAGTAGCAGATTTCCCATACTCCCATGGCCGCCCCTTATCCATACACACCCATTTAAACCATTCCACGCGCGCACTGCTTCTTCTTCCTCTATCTCATCCTTCTCCTACTCCATGAAACTAGCATCCTCTCCAGCTCGGTCGTGTACTTGCGTTGGGCGACTACTTGACGCTACGAGCATCCACTTTTTTGAAAATGGACGCTTTATTACTTAAAAGATTTTAAGCATTACACCCGGTCTCTACATAAATAAGATGCACACAGCCAAATAAAATCCTCAAACACAAAATAAAAATAAAACGGCGAATTACTACGAAACATGTAGAGTCCGTATAACGCCTAATAATATGGAGGGGGGCCAATCCTTAGATCATGACGAGCATCCACTTGGAGAACAAGAACGTGAACGCGAATTCCACAGGAAACCACGTGCGAGAGCTTCTCTTTGTTGCTGTCCGAGGAGAGATCTGGATCCAAGCAGAGTTTCTTCTATAGATTGATCAGCCCTTTGACTAATAATCACGATAGCATGCAGCTAGCTAGATCCGCCATTTACGTCACCTAGATCAGTAAACTAGTGCATATATTCGTTGACTCATCACTCACGCTCATGTGGCTCCGTCGTGATGTGGTCGCCATCAACGAGAATCCCGGCAAGCTCATCGGCTCTCCTCTCATGTACGCCACCGTCTACCGTCTAGTCTCCCGTGCTCTGCTCGCCATATACTATATTCAAGCTAGCAATGGCACCTCGATCGACCACACCACAGGTAGCATTGCCACTGGCCAATCCAAAATGTCGCAACCAAAATACCTCCTCATCGCCGTCTCGCTGTGTGTCCTGGCGTGCACGGTGGCGGGCGACGGCGGGGGCAGGCCGCTGGTGACGGCCGTCACAAGGGACGCGGCTACCTCCCTCTACACCATCCCCGTCAAGTCCGGCCGCCCGCTGGTCCTTGACCTCTCCGGCCCCATCGTCTGGTCCACCTGCGACGACGGCGCCTCCCGCGACACGCTCGAGTGCAACAACATCGACTGCATGCGCGCGCATCGCTTCCACCCGCCCAACTGCCAGCATACCGGCTACGGTATGCCGGACGCCCACAACCCTTACCGCTGCAAGTGCACCGCGCACCCGCACAACCCCGTCTCCGGCGACACTGCGTCGGGGGACATGACCCGCGCGGTGCTCTCCGCCAACGCCACCGACGGCAGGAACCCGTTGGGCCCCGTGTCGTTCACCGCCGTGACGTCCTGCGCGCCGGACTCCCTGTCAGCGGGGATGCCGGCGGGGGCTGTCGGCGTCGCGGGGCTCGCACGCTCCGGCCTCGCGTTCCCCGCTCAGGTCGCGCGTACGCAGGGCGTCGCCAACTCGTTCGCGCTCTGCCTCGGGAACCGCGAACGCGACGGCGTCGCCATCTTCGGCGGAGGGCCGCTCTTCGCGGCGAACGGGCGGTCCATCACGGACATGCTGGGCGGCGACACCCCGCTCCGCAAGCACGGGGATTCCCCCGGCTACTACGTCTCGGCAAGCAGGGGCGTCTTCGTGGACGGAGCGCAGGTGCCGCTGGACACGTACGCACCGCTCACCATCGGCTTCTCCACGACGACCCCGTACGCGCTGGTGCGCCGCGACGTGTACCGCCCGCTCATCGACGCGTTCGACCAGGCCATGGAACGCGAGGGTGCGATTACCGCCGGGGCGAGGGTCCCCTCCCCGGCCGGGTCGCCGTTCGAGCTGTGCTACAACTCTTCGAGGCTGTCACTGACGCGGTTCGGCTACTTCGTGCCGACGGTCGGCTTTGGACTGGAGGGCGGCACGGGCTGGGCAGTGCAGGGCATCAACTCCATGGCGCTGGTGATCGGCCGCCGCATGGCGTGCTTCGCTTTCGTGGAGATGAAGGAGGGGGGCAAGGCCGGCTATGGCGGCGGTGCGGCGCCGGCGGTGGTGCTCGGAGGGTTGCAGATGGAGGACAACCTGGTGGTGTTCAACGAGGAGAAGCAGACCATGGCCTTCACCGGGCAGATCAACGGGAGGGGGCTCTTCTGCAGCAACTTCAATTTTACCGTGCCCGCCTAGTGGTTCGTTTTAGTTACATGCATGGATCTAGCTAGTGTTGCTTGGTCAAAGTTTGTGATCGTGTTGTGTGGATCTCGAATTTCCTTGCATCTATTATTTCTACTGTTATTTTTATTTATTTACTCCCAAATGATAAGTGCCACATCGACCGTGTGGCGAACAAACTCTCAGCATCAAATAACACAGTAAAGTACAAGCACACACACGTCTTCTTTTTCGAAAAAGGAGGTTAACAAAATAAAAGGCGATCATAGTTGAATCATTACAAAATATGAAATAAACACATAAACAACTAAGTCCACTATTTTCGCAACAATGCTAAGAAGGAATAGGCGGCCTTACTCCCAGGGACGTAGTTGGAGCTCAAGTCAGCGTGATGCACTGCTTTGACATGGCGTTAAAAATTTCGAACAACATTGTACTATATGTATCTTCGGTAACTTCTAGTGTAGATTATCCTACGTGATAAGAAGATGTATAAATTCAAAAGATACCAATCAATGGGCTAACTAAGGTTGAATGAAAGAATAAAGTTACTTTTTAGAGAAACTAGTCGTCAACCCGTGCGGGCTAATTGCGTACACTGCTATTTCAAGTTGTCATATAATATAAATATGTAGCTATCTAAAATATGCGACACAATTTTTAGATGATATTTAATTTAACAGGAGTAACGAAATTTAGAAGTCCCAAACTGTATCATATAATATATATTAGTTCTGCTTTGTCTTCTGACCATATGGTTTTAACATGCATGTCTTATCAGAAGTTAAATGTAAATAAGTATATTTTTCGCCCTCGAACTCTTCCGAGAGTTTAGAAATTGTCCCTCAAATCTAAACCGGAGAGTTTTCGTCCCTCAACTATCAAAACTGGATAGTTTTCGTCCCTCGTGCCGGTTCCGGCCGTTTTAGCCCGGGATGAACAGTTTTGGCATAAAAAATGCTCAGGTATGCAAGATGCGTGCAAATTTTCGTGGTGTTTGGGCATTGTACGAACTCATGACAAAAAAAACTAAATTTGGCTCAGATTGTTCTTTTTAAAAGTGTGCTATTTTGTATTTTTTTGGGTAGAGCTCCTTGTATGTCATTTGATCACGAAATTTTGCACGCATCTTGCATACCTGAGCATCTTTGATGCCAAAATGTTTCATGTTTTTTTTGTTTTTTTTTGCTATTTTTTTAATTTACTGTTTACCGACGTACATATTTACAATTTTTTATTTGCCACGAGCTGCTCGAATGTCGAAACACCATGAAATTTTGCACGGGTCTTGAGCACCAGAGTATCTTAGATGCATTAAAATTTCAGAATTTTTTTATTTTTTTGCTATTTTTTGATTTTACTGTTAATCGATTTACTGTTCGCTTCGGACTAAAACCGCCTGAAGCGGCATGAGGGACGAAAACTATCCGGTTTTGATAGTTGAGGGACAAAAACTCTCCGGTTTAGAGTTGAGGGACGATTTCTAAACTCTCGGAAGAGTTCGAGGACGAAAAATATACTTATCTCCCAATAATATAATATGAAATAAAGTGTATAGTAATATTTTCTCTCTAGATAAGAAAATATATTATTTCATAATGAACGGTTATGGTATGCAATGCCTTTTACAACATTGAAAATAAATTTTGCTTATTGTTCGTTCACCTGATACCTATTTTGAGCAATTAATTTACTTCATATATATGATGAGAGAGCCTCATAGAATTAAGGAAAATTTAACCCTTTGTACCTTTTATTTAAAAAGAGAAGAGGTATTGGTGTACAAATAGCAGATTATGTCATATTATTTTCTTTCCTTATTCCTTCATCTTCCCATACAAAGGGGAAAACATCATATAAACTATAAAATATTGCACCAAGCTTCTATAAATACCTCAATGGTTATGTATTTGTGCACCTCCTTTGGTTTCACCTTATCATATTATATTGATCTAAACATGTCCTGTATGATTATATTAGAAAGTTCCTAAAAGTAAAATGCTAAAATTAATGTATATTAAACATTTCTGTCAACATGCAAAGTCCGGGGAAGCAAGCACTTGTAGACACTAACCGGTATCCAACAATGATGCTACTATGTGTCGATCACTGTGGGGAAGTAATCCTGGAGACAATGACGCATCCATTGATGGCCTCATCAATCAAGAGGGCGTCATTAAGAAATTAGCAAACTTAGATAACAGAGACGGTTGAAATTAGCAAGCGCGAAGAAGATAACAAAGACTAATCACACATTGACGCTTGGAGCATGAAAAGAACAACGGTATATATTGGTACTTTTTGCCATATATAAGTTAAACGTAACTTGCTTTTGTGTGCCCAACTTTGAAAGAACAAAGTCTAATGGAGTTATGCAGCAACGCCAAATCATATCATGTGTGTTCTCGTACAAAGCATATCATGGCACAACCCAGGCAACTGGCATGTGCCTTCCTCTGAAAGTAAATGGGCATGCAAAAATTGTAGAAAGAGAATGATGTTGCTAAAAGGAATTAACAGTAGATGCAAGTTACCCACAAGTGTAGAAAATAAGAAAATCATGCCAATGTTGTATAAAAAAGGCTTCTGTAGCCGATTGAGATAACAACCATCTTTGACCAATAATTTCAGTTAATTCTTGAAGTGATGTAAAGTCTATCATGCATAACCACAATATCATTCTCTACTAACAAAAGAAGTTTCAAGTTCCACCATGTATACAGATGAATGTCCGATTTGTCAGTCCATTTATTTGTTGAGCTCACCTGAAATGAAACAGAAAAGCAATTAGATTTACCATGAATGAGTTGTTGCATCGAATCTAGCCTAATATTGTTTAGACATATGCACCCAAAAATTTCTACCGTTGTCCACTCCATTAAGAATATTGTAATGATCTAAAATTGCTCAAACATCACTGGGCAGGCCTCTAAGTGAAACATAGGAAATTATAGTCACCTTGTTCCCAACTAATTATATAATCTACTGTTAACAGAATATTTTGTTAAACAAAGTTTGAAAAGGAAAAGGCTGGTCATTCAAGTTAATTAATGCGCAATAGTATTCCTTTGTCGGGATCATTCCATGAGTCGTGGACTACAGTAGGCTTTGTATCAGACTTGTACTTTGAGGTGATCAACACACGTACATACAGCCTGTGTGAACCATATCTGCACATGTATTGTTATCGGTGAATAACCAAGTAAGATAAATTTATTATGCTAAAAAAAGGGAAGATATATAGCTTGTTTGTCTGACCTAGATTGTAAACACCATAGAATCAAACTCACCGTAGAATTTCAACAGAAGAAAAAATGTAAAAAATAGTAAATCTGAATGCATATTATAGAGAAGACCAACCAATGCATAATTGCTCTGATTCTCGTTTTCTCCCTTGTGCAAGAAAGAGCAGGCTTTTTTATTTAGAAGTAAAGAAGATGTAGGGCAATGCTAAGGTCCATGAGGGTCCTCGTGACCGGCAACCAAAGGGTGGGCGATGAATATTGAGATGCACGGGTGGAGATGTAACGCTTTCCCATGGAGAAACACCTGTCCAAGTTGTCGTCTACCTCGTTGGGACAACCATGGAGAAACAGGGTTGAGGAAGGAATCAACACATCTTGGATTGTAGTGTGATCAGGCATGGAAGGACCTCCTCTTTAGCATCATCAAATCGCACGAAGAGAAGGCAAACTATGGTGGCGTTCACTATGGTTGAAGATCTACACATTTACACGGGTATATATCAGCAGCGAAATTGCTTCAAAGATTATTACGAAGTGGCTAGTACCTTTCCAGTTTCCACCAACGATGAAAATTTGGGTGCCTAATTTGAGGTAGACTGGTGGCGCTATGGTAGCCATTAGGACGTATGCATCTAATCTGTTGCCGTGCTCTTACCGACTAACAACGACGACAGGTCAATCTCCTTTGGCATATCGCCTACTTCCTCTCCTCCTCGGCGCGTTGTTCACCTTTGAAGCAGAAGCTCACCGGCAGTCCGCAGCCTATTGGCGTCGTCGTGAGTTGTTGCAAGCCGTCCGCTCACCGAGTATCAACATTACTGGAATCAATCCGATGCAATTCAGGAGAACCGCCGCTGGATTGAACTCATCCCCGCTCTCAAAACTGACTTGGAGGCGACGATTAGGGATGTTTTTCTCTTTTCACGCAAGCATGGACATAAAAAGAAGGAATAATCCAGAAATAACGTGACGGAACTAAAAAAAAAACATCATGTTCCTTTTTTTCTGGATCGCTATTTTTCAGGCCCTAGGGGCTTGGTGAACGTGGCCTTCTTTTTTGTTTACTCACCGCATAATCTCCTATATTTTGTTGGGTCCAGATCCCCTGTATTGCTTTTTAGCTGGCCGCTGGGTTCAATTTTAATCTTTCCATTAACGTTTCTTCTTATTTTCTCCAACTAACGTCAGATTTTCTAGAGTCCACTCAAAAAAGAATTTAGATAGATCTGAACTATTATAATTTTGTCCAACAAATCAATGGTATATATTTTTCCTTTTGGAGATCAATTAATAGAAGATTGATAGATAAAAGTGGGGCATACCTGAGAGTTTGAAAGGAACACATGAGAGAGAGGGTGCGTGAGAAGGGAATAAAGAAGCGTGAGAGATTGAGCCAGCCAAAAAAAAGATATTAAGTTTTTTTCTGGAGGATTTAACGAATCAATCTCCACCGTAATAATTCGGTCCCAACAGATTAACGGCTCCCACCAGATTAACGGCTCGTAAAATCTGATTAACATGGGAATTTCTAGGAAGTCTAAAATTAGTATAGGTATAGATAGATAGATAGATAGATAGAAGGCATACGTCCACTTTATAAATAAAGCCACCAGGCAAAATCAAGCACAGGGAAACAACCAAGCAAGCACAAACATAGAGTAGCCCCGAAGTATTAAAGTAGAGCTACATGGCATCCATGCCAGCACACGGCACGCAGGCTGGAAAGAGTGAAAGCGACCTAGCCAACAACTAGTCGAGGCACCGCAAAGCCCTTCGCTGGAAACTTGCAAAATTATTAATAAGGGCAATAGGTCTAAACTGGGAAGGAGCTCGACACCTTCCACTTTAGGGATAAGGGTAATGACAGCGTAATTAAGGCGCGAGATGTCTACAGTCCCAAGACAGAAACATTGAATGATTTGGCACACCAGCCGCCGAAGCTGGGGCCAAAACTTCTTTAAAAAGGGAATAGAAAATCCGTCAGGACCAGAGGCAGAGTTCGGATTGGCCGTGTGAATGACATCCCAGATCTCCTCATCGGAAAGAGGAACCAATAAAGCTTCATTCTCAGTAGGAGAAATCATGTTGCCAGCATCCCATATGGAATGGGTAATCGATAGCCCACTCTCCTGCTTCGCCCCAAGAAGAGAAGAGAAGAAATCCATGACGTGGGCAGAGACGAGAGACTGGTTCGAGGTTCTAACACCGTTAATTATGAGGTTGTCAATAAAGCACCTTCTCCTTCTACCATTGGCAATGGCAAAGAAATAGGCCGTAGGAGCGTCGCCCTTGAGGGTCCAGTTAAGGGTACCACGCTGACGCCAATAGACCTCTCCCTGCTGATGCAACAACATCAGATCGGTTTCTAATTCGTATCGGACTGACCACTCCTGACCCGAGAGGCCATTCAAGTCAGCATTCAGGTCCAAGCCCAAGATTTGGGACTCTAAAGAGCTTTTCTCCCTTCGGACCTCCGCTGCTCTATTGCGCGACCAGCCCCTGAGAAATTTACGCAGCTCATAGGAGCATTTGTGCCAGTCATCCATGGGGCCAAAGGAGCGAGGGGACAGGGAGAGGATATGAGAAATCCTGGTAGCAAGCATGTTAGTAAAACCCTCCACTAAGAGCCAAGAGAGGCATCGAATTGGAAGCGAGAGGTGGTCATAGATGGAGAAAGGCCAGCATCCAGGACGAGGGGGGTGGTCCGAACCTACCGCAGGCTTCACTTTCAGAGACGCGCGAGGGAATAAAGAATCCCACCTGGGACAGATGAAGGCCCGATCTAGCACCGACCGGACCGGGTTGGGTTGATGATTAGACCAGGTGAAGCGAGCCCCCACCCGAGGGAGTTCGCGAATGGCACAGTTACTGATGAAGTCATTAAAAGCATTAGCAACATGCCAGGAGAAGTTGTGGTTGTTCTTATCCGAAGGGAACCGCAAGAGGTTAAAATCTCCTCCTATCACGACAGGAATCGAGCACGATCCAATCTTAATGGACAGTTCATCAGGGAAAATAGGAGAAAGAGAATGGTCTACTGGGTCGTAAACGACCGTAAATTCCCACAGAGTATTGAGACGACGATGATGTACCACAATGCTCGCCCAGAAAATACCATGATCAAAAGCAACAAAATCAAACAAATCCCGCTTGGAACCAATGAGAATACCCCCAGAGTGCCCAGAAGAAGGAAGGAAATGTCAGTCAAAATCCGCACAAAGCTCATTAGGAGAAAAAGATTCTTTGAAAGTTTCAACCAGCCCTAAGATGTCAATGTTTTCGCTCCGCACAACATCCCTAATTTGGTCTCGGCGCCCCATAGGACCAAAACCTCTAATATTCCAGAACAGGGCTCTCATTTGAAAGAATAAAGTTACTTGGAAAAGATGTCTTGGATTTCTTAATTAGTTTATAGTAGATTCATTTCCTTGATTATTTTTGACTTTTTTCATTTCTTTTATTTAAAGATAACAAATAACAGCATCACTATTGTTAGTTGTACGCACGTATACGGTGGTGGCGCGCGTGATACCGAGATGTGGTGGTATGAATATGTCTTTATATGGCTCTGCCGACACATAAAAATGTATAGAATGGATTATATATATCAGAACCTAGAATTGTGCTTTCACAAAATCAAGTTTACTACTCCAGTGGTGATGAATACGAAACCTTCAGAACGCCTTCGTTACTCAAGCGTCATCTCACTTGGCCTCGTTCCTTGTTATTACTATTTTTATCTTCTTGTTCATAGTTTAGTTAAATCCCGCTTTATACTGCAACAAAACTACTCATGTGAATCTGCGTCGAGACCTCGCCTGGAGCTGCACAACGGTAGGTAGGAGGCGGAGGGCTCTCGCGTTGCTCCCGCGGGCGGCTCGGGAGCACACCCCGCCGCCGCCAGCAGCCCAGCCACCATCCTTCTCCCCCCTCGCCGCCGCCGGCAGCGGTCGTCGGGCAAAGGCCGCACGACTCGGCGGCGGCGGCCCCCTTTCCCCCTTCCGTCCAGAGGTGGCTGGCACGGGCCGGTGGCCTCGACGGGAGCCCGAGCTCATCAACGCGTTCGACCGGGCCATGGAACGCGAGGGTGCAATTACCGCCGGTGTGAGGGTCCCCTCCCCGGCCGGGTCGCCGTTCGAGCTGTGCTACAACTCTTTGAGGCTGTCACTGACGCGGTTCGGCTACTTCGTGTCGACGGTCGGCTTTGGGCTGGAGGACGGCACGGGCTGGGCGGTGCAGGGCATCAACTCCATGGCGCTGGTGATCGGACGCCCCATGGCCTGCTTCGCTTTCGTCGAAATGAAGGAGGGGGACAAGGCCGGCTTTGGCGCCGGCGGTGGTGCTCGGAGGGCTGCAGATGGAGGAGAACCTTGTGGTGTTCAACGAGGAGAAGCAAACGATGGCCTTCACCGGGCAGATCAACGGCAGGGGGTTATTCTGCAGCAACTGCAATTTTACCGTGCCAGCCTAGTGCTTGGTTTTACACTTTTAGTTACATGCATGGATGTGATCGTGTTGTGTTGATTTCGAATTTCTTGAATCTATTTGAGTAGTTTATTTATTTCTACCATAAAAAAAGTTTATTTATTTATCCTTTCTTTTGGCGAACAAACTCCTTGCATCAAAAGTACAGTACAGGAGCGCACACACGTCTTTTTTTCAAAAAAAGAGGTTAAACCCTTGGCCTCATCATCATGTTGACACACACAACGTCTTTTTATTGATTGTTAAATAGAGTACAAAATAAAGACGATCATGGTTGAATCATTATAAAATATGAAATAAACACATACTCCCTCCGTTCCAAAATAATTGTCTTTTTAGCCATCTCAAATGGACTACAACATACGGATGCATGTAGACATGTTTTAGAGTGTAGATTCATTCATTTTGCTCCGTATGTAGTCACTTGTTGAAATCTCTAGAAAGACAATTATTTAGGAACGGAGGGAGTAGATGACTAAGTCGACTATTTTCGCAACAACGCATTCAACATGGAATAGGCGTCCTTACTCCCAGGGACAGAGTTGGAGCTCGAGTCAGTGTGGTGCATTGCTTTAATAAGGCGTTAAATTTTTCAAACAACACTGTACTATATGGTAAGTTGAAGATATCTTCCGTAACTTCTAGTGTAGATTATCCTACATGATCAGAAAAGATGTATAAATTCAGAAGATACCAATCAAGGCGCTAACTATAAGGTTGAAAGAAAGAATAAAATTACTTGGAAAAGATGTCTTGCATTTCTTAATTACTTTACAGTGATTCACTTCCTTGATTATTTTTGACTTTTTTCATCTATTCTAGTTAAAGATAACAAATAAGTGCATCACTAATGTTAGTTGTAGGCACGCATACGGTGGTGGCATGTGTGATACAGAGATATGGCGGTATGCATGTGTCTTTTTATGGCTCCGCCAAGACATAAAAACGTATAGAACGCATATATATCAGAACCTAGAATTGTTCTTTCACAAAATTAAGTGTACTATTCTAGTGGTTTTGAACCCGAAACCTTGAGAACGCCTTCAATACTAAAGATCGTCTCACTTGGCCTCGTTCCTTATTATTACTATTTTTACCTTCTTATTCATAGTTTATTTAAATCCTCTTTATACTGCAAGAAAACTACTCATTTGAACAAAACCACAACGGTTGGTCCAAAAGGATTTTCATGTCTCATCAACTGCACATAGTCTGCAGCGAGAACAAGAACCGGACAATTCGGTCCAAAAGGGTACATTTGAGACTCGGTTTTGGCCTTTTGGGTGGATAGGAGGCCCCTCAAATCGAGTCCTCCTATACAACTATCTGTAGGGTGATCTGGCCAGTTGTGTCGCTCAGTGGTTTCAAACATCACTGTTATATATCGGTTTTCTACCAATTTCACTTGGTTTTCATTTTTTTTCTTTTTTGCATACAACATTGATATTTTCTTTACAGTGAACATTTGAAAACATTGTGAATATTTTTAAATAGTTGTGAACAATTCTTGTATTTTAAAAGTTTGTGAACATTTTTTTAAATTTCATGAATGCTTTTTAATTTTTGTGAACATTTTTCAATGCGTGGTTGCATGGTATTTTCCATGTTAAGAGAAATATTTTAATGTGGACCACCTATTTAGAACTATATATCATATAGGGTGAGTATTCCTTTTAATCCAACACAAAGATATATACATAGGTTGAGTTGTATCGAAATACACACCTAAGGTGTAAGATAGTGGAATATGTAATCCATGAACAATTCGATTTTGGAATTCCTGGTGAGTGGTTTTGTGAAAACCAGAGATGACATGACGAGTCACCTAGCACTAGTGGAGAATAGCCTAGCTATGGCGTGCCAAAATTGCCCTTGCTGGCGTAGGGCTCCAACTCCACCAATATGACACCTGTGAAAATATTTAATGGTGGCATTGGCACACACGTCAGGAGTATTGTGAGTACTGATGGCATGACACGTGACTAAGGCCAGCAATATATTCGTGTTAACTATGGCGTTAAGTGTGCGCCAACGCCAGCAATTAGAATTTTTTGCTAATAAAAATATATACCAAGCAATTAGTATATATGCAGCCATTTATACTTCTAGTGATAACTTCAATAGTATACTAGCTAGCTAGAAGCAAAAGTGATCAACTTCGACAATATCGCCAAACTATCTACATATGCATTACATCTCTCTCTGAAGAATGATCTTCATATCACATAACTTGTTCCTATTACTCCCGCCCTCCTTTCTGTGATTTTAGTTGCACCCTCTCGTCCTTCAAGAGCCGTATGTCCTTCAGCTCATTGATCTCGGCGACCAGTTTGCCCTTCTGGTCGTTGAGCTTCAGGTTTTTATCGTAGTAATCTGAGTTCTCGTCGATGATCATGATCAGATCCCTCTCATTCCGCAGGGAGTTATTCAACTCCATGAGGGCCTTCATTGTACTCTCCCACGACGCAACAATCTCGCGGCTAAACATGTCCACGTCACATAGCTGCTGCTCAGCGGATGCTGGAGATGGGTTTCGTACATACGCCCGGCAAGTCAAATATTTGAAATCATCAATAATGAATGGTTCACTACAGCATGATGGCCCTAACGCGACACTACAATCAAAGACTCTTCGATGAAACTTTGTGCGATACATTAATCGCTAACGGTGGTGCAAGGAAACCATGAAAAATTATACGATGTTTGCGATGGCAGAGACATCAAACACGATTCAGAATAGAGTTGCGTGTGTGATATGTGGCATACAGTTGATCCATACGAACTGTTTGCAATGAGCATAATAACAGAAGCGGTCAGCCAGATGAAGGTATGTGCAATATACAACATACATTCCACTCGGATGAGCTATTTGTTATTAGGCAACACAACAGAAATGGTGAGCCAGATCAAAGTGTGTGCGATATACGACATACAGTTCACTCAGATGAACTGTTTGCGATGAGCCAAGACAACAAAAATGGTTCAACTTAACAAGATGTGTGAGATATACGGCAAATAGGTCCGTAATCAGAAATGTGTGCGAAGACCGATAATAACATAGACAATTGCTGCTAATAAGCGGTGTGTGGTGTGAGAAAACACTTGTTGGTATACAATTGTCAGCAATTGAAGAAATCATCACCGACGGGTTCCCTAGTTTACTCCGTGTATGATGTGATTTGCTCTGTCTAAAAAGAACAACATATATAACCAAAATAAACATCCAATTACATAAGTAACTATACGAAACATTCGCACACACCTTAATAAACAATTAAGTGCGTTCTAAACTAGGAGAAATGATGACCTAATCATCTACTTCTTGTGACGCTGCTGTCACAGCTCTGTGGTTGGATCCCTCATCTGGGATAAGACGAAGGCACTTCCTCATGTCAACGATCCGCTTGTACATCTCGTAGTTTGTGTATGCGTTCTTGGACGCGTACTTGACGTGTTCATCATCCAATCTCTGCTCCCAGGCACTGTGCCAGGTGATTTTGTCCTTCTTGCTCTCATCCTTCATCTTCATGTAGTAGGGGTCGATGATGGCCGAGGCGAGGTTAACCAGGGAGTCTTGATTGTTCTTTGTGTTGCCCCAGACCGTGTGATGGTCACGGATGTCGACAATATTCCGGCAGGCCAAGCCCAAAGTCTTAAGCGCTTTTAGATCGTTTCTGGTGTTCACCGTAGCGAATCTGTAGTCGAGATAGTTGATAAACTACCCGCAAAAAAAAAAGAGATAGTTGATAAACCTAGCGAAACGATTGCAAGGTCTTGTGGCCAGGTGGTAGTGGTAAACGAGGACATCATGGCGCACACACAACTGAGCGATGTCAACCTTCTTATCATACCGAGCACAACTGAGAGGCTCTCTGCTTTGTTGCCATCCGAGGAGAGATCTGGATCCAAGCAGAGTTTCTTCTATAGATTGATCAACCCTTTGACTAATAATCACGATAGCACGCAGCTAGCTAGATCCGCCATTTACGCCACCAAGAGCAGTAAACAAGTGCATATATTCGTTGACTCATCACTCTCGCTCATGGCTCCGTCGTGAGGCGGCCATCAACGAGAATCCTGGCACCCTCATGTACGCCACCGTCTACCGATCTAGTTTCCGTGCTCCGCTCGCCATATATAATCGAGCTAGCAATGGCACCTCGATCGACCACAGGTAGCAGTAGCACTGGCCAATCCACAATGTCGCAACAAAAATACCTCCTCATCGCCGTCTCGCTGTGTGTCCTGGCGTGCACGGTGGCCGGTGAGGGTGGCGGCAGGCCGCTGATGATGGCCGTCAGCAAGGACGCGGCCACCTCCCTCTACACCGTCCCCATCAAGTCCGGCCGCCCGATGGTCCTCGACCTCTCCGGCCCCATCGTCTGGTCCACCTGCGACGACGGCGCCTCCCACGACACGCTTGAGTGCAACGACATCGATTGCATGCGCGCGCACCGCTTCCACCCGCCCAACTGCCCGCACACCGGCTACGGCATGCCGGACGCCGGCAATCCCTACCGCTGCAAATGCACCGCGCACCCGCACAACCCCGTCTCCGGCGACACTGCGTCGGGGGACATGACCCGCGTGGTGCTCTCCGCCAACGCCACCGACGGCAGGAACCCGTTGGGCCCGGTCACGTTCACCGCCGTGACGTCCTGCGCGCCGGACTCTATGTTAGCGGGGCTGCCGATGGGGGCCGTTGGCGTCGCGGGGCTCGCGCGCTCCGGCCTCGCGTTCCCCGCTCAGGTCGCGCGCACGCAACGCGTCGCTAACTCGTTTGCGCTCTGCCTCGGGAGCCGCCAAAGCACCGGCGTCGCCATCTTCGGCGGGGGGCCGCTCTTCCTCTTCCCGGCGAGCCGGCCGTCCCTCACGGAGTTGCTTGATGGCAGCGATACCCCGCTCCGCAAGCACCGGGAATCCGCCGGCTACTACGTCTCAGCCAGCAGGGGCATCGCCGTGGACGGAGCGCAGGTGCCGCTGGACTCGTACGCACCGCTCACCATGGGCTTCTCCACGACGACCCCGTACGCGGTGCTGCGCCGCGACGTGTACCGCCCGCTCATCAACGCGTTCGACCAGGCCATGGAAGATCCGGGTAGGTTTACTGCCGGTGCGAGGGTCCCCTCCCCGGCTGCGGCGCCGTTCGAGCTGTGCTACAACTCCTCGAAGCTGGGACAGATTCGGTCCGGTTTCGCCGTGCCGACGGTCACCTTTAGGCTGGAGGGCGGCACGACCTGGCTGGTGCAAGGCATCAACTCCATGGCTCTGGTGAGCGGCGGCACCACGGCGTGCTTCGCTTTCATCCAGATGAAGGAGGGGGACATGGCCGGCTATGCCGGTGGTGCGGCGCCGGCGGTGGTGCTCGGAGGGCTCCAGATGGAGGAGAACCTGGTGGTGTTCAACGAGGAGAAGCAGACGCTCGCCTTCAGCGGGCAGATCAACGGCAGGGGGTTCTTCTGCAACAATTTCAATTTTACGCTGCCCGCCTAGCAGTAGGAGTTGGTTACATGCATGGATCCAGTGTTGCGTGGTCAAAGCTTGTGATCGTGTGTTGTGTGGATTTCGAATTTCCTTGGATCTATCTGGCTAGTCTATTTATTTCTACCATTAAAAAAGCTTATTTATTTAACACCGCACTGACGTTTTTACAACTAAAGTTGCCATCGAAGAAAAGACAAATCCACACAAAAACTGAAACTTGCCATCTAAACATGAACTAAACATGCTTGATAACTAAAGTTGTCATCCTAGGATAACTAAATTTGCCATCAAAAAACGCTAGGCCAGAATTGCTTTGTGCCACATGTGTGACACTCATCAAGATCATATTTATTTCTCCCTTTCTTTTGGCGAACAAACTCCCTGCGTCAAAATAACACAGTACAGCATAGGAGCGCACACACGTCCTTTTTTTTTCGAAAAAAGGAGGTTAAACCCTTCATTATTATGATACACACAATATTTTTTATCAATTATTAAATAGAGTACAAAATAAAGATAATCATGGTTGAATCATTACAAAAAGTGAAATAAAACCATAGACGACTAAGTCGACTATTTTCGCAACAATGCCAAGAAGGAATAGGCGCCCTTACTACCAGGGACGGAGTTGGAGCTTAAGTCAGCGTGATGCACTGCTTTAACATGGCGTTAAAATTTCAAACAACGTTGTACTCTCTCTGTAAACAAATATAAGAGCGTTTAGATCACTACTTAGTGATGTAAATGCTTTTATATTAGTTTACATAGGAAGTACTATATGTATCTTCCGTAACTTCTAGTGTAGATTATCCTACATGATAAGAAAAGATGTATAAATTCAAAATATACCAATCAATGGGCTAACTATAAGGTTGAGAGAAAGAATAAAATTACTTGGAGAAAATGTCTTGGATTTCTTAATTACTTTATAGTAGATTCACTTCCTTCATTATGTTTGACTTTTTCATTTCTTCTATTTAAAGATAACAAATAAGAGCATCACTAATGTTAGTTGTACGCACGTATACAGTGGTGGCGCGCGTGATACCGAGATGTGGCGATATGAATGTGTCTTTATATGGCCCTGCCAACACATAAAAACGTATAGAATGGATTATATATCAGAACCTAGAATTGTGCTTTCACAAAATCAAGTTTACTACTACCTCCGTTTCGGTGAATATGTCATTCGCGTAGTTCTAGATTGACGATTTAACTATCTAAATATGTATTATACGTGACAAAAAATATATATTTAGAAACTACATCCTTATAGAAATCTAGTGATATATTTTTCATAACATATAACACATATTTAATTCCTCAAATCGATAACCTAGAACCACGCTAATGACTTATTCACTTAGACGGAGGTAGTACTCTAGTGGCGATGAATCCGAAACCTTGAGAACGCCTTCATTACTCAAGCGTCATCTCACTTGGCCTCGTTCCTTGTTATTACTATTTTTATCTTCTTGTTCATAGTTTAGTTAAATCCCGCTTTATACTGCAACAAAACTACTCATGTGAACAAAAGACCACAACAGTTGGCCCAAAAGGAATTTCATTTGTCTCATCGACTGCACATGGTCTGCATGCATTGAGAACAAGAACCGGTCAATTTTGTCCAAAAGGGTACATTTAAAATCGAGTGCTCCTATTCCACTGTCCGTAGGGCGATCTGGCCCAGTTGTGTTGCTCACTGGTTTCGAGCATAACTGTTATAATATCGGTTTTCTACCTATTTCAATTGGTTTTCATTTTTCTTTTCTTTTTCCGTACAACGTGGATATTTTTATTTAGAGCAATCATTAAAAAAATTGTGAATATTTTTAAAGAGTTGTGAACAATTCTTTAATTAAAGTTTGAGAACATTTTTTGAAATTTCATGAATACTTCTAAATTTTTGTGAAAAAATTCCATGCGTGGTTGCATGGTATTTTCCATGTTAAGAGAAATATTTTAAGGATTTGTCTAGGGCATATGTAGATGTGCCCTAGTTATTGCACATTTAAGTGATTCAATCAAGCATAAAGGAAATGAAAAAAAAGAAACTACCCACATGAATCTTCATGTAAGATCAATGACATAGGACTTAGATGTGCAATACTTATGGCACATCTAGATGTGCTTTAGCAAAACTGATATTTTATTAAGGACCACTAATTTAGTACTATATATCATATAGGACGAGTATTCCTTTTATTACAATAGCAAGATATATACATTGGTTGAGTTGTATCGAAATACACATCTAAGGTGTAAGTTACTGGAATATGTAATCCATGAATAATTCGATTTTAGGATTCCAGGTGAGTGGTTTTGTGAAAACCAGAGATAACATGACGAGTCTCATAGGATCCAAACCATTGTCTCCGAAAAGTCCAACACAGTTTCGTAGCATTTGAAGCCTAGTCTCTACAACTAAGCATCATGTATAAATTGGCCAAGTAACCTACTCACTTTACTAGAATTATTGTCGAATAATCGAAAACTAAACTATTTGACCTTATACTACTGGATTGGAATAAAAAACTATTTTATGTTTTCCTTCATGGGATTTGCTAGTGCATTATCGGTGTTGCACTTCATGTGACAAGTTAAGCTGGTGCTCTCTCTATGCTGCTGACTTCAAGGTAGAACTAGATGGAGTTTTGGTATGGTTTGTTAGGTTTTGGAGTCTGCATGCCAGTAGGATGGGCAGCGAAGGTGATGAAACATTGCAATAAGTATCTCTAGCCCCGCCCCCTCGTGGTGATGTTGGTTCCGACGTTGTCGCAGTGAGGATGGTGAGGGCTGGTTCCCCTTATTCAACCCGTGGGGATGTTGGAGAGAAGCGTTAACCACGACTCTTCCGCATCGGTTGTCCTGCGATGGAGGCTTCAGTGTCAGACTTGGAGTTGAGCATCCTAGTACAACCTTTATCTTGTCTAGGTGGATGGTCCATGCTTTACATAATCATCGTTGGCACCTCCTGCCAATGTCAGATTACTTCCTACCTGCAATTGGAATGGCTATTTGTTCCGCGCTATGAAATATATGCGGGGTCAAGCTACACTCATGACACATCATTGAGTTGTGTGGGTTAGTGATGGTGTTGAATTCCCTTTTAAGAAGAGTGCTATTTTTATTACCAAAAAACCCGCTTTATTCAATAGTTGTAATGTTACATGCATCAAAATGAGGTACAATTGAGGGTGGGGGGGGGGGGGGATCTGTTGGGTAACGTAGTAATTTCAAAAATTTTCCTACGATCACGCAAGACCATGGTGATGGCATAGCAACGAGAGGGGAGAGTGTTCGTCCACGTACCCTCGTAGACCGAAAGCGGAAGCGTTATATTAACGCGGTTGATGTAGTCGTACGTCTTCACGATCCGACCGATCCAAGCACCGTTACTCCGGCACCTCCGAGTTCTTGGCACACGTTCAGCTCGATGGCGATCCCGAGCTCCGATCCAGCAAAGCGTCGGGAAGGAGTTCCGTCAAGACGACGGCGTGGTGGCGATCTTGATGTTCTACCGTCGCGGGGCTTCGCCTAAGCACCGCTACAATATAACCGAGGTGGAATATGGTGGAGGGGGCACCGCACGGCTAAGGAACGATCCGTAGATCAACTTGTGTGTCTTAGGGTGCCCCCTGCCCCGTATATAAAGGAGCAAGGGGAGGGCCGGCCAGCCTTGGGCGCGCACCAGGGGGGGAGTCCTCCTCCTAGTAGGAGTAGGACTCCCTTCCTAGTCCTACTAGGAAGAAGGAAGGGGAAGGAAAGAGAGGAGAGGAGAGGGAAGGGGGCTGCCCCTCCTAGTCCAATCGGACTCCCCATGGAGGGGGGCGCACCACCTCTTGGTGCAGCCCTCTCTCCCCTCTTGGCCCAATAAGGCCCATAACTTCCCGGGGGTTCCGTAACCCTCCGGCTCTCCGGTTTTCTCCGAAACTTCGGAACCTTTCCGTGTCCGAATATAACCATCCAATATATCAATCTTTATGTCTCGACCATTTCGAGACTCCTCGTCATGTCCGTGATCACATCCGGGACTCGAACTCCTTCGGTACATCAAAATACATAAACTCATAATAACCGTCATTGAAACCTTAAGCGTGCGGACCCTACGGTTCGAGAACTATGTAGACATGACCTAGAACTATTCTCGGTCAATAACCAATAGCGGAACCTGGATGCTCATATTGGTTCCTACATATTCTACGAAGATCTTTATCGGTCAAACCGCATAACAACATACGTTGTTCCTTTGTCATCGGTATGTTACTTTCCGAGATTCGATCGTCGGTATCCAATACCTAGTTTAATCTCGTTACGGAAAGTCTCTTTACTCGTTCCGTAATACATCATCTCACAACTAACTCTTTAGTTGCAATGCTTGCAAGGCTTTATGTGATGTGTATTACCGAGAAGGCCTAGAGATACCTCTCCGACAATCGGAGTGACAAAACCTAATCTCAAATACGCCAACCCAACAAGTACCTTTGGAGACACCTGTAGTACTCCTTTATAATCACCCGATTACGTTGTGACGTTTGGTAGTACCAAAGTGTTCCTCCGTAAACAGGAGTTGCATAATCTCATAGTTACAGGAACATGTATGGGTCATGAAGAAAGCATTAACATACTAAACGATCAAGAGTTAAGCTAACGGAATGGGTCATGTCAATCAGATCATTCAACTAATGATGTGACCTTGTTAATCAAACAACAACTCCTTGTTCATGGTTAGGAAACATAACCATCTTTGATTAACAAGCTAGTCAAGTAGAGGCATACTAGTGACATACTGTTTGTCTATATATTCACACATGTATTATGTTTCCGGTTAATACAATTCTAGCATGAATAATAAACATTTATCATGATATAAGGAAATAAATAATAACTTTATTATTGCCTCTAGGGCATATTTCCTTCAGTCTCCCACTTGCACTAGAGTCAATAATCTAGATTACAAAGTAATGATCCTTACACCCATGGAGTCTTGGTGCTGATCATGTTTTGCTCGTGGAAGAGGCTTAGTCAACGGGTCTGCAACATTCAGATCCGTATGTATTTTGCAAATCTCTATGTCTCCCACTTGGACTTGGTCCCGAATGGAATTGAAGCGTCTCTTGATGTGCTTGGTCCTCTTGTGAAATCTGGATTCTTTTGCCAAGGCAATTGCACCAGTATTGTCACAGAAGATCTTCATCGGTCCCGATGCACTAGGTATGACACCTAGATCGGAAATGAACTCTTTCATCCAGACTCCTTCATTTGCTGCTTCCGAAGCAGCTATGTACTCCGCTTCACATGTAGATCCCGCCACGACGCTTTGTTTAGAACTGCACCAACTGACAGCTCCACCGTTTAATAAAAACACGTATCCGGTTTGCGATTTAGAATCGTCCGGATCAGTGTCAAAGCTTGCATCGACGTAACCATTTACGACTAGCTCTTTGTCACCTCCATATACGAGAAACATATCCTTAGTCCTTTTCAGGTATTTCAGGATGTTCTTGACCGCTGTCCATGATCCACTCTGGATTACTTTGGTACCTTCCTGCCAAGCTTACAGCTAAGCATCGTCAGTCTGGTACACAGCATTGCATACATGATAGAGCCTATGGCTGAAGCATAGGGAACATCTTTCATTTTCTCTCTATCTTCTGCTGTGGTCGGGCATTGAGTCTGACTCAATCTTACACCTTGTAACACAGGTAAAAAACCTTTCTTTGCCTGATCCATTTTGAACCTTTTCAAAACTTTATCAAGGTATGTGCTTTGTGAAAGTCCAATCAAGCGCCTTGATCTATCTCTATAGATCTTGATGCCTAATATGTAAGCAGCTTCACCGAGGTCTTTCATCGAAAAACTTTTATTCAAGTATCCTTTTATGCTATCCAGAAATTCTATATCATTTCCAATCAATAATATGTCGTCCACATATAATATTAGAAATGCTACAGAGCTCCCACTCACTTTCTTGTAAATACAGGCTTCTCCAAAAGTCTGTATAAACCCATATGCTTTGATCACACTATCAAAGCGTTTATTCCAACTCCGAGAGGCTTGCACCAGACCATAAATTGATCGTTGGAGCTTGCACACTTTGTTAGCACCTTTTGGATCGACAAAACCTTCTGGTTGTATCATATACAACTCTTCTTCTAGAAATCCATTCAAGAATGCAGTTTTTACATCCATTTGCCAAATTTCATAATCATAAAATGCGGCAATTGCTAACATGATTCGGACGGACTTAAGCATCGCTACGGGTGAGAAAGTCTCATCGTAGTCAACCCCTTGAACTTGTCGAAAACCTTTTGCAACAAGTCGAGCTTTGTAGACAGTTACATTACCATCAGCGTCAGTCTTCTTCTTAAAAATCCATTTATTCTCAATAGCTTGCCGATCATCGGGCAAGTCTACCAAAGTCCATACTTTGTTCTCATACATGGATCTCATCTCAGATTTCATGGCTTCAAGCCATTTTGCGGAATCTGGGCTCACCATCGCTTCTTCATAGTTCGTAGGTTCATCATGATCTAGTAGCATGACTTCCAGAATAGGATTACCGTACCACTCAGTGCGGATTTTGTTCTGTTGACCTCGAAGTTCAGTGACAACTTGATCTGAAGTTTCATGATCTTTATCATTATCTTCCTCACTAACTGGTGTAGGTGTTACGAAACTGATTTCGTGACGAACTACTTTCAATAAGGGAGCTGGTACTATTACCTCATCAAGTTCCACTTTCCTCCCACTCACTTCTTTCGAGAGAAACTCCTTCTCTAGAAAGGATCCATTTTTAGCAACGAATGTTTTGCCTTCGGATCTGTGATAGAAGGTGTACCCAATTGTCTCCTTTGGGTATCCTATGAAGACACATTTTTCCGATTTGGGTTCAAGCTTATCAGGTTGAAGTTTCTTCACATAAGCATCGCAACCCCAAACTTTCAGAAACGACAACTTTGGTTTCTTGCTAAACCATAGTTCATAAGGCGTCGTCTCAACGGATTTTGACGGTGTCCTATTTAACGTGAATGCGGCCGTCTCAAGAGCATAACCCCAAAATGATAGCGGTAAATCTGTAAGAGACATCATAGATCGCACCATATCCATAAAGTGCGATTACGACGTTCGGACACACCATTGCGCTGTGGTGTTCGGGTGGCGTGAGTTGCAAACTATTCCGCTTTGTTTCAAATGTAGACCAAACTCGTAACTCAAATATTCGCCTCCACGATCAGATCGTAGAAACTTTATTTTCTTATTACGATGATTTTCAACTTCACTCTGAAATTCTTTGAACTTTTCAAATGTTTCAGACTTATGTTTCATTAAGTAGATATACCCATATCTGCTCAAATCATCTGTGAAGGTGAGAAAATAACGATATCCGCCACGAGCTTCAACATTCATTGGACCACATACATCCGTATGTATGATTTCCAATAAATCTGTTGCTCTCTCCATAGTACCGAGAACGGTGTTTTAGTCATCTTGCCCATGAGGCACGGTTCGAAGTGCCAAGTGATTCATAATCAAGTGACTCCAAAAGTCCATCAAGATGGAGTTTCTTCATGCGTTTTACACCGATATGACCTAAACGGCAGTGCCACAAATAAGTTGCACTATCATTATCAACTCTGCATCTTTTGGTTTCAACATTATGAATATGTGTATCACTACTATCGAGATTCATTAAAAATAGACCACTCTTCAAGGGTGCATGACCATAAAAGATATTATTCATATAAATAGAACAACCATTATTCTCTGATTTAAATGAATAACCGTCTCGCATCAAACAAGATCCAGATATAATGTTCATGCTCAACGCTGGCACCAAATAACAATTATTCAGGTCTAAAACTAATCCCGAAGGTAGATGTAGAGGTAGCGTGCCGACTGCGATCACATCGACTTTGGAACCGTTTCCCACGCGCATCGTCACCTCGTCCTTTGCCAGTGTTCGCTTAATCCGTAGTTCCTGTTTCGAGTTGCAAATATTAGCAATAGAACCAGTATCAAATACCCAGGTACTACTGCGAGCTCTAGTAAGGTACACATCAATAACCAGTATATCACATAGACCTTTGTTCACTTTGCCATCCTTCTTATCCGCCAATTACTTGGGGCAGTTCCGCTTCCAATGACCAGTCTGCTTGCAGTAGAAGCACTCAGTTTCAGGCTTAGGTCCAGACTTGGGTTTCTTCTCCTGATCAGCAACTTGTTTGCTGTTCTTCTTGAAGTTCCCCTTCTTCTTCCCTTTGCCTTTCTTCTTGAAACTAGTGGTCTTATTGACCATCAACACTTGATGCTCCTTTTGATTTCTACCTCCGCAGCTTTTAGCATTGCGAAGAGCTCGAGCATAGTCTTTACTAACCCTTGCATATTATAGTTCATCACGAAGCCTTTGTAGCTTGGTGGCGGTGATTGAAGAATTCATCAATGACACAATCATCCGGAAGATTAACTCCCAGTTGATTCAAGTGATTGTAATACCCAGACATTTTGAGTATGTGCTCACCGACGAACTATTCTCCTCCATCTTGCAGCTATAGAACTTATTGGAGACTTCATATCTCTCAATCCGGGCATTCTGTTGAAATATCAACTTCAACTCTGGAACATCTCATATGCTCCATGACGCTCAAAACGTCGTTGAAGACCCGGTTCTAAGCCGTAAAGCATGGCACACTGAACTATAGAGTAGTCATCAGCTCGCTTTGCGACGTTCACAACTTCGCTCAAGATCTGCAGCAGGCCTGTCACCCAGCGGTGCTTCCAGGGCGTAACTTTTCTCGTGCAGCAATGAGGATTATCCTCAGAGTTACGGACCCAGTCCGTGTAATTGCTACCATCATCTTTCAACTTTGCTTTCTCAAGGAACGCATTAAAATTCAACGGAACAACAGCACGAGCCATCTATCTACAGAAAACATAGACAAGCAAAATACTATCGGTACTAAGTTCATGATAAATTTAAGTTCAATTAATCATATTATTAAAGAACTCCCACTTAGACAGACATCTCTCTAGTTATCTAAGTGATCACGTGATCCAAATCAACTAAACCATAACCGATCATCACGTGAGATGGAGTAGTTTTCAATGGTGAACATCTTATGTTGATCATATCGCTATATGATTCACGTTCGACCTTTCGGTCTCCGTGTTCGAGGCCATATCTGTATATGCTAGGCTCGTCAAGTATAACCTGAGTATTCTGCGTGTGCAAAAACTGGCTTGCACCCGTTGTAGATGGACGTAGAGCTTATCACACCCGATCATCACGTGGTGTCTCGGCACGACGAACTTTGGCAACGGTGCATACTCAGGGAGAACACTACTTGATAATTTTTAGTGAGAGATCATCTTATAATGCTACCGTCAATCAAAGCAAGATAAGATGCATAAAGGATAAACATCACATGCAATCAATATAAGTGATATGATATGGCCATCATCATCTTGTGCTTGTGATCTCCATCTCAAGCACCGCCATGATCACCATCGTCACCGGCGCGACACCTTGATCTCCATCGTAGCATCGTTGTCGTCTCGCCAACTATTGCTTCTCGACTATCGCTACCGCTTAGTGATAAAGTAAAGCAATTACATGGCGTTGCATTTCATACAATAAGCGACAACCATATGGCTCCTGCCGATTGCCGATAACTCGGTTACAAAACATGATCATCTCATACAATAAAATATAGCATCACGTCTTGACCATATCACATCACAACATGCCCTGCAAAAACAAGTTAGACGTCCTCTACTTTGTTGTTGCAAGTTTTACGTGGCTGCTACGGGCTGAGCAAGAACCGTTCTTACCTACGCATCAAAACCACAACGATACTTCGTCAAATAGACTCCGTTTTAACCTTCTCAAGGACCGGGCGTAGCCACACTCGGTTCAACTAAAGTGAGAGAGACAGACACCCGCCAGTCACCTTTAAGCAACGAGTGCTCACAGCGGTGAAACCAGTCTCGCGTAAGCGTCTGGCGTAATGTCGGTCCGGCCGCTTCATCTCACAATACCGCTGAACCAAAGTATGACATGCTGGTAGGTAGTATGACTTGTATCGCCCACAACTCACTTGTGTTCTACTCGTGCATATGACATCAACGCATAAAACCAGGCTCTGATACCACTGTTGGGTAACGTAGTAATTTCAAAAATTTTCCTACGATCACGCAAGACCATGGTGATGGCATAGCAACGAGAGGGAGAGTGTTCGTCCACGCACCCTCGTGAGACCGAAAGCGAAGCGTTATATTAACGCTGTTGATGTAGTCGTCGTCTTCACGATCCGACCGATCCAAGCACCGTTACTCGGCACCTCCGAGTTCTTGGCACACGCTCAGCTCGATGACGATCCCCGAGCTCCGATCCAGCAAAGCGTCGGGAAGGAGTTCCACAAGACGACGGCGTGGTGACGATCTTGATGTTCTACCGTCGCAGGCTTCGCCTAAGCACCGCTACAATATAACCGAGGTGGAATATGGTGGAGGGGGGCACCGCACACGGCTAAGGAACGATCCGTAGATCAACTTGTGTGTCTTAGGGTGCCCCCCTGCCCCCGTATATAAAGGAGCAAGGGGGAGGGCCGGCCAGCCTTGGGGCGCACCAGGGGGGGGAGTCCTCCTCCTAGTAGGAGTAGGACTCCCCTTTCCTAGTCCTACTAGGAAGAAGGAAGGGGGAAGGAAAGAGAGGGAGAGGGAGAGGGAAAGGGGGGCTGCGCCCCCCCCTCCTAGTCCAATTCGGACTCCCCATGGAGGGGGCGCACCACCTCTTGGTGCAGCCTCTCTCTCCCTCTTGGCCCAATAAGGCCCATAACTTCCCGGGGTTCCGTAACCCTCCGCTCTCCGGTTTTCTCCGAAACTTCCGAACCTTTCCGGTGTCCGAATATAACCATCCAATATATCAATCTTTATGTCTCGACCATTTCGAGACTCCTCGTCATGTCCGTGATCACATCCGGGACTCGAACTCCTTCGGTACATCAAAATACATAAACTCATAATAACCGCTATTGAAACCTTAAGCGTGCGGACCCTACGGTTCGAGAACTATGTAGACATGACCTAGAACTATTCTCGGTCAATAACCAATAGCGGAACCTGGATGCTCATATTGGTTCCTACATATTCTACGAAGATCTTTATCGGTCAAACCGCATAACAACATACGTTGTTCCCTTTGTCATCGGTATGTTACTTTCCGAGATTCGATCGTCGGTATCCAATACCTAGTTTAATCTCGTTACGGAAAGTCTCTTTACTCGTTCCGTAATACATCATCTCACAACTAACTCTTTAGTTGCAATGCTTGCAAGGCTTTATGTGATGTGTATTACCGAGAAGGCCTAGAGATACCTCTCCGACAATCGGAGTGACAAAACCTAATCTCAAATACGCCAACCCAACAAGTACCTTTGGAGACACCTGTAGTACTCCTTTATAATCACCCGATTCGTTGTGACGTTTGGTAGTACCAAAGTGTTCCTCCGTAAACGGAGTTGCATAATCTCATAGTTACAGGAACATGTATGGGTCATGAAGAAAGCATTAACATACTAAGCGATCAAGAGTTAAGCTAACGGAATGGGTCATGTCAATCAGATCATTCAACTAATGATGTGACCTTGTTAATCAAACAACAACTCCTTGTTCATGGTTAGGAAACATAACCATCTTTGATTAACAAGCTAGTCAAGTAGAGGCATACTAGTGACATACTGTTTGTCTATATATTCACACATGTATTATGTTTCCGGTTAATACAATTCTAGCATGAATAATAAACATTTATCATGATATAAGGAAATAAATAATAACTTTATTATTGCCTCTAGGGCATATTTCCTTCAGGATCATCAAGTCAGACCCTACAGATCTGGAACTTAGCCAACTGGACTAGTCCATGATCTACATAATTTGTCCCTAATGGCATGCTCATACTTAACCTTTACAAAGTCTCGCTTCATGGAATAACAAACATGAAAAATCGCTGCAGCTATACCCATAGGTGCTCTCACATTCTTCAGAATTTATATTGATTCTATACCTGTTAGAGCGCACACCAACTCTATTGCAACCCATGGATCTCCTAAGAGCAAAACATGTTTTAGAGCCAAAGTTCTGCCAAAAGAACATCTTGAACCCTATCCAACTGTATAATACTCTTAAAATTTCAGGACAACACTTGGATAGTTGATTTGGCACCATTTAATTGAAAATGAGGAGGCAGTAAGGTTAATCCGTACATTCACGTAGAATACCATCTCCCTTGTCTTTTCTGTGGGGTGGGACATAGGGCCAGTTCTTTTAGCCTCATGATTCTCGAGAATATGATTCTGGGAAACTGCCCACAGAATCGTCTGCCCAGTTCTTTTCTGTGATTCTAGCCTGTGATTGTTGTTTGAGTTGTGTGTTGAAATGTCTGTAACGCCCCTAGATCGAAGGAGCTCACCAACGCCGGCGAAGTGGGTTCGGTCGATGCTGGTGCCTCCTGCTGCAGAGCGGTTGGTTCGGGGCGGGGAAGCCGGTTCGCCTCCTGCTGCTGGGCGGTTGGGGCGGGGTGGGGAAGCCGGTTCGTCGTGGAGGAGAAGGGGAGGCCGGCGGAGAGGGGTCCAGGATGGCTTTGGACTCGCCGGCGGCGGAACTGACGACTTCAGGGCGGAGAATCTGCAGGCTGGCGGCGCCAACCCTAGGTCGACAGGGTTCATTCTCGATGGGGATGAGCGACAGGGGGTGGGGGGCGGGGATGAGCGATTGGGGGGAATCAAGTACTTTGGGCCTCTGTCGGTCGGCTGGCCTGAGTGGCATATTGGGGGTAATTTCTAGATCCAATAGGGGTATTTGCTAAAACTGGATCGTTTTGTTTTGAGGGGCTCGCCAGAATCGTCAACTTTCCATGATTCTGAAATACACTATCGATTGTGGGTGATTCTAGACGACTCGTGAAGAAGCAATGAGTTCTTTTGCGATTGGGATTTTTCAGGCAGTGATTCTTCAGAATCAAGTCGAAAGGACTGGCCCATAGAAGAGAGAGAATATCATAGTCATACACACACCTTGCGAACACTCTCTCTGACGAAAGGTGATGGAATTGGAACCTACATGGTGGTTTGATAGTGCTATACAGGATGGGAAATAGTCAAATAGCCAAGGAGTACAACGGAATAATTCTGTGTGGGCTTATGACTTCTCAGATCTCGACGTGTTTGGATGTGTGTAATTTATTTGGGCTGCTGGGGTTAATGTTGTTTGCAGGAAAATAACGAGGAGAAAAAACTAGTCAAATAGACGCACGGAAATTCGAAGACTTAATTACAGTTTTAGTACACAAACTTTCAGCGGGGGTACAATTTCATACAAGAACTTGCAAAACGACTCAAATTAACCCCTAAACTTGCTCTGCGAGAACAAATTGATGCAATTTAGTCTGAAACCTGCCACGTCGGACAGGAGGCACGCGCCGGTAAGTCTGATATTATGCAGAAACGCTCCCATGTATATCAATAAGCGAAACCGCGGTCCTCAGAGAGAGCTGGTAGTAGAAAACTTTAAAACGACCCCTGAGGTTATGCAAAATATTACATTTGCACTGGAAGCCCAACACAAACCCCTTCGTCTATTCGTGTTTGCCTGCCTGTTTGTTTCTCATCGGCCGCTTTGGCTGTTCGTTTCTCGTCCGTGACGAGCGACGGTGCTGCCTGGTTGGTCGCCGCCAACGGGATCGTCGCTTGATGGACCCACGTCCCTTGGGCATTGGCGAGTTTCCACCGGATTATGGTATGCACACTCCTTCTGCTATGTTGGATGGTCCCCTATTTCGGCCCTCTTATGGCTAGGGTTTTGATCGTGTTTGATCGAAGGTATTTCCGCTTCAATCCGTAGCAAGCACATCTCGATGAGTGCAACGCAGAAACTAATATCATATTTGATCCCATCACAAATACAAGGTTGCAAGCATAAGACCTCATACCCATACTTCCCTTTATTATAAGTGTTTGAATCACTATTTGCTTGTTGATCTGGTCAATAGCTGGATTTGACACTTTGACGAAAGCTTGCTAGAGACCATCGCTTCAAGGGAATCTTCCTCTCGTGGGTTCGATAACCCAGGGTCACCTCTGGGAAAATATGTGTGGGATACCTTTTTCTGTTCCAATACCGGATCAATAAAAAGTAGATATCAAGTCCTTTTTCTAGTGCCATTGTCGGGAGGAGTTTAGTATTCCTAATCTTTGTGTTTAGAGTTTTTGATAAAGTTAATTTTTAGTTTTTGTCTTTAATTTTTTTGTTTTTAGTTTATGTGGGCCAATCAAGAACGAATACCTCTGAACAAACACGATCAAAACCCTAGCCATAAGAGGTCCGAAATAGGGGACCATCCAACATAGCAAGAGTGTGCATACCATAATCAGGTGGAAACTCGCCAATGCCCCGGGGACGTGGCTCCATCAAGCGACGATCTCGTTGGTGGCGACCAACCAGGCAGCACCGTCGCTCGTCGCGGACAAGAAACGAACAACCAAAGCGGCCGATGAGAAACGAACAGGCAGGCGAACCCGAACAGACGAAAGGGTTTGTGCTGTCGTAGTCCAAATGTAATATTTTGCATAACCTCAGAGGTCGCTTTTAAGTTTTCTACTACCAGCTCTCTATGCATAATACCGGACTGGCCGGTGCGTGCCTCCTGTCCAATATGGCAAGTTTCAGACTAAATTGTATCAATTTGTTCTCACAGAGCAAGTTTAGGGGCTAATTTGACTCGTTTTGCAAGTTCTTGTATGAAATTGTACCCCCGCTGCAAGTTTGTGTACTAAAACTGTAATTAACTCAAATTCGAAATCCAAGCAACAAAATGACACCACATTAATTAGACCACGCAACAGTAGGTTAGGCGGGCATCGTAAAATTGAAGTGGCCGCAGGAGAGCCCATTGATGAGGTGCTGCCCGGCGGTGAATCCGAGCGTCTGCTTCTCCTCGTCGAACACCAGCAGCATGTTCTCCATCTGGAAACTTCCGATCACCACCGCCGGCCCCGCACCGCCGCCATACCCGGCCTTGTACCCCGCCTTCATCTCGACGAAAGCCAAGCACGCCGTGCCGCGGTTCAACCGCACCACAGAGTTCATGCCGAACACCGGCCAGCTCGTGCCGCCGTCCAGCATCAGGCTGATCCTCGGCACGAAGAAGCCGAACCGCGTCTGCGGCAGCTTCGAATTGTTGTAGCACAGCTCGAACGGCGACGCGGCCGGGGAGGGGACCCTCAAAGCGGCAGCACCCCAGCGCTCCATGGCCTGGTCGAACGCGTTGATGAACGGGCGGTACACGTCGCTGCGCAGCTCCGCGTAGGGGGTCGTCGTGGAGAGGCCGATGGTGAGCGGTGCGTGTTCGCCCGGCAGGATCCGCACTCCGTCCACGGCGATGCCCTTGCTGGCCATGATGTAGTAGCCGGGGGAGTCCCTGTACTTGCGGAGGGGGGTGCTGCCGCCCAGCATCTCCGAGATGGGCTGCCCCAGGACGAAGAGCGGGCCACCGCCGAAGATGGCGACGCCGTTGCCAGGGCCGCTGGAGAGGCAGAGCGCGAACGAGTTAGCGACGCCCTGCGTGCGCGCGACCTGCGCCGGGAACGCGAGGCTGGAGCGCGCGAGCCCCGCCACGCCCACGGCCCCCGCCGGCAGCCCCTGTAGCAGGGTGTTCGGCGCGCAGGACGTCACGGCGGTGAACGACACCGGGCCCAACGGGTTCATGCCGTCGGTGGCGTTGGCGGAGAGCGCCACGCGCGTCATGTCCCCCGACGCGGTGTCGCCAGAGACGGGGTTGTGCGGGTGCGCGGTGCACTTGCAACGGAAGGGGTTGTGGACGTCGGGCATGCCGTAGCCGTTGTGCGGGCAGCCGGGCGGGTGGAAGCGGTGCGCGCGCATGCAGTCCATGTTGTTGCACTCGAGCGTGTCATGGACGGCGCCATCGTCGCAGGTGGACCAGACGATGGGGCCGGAGAGGTCGAGGACCAGCGGGCGGCCGGACTTGACGGGGATGGTGTAGAGGGAGGTGGTCGCGTCCTTGGTGACGGCCGTCACCAGTGGCCTGCCGCCGCCGTCGGCCACCACCGTGCATGCAAGCACAGAGAGCGAGACCGCGACGAGGATGAGGTATTTTGGTTGCCACATTTTGGACTGGCCAGTGCTGTGGACCCGAGGTGCCATTGCTTGCTCGCTATATACGGCGAGCAGAGTAGACCCGAATACGATGAGCGTGCCGGGATTCTCGTTGATGGCCGCTTCACGACGGAGCCAGCCATGAACGATGAGTCTGCGCTAGTTTTCTGCTCCGTACATAGCGGATCTAGCTAGCTGATAATGTGGCACGCACCGACGCGCGCACGCGGCTATCGTTTGTCAAACGGTCGATCAATCTATAGAATAAACTCTGTTTGGATCCAGATCTCTCGGCGCATATAATTGCCCGACTTTAGAGCATCTACAACCTGACCTTACTTTTGCCTGAACGTCCGGGCGAAAAGGCCAGGCAACGCCTGCATCAAAAACGTCACAAATCCGACGAAGCATCTAGGCTGTGCGGCCCCTCTCATATTAAGCTCACACATGGGGCAGATATAGGATCGTCCGGACATGTTCGCCACATCGAACTGAAGGATAGGCTCATGCGAAAACTCAGCGGTTTGCGGGGGAGTTCAACGGTTTAGTGAGGACGCATTCATGTCGCCTCTTCGCATTGCCATCTGAGGGGCCAAATCCGGCTATTTAAGATGGATGACAAGGGATACCCTAGCCGCCCCCATTTCCGCACAGGTTTTGGAATACCCCCTTATCTAGCCATCCATTTCTTCATCAAGATTCGTGCAAGGACTTTTGTCTTTTTTGTTTCTTTCAAATAAAACAACACATGAACTTGAAACTTTGCAGGACAACATAACATTCTAACTAAAATGTGGGAAAAAACTTACAGATTGAAGCTCGTATGTTTTGTCACTTGGGTATATTTATGTCGGACGAAAAAATCTGAAATTTTTGCCCACATAGTAGTACGAATGTTTTGTTGTCCAGCAAAGTTCGAAACAAAAAATAGAAAATCCCATGTACTGAGTTAATTGTGTATCACAGATCTCAAAGCAACATTGGAGGGTAAGAATAAGAGGTGTCCGAAAGCCCGAGCTCAAAAATCCACGTCCATTCCCACATTTCCTTGTCGTCCAAGCCACCACCACTTTCCCTTGTCTGCTTCCCGTTCCCAGTCCTCACCATCCGTCATGGTCCTGCAGAATATCATCTACTACAAAAAGTTCATAAGCGAGTGTTGGGTGGAGATCACATGGGAGATATGCACCACTGAGGAACGTCGCTCGTCAGCGCACTTCGAACTGCACAAATTGTGGAGGAGGAGGAGGCTGACATGGAGGAGCAGGCGAAGGAGGTCGACTTGGAGGATGAGGCAACAGCGAAGGAGGAGGAGGTGGGCATGGAGGTGCAGGTGAAGGATGCCAACATGGAGGATGAGTTGTCAAGCATGGAAGTTGAGCCCGGTGGATTTTACATGGAGGAGGCGGAGTTCCATCTCGCACATGCTGCAGAGTTGGAGGCGGCACAGACGTAGTTAGGCAGAGAAAGCGGGTGTTGCTGCCTTCACGATGCCCATCACCGATCCCTGCCTCGTGGCCGAAAATCGGGCCATCCTCGACTCGCTCTAGTCCTAGCAGGAGGTGTTGACGAACAACAGCCGCGACGTGAGTCAGAAGCGGCTCTTCACAGACAACGACAAAGAAGAGGAGACACCAGACATTCACTCCACCGTCAATGACCACAAGCCCGATAACTCCGGTAAGCGGTCATCAACATCTCCTCAAATTTGTAGGATTAGTGTAGTCATGTAATATCCTTTTTAGTCTTTTGTATGAGTGACCTATGGTTAGATCTACGTTGTATGTAGTTACATGAAATTGGGGGTCTGAAAATGGAGGATGGGGTTGTCGGGCAAACAAATGAGGGGTGAGTGTACACTGTGTACCGATATATACGCACGCGTCCGTGGACATATAAGGAATTTCTCATGATGTAAAAAAAAAAGAATAGAAGCTCTCGCATGTACCCGAGAACCCTATATATCACTTATAGCAATCGTTAAGCATAGAAATCGTTCATGGTAGGCCGGCTTGGTTTGGGGTATTTGGTGTTGGGAACTTCTTGTGGTTTAAAGAAGGTTCGAATTGTTTTTTGTTTCGTCGTTTTTATCTTTCTTGCATGCTGATTTTCCTATTTTATTTCATATTTTTATCATTTTCTTTTTCATGTTTTTAATTTTCTTCATTTGAAAAATTACCAAAAAGATAAAATTTGTGAACAAAATTATTCATGATTTTTTGTAAAATTCTTGTATATTTTAAATTTTTGCATAGAATTTTCAAACTCATGAATTTTTATCTAATTCACACATAATTTTCAAATTCATGAACATTTAAAATTTGTTAGCTTTTTCAATTTCTAAAATATTTTTTGAATTCACCAATATTGTTTCCCCAATTTTCATGGAACATTTTTTGAATTCCAAAGAGGAAGGGATGATGTAGTCCAGCAAGCACTTATTTTTCCTAGTTGGGAACCCACATTTATTGACCTAGTAGAACAATGAGTATTCGGTCAATGATCAGTATCTGCACATAGTTAACAAACTTCTGGTTGTCCCTAACTTGGCCCGGAAGGTTGTCAATCTTTTGGTCTTTGCTTGGAATTGATGATTGCAAGTAATAAATGAAACCGATCAATATAGATAGTAAGTGATCAATGTGTAAAGAAATTGGAATAAATGAACTAGAATCCATAGTTTCACTAGAGACATCTCTTCAAAAAGCATATCATAGGTGTCCTAAACACATTACAATTGTGTATTAATTAAAATACAACTTTTATGACTGATTATTCATGGCATGATTGCATGTAGGCATTACGTCCTTATATCTACAAATTGTTATCCAACTGCATCTATAGCTAATGCTCCACCCCGAGAACGCTATCCAGCATGCATCTCAAAATATTAAGTAAAATAGGTCATTGCATTAAGAAAGATGACATAATGTTGATACTATATTGTCTTTACCTCCAGATATTTCTCTTAGACAAGTACGCAACTATGTATTTATCCTTAGTGGCAACAATACAAGACAAGCCATTTCCACTTTGTGTCACTGTGGTAGTTTACTTGCATGATTAAACCAAACCAAGAATACACAACACCCTCTTGAAGATCTTGCATCTAAACATGGCTAGTGGAAGACAAATAGATCGAAGAACATATACTTATATAAAGCACACAACAACAAAAATCAAAGTAATTCATAATGAACCGTGAATAGATTTTTTTTTATAAATCGACAATTCATCGCACCGCAACAAGCTCACCATGAATTACATCATATTGATCTCAATCATGTAGGGAAGCTCATGAGATCTTTGTATTGAAGAACAAGGGAAAGAAGATGCCATCGAGATACTACTATGAACCCATAGTCCAAGGAGGGTTACTCACACATAGGCATGATGGCACCAAGGTTTATGAAGATAGATCCGTCGATGGATTCCCCCCTGGCAGAGTACTAGTACATGTATCCAAATTAGATGTTCATGGAACTAAGATATGGAGGTAGTGAAAAATTCCTCGATAATTATGACGAAGGATGTTAGGAGTATATTATGGCCGCAGTGAAAAGATACGCTTGAGATGACCTCCATGGGACTCGCGCAACCCTTCACATGAAACCATTCCTAGGCGCGAGCTAGGGTTGTGTGGAGCCCACGAGGCACCCTCGGTGGCCTCCGGTGCTGGCTGGGTACACCGCTTCCTGAAACTTCGGGTGGTATTATTTCTTTATTTTTTGGTCCCGTAGAATGTTTTTTCTAAAGAATTATCGAAACTGAGAAAATGACAATTGATTGTAGCCACTGACTTAATAGGTTACCTATGAAAAATGATATAAATTGGTGCCAAAGGTATGCAATTATGACATAAAATTAACACGAAAGAACCAAAAATTGTATGTATGTTTGAGAAGCATCACTAGTAGAAAAAGGGCCTTTAGTCCCGGTTCTGGAACCGGGACTAAAGGGTCGTTACTAAAGCCTCCCCCTTTAGTCCCGGTTCTTACACGAACCGGGACTAAAGGCCCTCCACGTGGCCACTGCCTGGAGGTCCACCTTTAGTCCCGGTTGGTAACACCAACCGGTACTAAAGGAAATTTAATGATTTTTTTTGAATTTTTTTGATTTTTTTTATTTTCAAATTTCTGAATTATTTTAACCTCTAATCTCTAATCACCCCTCATCACTGCTCAATTTAACCTCTAATCTCTAATCACCCCTCATCATCTAACTTCCCGGACGGTCACCCATCCTCTCACCACTCCAGCCTGAGCACGCTTAACTTCCGTGTTCTATTCTCCCTCGTTTCCAAGTCTACACTTGTTGTTTTCCTGACAATAGTAAGATGTCAATCCTATTAACCCTCAGGAATTTAGCTTGAGCATGAAGTCACAGATTTCACTATTTGAGTTTGAAACTATTGTTCTAAAAAACAATAATTATTTAGTAACACTAATATTTCTTGAATAAGTAGTTTGACCATAGTTTGACAAGATTTGAACAAAATTCAAAAAAACTGAAATAATTATTTAGTAACACTAATATTTTTTGAATAAGTAGTTTGACCATGGTTTGACCACAGTTTGACCAGATTTAACCAAAATTCAAAAAAACTGAAATAATTATTTAGTAACACTAATATTATTGAATAATTATTTAGTAACACTAATACTTCTTGAATAATTATTTAGTAACACTAATGCTTCTTGAATAAGTAGTTTGACCAGATTTTAAAAAAAAATTAAAAAATGAAATTTGAGCATAACTTTTTTTTCCTTTTGGAATTTGAGGATTCTAAAAATTTTCAAACAGGTCGTAGGCCGTCAAAATCGGATGCGGATTTTCGTGTTGAACATTTTGATATATTATAGGTTTTTTCTGACATCATATGCAAAAGTTATAGCCGTTTTACATTTTCCCTACACTTTTTGCAAAACATGTCCAAATTTAAGTTTTTAAATTTTCCTAACTAGTAGATGTGGTAACATAACTACATCTCGAAGGATTTTAACTTTTGAAGTTTTTATCATTTTGTTTTGCTTTTTACAACACTGAAAAGGCGATACACGCGGGGGTGGGGGGGGGGGGGGGAAGGATTTGAAAATTGCACCATCAGTACCGGTTCGTGGCACGGACCGGTAATAAAGGTCTCAACCCCATTAGTACCGGTTCGTGGCACGAACCGGTACTAAAGGTTAGGCATCACACCCTTTAGTACCGGTTCGTGGCACCAACCTGGACTAAAGGTCCCATTTGAACCGGGAGTAATGCATGTATGGTGCCCTCGACGCTCGAACCGGGACTAATGCTCACATTAGTCCTGGTTCGTAATGCAACCGGGATTAATGCTCTTTTCTGGCCGAACGAAAGCCCTGTTTTCTACTAGTGCATGAGCATCCCCAAATGTAGTCCCCACTCGTCCTCAAGTAGGTAGATAATAAAACAAAATAAATTTTGATTGTGAAAGCTACCTTAGCATGAACTTGATCATCTAATGTATCTTGCAAAAGATTAACTCAAAAGATAAAGCGGTGCAATGTAATTGTCTACAGTTGATAATAAGCAAGTAACACTAAAACATAACAATAATCATGTTCTTGCTTTTCATGGATGAGTGCTTTCAAGTTTGTGTTCTTGTTGGAAAAGGTCAAGAAAGAATGCCAATATTATGTTGGGAATTCAACATTATTTTCATCTTTCATACATGTACTATGGGAAATTTTAACATAAATTAACCGAAGACCGACCAAGTGACATTAACTACTTGGTATTTCTACATTATCCGTTGAATGCCCATGCTTGAGCATGAGTATAGGCCTTATCGCTTACAAGATAAAGAGAATAGTGATGGGGTCTATGAGAAGTAAAAAAGAAAGAAAGTTTTGCATCAACGTGACAGATCATTAGGCAATATAGAAGCCTTACAATCAATTTTAATTCAAATACTAGGAATTTTGATGCAGCGAATGCACCAGACCTGTGAATATATGAAAGCTCTCCTATGGGCTAGTGGGATGTGCATCCAACTTGGTTGCTAATGAAGACCTATTTCATTTGAGGAAACTTATCATTGGGATATACAAGCCAAGGTCTATAATGTAAAGATCATCACTAGTGTAAACAAAAAGGACAACCCCCTCCCGAGGGGGCGGGGAATGTGGACAGATTAAATGACCAGCCAAGGAGCAAAACCAACATCACCGATTTATCGACGATGTACCCTTCAACGCGCTTGTTACTCGAGCAATGCTTAAAGTTCTCAACTTAGGTTTATTAATGAAGAACACAATGGTGCCATTAACGCTATTAATATAGTTTCACTAATGGATTGTAAACCATTTATCACCGTGCTCATCAATTACTCCAAACCATCTCAAAACAATTGCAGAGAATCCAATTCAGAAGTTTATAACTTCCACAGATTTTTCATGCAAGCTTTTTATTTATATGAACAATGCATGCATATCAGTTTTAACACGGAAATATTAATCCACGCGAACAAACAATTACTATTTAACTCTCCAAAAAATTATAAGTGAAGCAAGGACTACTACAGGAAAGTCTACTATCAATATAACGGTAACGTTGAAACTAGTAAGTGACACAACTGGGTCAGATTGCCCTACAAACGGTCATATAAGAGGACTCAAGTGTGTGTGTGTGTGTGTGTGGGGGGTATAGCACGCTCGCGTCTGCCTCTTGTCCCCCCAAAAGGCCAAAACCACGTCTCATATATACCCTTTTGGACGGAATTGAGCGGTTCTTGTTCTCAGTGAAAACCTCGTGTAGTGGATGAGACTAATGAAATTCTTTTTGGACCAACTGGTGTTGTTTTTTGTTCGCATGAGTACTTTTGTTGCTCTCTTATCTTGTATTTGGCAGTGCGTGTTTGTTTGGACTATCTGTTAGCACAGCTGATCAGAGCATATGTAGGTACTAGCTTGAGTCCAGCAAAAAGATTTCATATGTTCCATCTGTGAAAAATGAATAGAGTAGTACGTTCAAGTTTGTAAAATGTTGACACCCTTGAGGTGAGGTGAGCGAGGCGATGATAGCGGGAGGGTCTTGGGCAATGCAGCCGCATTAGCCCGGACCATTCCACCTGCTAATCAAAACTTCAATGAGGTGTATCATTTCATACTTCTACCGTTTATGTCATCAGCAGAGGCATCACCTGCCCGGAGAGCTTCGCCACCTCAGAACGAACTGTGTCCTCATCCTCATCATGTACGCCTTCAGGCGAGAAACCACTTGCTTGTGGACGATTTTCTTAAGAAGTTAAGCATGCTTATAGTGTAGCATGTGGAACAAAAGTATTGAAACAATGCGTACATCAAACTGTACGTAACCTATGAATAAAAATTGAAGTTCATCAGAAATTCAGAAATTACATATTCAAAAAAAGAAATTCGGAAATTGGCCTAGTAAACATCAAATGTTTTGGGACACAGACTTTCCTCTAATAATAGTGCACTACTAATAAACGCTCTCATTACATTACGTATTCTTCGAAGATAACTTAGACTTAGTAAATATTGACTTCCACTCCAGGACCACACATGATCTGGATCTTCTCATATACCTCCTCACTTAGTTCAGTAACATCGTCTGTTAATGTAATTTCCAAATGTTGAAGTTTCTCTATGCTGCATCTGGATGTCAGCACATCTATAAATTTCATCTGCTCATCTGCTCCATTGAATCTATTGATTTCTATCTCTTCAACTGAACAAAGGTTTATTTCCCCTGTCATATCTCCCTCCAGCAAGTGACAAGGGCAAGCCGACAAGCTTGGGTAAAACTGGAAATGAAATAATGTATTATCAGATAAGACTATATATCTGGGAAATTTTTTTTTTTTGATGGTTGGTATGTTCTGGCCCCAAATAATAGATGGATGCTAATGGTTTTCATGAAACGAGTAAACATGCATATTTCTCACAGAACAACTCCCCATGCATGTAAGCACATATAATAGGGAAAAGGTGGTTTAAATCTGAGCTGTTGGCTGTTTTTTAATTTTAGTTTAATTTTATTTGAAGAGCACCTAGCATAATCAATCTTATGTAGCGGCGCCCGGCATTTTCTAAACTTCGCACTTGCATCGTCATCTTTCCCACCAAACATACTCCTACATGTACACCACTCAACACGCTAAGCACCAACTATGGCTTTTTAACTGAGGCATATATGTTGTCCCTAAAAAAAGTAAGACATATGGCGAACACTAAGCTAGGGAATCCGGTTATGCTGTGGAGGCTCCTGCCCAAAAACTAAGGTTAAGGGAAAAAAATACAGATAATGATTTGCACAAATCATGATGCTATGTCAATTTTGATTCGGAACTCATAGATTCGGATTCATTGAAAAGTGGGGTTACCTTCACAGGGTCGTTATCAAACACTAGCTTCCTTACACCATGGACTCTCTTTAGTAGATGTAGTATGCCCGGCATGAAGCAGCGGTGACCCATAAATGAAGATACATGCAATACCTCACACCTGGGAAGATGCTCTATGTCATCTAAGAAGCTTTGGTATCCTTCCTCCGTTCCCTAACAAATTCAAAGCACAAACAAAGTGGTCAATTAACAAATTCAACGAAGTCATCCCAAGCGACCTTGGCCAGTTTTGGGGCTGCGACGTAGGTCTGGAGTCTGGACAGGGTACCCTGCCACTAGACGTCGAAGAATAGGGGCTTTGACCTCGAGCTGGCGGGCCTTTTCGACGATTAATCTCAATTGCTCGAGTGTGGCAGAGTGTATGCATATGTTGGATTCAGCGGAAAGTTTGACGAACAGGTCTAGGTTCTTTAGGCGTGGGCACAGCAAGGAGACAAGCCCTTCCAGCTCCCGTCCGTCTATGGTAGCACCACGGATGTTCAGGTCAGTGAGTGCGGTAAAGACAGCAATGTCGTTGCGGCGGTGCCGGAGGATGAATGGGAGACTCAGATCAATTTCCGTCGCTGTTTCACACGTCGGCAGCTCGAGCTCGTCTTCTTCTGCAGAGGAAGAAGTATGATATATGTCGAGATAGAGCGAGTCAACTAGGTGTTGTGATACGAAGGCTAGCCACGAAGCGACACGGTAAGCGGGGACACGAAGCTCATCGTCCATAGGGGTGGTGATATAAAGGGACGAGAGTTTTGGTGCAGAGTAAGCAGCGAGGGCACCATCAATAGCGTCCAGGGAGTACTTGGGCTGCGGGTCCTCAGCAGATTCGCCGAAGAACAGGTCGGGAAGGCTAGCCCAGACGTGTTGCCAGCGGTGGGAGAGGACGCTGGTGTGAGCCGCCGTTGCGGGAGTCGTCAGGTCGAGCCGGAGGAGGATGTCGTGGAGGAGCTCGTCGGGGAGGCCGCTGATGTGGTCGATCCCACTGCCGTGATCTGAATCCATCTTTCGATCACGACTTTGTAAGGATCTCTCGAGAAGGTTGCGCGATGGTGGGAGAGCCAGGGATAGGGTTCGGGGTTTGACGACAAAAGATATGAGCTGGGCCTAGTCATCCATAGAGGCGGATGCTAGGCGTCATCCGGCTGATCCGTGCGTGGGATCAGCCGGGTCGCTAGCCACTGGATCGTTCCACCAACTTGTCTTATGAGCCGTAAGATCCACCCGGGTCAGCACATCTAATTTATTACGTCCATCGCGTATCGGAGCCCCGCGCGACTCGTTTTACCTATGGCTCGCGTTTACATGGTGACTTGCAGCTACGTGCATCCCCGGCTAGTGCCATGCTGGCCGAGCAAGCAGCAGCATGCAACTTTGGAAGTCAAACGACACGATCTCCTGTAAAGACCAACAGCAGAGTGGCTTCTGCGTACGAGGGCACACGCGCTACAAGCCGAGACGACGCTGTTGTGAGGGTGGTCTCACTGCCACGGCTGTCAGTGTTAGGACGTGAGTAGTGTTGCGACGCTGGGCGGTCTGCGACGGTGACCCCACTGCTCGACGCCCGCGGTGATGTTATGAGACGTGTTGGGACAACAGCCTGATTGCTGATCGTCGTCCGCTCCGGGCGACTCGGGGCGAAACCCTAGCCGGCCGCCGGTTCCCCCCACCTCCCTCCTCCTCCCCCGCTGCCGCCGGCAGCCGCCCGCGCGGTGCTAGGCGGCGGTGGGGATTCCCCGTGCACCCGCCTCGACATTGGTGACCGCCCCACCTCACATCAGACGCCGCCGGCCACTTCTCCAGATCCTGGTGGCCGCCGACACCAACCCTCTGTGGCGGCCGTCGGTCGCCGGAGCTGTCGGCTTACCCCCCTCCCGATCCGGTGCGGGGGACTCCTGGGAAGGTCCGACTGCCAGATCAGGCCGGCTCGGCCCTGGATCGGGGTCGGCTCCTCTCTGGCGGCTGGTGGGCCGGGAATCGTCGGATCCGCTCAGATCTGGCCGGCGCAGCCCTGCCTCGTCGCCCGGCTTGGGTGTTCACGGTGTGGTCTCCCTGGTGGCGGCCGTGTGGGTCGTTCTCCGTGTTTTGACGGGATGTGCGCGGTGGGTGGATGCCGGTGCGGCGGCCTCGGGCGGTGTGGACGGCGTTGCCTCTTGTCGGACAACGGTCGTGGGAGCTGGTGGTCCGTCACTTCGGCCGTGCGGGCGGCGAGGTCTCGGTGGACGTCTACTGCGGTGGGTCGGGGTGCCCCGTCATCCGGCGTGCCTGCTTTGATGAAGTCCAACGCCTTCTCCGGCTGCGTGCGCTCCCCCGGCCAGGTCTTTGGCCGGGTGGATGGGACGGGGGCGGGATCGGGGGAAACCCTTGGCCATCGGTGGAGGCCACGACAATGGCGACGCCTTTGTGGGCATCGGTTCCCTTCTTGGAGGCCTTGTCGAGGTCCTATCCCGTCTCTCACTGTGCTATTCATTTGGGCGAAAGCTCTAGTTCCCCTTGCGGGCGACGGCGTCGTACCTTCGTCGCGCTCCTTCTTGAAGGCGTCGCCTGGGGTTCCCGAAAGCACGGTGGGCGCTTTGTGGTGCGTGTGAGGTGTTTGGCGGCGGCAATGTGTGCGGCGTTTCATCTATTCTACCGCCGATCTTCATCTTGTGGTAGCGCTCCTTCTGCTTAGAGATGGACTATCGTAGGTGGTGGTCGTCATTTGGCGTCATGGCGGCGTCGATGGCAGAGGAACCTGCCAAGGTTGGAACTTCAATCTGCTCTGAAGACGGACCAGTGGAAGATGGCGGCGACGACACTTGTGAGTGCGTCAGACCGGTATATGCCCCAGACCCGGTATGTGGCTAGGCTGGGGATTCCGGCTATTGATGTTAGGTTTAGGTGAATGGTCTGGGTAGTGGCCCAGCTAGCACCCCTTCATCATTTGGATAGGAGTAATGGCATATGTTGCCTAGACGGCGGATTCAGGCATATTGTTTGCAACACTTTGTAAGGTCCTCGAGAATAATTAATAAAGTGGCCGTATGCATCTACCAGATGCAGAGGCCAGGGGTCATCCTCTTTTTTTTAAAAGAAAACAGCCTGATTGCTTCAATGATGTTGTGACGACAAGTTTCGAGGGCCACGCTGATATCGCGACGGCGTGCTTCGAACGGCCATGGTGTGCTTCAATGGCCGCGGTGTGCTTTGACAACTACGGCGATCCTACAATGACAGTCTGACTGCTTCAATGATGTTGTGACGGCGTGCTTCGACAACTGCGGTGTGTGCTTCCACAACCGCGATGATGCTGCGAAGAACCACAGAAGTTGTGCTGGAAGCTAGGCACGGCTACGCAGGCGCAGAAGGTAGGCCACCTTCACGCGAGAGACAGGGAGATCGGACGGCGCGGGATGCGGCTTACAAAACCAAGAAATCAGCCGACTGTTTTGAAACGTCTTCCATAGACAATTAGACAGACACCTGAAATTATCTTGCCCGTCAGTTCTTTTTCCTAGGGAAAGCCTTCTTGGCACACTTTATTTCATCTTAAATAACGAAATATCGTTTATCGTATCTGTAGCAATGAAACTAGGAGGATCATCATCCCAAAACATGAAAGAGTTCGAGATGAAAACATGCCTAGCTAAATTATGCGCCACATATTTATCCTCCTGATCGCAATTCTGCAAAGAAATATGTCAATCCTGGATGCAATCTGAAAACAATCTGCAGGTATCGCTGTGTACGGACTTCCCACCTGGATAACACCATTATACGCTTGAACTAGTTCCAAACAATCAGTTTCTACAACCACCAGTGCCCAGCCCAGTCCTTCATGAAGAAATAGACCGTTTTGAAGAGCCGTTACCTCTGCTGTTGCAGTAGATGTTGAAGGGGCCAACAAGCACCTGCAATAGCCTCTCCTTTATCATTATGAAGCACTGCTCTAGCATTCACCGACCCATTCTCTAGAAGAGCAGCATCAATGTTTAGTTTATAAGTATGTCTTGGTGGTTTACTCCATGATATTTCACGTGGCTCAGAATTTGTACATGCCCCCCCCACCCCCCCGCAGTTCAGTGTTAGAGCACGACAGCAAAAGCTGTGCGAGGCGGAGGGGCAACCTGCTTCCCTTTAACCAAATCTCTTCATTGCCACCATATGTACCAAGAACCTACAAGAATAATTTCCTTTAGCCCGATATGGCCCAGAATAGGTACCTTGTTGCTTTGCCGCATAAGAAGCTTTTCAAGAACAATGGAGCCCGATCGATAAACATTTGCACCATAATTTATTATATCCAAGAGACCCAAAGTACTTCATACTCCTGTGCACGACTGCAAGTGAACATGAAATGTTTTACTTCTTCTAGCCCCATTGAGCAAACCGGATAATGATCATTGATAGGAATATGTTTGTTAGCAAGCACTAAAAGACTCGGAACGATCCCATGAAGAGCCTTCCAGGCGAAAATCCTAACTTTAATAGGTACCTGAATCCATAATATATTCCAGGCAGGGTTGCGAGCTAACGTCCCTTGGCCATCAGGTCTACTCAGTCGGTGCCTATGAGCATTGGCGGAACCAGTGGGTGTGCCGGGGCACACCCAGAAGTTCTGAGATATACCGGTTTGTTATACTGCAGCTTTGCCTCTGTAGTGTTGTTTCTAAATTTGTACAAAATATTGTTAGGCCGTTAGCAGAAGTGCATAACATCAGTAGGCTGTGCTTTCTTAGTAATTGTTGTTTTGTGAACAAAAAAAGCTCTAGAGGACTAGGGATGTGCCATTTTTTGTTCTAGTCTTGCTGTCTTGCTGACATTATGTTCTAAATATAGAACTGAAGATGAAAAGGAATGGTGACATCAAGTCTTTTTTTTTGGAATTATGAGGCAAAATCAAGAAAGGTTGCAGCCGAAGAGCAACCTGAACCTAATATTGATCCACCTTCAGTCCATTTGGATGCAGAGATTGACATTGATGTTGTTCCACCTCCAGTACATTCCGATGCAGAGATTGACATTGATATTGATCCACCTCCAGTCCACTCCGATGTAGAGATTGACATTGATATTGATGATGAAGCGCCACGGCAACCATCACCCCAACATCCACATGCAAGGTCATATAATATTCAAAGGCTTCCACCTGATCCAGGGGAAAGGATTCCTATTTCGGAGTACAATGTTGATGATCGAGATGAAGTTCGGAGATGGTACATTGCAAAGACTGCAGTCCAACCATACGCACACAACTTTGAAGTCAAGAAAATGTATGGTAAAAATCGACACTTCAACTTTTTTGGTTTGAGAACTATAAATGGCTAGAATATAGTGTCAAATATGAGGCTGCATTTTGCTTTGTGTGTTATTTGTTCAAAGGCAAATCGAATGGGGGGCCTAAGGGTGATGCCTTTGTTAAAGGTGGTTGGAAAAATTGGTATAGGCCTGATGCATTAGACAAACATGTGGGTGGTATTAACAGCATTCACAACAAAGCTCAAGAGAAGTACAATTTATTTGTGGCATCCCAACCATCAATTGATAACACTATGGTGAGGGTGTGTAAAGAGGATTTACATATGTACAAGGCTAGGCTCACTTATTCACTTAGATGCTTGAGGTTTCTTTATTTTGCACATCAACTTCAGTTGGTTCTTATAGCTGTGGCAAAGGACAATGAACCATGTTTGTGGTTCTTTGATCATGTTTCTTACTTGCTCAATATTGTTGGAGTGTCTTGTAAGCGCCATGACATGCTTCGAGATGTTAGAGCTCAAAAGGTGTTGGAAGCACTTGAAATGGGTGAGATTGAAAGTGGAAGTGGGATAAATCAAGAGATGGGACTAGCTGGACCCGGTGACACTCGTTGGGGTTCTCATTTTAAAACCATTATGCACATTGTTAGCATGTATTCCACAATCCTTGAAGTACTTGATGCTATTGGAAAAGATCCTTCACAAAAAAGTGAGTGGACAAGAATACGTGGAGTTGCTCAAGCCTTTGAATCATTTGACTTTGTTTTCAATCTTCACTTGATGCTTGTTATTCTTGGCTATACAAATGAGTTGTCCAAATCTTTGCGAAAGAGAGATCAAGATATTGTCAATGCAATGACACTTGTAAGTTTGGCAAAGAGTAGAATGCAACACATGAGGTCTCATGGTTGGGAAGAATTTCTTGCAAAGCTAACCTTATTTTGCAACAAACATGACATTGAAGTTCCTTTGTGGGAGGATATTGATAAGCCTAACCGAAGATCACGTCGGTATTATGAAGTCCAAACAAATGATGATCGTTATAGAAGAAAAGTATATCTTGGTGTCATTGATCAAACCATTCAAGAGCTTGACAGTCGGTTTGATGAGGTTAATACGGAGTTGCTTATTTGCATATCGTCTTTGAATCCCCTCAATTCATTTGCTTCTTATGATGCACTCAAGGTAATGAGACTTGCTGAATTCTATCCCATGGACATTTCAAGCACAGATTTGATAAGGCTAGAATTTCAACTTACTAATTTTATTGATGATATGAGACAAGATGATAAGTTTAGAAATGCAAGTAATATTGGTGAGCTCTCTATTATGCTTGTTGCAACAAAGAAGCATGCTCTTTATGATTTGGTCCACTTACTCATCAAATTGATATTGATTTACCGGTGGCGACGGCGAGTGTTGAAAGAGTATTTTCAGCAATGAATCTACTGAAAAATAAGTTGAGGACTACTATGAGTGATGATCGCTTGAATGATTGCTTGGTGACATTTATTGAATGGGATGTGTTCATGGAAGTAAGCGAAGATGACATAGTTGATGCTTTCATGGCAATGCAAAAACGTAGAGTTACCTAGTGATGTAATTTTCTAGTTGTGCTTCTTTCATGTAAGACTACTCGTATTGTAATTGAGAACATTTGAGATATACTTTGTGAACTAAATTGTTGTGAGATTTGCATTAAGCTACTCATGTTATTATTTTGCCATATTTTGTCTCACACATGGATTAGGCGGGAAAAAAATTTAGAGTGTGCACACCCTTCATTTTTTTCCTGGGTCCGCCACTTCCTATGAGCATGGTTCCATTCAATATAATATGCCGACCTGACTGAGAACACATTGCCAAGCCACAAAGTCCTCATCAAGATGTTCACATATAAGGAACCGCATAATTCTTTCCACATCAACCAGATTAAATATGTCGTTGATTAGCATATCATCCCATCTTCCCGTAGCTGGGTCAATGAGTTAATTAATTGTTTGTAGTAGGATCTTGCACCTTGGTGTTTGGACCATTTGGTTCGGGGTACCTGGGATCCAATGGTCCTCCCAAATATTAATCATTTCACCATTACCCACTCTCCAAATGTGTCCTCTATGAAAGGTGTTCAGTCCAGCCACAATGCTTCGCCATGTGAAAGATGATCCTGTCTTCGGGCCCACCTTTAGTAAGTTACAATTTGGATAGTATCTGGCTTTCAAAACATGAGCACATAAAGAGTCAATATTTATGATAAGTCTCCAAGACTGCTTTGCCAGCATAGCTAAATTAAAGGACTGAAGGTCCCGGAAGCCCATACCTCCATCCTTCTTCGTAATACACATCCTACACCAAGCCATGCAATGCATCCATTTAATTTGATTGGTGTCACCCCACCAGAATTCAGCCATTGCATCCGTCATTTCCTTTCATAGCTTCTTGGGGATATTGAAATCTGGCATTGCAAAACAGGAATTGATTGTATCAATGCCTACAAAAGGATTTCCTTACCTCCCATAGATAGGAGTTTTTCTTTCCAACTTTTCAATTTATTTATAATCCTCTCAAATAGAAGAAAAAAACTATCACTTCTATCCACCTCAACCATGGTTGGTAACCCCAGGTATTTATCTAACAATGCTTCAGACATAATATTGAGTTCTGTACAAATATTAGCCTTCATGGTAGCATCCGCATTTGGGCTAACAAATATGTACACTTTGCTTCACTCACCATTTTCCCAGAGTTTGAACAATATTAATCTTGTACCTGTCTCAACGAGGCTGCATTAGTCATATATTATTTCATAAGGATAAGTGAATCATCAGCAAATAAAAAATGCGAGAATGATGGTGCATTTCTACAACGACTGACGCCTTTGAAGCCATGAACCTCCTCTTTATGAGCCAGAAGACTAGATCATCCTTCTGCACAAATTAAGAACAAATACGGTGACAGGGGATCTCCCTGTAGGAGGTCCATTCCCGGGATAAAGGGGTATGTCTCTTGATGGTTGAATCTGACCTTATATTTAGCAAAATGGATACAAGCCATCAACAATGTCACAAACTCAACGTTAAACCTCAACTGAATCATCATACCACGCAAAAAATTCCATTCAACCTGGTCATAGGCCTTGTGCATATCCAATTTTACTGCATTTTAGCCCCATTACCCTTTTAATTTTTAATTGCATGTAAGCACTCATATGCCAACAAGATATTATCTTTGGTCAGTTTGTATGGTACAAATGCGCTTTGCACCGGAGATATAGTATCATCTAGAATATATTTCGAATGAATGGGACCATTTTGGAGATTACCTTGTACAGAACATTGCATGATAAACTCTAGATCTTCTATCTTTACTAGTAGAAAAGGGGCCAATGGTTCAGGGCGGTCCAGCCCATTAGTCCCGGTTCAATCCAGAACCGGGACCAATGGGGGCATTGTACCCGGTTCGTGAGCCCCGAGGGCCGGCCGGGCCACGTGGTCCATTGGTCCCGGTTCGTCTGGACCTATTGGTCCCGGTTGGTGGGACGAACCGGGACCAATGGCCCTCGCTCCTGGCCCACCACCATTGGTTCCGGTTGATGGGACGAACCGGGACCAAAGGCTTCCCATTAGTCCCGGTTCTTGCCAGCAACCGGGAATAAAGGGTTGGTCCTCGTTGCGGCCAGAGTTTAGTCCCACCTCGCCAACCGAAAGGGAATCAGACCGGTTTATAAGCCCCTCCCTCTCTGCCATGTTGAGTTGCTCTCAAAATGAAAATAGATGCCCTTATAAAGGGAATTTAACCTAAATTCATACTGAATTTCTCTGAAGTTCGTAGAAATTTATTATGAATTTAGGTTAAATTTTCTCTATAAGCGCATCTATGCTCATTTCTGAGTAGTTTTTTATATAGTTTTTTTAGTAAAGTTAATCACAACTATTTTTTATTCTATTTATTTCTGAATAGTTTTTTATATGGTTTTTTTCTGCTATATTTATTTTTTCTATTTATTTCTGTGTGGTAATAAGTCATTAAAAATAAGCATCTATGCTCATTTCTTTAGTAAAGTTAATCACAACTATTTTTCTTCTATTTATTTCTGAATTGTAATAAGTCATTAAAAATAAGCATCTATGCTCATTTTTTAGTAAAGTTAATCACAACTATTTTTTCTTCTATTTATTTCTGAATAGTTTTTATATAGTTTTTTTCTTTTCTGCTATATTTATTTTTTCTATTTATTTCTGTGTGGTAATAAGTCATTAAAATAAGCATCTATGCTCATTTATTTAGTAAAGTTAATCACAACTATTTTTTCTATTTATTTCTGAATTGTAATAAGTCATTAAAAATAAGCAACTATGCTCATTTTTTAATATAGTTAATCACAACTATTTTTATATAGTTTTTTTCTTTTCTGCTATATTTTTTATTTTTATTTCTATGTGGTAATAAGTCATTAAAATAAAAAGAGGCGCAATGTTAGTTAATTAAGCTTCAAGCCTTTGAATAGTGTAAACTGCACCGCACATAGCTCCGTGCAGTCTACCCTATTCCTCAAGGCTTGAAGCGAACCAACGTGAGCATTGATCCTCTTCTTCATCGTCTCTGCACTCAGGGTTTATAAACAGCTGCGAGTGCCTCTCGCTTGGCAAGGTGGGACTAAAAATATAGCCGCATAAAATAAATAAGTAAAAAATGCCTCCTACTGGGCACCCACGGCCTGGATACGACTAGAAACCCACCATGGGCCAGGATTCAGGCCCACAGGTGGCCCATTAGGACCATCAGGCAAAGCAGTAGTTAGTAGGCCCGTAAGCCTGCAGTGGAGAGGAGCTCGAGAGGGGAGCGGCAGTGGGGCTTATAAACCACTGCGCTCCCCTCTCAGCTAGCGAGGTGGGACTAAACTTTCGTGCCGCACCGTGCCAGCACACGGTCATTGGTCCCGGTTCGTGGCTCCAACCGGGACCAATGCCACCCTTTAGTTCCGGTTGGTGGCACCAACCGGGACCAAAGCCCTCCGCTTCCCGCCCTTTGGGCTGCTGAAAAGAGGCCTTTGGTCCCGGTTGGTGGCACCAACCGGGACTAAAGGGGGGCATTGGTCCCTGTTGGTCCCGCCAACCGGGACTAAAGGCTTTGCTATATAACGAAAATTTCAGAACCACATCCCACTTCGATCTCTCCTTCCTCCTCGATCTCCCGACGCTTGCGCCGCCCGCCCGCCTGCGCCGTCGCCGACCGCCCTTCCGACGCCGTCGCCGTCCCCATCGTCGCCGCGTCCCGTCGCCGCCCTTCCCTTTTAAGATGTCGCCTGTCGACGCCCGTCGACACCCGTCCCGTCGTCGACGTCCCGTCATCGCCGTCTCGCGCCTCCGCCCGTCGTCGCCGCCCGTTAGCTGCCCGCCCGTCGTCGGCGCCGGCCCGTCTATTTTCGATCTGGTTTCATTAGATAAATTAGATAGAAAAATTATAGATATTATTGTCAAATGTTAGATGAACTAGCTAGATATTAATTAATTTGTTCATATTGTGTTAGATTTTTTCTGTTAATAGATTTTTTGGTGTAATTAATTTGTTCATATTGTGTTAGATTTTTTTTTCTGTTAATAGATTCTTTTGGTGTAATTAATTTGTTCATATCGTGTTAGATTTTTTTCTGTTAATAGATTTTTTGGTGTAATTAATTTTTCATATTGTGTTAGATTTTTTTCTGTTAATAGATTTTTTGGTGTAATTAATTTGTTCATATTGTGTTAGATTTTTTCTGTTAATAGATTTTTTGGTGTAATTAATTTGTTCATAATATGTTTGGTGATATTTAGATTGTGTTAGTAAGTACTATAATTGAACTAGCTAGTTAGAAAAATATAATTACTATTTTATTTAGATTTTTTGGTAATATAATGAGTTAGATAAATATGAGTTAGTTAGAAAAATACTAGTTTATTTTTAGTAAGTACAATATAGTAAGTGCTACTTTGTTTTTAGTAAGTACTACTTTATTTATTTGTAGTAATAAGTTCTTAGTATAGTTGAACTAGATAGTTGATTTAATTAATAAAACTACTTTATTTAACTATATATAGAAGTAGTTTGTAGTAAGTGCTACTTTATTTATTTATAATAAGTGCTACTTTATTTATTTATAGTAAATGCTTAGTATAGTAGTTGAACTACATAGTTGATTTAATTAATAAAACTACTTTATTTAACTATATATAGAAGTAGTTCACGCATCGACGTCGGCGATGCCTATCCCGCATCCTCGTCGTCGTCGACTCGGCGGTGGAGGCTTGCTTGATCAGGGCCATGTTCGGGACTGGGCTCCGCCAGGCTGGTATTGGGAGGTGCTACCTTCCGGGGCGTGGGTTGGTGAGGAGGCAGCCCGTTGTTGACCCGATCCTTGTTTGGTGGCGGCCGCGTGGCGATGGCGGTGCCGAGGCTTCCGGACACCGCGGAGGTGGTACGTCACCGTGTCAGCGAGGAGGACGAGCACGTCCATCGCTACATGGTTGCATTGGAGGGCAGGTTCGACAATACCTGGCAGGTTCTTCAGGGATCTCACCGGAGCTATGATCCTGTGATGGTTCCTTATCTTTGGTGTCCACCGCCCGCGTCGATACCGTCGGGCGCTCACGGTTCTAGTTGTATTCGTGATGCTATATTAGTGATAATATTCGACGATGTACGAACACCAAGAGATGATGTACTTTTGCTTATAATTATTGAATGCATGCTAATTTGAATACTACTTTATTCTATGATTTGGTTTTGCTTATTTTATGATTTGGTTTTGCTTATTGAATGCTCATATTGGATAAGTTCTCCTTCATTTGAATTATGAATATAGGCGGAAATGTCGTACTCGGACGATTTAAAACCGCCGAAGTGCGATCGATGCCACGACGACCGAGGTATCTGTGACAGGTTCATTGAGCGACGAAGATCGGCGCTTCAGCATTAAGCTCGACGAGAGCTTCGATGTTCATACGCTACATAGCAGCGATAATAGTTTTTTTCGTAATTAATCATGACTTCAACTATTTTAATCATGACAATATTTTTCATCTTTTCCAATTCGACTAGCTTATCCCATGCTTTGCAAGACGCTATGTCTTGGAGAGGATGGGTTTTGAAGACCATGAAAGTTTTGAAACCAAAAAAATTATCCTAAGTACCCATCATGGTGTGGATTTTCAAGTAAAGCTGTACAATGCTGAGAGTCTAACCCATTTTGGTTGCAAAAATTGGGAAGCACTTTGCAAGATGTATGGTCTTGATGAGGGTATGCTTGCTACCATGGATCTTGGTGATCCTACAATCGAGCAAGAGACACCTTCGATTTGGGTCCTTGTGGATACACCTCCAATTCTTCTCCCATGTGAGCTTAACATAGTTATTAAGTAATTTATATTGTTTATTTCAAAATAGTTGACAGCTTATTTCCATTGACATCTTATTTTGATTGTTCAAAGAATGTGCGGAAGATGGTAGACAAAACCCACTACACCGATGGCTCCGAATTAACTTATAAGGAGAAAAATCATCTGATCACATTTTGTAGGGATCTTGAGAATTACAATGTCTACAATCGAAATCCTCAACATTATGGTCAATACGTGCCACTAGTGCACGTGTTGAACTACGGTAACTACCATGGAGATATCCTGGTAAGATTTTTTACTATTACGACATCCGTGCATCTTTTTGCATACTTCTAAAACTAGTACATCATTGCTAACGACGAAGTTATTACTATGTTTTTCAACAGATAATCCCAGAGGATTGTGTGCCTCATTTGATGTATGAGAATGGCAACCTTCATGTTTTGAACATATATCCAGGTCATCCTATGAATCTCAACTGTCCATACCGGATTTCTAAAAGAAGTGGAGACATGACAATCAAAGAATGGAAAATATGTATGGATAGTCGTAAGGAGCTTCTTGGAAGCAAAAGGAAGCGAAGCGCAAGAATTGGAGACAAGATGATCTCCATTCTTCATAATGGAGAGTCAGGGTCTATATTGTTTTATGCTATTTTACCTTAAGGGTGTTTAATTATGTCCTGAACACTAGAATACTTATATTGATATGTTCGTGACTATAAATTTTATCAACTTCACTTTTGTAAAGAACTATGTGGTGAAATATCTAAACATTGTCTATTTAGACTGGCAATCCATGAGAGCAAGATTTTCTCTTTCAAAAGCAGACTTCTTTGAGTTTGTTTTCATGTAAAGATGTTTGTGGTAGTTTACCTTAGCTTAATTTTTGTTGTGGAAAGCTAAATTGTTTACTGATGGATGTTAGAATTCTGCCAAATAAAATACCAAATAGGATCAAGAATATAATACTCCCTCTGTAACTTAATATAAGACATTTTTTGACACAATGATAGTGCCAAAAAAATGGCTTACATTAAGTTACGGAGGGAATCTTTTCTAACACTAAAATGGCACAATTATCAGCAAACTAAAACGTTGCAATCTCTATATGCTCAAAAGGGCATTGACTGAAAAAACTATAAATATCCACATGAACTTCTTGGATGTTCCAATCAATATGTTGAGTAATATTGCACATGAATTAAGTTTTGCATATAATAGGCATGTTGGTTCAGAAAACAATATTAGTAGTCCCATCATGGAATATATTTTCATAGTGTATTAATTTCGTATTGTGAATGTGGATTTTCAGTTCACAAATTTGGTCAAACTTATTAACAAAGTTGGCTTGACGAAAAACTAATAAGTGTAGCAATCTGAAGTAGAGAGAACGTTATTACTATGATAAGGGTTTATCTACTCCATGAACAATCAGACATATCTTAGAGAATCTGACAAATTTTATTTCCATTAATTAAACATACTATGTCCATTGATTCAAGAATGTTAATACTACATATTTCTTTGAAATCCATTTGCTGCTTATTTAAAATTACTAGCCAGTGCAAATGTACGGGTTGCCGACTAGTAGATGTAATGAAAGGGGACTGCGTTCCTATCACATTGTACTTGACTAAACCTTAGGCAATGGATTAATTCTAATTTCCAAAGTTGTTTAAATCGTGTGCAAGAAAAAAAAGATCAATTGACTGTCACGTTAACACTTTCATTTTTCTGAGAAAAATGGCAATTAAACTTGAATTGCCAGTTTATTGGATTATTGACCGATCCATATCTGAAATCTGATCGATGAAATCGAAAGCGCAAGAATGTTCGTAGGACTGCAAGATTGCTCATGTGATCTACCATACGATCATACGGCAATCTTCGAAGCATGCTTTTTTCCCCTGCAAATTACCTACATTTTACACTTATGAAACACTTACATACATTTTACATTCAATTAATCATTAATTCTTATAATACACAGCGGCAAAAAACAGTGCAGCCCTCCAATCCAATGTATGGATTTTCGCTGGCACAACTTCAGCCAACATATAGTTTTCCATCTCTATTAAATGTTGCCTTAGTGTCTTTTAATCTTTAAAAACATGCAACATGTAGTTTTGCATTATATTACCAATTTAAAAAATGAGGTTTTCTTCATTGCCCACTTGCTAAGATATTATTGTTTTACCTTCATATAGTGTTTAATTTACCCCCTCCAACAGGTAGTTTGATTTTTTTTCAAGTTAATGCTTAGTTCAGGCTCACCGAAAGTTGAACTATCATATCCGTGTGGGATTTTGTGCTTTAGTTCGCATATGGAATTCTCAAAAGGATTGTATTTTTCATATAATGGGCTTTGAAACTTTTTGTTGTTTATGCTCAAGGCTATCGGTTGGATCCATACATGGCCTTTACATCGCTAGAAGGAGGAGCGGGCTCTAGCTGTTTATTTGTGCAACCAGTCGGCGGTGGTCGCCCATAATTTATTCAACTAATTGCTTGAGGGTCTAATAGGAGGATATGTGATGCATGAGGCCTCACTTTCACTAGTAGAAAAAGGGCCATTTGTCCCGGTTCATAAGGCCCATCTGTCCTGGTTGTGGAACCGGGACTAAAGGGTCGTTACTAATGCCCTGGGCCTTTAGTCCCGGTTCTTATACAAACCGGGACAGATGGGCCTCCACGTGGCCGGTGCTGCGAGCCCAGGCAGGAGGACCTTTGGTCCCGGTTGGTGGCACCAACCGGGACCAATAGGCATCCACGCGTCAGCTGTTAATTAAGGTGGATTTGGGGGGAATGTATGGTTAATTAAGGTGTTTCATATATTGTGTTAGGTAGCTAATTAATTAATAGAGAGAAGTGTCCTCTGTTATCTCCGTGCTTGGTCGATGCTACGTACTATACGTATAGAGAGGCCCTCGACACGCTAGCTAGTAAGAAAATGAAGGAAACCATTAAGTACAGAAGTTCGTCATGCATACCGAGAGAAGTGATCGACCTCTCCTTCTCCGAGAGATTGTTCGAACAACAAGTTTTCGTATTATCTATCCGACGCTACTGGCTACATACATATACAATATGTAAGATCTCTCACAATCCCCTAGTATCTCATACAATATGTAAGAAGTCGGTCGGGGGTGCTCGAGGGGTCCACGAGACAGGGGGCCGCGCCCTGTAGGGGGGGCCCCCTATCTCCTGGGCTCCTCGAGGATCTTCTGACTTGATCTCCAAGCCTCCCGGATGATAATCTTCCAAAAAATCACGATGCCGAAGGTTTCATTCCGTTTGGACTCCGTTCGATATTCCTTTTCCTCAAAATACTGAAACAGGCAATAAAACAACAATATGGGCTGGGCCTCCGGTTAATAGGTTAGTCCCAAAAGTAATATAAAAGTGTATAATAAAGCCCATAATCATTCAAAACACATAGTAATATAGCATGAATACTTCATAAATTATAGATACGTTGGAGACGTATCAGTGACCACGCGGCGGGCATGCGAGTTTACGCGCTCTAGAGTTGGGGCCCTCGGCCACCGTCCAAACCACGACGTATCGCCACCAAACCATGTATTTATGATTAAATAGGTACTTATGTAACTAGAAATGATTTTTGGAAAAAATAAATAGCAAACTATGAGGCAGCTGCAGTTCAAATTTGACCCGCTTCCAACTGAATCGGCGGGAATTTGTCTTTTTCACCAGAGGTGGATCAAAACTTTTGACACCCAACCATTTTGTCAATTGTGCATTAAATATGGCCTAGTATTTTATAAAATTGATTTGGTCCAATTTTGCAACAAATATATGGTAGGTCCTTCATAAAAAAACTCATTTCGGGCACTCGGAAAATGGAAAATGAATTTTCCGTGCAAAGAAAATGAAAACTTCCTTAGGCAACATTGTTTGCCATTCCAAGATGCACCCTTGTGCACAATATGAGATTATTTGAACAAACTATGCCATGAATGGGGCCATAAGATTGATCATTTGGCTTGAAAGCCATGAATCTTCACGCATGATAGCTCATTTCTGAGAACACTTTTTAAAATAATTTCCGTATTACAAGTTTATTATTTTTCCTGGAAACTTGGTCACATATAATGACACAATGCGAAGGTTTTCCAATTTTTTGATTTTTTTTTTGAATTTTTATGCCCGTTTCAAAATGCGGTCAAAATGGTGGGCTTGACCGTTCCTAGCTAGTGGTTGAATCTTGGAAAACTTTTGATGTTTCTCTGATTAAATAGATACTTATGTACCTAGAAATGATTTTTGGAAAAAATAAAGAGCAAACTATGAGGCAGCTGCAGTTCCAATTTGACCCGCTTCCAACTGAATCGGCGGGAATTTGTCTTTTTCACCAGACGTGGATAAAAACTTTTTACACCGAACCATTTGGTCAATTGTGCATTAAATATGGCCTAGTATTTTAGAAAAATTATTTGGTCCAATTTTGCAATAATTATTTGGTAGGTCCTTCACAAAAAAACCTCATTTGGGGCACTCGAAAAATGGAAAATGGCTCTTTTGTGCAATGAAAGTGAAAACTCCCTTAGGCAACATTGTTTGGAATTCCAAGATGCACCCTTGTGCACAATATGAGATCATTTGAACAAACTATGCCATGAACGTAGCCATAAGATTGATCATTTGGCTTGAAAGACATGAATCTTCACGCATGATAGCTCATTTTTTAGAACACTTTTTAAAATAATTTCCGTATTACAAGTTTATTATTTTCCTGGAAACTTGGTCACATATAATGACACAATGCGAAGGTTTTCCAATTTTTGATTTTTTTGAATTTTTTTATGCCCGTTTCAAAATGCGATCAAAACGGCGGGCTTGACCGTTCCTAGCTAGTGGTTGAATCTTGGAAAACTTTTGATGTTTCTCTGATTAAATAGATACTTTTGTACCTAGAAATGATTTTTGGAAAAAATAAAGAGCAAACTATGAGGCAGCCGCAGTTCAAATTTGACCCGCTTCCAGCTTAAACGGCGGAAATTTGTCTTTTTCACCAGAGGTGGATCAAAACTTTTTACACCCAAAAATTTGGTCAATTGTGCATTAAATATGGCCTAGTATTTTAGAAAAATGATTTGGTCCAATTTTGCAACAATTATTTGGTAGGTTCTTCACAAAAAAACCTCATTTGGGGCACTCGAAAAATGGAAAATGATTTTTTCGTCCAAAGAAAATGAAAGTTTCCTTAGGCAACATTGTTTGCCATTCCAATATGCACCCTTGTGCACAATATGAGATCATCTGAACAAACTATTCCATGAATGTGGCTATAAGATTGATCATTTGGCTTGAAAGCCATTGGTCTCCACACATGATAGCTCGTTTCTGAGAACACTTTTTTAAAAGAATTGCCGTATTGTAAGTTCATTATTTTTTCTCGTAACTTGGTCACATATAATAACACAATGCGAAGGTTTTCTAATTTTTGATTTTTTTGGAATTTTTATGCCCGTTTCAAAATGTGGTCAAAATGGCGGGCTTGACCGTTCCTAGCTAGTGGTTGAATCTTGGAAAACTTTTGATGTTTCTCTGATTAAATAGATACTTATGTACCTAGAAATGATTTTTTGAAAAAAATAAAAAGCAAACTATGAGGCAGCCGCAGTTCAAATTTGACCCGCTTCCAGCTGAATCGGTGGAAATTTGTCTTTTTCACCAGAGGTGGATCGAATATTTTGACACCCAACCATTTGGTCAATTGTGCATTAAATATGTCCTAGTATTTTAGAAAATTGATTTGGTCCAATTTTGCAACAAATATATTATAGGTCCTTCACAAAAAAAACTCATTTTGGACACTCAAAAAATGAAAAAATGATTTAAGAGAACTCATTTCTCATAACTCTTTAAAAAATATTTGTCTTATTTCAATTTGTGATTATTCCTGAAAACTATAGTCAAATTTGCTGACACAATGAGAAGTTTTTTTTCTTCATATTTTCAGGTCATAATAAAATAGCTAACATGATTTAGCACCTTACTTTTAGTCAATTATGACCAATTTAAATGGTCAAAATATCATACATGTATACTACGTTCTGATTGGTCCAAAGGCCTCTCACGCGGATCATGGACAAACCACCGTCGGATCCTCCTGGATCCAACGGCCCTCACCTCACCCTCTCACGGTCTCACCCACCCACCGCGAGCTACCCCTAAAAAAACCCACCGCACACCACTCCACTCTCTCCCCGCGCAGCGAACCCTAGCGCTCTCACCCTCTCCCTCTCTCTGGATCCACCGCCGCCGCACACCAGTCCTCCTTGTGGATCCCCCGCCGCCGCCCCCAACGTCACTCCCTCCCTCTGGATCTCGACGCCGCCGCCCCCACCCCACTCCTCCGGCGTTCCCCCCACACGGTCACCGCTCGGCTCTCCCCATCGCGCTGCCGATCCAGATCCCTCCCCTCCCCACTCTCAGAACCAACTGGCCCGAGACGGAGGCCGTCGTGGACATGGTCGCCACCACCGACCGCGAGTGGGGGTCCTGGTCCTCTCCCTCGTCGTCCTCGGCGGCGGCATCTGGCTGAGCCACCGGACGCGACGCCGGCTCGTCTTCATCGTCTTCTCCTTCGTCGTCACCAACCGCGACGCCGGCTCTGTCGTCTCTGGCCGCAGGTACTCCACCTGGCAGCACGGCGTGGAGTACTGGATGATGGCGTCCCTGCTGCTGCGGCAATAGGAAGGAGGGGCGGCGGAGGCCGTGCAGGTGCGGGATCCCGACGCCTTCTTCATGCCCTTCTTCTCCTCGCTCAGCTTCAACGAACCGCCCCATCCCCGATGTTCGCGAAGCGCTTCTTGCAGAAGAAGCTGCACCAGGTCTCGCCCCACCCCCTCTCTCTCTCCATCCCGTCAGATTTGGGGAACCTCGACCAGATCATCTTCGCGGGGCTGGCCGACGGGGTTTTCTTCCGGCGCTGCCCGTGTCCGTGTTGGTGATTCTGTTTGTTTGGATGTTGCTGCAGGGAGGGGGCGGAGAAAAAGGAGAAGGTGGAGGAGGAGGAGGAGGCGGCGGCGATGTGGCCCAGCTGGACGCGCAGATCGCGCTCCACTACGGCGTCCCCTACGTCGCCTCCGTCATGGCGTTCGACCCCGTGCAGCGGCTCCTCGCCGTCCGGACGCTGTGAGTCCACAACCTCCACTCCTCCTAACTTTGCTTGCACTGTAAAATAGTAAAGCCGAAGCTGATATATCTGTCAAGTTGTGTTACAACCTCTGAATCCGAGCAACCATTTCTTGTGTCATATAACAAGACATCCAAATAATAAGACTGTAAAGTACAGTAGGTCATTTGTAGTGTTCCATCCCCCTTTCAATCTTAAGCTTGAAGCCCGAATGCGGTTTAGATCATTGCTCAAGTCGCTAAGAAAACCCTTGAGCACATTTTCGGTGTCCATGTTGTGTTCACTTCTTGTTGTATTGATGGTGACTGCGCTTCAAACTGCAAGGATGGCAGGATAAAAATCTTTGGGGTGATAATATCGAAGGCATCCTCATATCGCCAAAGAGCATGCCATACAAGTATCTTCAGGTTTGGCACCGAGGCTGACCGCCTCCTTCAGGTAGCAGACGCTCCTCCACGCCAAGGTGCTCCCCTTCTCTGTTCCATTTGGCCTAATAGTAGTTTTATCACGCACGCACATGACAGCACTGGACTTGTTGCTCTGTTGCACTAGACAAATTGATGTTGAATCAACAAATTGATGTTGAATTCAAGCCAAGGTACCCGTGATTAACGTCTGCTTTCCTCTCTCTCTCCTTGTGCAGCGACTGTTGATTGGTCACCACCAAGCTCAGGTCCATGGAGCTCCAGTGTCAAGGGCACAAAGGTCAGCTACCTGCTGCTCCTTTGTTGATTCTGTTAAGAACTTAATAAGTCCTTGCTATACTGTTGCTTACTAGGCCAGAAGTGTTTTTTATGCTAGAAGTCATTAGTAGATCAGGAATCCTTCATTTTGTGTTGCGTTCACCACAAAACACTACAAACTAAGTCATTACTGCTATGTATTGTTTGATGCCAGGGGAGGACCAGTGCTTATTTGTATAGCACAAATGCTGGAATCGACGCGGCAGAGAAGCAGAGGAGGGCTGGAATCGACGCGCAAGGCAGCGAGGTCCTCATCCACCGGGAACAAGTCCAACAAGGCCTCGCTCGGCAAGGCCCAACACGCAACCAAGAACAACAACTAGGCGGCCCAACTCCAACGATTCATTGATACCCCTCTAAAAAAAGGTGATTCATTCATGGTTCATTTCGTTCGTTTGATCCATGTGGTGATCTGACATGCTGTTGGTGCTATGTCTTCAAGACTGATATGATATCCCGTGTCTGTGTATCTCTTCATGATGCTGCTGCTGCTGCTTGTTTTGCTACTAAAATATGGATCGAATTTTATGCAAAGTTTTGGTTCCAATGCACCATCTTTCCTCCTTGAATCTGCCACAATTGTGGCCCTTTTCTTTCACAAGATACAACTAAAATTCTACGCACTGACATGATCTGTTTCACATATTTTGGTATATATACTTGCTAGTATGAAGCACTAGTATCTTTTGTTGGACTGCAGCAACAGTTGCAACTATACCGTAATAATTTATACAAGATGCCATCTTGCCTAAACAATCAAACTCAACTGCTGCAGCCTCTTGTGTCACCTACTTCCTGTATGAAACAATGAAATAGATGAGCTTAGTTCTGTGCACTTTCTTTTAGTGTTAAGGTTGATGTGCTTTAAATTTTATTTCTGGTAGATGAAACATCAGATTTTGACTTAGTTGCACAAATATTCAACACCCAGATTTTATTTAACTCCACTTGTCTTAGGCCGTGTGTACAATGCAATATGCTTAGAGAGGTGCTTGTAAAAATAAAACATGTTTAAGCTCAAGTACCGGCGCTTGTTCCTTTAAGCTCAGACCAATACATGCTTTTCTGTAACTTTAGATATTTTCCAGAATAGTTTGCTTGGTCCTTCATATCTAAAGCTTGCATGTACTGTAGAAGCTCTACTTTATGCTAATACTTGCTTGTGTAACATCTTTCATGGCATACTTCTAAATGGACAAGTACGTGCAACGTCCAGCGTCAACGATGATGCGGACCATATGTTCAAGTGTTCAACTGCAGCCCCATCCATTGCATCGACACAAAGGTATGTACTCTGTCTTGCTGAACGGATATGGGCATGATGCTTGATGTCCTTATGCCTGATGCATGTATCATGTGACATACACATAATTAACTTTGACATAGTTGCTCTGTTACAACAGATGGCAAGATGAATAGCTAGTGTCTGTTTAATTCCATCATGCACCTGGTAGTTTAATAGGTACTATTGATTGAATATGAATGTTATTCCATATACTCAAATGGAACCTTGTCGTGTATGTGAAACATTTCCATGCTCGTTTGCTGCTAAGTTTGTCATATGTGCCAATTCAATTCCCAATTTTGATCAATAGCCATATTCTGGATAAGTAGAATGATCTGGTTAATAATAATAATAAGTAGAATGATAATATACTGGTGTATCTTTACTTTTTATTTTAAAAGTACTCTGTATTCTATCAGTGACTTACCTTTTGTTCTCTTTTGAATGCTCAGATGTTTTGCATCAGCCTGTCATTGCTTGCTAAGGGAGAAGCGGGACTTGGAGAAGAAATCTTTCCATTAAGCAGATTACATGTTTGGTTGCTGTGAAGTACCAGATAGGCTAGTTCTATTTTTTTCACGATCTTGGAGTATTTCAGCAGCGCCATGCAAATGCAGTAGCGTTTGTTTTTTGTTTGTAAAAACTTAGTTAGCCCGTCGTTCGGTCAGTAGTAGCTCAGCCAGCCAGCCAGCCTCAAATAGTATTGCTAGAATGAATGCTTTGAAAATGTATCAGAACTGGGCTAGGCCCAAGATAGCTTGTGGTGATGTGTTGTAATGTCAATGGCATAATATTTTTTGGATTGGATCAATTTTTTTGGAACTGGGCTAGGCCCAAGTTATATTGGACAATTATTTTTGAGGGAAAAACATGAAAGGCCCAGCAAAGAAATGGCCCAGAAAAATACATGATCAAAAAGAAAATCTGCTGTTAAAAGGGCCACGCAAAGAAATCAATAAGGCTGAATTGTTGGGCCAGACCCATGTAGCTAATAAAAGCACAGGAAAAAATACATTAAAAAGGCTGAATTGTTGGGCTAGGCCCATGTAGAAAATCGAATTGGACCAGGCTGATTCTTGTGCCACATCAGATTGCCACGTCGGACGCCTACGTGGCCTGGGGAGGCTGCTAGTGACCAAAACAAAACAGTAGGCATATTTTGGTCGTAAACGTCTACGACCTTCTCACAGAGAAGTTCGTTAATTTCAGTTTATGACCGCCAGCTTTTGACCATCTGTTTTTGGTCACAAAAAGGTCACAAATGGAAAGTAATGACCATTCGGTGACCAATAGTCAAGGTCACAAGTTGACATATTTCTTGTAGTGACTTCATTCATATACTCATGTCATTGTTTTATGTTTGTTTACTCTTCTAGTTTGAAATCTTATATTTGATTATCACTTTAACTTGTAGGCCAAACTGCAGAAGGGACATATAACTTCACCTCTATCGAGCCATCACATTGCTCAACCCAATCACATCTCGAGAATCTTGGAGGAGCTGGCGAGAATCAAGGAGAAACATCAGCTGATGGCGAGAATCTTGGAGGAGAAAGGGTGCAGATTGATGAAGATGTTGAGGAGGTGTACGTGCAAGAAAACATTACTGTGGAGCCCCAGCAAACTCAACCAAATTTGGCTACTGCACCCTCAAGAAATGGTGAAGAGAAAGAACCAAAGAGAAGGAGGAGGGCGAATGGTGATGTGGCTGCAATGATGGAGAAGTACTTGGAAATAAGGACGAAGCAGGTGGAGGATGAGAGGAATAAGCCAAGGGTCGTGGATGAGTACTCTATCAAAAACTGCATTGATCTGCTGAAAACAATGGACATCACACCTGAAGAAGAAGTCAAGGCTTTCCAAGTCTTCAAGACCCCCGAGAACCGAGAGATTTTCATGAGTGCCAGACCGGAGACTGCTCTTATGTGGTTGAGAGCTGAAATGGAATAACTCAGGTATTCCTCTTTTCAACTAGTCCATGTTACTAAACTCCTTGCTAGCCATTTAGTCCATGTTGTTGTTGTTGCTGCTGCTGCAGTAAAGACATTATTTTCTTCTGAAATGGATAGTTGTTTTTAATATATTTATGAAGTTCTTTTGCAAACTATTAGACTGACTGGTTATAGGAATACTTTGCTTTCTTGTGGTTGTAGTCATTGTCTATTTCTAAACTGCTATGATGCCTTGTCCGTAGAAAATAAAAGCACCTCGCCGCCACGGGGGCCCGGGTCACGCCCTACCTCGTCTACCTCGACCACGCGCACACTCCTCGACAACCGCCTCGGCAAGCGCCGCTTCGACAGCGGCTACGTCCACAACGGCCTCCTCCGCGCCGCCGGCTGGGTGCTCGACTGGGAGTGCGACCTGCTCCGGGACCTCCTCGACCGGTACCCCGCCTACACGCTCACCTTCACCCACTCCCTCGGCGCCGGCGTCGCCGCCATGCTCACCATGGTCGTCGTGCTCAACCTCGACAAGCTCGGCAAGGTCGAGAGGGGCCGCACCAGGTGCTATGCCATGGCCCCCGCCCGCTGTATGTCGCTCAACCTCGCCGTCAGATACGCCGATGTCATCAACTCCGTCGTGCTGCAGGTGACTCAGTGATGACCCAATTGATTTGGTTGCTTGCTTGTCTAAATTTGGTGGTTACATGTTCAGTTGTAGAAGAATTTGGGTTACATGTAGTATGTCTGAATTTGGGTTACATGTAGCTGTCAGACTGAATTTTGGTGGATACCTGCTCTGCTTCTGAGTAAGATAAACATTGCATTGCATAATATAGTATAATGCCTATCTGAATTTTGCTGGGTGCTTCCTTGTTGCTAAAAATTCAGTTGCAGAATTTAGTTACATGCCTATCTGAATTTTGTTGGGTGCTCGCCTGCTGCTAACTTCAGTTATTATAGAAGTTAGTTACATGCCTGTCTGAATTTTGGTGAGTGCTTGCTTCCTGCTAAAAGTTCAGTTGCATAATTTAGTTACATGTCTATCTGCATTTTGTTGGGTGCTACTTCATCGGATAAGAATCTGGTTCAGTTAAAACTGCCTTTGTCAAATCTGGACAGCCAGCTTCTAGGTGAAAACGAGTTAGTTATTCTCAGAATTTCGAGTTGCCTCTATATGAAATTTGTAAAGCAAGTTCCAAGCTTTCCGTAGAGTATTTATTTGCGTCGTTTGGATGTATGGTTTGAGAGTAGCCATCGTTTAGTTTGTTGTCCGAAAGTTAGTATCCTGAGCGCATTGTTTTCGTATGCCAGTTTACGACCTTATAGAGGCTGTTTAAAAAAAGTTTCAATACGAATTTTTTAGAGGGTTTGTAGTAGATTGCAAGGCCGATTTCAGTTTCAGTTTGCTCCACCGCTGTGAAAGGTGGAGGAGCCTAGATTGCAAGGCCGATTTCAGTTTCAATTTCGATCGAGCCTAGATTGCAAGCCCGATATTAATACTAGCACTCTCCATGCAGCTCCTCAATAATTGTAGTCAATTGGTTGGACAGTCTTCTTGTTTTCATCATTTTTTTCTAGTTATATATATAGTTGGCTGGGATTATAATGCTATCTTTGCTTACTGTAACTGTCCAAATTGATGTAGGAAGATAAACAGTTGTTGATCGCTTCCACGATTAGCACCAACTAAGTTTCCTTAGATGTTTGCACCTTAGAAAGTGGTATCTGCTTAATATGAAGATCATTTGTCAGTTCTGTATCTGTAATATTACAAGCGGCCCACTTACAGGATGCTTGACAGGGCTACCCTGTGCAGCCCACTTACTTCCTTGCTTGTTTGCCGCGGACCCAACCGAAGCCCAATGGGCCACACTCCCCTGAATGCCTCTTGTATTTCTCTCCAGTGTAGGATTGCACACACTCCAATCCTAAATACTTAATCTAAAAAAACAAAATTAAAAAACTCCTAAATTTTCTCTTCCTAGGAAAAATAGTATTAATGCTCTCTGCTAAACTTTGAACTCGTATGACATTTTTGGGCTGTGAGATTTTATAAGAGGAAATTTCAGAAGATTCCAGCCACTGTGAAAGAAAGAAAAAAAGAAGATTGCCGAACTTCAAGAAATATTTCCTGTATGATTCATAGATTTTGGATTATTTTTTATCCTCAAGATTGTTTTTTATGAGTGTTCTTTAAATCATAGGATTCGCCACGCCACGTGTACGATGTTAGCCGTTGATTACATCCTAACTGCCTAGTACCAAAATTCTTCATGGGTGACTTTTTTTTTCTTAGCGAATGGCACGCGTGGCTTCTTCTTGAAGCATAGACCATTGAAAGGAGAAGAGGACCATGACCTCACCTCATGTATGTGTAATGCATGAGAGCCTTGCAGAAAGGGGAAAAGATCTTGTTTCATTCCTGGCCGGTTGCTTTCAGTTTCAGGTTAGTCGTCAGGTTAATAATTTGACTGTTTCTTCTGAAGGACTTGCTGTCGATGTTAGGCCATCTATGTATTGTATAGTCGACCAGTCATCTCCATCACACGTGATTCATGAGATTCTCTTCTACTAGTCATCATTACTATGCGGATAATATCTTGTGTTAGGCATGGGCCACCTGTTCAGTTTTACTCCCTCTGTACCATAATATAAGAGTGTTTTTAACACGCTCTTATATTGTGGGCGAAGGGAGTAGCTATTTAGATCTCATACTCACAAATTCGTACGCATATAGATTTATCATGGGTCTTCGTTAATTAACAATTTTAATAGGTTTATCGGTATATTATGACAGAAACAGGTAAAAAGAAGAAGGTTGTGTTTCAAAGAGTGGATTGAGTACTAATTAGCCATCAATTCCATGATTCTTGTGTAGTTGGGCACTGTCCTGTTTAACTTCTTGTAGTATACTATGATAATTAACCATGATTTCCCTTGCTCTTCTTTCGCAGTTCGGTTGAAATCATCATTCTTTTCCCACTTGCTAAGTAATGTTGCAACAAAAGATATCAGCACCAAAGAAATTATGTGTTAATGCTTTCCTTTTAAACTACTTCAAAAAACAAAGAAATTGGATTTTTTTTAGCCTTATTATCCTTTGAACATCTATATGAAATGATCTAAGTTTAAGTATATTTAGTTTTGAAGAAAACTAAAGGCAATTAATGTGAAAATTAGATATGTCCTATTACCCGGCAATATATAGTTCATCAAGGCTTGGTTGGCAATATATATTATCTAGAAATTAATTTCATTTGTTTGTAGCTACTACATCGGCAATCTCTTGTTAATAGGATGCTTTTAACATACATCAGAGGATATAGATTGATTTACCTACTTTTTATGTATGTCTTTCTCATTGTTTCCATTCCTGGAAATAAAATTGCCAAGTATTTCACTCTCAAACTAATTTTGGTTTTGAATGGTTTCAAAAAGCAGGAGTTCTACATAAGAATGCTCCAGAAGAAGGGCGAAGGTGCCGCGACTTGGATCTATTTGTGTGTGCCTTTTAGTGGAAGGCTTCATATCTATTCGCTGGGTTTTGTCCATGTAATATTTGTAGAGAAACTAAACACTATTTCTAAAACGACTGACTGTAGTGTGGAAGAATTTGGGAGGAACTAATAATTAAGCTCTTGTGGTCTATTCAACATATTATATATTATGTATGCTCCAAATTGCTATTATTTTTGTTAGTATTTGTGCCCTGTTCAAATCTTAGAATTGTTGTTATTGTTGGGATAATAAGTGTTTTAAACTGTGAGTGTTATTGTCACTTCAGTCTGCATCTATGTCATTACTACATGAGAATTGTTGTTATCTATATGTACCACTTCTGTTTGCATCTCTGTCAATACTGTTGTCCCTGTGGTCCAGCGCCCTTGGGGACTAACCGAATGCATGAGAGTGGTGTGGATTGCATACTGGCAGGATTTGGTCCCCAAGTGGTTTTGGTGTCAAGCGGGGATCACCCAATCCTCTAGAGGATTAAATCCACTAGAGGATTAATTCCGCTACAACCGAACAAGGCCTGCAGGATGGAGGAGAGGCTGGCGTGGGGTGCAAGGAGCAGCAGGGCAGAAAGGTGCTCGCTCGTCGGGCGTTGGCCCTCGGATGAATTCGATGCCTGAGTCGAGCTGAAGAGTTCCAGATGATGTTCAGGCATTAATTCTTCAAAGATATGTTCAGATATCCTACAAAAACAATAGTGAGATGATTTCCCAAGCTTCATCTGCTTTACCTAATATATTAATTGTCGATTTTTTATTTACCTCACCTCCTTTCCAGGTAGTGAGTACTAGAAAGCATTATCACGTTTCAGTGCATTTTCGTACTTTGTGAAACATTTTAATTTTATGGATATGGGCATTCAGTTGAGAACCGAGAACAATTGTGTTGCACTTCTTTAGATTATTAATTACAATTACTGTAAGTAGCAAAGGCCTGGGTTAGTTTAGAGCTTGAGTTGGAAGCTATGCTTTTTTGCATTCCACATTATGCAAAGAGATTTTTTCTATTCGGTCTAGTTCATTCCCTTATATGTTCAGTTGTTTTCCACAGAACAAATATGTATTGATGTCATTGTCATGTCATGTAAATTAATTGCACAACAAATCTATTTTTTGTGTGTGACTAAAAGTGAAAACGATATTTGGAACAAAAAAAATTCCAAATAGCTCTGAATATAAATTGGGGCCTTGCGCTGTTTGGGGTGGAGTTGCAGGTGGTGAGAGGCGGATAACAATAGCGAGAAGGTGCATGCCATCGAGGGTGCAAGCAGCGGTGCTCCTCCACATTGGGGTGTGGCTTCGGGGAGGGAAGGCGGCTAACGACAGGGAGATGGAGCAGGCCGTCGAGGAGTGCAAGCAGAATGGTAAGATGTGTAATTTTTCAGATGATCTTGACTGTTTTGCAAAATGTATTGCATTTCCAGGGATTAACCTCTTGCTTATTTAGTATTTCCTATGTTCTCTGGAAGTCTGAAACAGAAGATAGGGCATATTGTTTCGGTCATTAGAGGTTGGAGATATAGTGGCTTGATGTCCCTAGAGCAGTCGACCCTTCCAAGATAGGTGAGCCAGATTTTTCTACAACTCTTCCACCACAGTACATGAAAAGGAATATGTTCTAGCTATCAGCACTATTTCTTGAGGACGATTGTTCCTTCCCCTTTATTTTGTCACTCTTTGGTGTCCTCGAGTTCAGAATAGATTCACCTTTGTTTTGATTCTTAATATATTCGCAGGTGCTAAAATCCTAGGTGTCAAGGCCAATGTGGTGGCGGGATTCATGTCTCCTGCGAGCGCTCGGCATGGCGTCCATAGCCCCAAAGAGCAGGGCTTCAAGGTTCTTTTCATTGAATGAATTGATTGGTTTCTCCTATGTTGTGCTAGACGACTACCTGAAACTATGGCTCTGCTATGTATCAGGCTGGACAACAAGCTTCACTCGATGAAAGCATTTCCCTTCTAAAACATTGTACTGTTGAGATGAATGCACAAGTTAGTCTTGAACTCTTGATACTAAGGTGGTTATGGGATTGCTTCATCTACGTTAGGTCAATATCTCAGCCAACCACTTAAAAATAATCACTTGCACTTCTTCCTCTGAACTCTGAAACCTGACAACTGACGACACACCAACAATTTAGCAGTAGAAGATGTCAGTGAGCACGAGTACTCAGTCAAGAGAAATGCAGTGCTAGTTACTTTATAGTGTAATTTTAGATAAATAAATAAATGGCACTTAAGTTGCTTTTTTGCACTTAAGTTCTTAAGCAATTGTTGTTGAGTATTGTCTCACCCTTTATCTGCTCTCTCTAAAACTGTGGATTGCTATGGGCTAGAGCTCCCGGGGAGGAAGGAGGTAAACGTGGATGCAATGGATATTGTTCGGATAATAAATTGGGTGTAAACTGAGTAGTTACGGTGAGACTTATTCCATTTGTTTCTCATTTTGCCCATTTAAATAAGAACAACGTTCAGAGCTTATGTGCTTATCGAAATTCAATTCTGTAAAAGACAAATATTGACATCATGCAATGATCAGTGCAGAGTAGGATAGTTATAGAGTTCTTCCTCAGTTTTCATGGAGCAAAGATTGGGTGTGTGATTTGTTCTAATACCAAGTAAATCTTGGTATGCATAGTTTTTGTTTGCTATTTTCGTATTAAAAAATTTGGGACTTGATGTGAAAAAGGGTGTGTTTTGACATGCTTGTAACCAAATCATGTATTAATGTGAGGTACTACATATACTTGCCTGTCTCTCTGCAAAAGCTTATGGCCCTCTTGATCCTACTAGGAACATCAAAACCAAATGGGATATCATTGAGTGGACTTCAGATGGCCATGCTGTAAGTACACCATTACTAAATAGTATATGAATCTGCCTTGTATAATTAAGACACACTTTCTACATGGCGCTGCTATATATTGATACTGTCTGATCACTTAACATAAGACCGGCTAGCCGATTTGCTCGCCTAACTGTCTGGTTGCATATAATAATGCATGTTTACTCTATTTAAAAGCAGAGTTGTATTTTTCCTAATATTTATATATCACAAACTTATTTCTTTGTGTTTATATAATAACGCAGTTTGTCTTCTAGCATCTGTTTTCTTCATTGCATGTCTTTTAGAATATTGGAGAGGCCCTTACAAATAAGCTGATTAACTACATGTATGCATTAAGATATTTTCCTGATGGGTTTCCCTATTATAGCTCATTGCCATATATGTAGTTTGCATTTGCTATTGTTGTTTCTCTCAATATTATCAGTATACAGTATGTGTTGTGAATGTACAACTATATATGAAAGATGATTGTCTCCATTGTTACTGTTTGTACTACCATTTTTATCAATTTATTGGTTCTTGACCTACTACCAACTACTAGCAGAGATGGCTTTCTGAAATAAGCAGGCTAAGCATGAACGTTCTTCTTGCTTTGCTTTATTTATATGTTGGGACATGCACAATGCTAGCTGCATTTCGGATTTGTTTAGGTGTCAAATCTAAGTGGTCTAATCTGAACACGTCACCTGCCAATCAGGTCCTTGACTGTACCCAAATGTCTTAACCATGATCAATTCTCATGAACTTGACTTTATATTCTTATCTTCAGCCATCTGTCCCGCTCTGGTTTCCCTGTAGTGTGGAGTTTCAATTCTTGATCTGGTCTGTGTGTTATTGATTCAGCTATCTGCCTGACCATTGCAGGAAACTATTGTGTTCTTCAGATTGGGGAGCTGAACCAAGTGAAGAAAGGTCACTGCAGCTTTGTGTGGAGGCATAGGTTAAATCAAAGTGTTGGATGGAGCAATTCAGTAGGGCTGCTGCAAGAGGATACATATAGCAGTGATGTCATGAACCTTCCCCACTTGCTTCTGAACCTCATAATGTGCCTTTGTGTGTATATTACTATATTTAATCATTCACCCAAACCTGAATTCTATTTTATGGTCTGATTGGACTGAACATGATAAGAAGAATATCTTAGTTGACTATGTGCTTCCTATACCCACTGTGTCTACATATCTATTCCTAAACCCACCGTGTTTACATGTCTGTTAGATTGGTGGCATCAGGTGTGCATGCCAACAAGGCTCATTTTGCCATGCCGGCACCAGGATTTTCTGCACTAGTGAGATATACTCCCACCATTCCAAAATACTTGTCATGGTTTAAATTTGAACTAAAACCACAACAAGTATTTTTTTGAGAAAGGCAGCAACTTTTATTCAATCAACGATTGTTCATTACATATGATGGTCCTGATTACATCAGGGACTACATTAAACCAGCAGGAACCACAATCATGTTCAGAAGATCTTGCCAGGACATGAGCTGCCTCATTACATGATTGATATGAGTAAATAGACAAGATACAAACTTTGATGCCCTACTGTTAATATCAAAAGTTATGGCACATATCTGTGATCTATCCATTGCAACATTCTTCACTTTGGTGACCAGAGTTTCACAGCCAGAAGCCACTACAATACTTTGGAAGCTAGCTTCTTCAGCAAATTCCATTGCACAGTGCATGGCAATGGCTTCTGCGAGTTTAGGATTTACATCCTGATTGACATATCTTCTTTTGGCTGCTAGGACCATTCCCAGGTGATTTCTTACAACAATGCCAATTCCCATTCGCCATGATTGTGAGAATACTGCAGCGTCGACATTAACCATCACCAACCTTCCGGTGGCGGAGACCATTTCTGAACTGTAGTTTGGTTCTCATGCCTTGTGGGTTGTGTCATGCTGAAATTATTCAACAAGATGAAATCAATATAGGCTTTAATCTTCCCAGCCACATGATGCGGATGAAGCAAACCCTCCCCATTTCTTGCACTATTTCTATTGTCCCACATATGCCATATAGCCACGGCAAAAAAGCATAGCTTGCAGGTCACATGCATTGTCTATCCAAGCCAACAACCATTGCCGAATATTAAGGAACATCTTTAATTTTAAAGATATATGAAAGGATGTTTTCAGGTCAGCCCAGATTTCACTAACATAATGACAATGAAAGAAGCAATGTTCCACCGTTTCAAATCTATAGGAAAAAGGGCACTCATACCTAGTCTGTATTGAACGCCGATGGAGTTGTTCTCCAGTAGGTAGACAATTATGAGCCATTCTCCATAGGATAACTTTCATTCTCCCTGGGCATTGTATTTTCCATAGCTTCCTCCATGTATTTTTTGTTTCCTCCAGATTAGAGGAAGATCCTTTACCAGTCAAATGCACAATCTAGGAATGGCTGATCTCGCAAATATATGTAATAACCTTTTGCCTAGTGCGGAGGCGGAGGATGAGGAGGATTCAGAAACTACAGACACGGTAGAGCCTCTTTTGATGGAGGGTGCAGTTTCTATGGTCGCCAATCCTACTTTCCCGCAGGGTGTTGAAGAGAAGCCCAAACGGCCCTGGAAGCGGAAAATTTATCCTACTTCGGCAGTACAAAGACACTACACCACGGTATTGTATTCCCTACCGACGTGTGTTGGAAAAGATGTCTATTACCGACCGATCATTGGCTGGGGAAACTCTCGCAGACAGTGGTTGGGAAAACCTTCGTACGCTAACAAACTATCGGTCGGGAATGCATGCATAGTTGCCATCGAGCGGTCGGTCGGGATTTCTCCTATTCCCATCGAACTGTAGGTCGGTAAATAACGCCGACCGACCGCATGTGGCTAAATGGGCCAAGCGCGCGCATACGAAAATTTCTAGTGCTAAACTTTGGCCCAGCCCGCGAACCTCACTCCTCTTTCGCTCGAGGTACCGTGAAATCCCTAATTCCCCACCACAAGCCAGATCTTGCGCCGCCCCCAACATCGCGACGCTCACTGCTCTCTCCACCCGGCCGCTGCACCACTCCGTCGCCCTCAAACCCTCCCGCCACCCCACACGACCCATCCCCCACGAGCTCAAACCCTCTCCTCCGCCAAGTTGCTCCATCCCCACCTCGTCACCAAGAACCCCGGCGTCGTCGTCGTCCTGGCACCGGGCAGATCCCGGCGAAGACCAGGCTCAACCTGTGCCAGAAGCTCTTGTCGGCCGTGGCGGAGCACATCTCCATGCCATCTCGCTTCTCCACCGCTGCCCCCGCGTCGTCCTGCCTCTCCACCAGGCCCCCCACCACCCTGCTCCCCGCCGTCGCCACATACTCCTTGCTGCCGCCGCCGGCGATTTCCCACGGTGAGGCAACTGCCCCTCTCTCTCTCTCTCTCTCTCTCTCTCTCTCTCTCTCTCTCTCTCTCTCTCTCACCTGACAACCGAATTCATCTCCCAGATCGGAACAAATCAACACCGGTGGTTTCTTTCTCCTTCAGAAGGCCAGACTTTTACAGTTCATATTCAAGAGACCATATCCATTTGACATGCAATGACACTCTGGTGAGTTTCTCTGCCTCGAGTCTTGACGACCTCTCTCTCTCTCTCTGAAAAATCCTTCAACATTATGTTTCTTCGTCTGTGATTTAGTGCGATGTATGTGGTTGTTCTTTGCTTAGAAAACAATTTCGTCAGATCTGTTGGTATATGCTGACTCGAAGTAATTTCAGTCTTTGATTAATTTTGTTCATAAGATGTGGTGTGTCCAGTTTTTTTCTTTCAGTATACGATCGATGTTGTGATTTAGTTGGAGGCTGGCACTTCAATTCAAAACTGACGTGAATACCTAAAATGATAAAAAAGAGCAGGAAATGGTGGCTAGCAAACATATATATTTTTATAAAATTTGTGAGCTGAATATCCAGGCAATCACTTCGGTGAGTTTCTCCACCCCATGTACAGGCCCTCCTTATTTGTGGATGTCATGAATGTATACAACGTCTTTTCACACTTTGGATTTTTTCTTAAACACCGATCATGTTGGTTGCTGAAATAGATTACTTTGACGGTATTGCAAGTTGTTTTTACCTACATGTGACATCTGAACTAGCAATTTTGTCTATTGCAATCTCTCTTTTAAAGCTTTGAATGGCGCCTGGAATCCTGAAAGGTGGGTTATTATGCTTTGTTTGGCTATTAAGCCATACCTGCAGGTTCAAATATATACACATGGTATAGTTATCCCTGCAGGATCATGCTTGTGTGGGAATAATACATTCTAAGGCAAACAAAAACTGAGATTATACTGATATTATGTTATATATGTACATCTGTTGTCGCTGTACTGGTATTCCTATATTTTTTCCATCTGCACAAAAAACAAAAGCACCAAATATATTCTCACCTCCGCTATGTCAGGGGCACTTAGACAAGAAAGGAGATGGTTTCAGATATGAAGTTATAAAAAAAATTCAAACCATCATCAAGCAATGGAGGAAGCTATAGATCCTGGAGCATCGAACATATAAATCACGCTACACAACCCGCCATTCTGGAGGCATTGTCGCGATACAGCAGTATGGGCCGCTCGATTCTTCTACGACGGTGCTTTTTTGGCTGCTGGCAGTCGGTACACCGTTAATTGTTTCTCCACCTGAGTTTTACACTACCTTTTTATTTTGAGGTAATATCACTGGCAGTCATGTAACTTGTGCTGGATGTTCAGTTTGGTGCTAAAACTTTAAAAATACGGATTTGTAGTCATCTAACTTGCTTCGAATCCACCACTTATCCCCACTACTATTTCTTTGGCTATTTTTTGTCTCCTCTCTAATTACGGTTCTTTTGTTTATTTTTTTTATTATTTGCAGGCTAAGCAAACCTTGACTCTGGCTAATTGGTCTTGGAAACTGGAAACCAGTTCCTATATAAGATTCCTAGGTGGTGGTCCACGTCTCTTATTTTCTACAAGTTAGTGCTCATTATCCTGATCTGGAGCTATGGTATTATCTTTTGTTTCATCATATTTTCCTTCCCTGGTTTTTGTTGATGCTTGGCTATGTTATGGGATGGGACCTCCATGTGCTAGTATTTTTAGCCGATCAGTATGTGGTGCTGAAAAATTAATCTCTACAGAATGATGTTGTGCACATCCAACTCCAAGCAATGTAAGAAACCTATCATTTTACTAGCTGTATGGTACATCTCATACAGTTTCTAATACTGTTGTTCCTATTAGTTGGATACTCCAAAGGGCAAAGTTAATGTTTTGTTCATCGCTTCTGTACCCGTTTCTTCATGTTTCTTCATGTTTGGCAGTGACCTGGGTTTCCATGTACTTGATAGATACTTTCCTTATGCTATGTGTTTTATGTATGCATATATGTTTCTGGCCATAAATATATTTATGAGCTGGCTCCAACTTTTACTACTTTCCGTGGAACTTTGAAAAGTACCCTTTAATCCACTAATTTTGGACCTGTTAGTTTGGGCACTGAAAACTTTGAAAAGTACCCTTGAATTAGAGGATTAAACTAACAGGTCTGAAATCCTGAAGCCCAAATGAATCCGTTTTCAGTTAAAATGAATGGTGTTATAGAGAAGCTAATCTGGATGTTTGCACGGGATTACTTAACTTGACGTACATTATCTGGATCCTTGGCCACTTTTATGCAAAAGCCTTTGATCTCTTACTCCAGTATGGAGTTTGATCGAGAAGTTTGGGCCTTTGGTCATCTGCTACCTGGAACTTTAAATCTGACTACAAAGCCTCAAAAGTCAAAACTCAATTCATGTAAAAATCGGCAAGAGTTTAGAGGATTTGGCTCCACATTTTTTGATCTTGTTAGTACTTTCACCTTGCTAATTCAAAATGTGTGAATCCTGATGCTAACTCTGTAGAGTAGGAGAAACTGCCACAACTCAAGGTGAGACCCATGCTTGAAAAGGGGAAATCACTCTGTACTCGGCTCAAGAACAAGGCTAGACCCGAATCTTGTTTACTCACTGTATTCACTGTCTATAAAGTTGTATGTTTATTTTCTTTGCAAACAAGTATTGGAATATTGGCTTCTCATACCAATGTACAGTAACTTAAGTATATCCCCAGGAGACTATATGATCAACAATCATACAAAGTACATAATGTGTTTCCTTTCAAATAGATAGACAAAATGTGGACAGAGGGCTTCTTTGCCACATCCATGGCTATAGCTGGAAGTTGATTGGAGGTCTTCACGTACAGAAATGCTAGTTTTGTAGAGCGCATGTGAATTCTGCCTGCATTCAGTTTCATAAATTAATTGAGAATTCTAATAATTGAGACTTGTTTAACTTTTGTAGGAAGCAAATATAAGGACTCGACTCACAATGAACCATGAAGCCAGCGATCTGCATCAAATGGATGTTTTAGTTTTCATTTGTACAACTGATGTCTCATAGTTGCAATCTTTTCGCTGTCCTTTGTTGAACCTGATGTATGGTGTCTTGGTGGTTATGTTTGGAACAGACTGAAGTGTATGTATGTGACCATTAGTTAATGGAATAAAAAAGTGTTTCGTGCACCTGATGTATGATGTCTTGGTGATTATGCTTAGAACACATAAACTATATGTATGTGACAATTAGTAGCATATGTTTAATTAAAGCTGTGATTGGATAAACAAAATGTTAATGAATTGTTGATCGCAAAAGAAGGTGTAGTGAGAAGCGCCAGAGTTAACCTTAAGAAAAAATTACATGATGATTTATGAAAGGACTCTTTTGGAATAGCAGAGGTCTAGCTGACTTGGCTAAACAAAGATTCTTAGCAGAGACAACGATAGAACAAAACTTAGATTTTATTGCACTATTGGAAACTGGACGAGATAATTTCACATCACAGTTTCTTCAAACTCTCTCCAGTGGTATCGATTTTGACTTGCACATCTTACCACCTAGAGGAAGATCCGACGGGATTTTACTAGGAGTATGGTATGAGACGTTAGAGGTGCTTAATGTGGTTCAGGGAGACTTTTTTGTTAAATTCAGGGTGCGATCGAAACTGGATGGGTTCCGATGGTCTCTAATAGCTATATATGGGGCAGCACAACCTGAATTTAAACCTGACTTTCTGGCTGATCTGGTGCGGATTTGTGGAGATGAAAATCTGCCAATACTAGTCAGGGGGATTTTAATATCATCAGGAGGGGAGATGAAAAGAATAATGACAACTTTGATGGACGATGGTCTATGATGTTTAACATGATTATCGAGAGTCTCAATTTGAGAGAAATAGAGCTCACCGATAGACAGTTTACATGGGTCAACTCGTTACCTATTCCGACTTATGAAAAGCTGGATAGGGTACTTGCTAGTGTGGAGTGGGAACAAAAATATCCGTTGGTGTCGGTCCATGCCATGCAGAGAGCGATCTCGGATCACACACCACTTCTTTTAGATTCAGGTGAGGCTACCCATGTGGCAATAAAAATATCTTCTCCTTCGAGCAAAGCTGGTTTGAGCGAGAAGGATTTATGTAGATGATTGCACGAGAATGGGCTAAGCCGGTTAGTGGAAGGACACATGTTGAGAGATAGCAAAATAAAATTAGACAACTCCAACAGTTTCTGAGAGGTTGGGCCAGAAATGAAAGTGGGATTTACAAACAAGAAAAAGAGCGTCTTACTCAATTGATTGAGGCACTAGACTTAAAGGTTGAAGCCACTCTTCTTTCTGTTAATGAGCAACGAACCAAGTCCGAGGCTGAGCAGGGTCTACGAGCTCTCTTGAGAGAAGAGGAGCTGAAGTGGGCGTTGCACGCGAAAATGCTTAAGGTTGTCCAAGGGGACAACAATACACAATTCTTCCATATGGTTGCAAATGGTAAACATAGGAAGAAGAAAATCATACAGCTTGAACAAGACGAGGGGACAATAGTGGGACATGAAAATCTGAAAGCATACATCTCTAACTATTATAAAAACATTTTGGACCCCCGAATACAACTACGGTGTCACTTGATGAATCTGTGATTGATGATATACCTCAATTACAGGCAGCAGAGAATGATGTTCTCTCTGCACCGTTTACTGAAAAAGAGGTTCATCAGGCAATTTCCCAAATGAAGCCGAATAAAGCACCGGGACCAGATGGGTTTCCAGCTGAATTCTACAAGAAATGTTGGCATATTACTAAAGATGATCTTATGCCTACGTTTCACGATTTTTTCGACGGCCATTTGGAGTTGTTTCATCTTAACTTTGGTACGATAACGCTGCTACCTAAGAAAGATGAGGCTGTTCGGATCGAACAATTCCGGCCCATTTGTCTGCTGAATGTGAGTTTCAAAATCTTCACAAAGGTTGGAACCAATAGATTGACATAAATTGCTCATTCGGTGATCCAACCAAGCCAGACAGCGTTCATGCCGGGACGACACATACTGGAAGGGGTGGTTGTTCTACATGAAACTCTTCATGAGATCCACTCGAAGAAACTGGATGGGGTTATTTTCAAAGTGGACTTCGAGAAGGCCTATGATAAAGTCAAGTGGCCTTTTCTTCAGCAGGCAATGCGCATGAAGGGTTTTAGTGAAACCTGGAGGAACCAAGTGGATACCCAAGTCCAGAAAGGTAGTGTTGGCATCAAGGTGAACGATGACATCGGTCACTACTTCCAGACACATAAGGGGTTACGACAAGGGGATTCCATGTCTCCTCTTCTGTTCAATATTGTGGCAGATATGCTGGCCGTCATTATTGGCAGGGCCAAGCAGCATGGCATGTAGAGGGTCTAGTTCCTCATCTAGTCGATGGAGGGGTATCCATTCTACAGTATGCTGATGACACTATCCTATTCATGGAACATGACATGGCTAAGGCACGTAATATGAAACTTATCTTGTGTCTCTTTGAACAATTGTCTGGCTTAAAAACTAATTTTCATAAGAGCGAGGTGTTCTGCTTTGGGAAGGCCAAAGACGAGGAACACACTTACAGACAATTGTTCGGATGTGAATCAGGTGCTTTACCATTCAGTTACTTGGGTATACCGATCCATCACCGTAAGTTATCCAATAAATAATGAAAATGTATTGAAGAACGAATTGAAAAAAACTTAGCTGCTAGAAGGGCAAGCTTATGTCATATGGAGGACGGCTAGTCCTGATTAACTCAGTACTGACTAGTATGCCGATGTTCCTACTTTCGTTCTTCGAAATCCTGAAAGGGGTTCGGAAGCGACTTGATTTCTTTATATCTTGCTTCTTTTGGCAGTCTGATGAGGCCAAGAGGAAATACCGTCTCGCGCGACGGGATATCCTTTGCCGACCTAAAGACCAAGGGGGTCTTGGTATTGAGAACTTAGAAATTAAGAACAAATGTCGTCTCAAATCCCGCGCAATAAGTATTTGCACTCGAAAACACTAGTCCAGGTTACCATGAGACCGACTGCCTCGACGTTCTGGAAGGGACTTATGCGAACGAAGGACCTGTTCTTTCGTAGGGTCAAATTCTTGGTTGGCAATGGGATGTCAACAAGATTTTGGGAGGATACGTGGTTAGGAAAGACACCTCTGGCCGTCCAATATCCTACTCTCTATAATATTGTGCAATGTAAGGAGGATTACGTTGGCACCGTCCTTCAAACAATTCCCTTGAACATCCAGTTCAGACGTGTGTTAGTTGGTGAGATATGGACCGCCTGGATGCACCTGGTTCGAAGATTGATGGAAGTTCAACTCTCCGACCAGCCGGATTCAACACAATGGAAGTTAACTAAGAATGGGATGTTTACGGTGAAATCTTTCTATATGGATCTGATTAACTCTGGCCCCCTCTCAAGGTCGCTGCACATTTAGAAGGTTAAGATTCCTTTGCGTATTAAAATCTTCATGTGGTTTGTCCACAAGCAAGTGATACTTACAAAGGACAACTTAATTAAGAGGCGATGGGTCGGCAGTTCGCAGTGTTGTTTTTGTGATCATGATGAAACAATACAACACTTATTTCTTGAATGCCCACTTGCCAAGTTACTTTGGAGAACAATTCATATAGCTTTCAATATTAATCCTCCAGTAGATATTGCGTCTTTGTTTGGGACGTGGTTAGCTGGGGTTGAACAGATTACCGCGGCTCGTATTCGGATTGGAATATGTGCGCTATTATGGGCTATATGGAACTACAGGAATGATATGATTTTTAACAGACAACACACTTTAACTTTTTTGCAGGTTATTTTCAGAGCTACAGCTTGGATCCATACATGGTCCTTACTCACTCTTATGGACTCAGGGAGCCTTTGGTTATTAGGTGCAACCAACGGAGATGGTCGCTCAGGCTATATTCAACCGGTTCGGATGGCGCTCGCATAACAGGATAGGAGTCTAGGGAGTTTATCCTTCTTATTACCGTACTGGTTATCCTTGTCCGCTTGTGATTTTCCTTATTTTACTTTGTTTTGCTCCGTTTGCAAGCTGTAAGACTTTTATGACGATACTTTCTGGATGGTTAATAAGATGGCTGCATGCATCATCATGATGCAGAGGCGGGGCATGCCTCCATTTCCAAAAGAACATTGATGCTACGTTTTTGCCAGAATGCTATAGATCTTGCAAGGTTGTATCCAGACCGAACAGTGTAGATGCCCCCCTTTGTGTATGGCCATGAAGCAAAGTGAGAACATCCTTCTGAACTTAGTGGGATCTTCAGAATCTTAACGGCTAGGTCTTCTAGAAACATTTTATTAACTGCCTCTTCATTCCAATATTTACCATCTATTGAGATCAAGTGGTTGACAGTCCAATCCTCTTCAACCGGGACGTTGGTACATGGCATTCCCAAAAATGTATTTGGGATACAATTATCCTTAATCAAAGAGATTTTCTTACCATCTCCCACACGCCCTAACAAGCCCTTTTGCAGCAGTTTCTTACCAAACATTATGCTACGCCAGGTATAGGAAGCTGATCTTGGGCATCATGATCTCCAGAAATCCCCATGTGGGAAATATCTCCCTTTTAGGACCTTAAAGCATAAGGAATTGGGATCAACTAGGAGCCTCCAACATTGCTTTGCAAGCATGGCCTGATTAAAGAGCATCAAATCCCTAAACCCCATTCCTCCGAGATATTTAGCTGTAGATAACCAATCCCATGACCTCCAATGAATTTTCTTCTTCCCATCTTCCATTCCCCACCAAAAGTTGGAGATAGGTATTCGCATGTTCTCACATACCATTGCTGGTATTTGAAAGCAACTCATCACATATGTTGGGATGGCTTGCACCACTGACTTCAGCAGCACTTCCTTGCCTGATCTGGATAACGGTGTGTCACTGCAATCGTTTAGTCTCTTCCAAAGCCTTCCAGTGAGAAAATTAAAGCTGCTCGTAGGGGAACGTCCCACCCAGGAAGGCATGCCTAGATAAGTGGGCTGTAGTGATTCATCATGTACTCCCAGCTTGTTCTTTATTCGATCCTTCACCTGGTTATCACAATGATGTCCAAAGAAGATGGAAGACTTCTGCAAGTTGATGTTCTGACCTGATCCGCTGCAATATGTTTGGAGAGAAATCTTAAGATTATATGTACTTTTATCATCACCCTTCACAAAAAACACGCCATCGTCTGCAAATAACAAGTGAGATATAGGGGGGCCTTCTCTTCCATTTCGAATTCCTTTGATATCTCCATCTGCTTCTTTTTGTTGTAAAAGACAAAATATACCTTCAGCACACGGTAGAAATAAATATGGACTGAGTGGATCGCCCTGGCGTATGCCTCTAGTTGGAATAAAGGGATCAGTTAAGTTTCCATTAACTTTAGCCGCATATCTCATAGAAGTCACACATCTCATCACAGTATCTATCCAAGAAGCATTAAAGGCCAATTTTCACTAGTAGAAAAACGACTTTTAGTACCGGTTCATAAGGACCTTTAGTACCGGTTCTAGAACCGACACTAAAGAGTGGGGACTAAAGGTCCCCCCCTTTAGTCCCGGTTCAACACGAACCGGGACCAAAGGCCCACCACGTGGCACGAGGCGCGCCGTGGTCTGGGGGACCTTTAGTCCCGGTTGGTAAGGATTTTTTTATTCTTATTTTTGAACTAAAGCAAAAACAGCCTGCCTACTGGGCCTGCACGGCCTGCATACGACTAGAAACCCAATCTCTAGTTGTGCCAGGATGCAGGCCCGTACGGCCTAGTAGGCCCCATAGGGCAGAAGACTTGCAATAGGCCCACAAAGGCCTACTTAGAGAGGAGCTCGACATGGTAGCCGCGACGGGGCTTATAAACCAGTGCGTGCTCCTCTCAACTAGCGAGGTGGGAGTAAACATTGTGCACTGCGCGTGGCAGCGCACCACCTTTAGTATCGGTTGGTGGCTCCAACCGTATTAAATAAATATTTATGCTTGTTTGTTTGATAGTGGTGGGGTTGCTAGTGTGAAATTGAGTGAAATTTGAAACTTTCTGAAAGTTGAATGAGAGGGAATGAAATGACTTTCCCAAACTTCCACCTTGCATTTATGATCTCCATGAATTCAAATTCTTTTCATCACAAAACCCTGGAGAGAAGATGACATGACTTCTTCCATTTATTTAAATGACAAGGGGTGTTGAAAATATTTGAATTTCATTTGGAAATATTTCCAATTCTGAAACTTTATGCAACTCAATGATTTTCACGAGAGAAGATAAAATGACTTCTTCAAATTAAATGAAATATGAGTTGGGAGTTTTAAAAGAATTAAATTCAAAGTTCTTTTGAATTTATTTCCAATTGGAGTTATTTGAGTTTTATTCAAATTATTTTCTCCAAAAACAAAATATATGGAAAATAGGGTAACATGATTCCCTACATCAGAAAATTGGAGAGAAATTAATTTGAAGTCATTTTGGTATTTAAAAAATGATTTTTATTGGATTTTATTGGACCGGTAGCACTGTGTGAATTATTAAAATTTGTGTGTATTTTATTTGAAGCTAAAATAGTTTTCATGTTATAGAAAATCTTTTTCTGAAAATTTTGATATATTATATGCCTATATAAAATTTTTATTTGGTTTTATTGTTTTGTTGTCTCTGTCAAAAAAAAAAAAAAAATCGCTGCGCCCCGCCGGGCCAAGGGCCAAGGCCCAAGGCCAAGCCAGCGGCCGGCCGGCCAAGGCCAAGGCCATCGCGCGCACCCGGGAGCCGCCGCTCCTTTTCCTTTTCCTAGTAGGACTTTTGTCCTACTTCCGTTTATTCCGATTTGTTTCTAGATCTTTTCCCTTTTGTTTCCTAATCCTAGTCTAATTATTGTCCCCTACCCGAAGCAAAACCCTCCCCTCCACAATATAAATACCCAAGCACCCCCCCTCCCTCCAACACATCAAACCAACACCTCTCCTCCCCTCTCCTCTCATCTCCGCAGCAGCAGCAGTGCAGCACCACCGCCGCCGCCAAGTGCCGCCGCCAAGCCCTCGACCTCTCCTGAGGTTTATATGATCTCCTCTAAACCGTCCCGTGATCTCCTTTCCTCTAGGATCAACCGCAACATCGGATCCGATCTTCTTCCCCAACTCCGACGACTACTCCGGTGAGATCCATGAAATCCCGTAATTCATTTTTTTCAGAAAATAGCAATCTTAGAAAATTCATATCTTTTAGAGTTTTTAGTATTTTTGAGTGATTCCAATTGCTATGTGTCACAAATTTGTGGAAGTTTCTGCTAGTGCCTCTGGATTTCAAATTTGAGTAGTTTAAATTTGAATTTGATAAATTTTGTTCAGATTAGTATTTTGGCCATAACTTGAGTTTAAAAATAGGTTTTAATTAATTCTTTTTGCTCCTGGTCACTTATGATATTTTTAGCTTTAGGATTTAGTTTGGTAATTTTGGAGTACTTTAAATTAGATTTTTAGTAAAAACAGTACTGTTTTGCTTATATAGTTGTTTTAGTTATGTAATTATTGTTTTAATTATTTTAGTTCATTCCTTTTGTAGATTTTCACTTGTTGTTATATGTTTATGTTTAGCTACAGTAGATAAATTTTTGTAGTTATTTATTAGTGTTTAGCTACTGTTTTTGTAATTGCTTGTTTAGTTCATACTGATAGTGGATAAAGATAGTTTTATTAGTTTTAAAAGTAATTCTTTTTCCACTTCAAGTTATATTGTTTTTTTTCCGTTATTTGTGAACACATTAGTTGTTATATTTATTTAGTATAGTCTATTAATGTTTTAATAAATGATTTGCTGTTATAGTTGTCCTAGTGTTTTGCTAGTTGCTATATTTGTTCTAGTATTCACTAGATGGTTATAGTAGTTTTATATTAGTTCTTTTTGTTAGTTAGTAAATTAGTAATTTATTTTATGTTATTTTATTAGATTTATATTTTCTTTGCTGTAGAAAAAAATATATTAGAATAATTTAGTAAAGTTATTTTAAGATTTGTGTGAGTTGGTCACCACTAGTTTTTCCTTGAATTTTTCTTTCGAAGTTTTTCCTTTGGTTTTCGACTTGGTTTTCTTGTTGCTTTTATTTTGATTGAGTATTGTTATGATTGATAGAATTGATTGCTAGGATGATTGCTTATATGATTGTCGGTGTAATATAGATTTTCAAAGGAGTGACGAATAGTTCTACCAAGTCTTTATTCTGAGAGCGTTATTATCTTCATCAAGTAATACCAGGCAAGTTCACTTTGACCATGTTTTTCATACCTATGTGTTTTATTGCATCTAGTGTCATCTTCGCAACAAACCCTCCAGTAGTGATATTGAATTCTTGTAGTTGAGTAGTATGCATGAGGTAGGAACCCATCACCCTGTTACCAAGCCCGGGACGATATTTTATTTTAATGCTACGCTATAGTAGACGGGGTTTGGTATGAGTGCTCGGGAGTGGTGTGAGAATGGAGGATCTACGTCAATGACGACAACTCCATGATGGAATCTGCAAGGACTGCATCTTCAAGGCCTCAAGACTTCAAGACTCGAGACAAGAATTCAATACACACTACTGGGTGAAGGATGGTTGACGGGCACCCTGGAGAATCCAGTGGTTGGCCGGGATGCATGGAGAAGCGCCATGACATCTTGCGGAAAGCTTCACCCAGACTCAAAGAGACAGAAGAATACTTCATGCCCGGAAGCTTACCTGTGCAACCGCAAGTCACTATGGGCTCTGGCTTGGTTGACCTTAGTTGTGACTCTGGCTGGGACGGTGCTAGCAGATGTAGAACTACGGTAGGATTGGATGAGCACCGGACAGTGGTCAGGGGAGCTCTTCGGAAGACCATGTTTCGGTCATCTTGTTCTCAAACACCCTGAAGTGCGAGAACGTAAAAAGAGGGATCGAATCTTGCGGGTAAAGTGTACAAACCTCTGCAGAGGGTTAAAACCTAATCGATTAGCCGTGTCCCCGGTTACGGACAATTTGAGCCTCTGGACTTGGATCTATCTCGGAACTCTCAACACCGGATTGATAACTTAATTGTGGGCAACTTATGATGATTTTGGGCTATGAGACATCGGTTGGCGGAACCATGTCATGATAGAAAACTCCATAGTATAGACTTCAGTTATTACTTGATGTAGGGAAAATAAAACCAGCTTTTACGCAAACAAAACTCAGACACAGAGCCACAAAGCCATGTTGCATATAGTATAGTTTATCATCTGTTTTCTCATGTTGTGATCTTGCCGGTACATTCATTGTACTGACCTACACGGCTGCAACGTATCATGTTGCAGATACTTTCTTCCGACGAGTAAGAGTACGGTACAGGGTTACGGTCTACACTCAACCTGCCGATGGCGTTGATGGGACTCCATACCCGACTATATGTTTCTGCTGTGACTTATGAGGTATATATCAGTTTTATGTTATTTATACATGTGATTGCACTTTGATATATACATTGATGTACTGTGTGTGCCAGCATACTGATCCAGGGATGGCACGGAAACATAGAGGCTTGACCGTCTGAGGTCGGGTCGCTACAAACCGGTACTAAAGGGGGGGGGGGGGTCTTTAGTACCGGTTGGAGCCACCCACCCGTACTAAAGGCCATCACCTTTAGTACCGGTTGGTGGTCCAACCGGTACTAAAGACTCCCCCTTTAGTACCGGTTGGAGCCACCAACCCGTACTAAAAGCCACCACCTCTTTAGAACCGGTTCATGGCACGAACCGGAACTAAAGGTTCGCCACGAACCGATACTAATGAGCGCCGCCCGCCTGGACGTTGGAACTGAAGGAAATATGCCCTAGAGGCAATAATAAAGTTATTATTTATTTCCTTATATCATGATAAATGTTTATTATTCATGCTAGAATTGTATTAACCGGAAACATAATACATGTGTGAATACATAGACAAACAGATAGTCACTAGTATGCCTCTACTAGACTAGCTCATTAATCAAAGATGGTTATGTTTCCTAACCATAGACATGTGTTGTCATTTGATTAATGGGATCACATCATTAGGAGAATGATGTGATTCACATGACCCATTCCGTTAGCTTAGCACTTGATCGTTTAGTATATTGCTATTGCTTTCTTCATGACCTATACATGTTCCTGTAACTATGAGATTATGCAACTCCCGTTTACCGGAGGAACACTTTGGGTACTACCAAACGTCACAACGTAACTAGGTGATTATAAAGGAGTACTACAGGTGTCTCCAAAGGTACATGTTGGGTTGGCGTATTTCGAGATTAGGTTTTGTCACTCCGATTGTCGGAGAGGTATCTCTAGGCCTTCTCGGTAATACACATCACATAAGCCTTGCAAGCATTGCAACTAATAAGTTAGTTGTGAGATGATGTATTACGGAACGAGTAAAGAGACTTGCCGGTAACGAGATTGAACTAGGTATTGGATACCGACGATCGAATCTCGGGTAAGTAACATATCGATGACAAAGGGAACAACGTATGTCGTTATGCGGTTTGACCGATAAAGATCTTCGTAGAATATGTAGGAACCAATATGGGCATCCAGGTTCCGCTATTGGTTATTGACCGAGAATGGTTCTAGGTCATGTCTACATAGTTCTCGAACCCGTAGGGTCCGCACGCTTAACGTTTCGATGACAGTTTATTATGAGTTTATAAGTTTTGATGTACCGAAGGTTGTTCGGAGTCCCGGATGTGATCACGGACATGACGAGGAGTCTCGAAATGGTCGAGACATAAAGATTGATATATTGGAAGCCTATGTTTGGACTTCGGAAGGGTTCCGGATGAAAACAGGATTTTTACCGGAACACCGGGGGGTTATCGGAACCCCCCGGGGGGTCAATGGGCCTTGATGGGCCATAGGGAGAAGAGGAAGGGCCGGCCAGGGCAGGCATGCCCCCTCCCCTCTAGTCCGAATAGGACAAGGAGAGGGGCCCTTCCTCTTCCCTCCCCAATCCTATTCCAACTAGGAAAGGGGGAGTCCTACTCGGTGGGAGTAGGACTCCTCGGGCGCCCCTCTAGGGCTGGCCGCACCCCCTTGCTCCTTTATATAGGGGCAGGGGGCACCCATGACACACAAGTTGATCTCGGATCGTTCCTTAGCCGTGTCGCGGTGCCCCCTCCACCATATTCCACTTCGGTCATATCGTCAGCGGAGCTTAAGCGAAGCCCTGCGCCGGTGAAGTCATATCGTCGCGGAGCTTAGGTGAAGCCCTGCGTCGGTGGAGCATCATCATCGTCACCACGCCGTCGTGCTGATGGAACTCATCCCCGACGCTTTGCTGGATCGGAGCCCGGGGATCGTCATCGAGCTGAACGTGTGCAGAACTCGGAGGTGCCGTACGTTCGGTACTTGGATCGGTCGGATCATGAAGACGTCGACTACATCAACAGCGTTGTTATAACGCTTCGCTTCGGTCTCACGAGTGCGTGGACAGACACTCTCCCTCTCGTTGCTATGCCATCACCATGGTCTTGCGTGTGCGTAGGAAATTTTTGAAATTACTCGTTCCCCAACATGGCATCCGAGCCTGGTTTTATGCGTTGATGTCATATGCACGAGTAGAACACAAGTGAGTTGTGGGCGATATAAGTCATACTGCTTACCAGCATGTCATACTTTGGTTCGGCGGTATTGTGAGATGAAGCGGCCCGGACCGACATTACGCGTACGCTTACGCGAGACTGGTTTCACCGCTTCGAGCACTAGTTGCTTAAAGGTGACCGGCGGGTGTCTGTTTCTCTCACTTTAGTTGAACCGAGTGTGGCTACGCCCGGTCCTTGCGAAGGTTAAAACAGCACCAACTTGACAAACTATCGTTGTGGTTTTGATGCGTAGGTAAGAACGGTTCTTGCTCAGCCCATAGCAGCCACGTAAAACTTGCAACAACAAAGTAGAGGACGTCTAACTTGTTTTTGCAGGGCATGTTGTGATGTGATGTGGTCAAGATGTGATGCTATATTTTTTTGTATGAGATGATCATGTTTTGTAACCGAGTTATCGGCAACTGGCAGGAGCCATATGGTTGTCGCTTTATTGTATGAAATGCAAACTCCATGTAATTGCTTTACTTTATCACTAAGCAGTAGCGATAGTCGTAGAAGCAATAGTTAGCGAGACGACAACGATGCTACGATGGAGATCAAGGTGTCGCGCCGGTGACGATGGTGATCATGATGGTGCTTCGGAGATGGAGATCACAAGCACAAGATGATGATGACCATATCATATCACTTATATTTATTGCATGTGATGTTTATCCTTTATGCATCTTATCCTGCTTTGATTGACGGTAGCATTATAAGATGATCTCTCACTAAAATTATCAAGAAGTGTTCTCCCGAGTATGCACCGTTATGAAAGCTCTTCGTCTTTGAGACACCACGTGATGATCGGGTGTGATAGGCTCTACGTTCAAATACAGCGGGTGCAAAACAGTTGCACACGCGGAATACTCAGGTTAAACTTGACGAGCCTAGCATATAACAGATATGGCCTCGGAACACGGAGACCGAAAGGTCGAACGTGAATCATATAGTAGATATGATCAACATAGTGATGTTCACCATTGAAACTACTCCATCTCATGTGATGATCGGACATGGTTTAGTTGATTTGGATCACGTAATCACTTAGATAACTAGAGAGATGTCTGTCTAAGTGGGAGTTTTTAATATGATTAATTAAACTTAAATTTATCATGAACTTAGTACCTGATAGTACTTTTGCTTGTCTATGTTTACTATAGATAGATGGCTCGTGCTGTTGTTCCGTTGAATTTTAATGCGTTCCTTGAGAAAGCAAAGTTGAAAGATGATGGTAGCAATTACACGGACTGGGTCTGTAACTTGAGGATTATCCTCATTGCTGCACAGAAGAATTACGTCCTGGAAGCACCGCTGGGTGCCAACCTGCTGCAGAGAACAACGCCGAGAAGTTGTGAGCGTCTGGCGAGCAAAGCTGATGACTACTCTATAGTTCAGTGTGCCATGCTTTACGGCTTAGAACCAGGTCTTCAACGACGTTTTGAGCGTCATGGAGCATATGAGATGTTCCAGGAGTTGAAGTTAATATTTCAAGCAAATGCCGGATTGAGAGATATGAAGTCTCCAATAAGTTCTATAGCTGCAAGATGGAGGAGAATAGTTACATCGGTGAACATATACTCAAAATGTCTGGGTATAATAATCATTTGATTCAACTGGGAGTTACTCTTCCGGATGATAGTGTCATTGACAGAATTCTCCAATCACTGCCACCAAGCTACAAGAGCTTCGTGATGAACTATAATATGCAAGGGATGACCAAAACAATTCTCGAGCTCTTCGCAATGCTAAAAGCCGCGGAGGTAGAAATCAAGAAAGAGCATCAAGTGTTGATGGTCAACAAGACCACTAGTTTCAAGAAAAAGGGCAAAGGAAAGAAGAAGGGGAACTTCAAAAAGAACAGCAAGAAAGTTGCTGCTCAAGAGAAGAAACCCAAGTCTGGACCTAAGCCTGAAACAGAGTGTTTTTACTGCAAGCAAACTGGACACTGGAAGCGGAACTGCCCCAAGTATTTGGCAGATAAGAAGGATGGCAAGGTGATCAAAGGTATATGTGATATACATGTTATTGATGTGTACCTTACTAATACTCGCAGTAGTACCTGGGTATTTGATACTGGTTCTGTTGCTAATATTTGCAACTCGAAACAGGAACTATGGATTAGCGAAGATTGGCTAAGGGCGAGGTGACGATGCGGCGTGGGAAATGGTTCCAAAGTCGATGTGATCGCGGTCGACACGCTACCTCTACATCTACCATCGGGTTAGTTTTAGACCTAAATAATTGTTATTTGGTGCCAGCGTTAAGCATGAACATTATATCTGGATCTTGTTTGATGCGAGACGGTTATTCATTTAAGACAGAGAATAATGGTTGTTCTATTTAGATGAATAATATCTTTTATGGTCATGCACCCTTGAAGAATGGTCTATTTTTATTGAATCTCGATAGTAGTAATACACATATTCATAGTGTTGAAACCAAAAGATGCAGAGTTGATAATGATAATGCAACTTATTTGTGGCACTGCCGTTTGGGTCATATCGGTGTAAAACGCATGAAGAAACTCCATACTGATGGACTTCTGGAATCACTTGATTATGAATCACTTGGTACTTGCGAACCGTGCCTCATGGGCAAGATGACTAAAACGCCATTCTCCGGAACTATGGAGCGAGCAACTGATTTGTTGGAAATCATACATACTGATGTTTGTGGTCCAATGAATGTTGAGGCACGCGGCGGGTATCGTTATTTTCTCACCTTCACAGATGATTTGAGCAGATATGGGTATATCTACTTAATGAAACACAAATCTGAAACATTTGAAAAGTTCAAAGAATTTCAGTGTGAAGTAGAAAATCATCGTAACAAGAAAATAAAATTTCTACGATCTGATCGTGGAGGAGAATATTTGAGTTCTGAGTTTGGTTTACATTTGAAACAATGCGGAATAGTTTAGCAACTCACGCCACCGGAACACCACAGAGAAATGGTGTGTCCGAGCGTCGTGTCGTACTTTACTTGATATGGTGCGATCTATGATGTCTCTTACTGATTTACCGCTATCGTTTTGGGGATATGCTTTAGAGACGGCCGCATTCACATTGAATAGGGCACCATCAAAGTCCGTTGAGACGACACCTTATGAACTGTGGTTTGGCAAGAAACCAAAGTTGTCGTTTCTTAAAGTTTGGGGCTGCGATGCTTATGTGAAGAAACTTCAGCCAGATAAGCTCAAACCCAAATCGGAGAAATGTGTCTTCATAGGATACCCAAAGGAGACTGTTGGGTACACCTTCTATCACAAATCTGAAGGCAAGATTTTCGTTGCTAAATTCGTATCCTTTCTAGAAAAGGAGTTTCTCTCGAAAGAAGTGAGTGGGAGGAAAGTAGAACTTGATGAGATAACTATATCTGCTCCCTTATTGGAAGGTAGTTCATCACAAGAAACGGTTCCTGTGACAACTACACCAATTAGTGAGGAAACTAATGATGATGATCATGAAGCTTCAGATCAAGTTACTACTGAACTACGTAGGTCAACCAGAGTAAAATACGCACCAGAGTGGTACGGTAATCCTATTCTGGAAGTCATGTTACTTGACCATGGCGAACCTACAAACTATGAAGAAGCGATGGTGAGCCCAGATTCCGCAAAATGGCTAGAAGCCATGAAATCTGAGATGGGATCCATGTATGAAAACAAAGTATGGACTTTGATTGACTTGCCCGATGATCGGCAAGCCATTGAGAATAAATGGATCTTTAAGAAGAAGACTGACGCTGATGGTAATGTAACTGTCTATAAATCTCGACTTGTTGCGAAAGGTTTTCGACAAGTTCAAGGGGTTGACTACGATGAGACTTTCTCACCCGTAGCGATGCTTAAGTCTGTCCGAATCATGTTAGCAATTGCCGCATTTTATGATTATGAAATTTGGCAAATGGATGTGAAAACTGCATTCTTGAGTGGATTTCTAGAAGAAGAGTTGTATATGATGCAACCAGAAGGTTTTGTTGATCCAAAGGGTGCTAACAAAGTATGCAAGCTCCAGCGATCAATTTATGGTCTGGTGCAAGCCTCTCGGAGTTGGAATAAACGCTTTGATATTGTGATCAAAGTATATGGTTTTATACAGACTTTTGGAGAAGCCTGTATTTACAAGAAAGTGAGTGGGAGCTCTGTAGCATTTCTGATATTATATGTGGACGACATATTATTGATTGGAAATGATATAGAATTTCTGGATAGCATAAAAGGATACTTGAATAAAAGTTTTTCAATGAAAGACCTCGGTGAAGCTGCTTACATATTGGGCATCAAGATCTATAGAGATAGATCAAGACGCTTAATTGGACTTTCACAAAGCACATACCTTGATAAAGTTTTGAAAAAGTTCAAAATGGAACAGGCAAAGAAAGGTTTCTTACCTGTCTTACAAGGTGTAAGATTGAGTCAGACTCAATGCCCGACCACAGCAGAAGATAGAGAGAAAATGAAAGATGTTCCCTATGCTTCAGCCATAGGCTCTATCATGTATGCAATGCTGTGTACCAGACCTGACGTATGCTTAGCAGTAAGCTTAGCAGGAAGGTACCAAAGTAATCCAGGAGTGGATCACTGGACAGCGGTCAATAACATCCTGAAATACCTGAAAAGGACTAAGGATATGTTTCTCGTATATGGAGGTGACAAAGAGCTAGTCGTAAATGGTTACGTCGATGCAAGCTTTGACACTGATCCGACGATTCTAAATCGCAAACCGGATCGTGTTTTTATTAAGCGGTGGAGCTGTCAGTTGGTGCAGTTCTAAACAAAGCGTCGTGGCGGGATCTACATGTGAAGCGGAGTACATAGCTGCTTCGGAAGCAGCAAATGAAGGAGTCTGGATGAAAGAGTTCATTTCCGATCTAGGTGTCATACCTAGTGCATCGGGACCAATGAAGATCTTCTGTGACAATACTGGTGCAATTGCCTTGGCAAAGGAATCCAGATTTCACAAGAGGACCAAGCATATCAAGAGACGCTTCAATTCCATTCGGGACCAAGTCCAAGTGGGAGACATAGAGATTTGCAAAATACATACGGATCTGAATGTTGCAGACCGTTGACTAAGCCTCTTCCACGAGCAAAACATGATCAGCACCAAGACTCCATGGGTGTTAGAATCATTATTGTGTAATCTAGATTATTGACTCTAGTGCAAGTGGGAGACTGAAGGAAATATGCCCTAGAGGCAATAATAAAGTTATTATTTATTTCCTTATATCATGATAAATGTTTATTATTCATGCTAGAATTGTATTAACCGGAAACATAATACATGTGTGAATACATAGACAAACAGATAGTCACTAGTATGCCTCTACTAGACTAGCTCATTAATCAAAGATGGTTATGTTTCCTAACCATAGACATGTGTTGTCATTTGATTAATGGGATCACATCACTAGGAGAATGATGTGATTCACATGACCCATTCCGTTAGCTTAGCACTTGATCGTTTAGTATATTGCTATTGCTTTCTTCATGACCTATACATGTTCCTGTAACTATGAGATTATGCAACTCCGTTTACGGAGGAACACTTTGGGTACTACCAAACGTCTGGCGTAACTAGGTGATTATAAAGGAGTACTACAGGTGTCTCCAAAGGTACATGTTGGGTTGGCGTATTTGAGATTAGGTTTTGTCACTCCGATTGTCGGAGAGGTATCTCTAGGCCTTCTCGGTAATACACATCACATAAGCCTTGCAAGCATTGCAACTAATAAGTTAGTTGTGAGATGATGTATTACGGAACGAGTAAAGAGACTTGCGGTAACGAGATTGAACTAGGTATTGGATACCGACGATCGAATCTCGGGTAAGTAACATACCGATGACAAAGGGAACAACGTATGTCGTTATGCGGTTTGACCGATAAAGATCTTCGTAGAATATGTAGGAACCAATATGGGCATCCAGGTTCCGCTATTGGTTATTGACCGAGAATGG